>CM065732.1:8740879-8775879 GCA_033310375.1 Conus canariensis
ACTGCACTGGATGTATGCAAGTAAAGTTACGTAAAGTTAAGTAAAGTACACTGAACGAGTGTCCGTTCTTTGTTGTTCAATCAGTATTGAATGTTTGAACTTCTCTCGAATTCTGTCTCTTGGAGCTAAAAGTACTTTTGAGAATACAAGCCTCAGGAGACTTATCTCAGAGCCACTATTGAGTATTTTAACAGTCCCAGGAACAAATATAAATTACTTTCAATGACTAGTACTGGAAAGTTGCTCCTTCCACCACTAGTTAGAGAGAGGGTGGCGATGAAATTTTGATATAATTCTCATAAGGAAAGTTTTCAAAGTCCTTCCCCAAGAGTACCCACCAACCACTCCCAACTCGAGTCACACTCAGTATAACTGCAAAATAACAACATAGAAATACACACAGTCCTTTGAATGACTGCAATTGTAATATACATCTGCATGTTAACAATTGGACTCTAATGTGACGAATCAATTACTTTTAAGATACCGAACGATACGTCATATTTTGAATGAAGAAGGGCAGCTGATTATGGTTTGTTTTATTTGTTCACAAAAAAGAGGGAGGGTAATCTACAAAAGTAGGGTGTACGATGACAGTCTTCAGAATCACCATGTTGTGTGTGTGTGTGTGTGTGTGTGTGTGTGTGTGTGTGTGTGTGTGTGTGTGTGTGTGTGTGTGTGTGTGTGTGTGTGTGTGTGTGTGTTGTGTGTGTGTGTGTGTGTGTGTTGTGTGTGTGTGTGTGTGTGTGTGTGTGTGTGTGTGTGTGTGTGTGTGTGTGTGTGTGTGTGTGTGTGTTGTGTGTGTGTGTGTGTGTGTGTGTGTGTGTGTGTGTGTGTGTGTGTGTGTGTGTGTGTGTGTGTGTGTGTGTGTGTGTGTGTGTGTGTGTGTGTGTGTGTGTGTGTATGTGTGTGGTGGTGTGTGTGTGTGTGTCGTGCGTGCGTGTGTGTGTGTGTGTGTGTGTGTGTGGGTTTGGTGTGTGTGTGTGTGTGTGTGTGTGTGTGTGTGTGTGTGTGTGTGTGTGTGTGTGTGTGTGTGTGTGTGTGTGTGGGTGTGTGTGTGATGTGTGTGTGTGTGTGTGTGTGTGCAACCAACTAACCAAACAACTAAGCAAACCAACAGGAAAAAGCAGTGAACACACCCGACACAGATTGAAGGTCTTGAGTTCACCTACAACCTCGTGCTTCTCTCACACAGCTGCGAGTGAAGGCAGCACAAGACCACCCACCTGGACACACCATCAGCAAGGACAGCACACAGGGTCAACAAGAGACAAACAGAGCCCATGAGGATCAACACCATTGCCCACATTCCAGCCACAGTTGGAGTAATGTTGTGATACTTCATGATGCTGTGCACTATATCGTGTTGGATTGTTAATGTAGTGAACGTTATCTTTATCTTTCAAATGTGAACTGTTAAAATTTAAAATGTTAATCTTTCACCCCAGTTTAAGGTCCAAATTTAAACATGATTATGCAATGAAAGGTTCATGACCAGATAATGTGTCAGCATCTGCTGAATGAGTAAGCAGTATTTAAAAAATTAGGGGGAACATCCCGCGAATTTTGATATAAAAAAATTCGTCTTCACGTATATCTTCTTAAGTCTGAGTACAGTCCTTCCGAATTGTAAGCTAACACTAAACTAATCATTATTTACTCAACCTTTTTTGTGGTTTAATTTTGTTATGATATTTATAATTGCAGGACGCAATGGAAAGATCGATGACCAAATTCCAATCACTATCTTTATAACATAATCAATACCAATAACCCTAATGTGTTTCTTAACGGTCAATATAAAACACAGGTTCATTACTGTTAGGACGAGAGAAACGTATGTTCTCAAATGTTTTCTCTCGCGCAATGAATGAAATAAGTGTATAATTACCTTCCACTTCTGTGTATACTGTTTATACTACAATTCAAATTTCTTATTGAACAGTATCGCCACATCCCAGGCATTGAAGGTGTACGGGACAGAACAATCAATGAAACCAACAAACGAACAAACAACAACAAAAAAATAACCGCATTCAGATTGCACATACTTCCAAACTTTGGACTGATATGGATGCCTTGCAACTGATAAACTGGGAGAGAGAACAGACCGATGGCATTAAAAGGCACCTCCTCATTCTTGTTGTCCGTATTGTTGTTGCTGTTGTCTTCTTGTGGTTGTTGTATATGTGTATATTTCCTTCGTTGTTCATAGGCAGAAATTGTACCTTTTGCCAATCATTTATTTGTGTTGCGTTGCATTGTGTTGTGCTGTGTTACGTTGTATCGTCTTCTGGTAAGCTGTGTTGAGATATGTTATTTTGTATGTATATTATTGTTGGCCCTTCACAGGCAGCCTGCATAGCTTAGTGCATTTGCATATTACAGTTGACCAGTGAATAATCTGTTGGAGACATCAGTAACAGCTAGCTGTTTTGTCACGTACAGCAATGTCTGCTGTCTCCCACATGTCTGTTGAAAAGGGATTTTGTGATTAATACATTTCGCTAGGAAAGGTAGAAATCACACGTCAATGATCCGAATTGGTGATAGTCATTCCCCACACCCTCTTTTTAACCTCTATGTCTAGACTCCACGTAATGGTATGCCACTTTGGTATTTTAAAGAAAATGGTCAACTACTTGTCCTGTAAAGCGAGCATATTTATCTATCAGACACTGAATGAATGGCGATCAATAACAGGAGTCATAGTATAATCACAGTAATCTAACCCAAATATATTGATAGATACGGATACTTCCCATACGTCGCATACATGTGTCACATATAATGTGACACAGAGCTTAGCTTTATTTCTACGTATTTTACAGTATTTGGCAACTAGGATTCGGCTGTTTTTCAGGTGTTGTGAAATCAGAAAATCGGAAATTGCCAATCGTCGAAATAATTTACACCTCTCTTAACTTTCATTTACACAGAAAACGCAACAAAAATCCTTCTAAACACATTAAAATTTATGATTAAACTGTAACATTTCTGAAGCTAGTGCTCAGAATGAAATTAACCCAGATGATCCGGAGCTAACTGATTTTGTCATGATGCAGTGTGTATCCATCAGAATCTAGAGTCGAGTAAGTTGATTTGAAAAAGAATAAGCAAGGAAAGACTAACTATTCTAAACAGAAGCCGTCGAAGACAGGTGCTTATCACTAGACCTAATTCTTGGCTGTTTTTATCTAAATATGTCATTTGAAGGTTTACCAGAAAGGGTCACAGAACCACAGTGTAAGTCACAATAAAGACGTTTTCTGTCGCACATACAAATATGTAGAACGCGCGATCAATGTAACATTAAATACAGACAGCAGGCAACGAATGTCGAGTTATATATAAAGTAGCAAAGCCGTAACTGTTGATTGCAAGGAATCACACACACACACACACACACACACACACACACACACACACACACACACACACACCACACACACACACACACACACACACACACACACCCTCTCTCTCTCTCTCTCTCACACACACACACACACACACACACACACACACACACACAAACACCCACACACAAACATGCACGCACGCACGCACGCGGACGCGCGCGCGCGCACACACACACACACACACACATGCACACACGCGCACACACACATACACGCAAACACGCAAGCACACTCGCACACACACGCTCAGTATGTATGTTATCCCCCGCTAGGAAGAAAATGGTGTGACGTTTTTGATTTATTTGAAAGGTGTCATCGTACATCAAGTATATGATTTATAGAATGACACGGCATGATGGAATGACAAATGTCTTTGCACAAGCGAATAACATGAAAGAGAAGGAGAGAGAGAGAGAGAGAGAGAGAGAGAGAGAGAGAGAGAGAGAGAGAGGGAGGAGGAAGAGAGAGTGGTGGTGAGTGAGAGAGAGAGTGTGTGAGATGAGAGAGAGAGAAGAGAGAGAGAGAGAGAGAGAGAGAGAGAGAGAGACTTTTGACACTTTGATATTTTATTGTCAGTACCAAAGAGGTCTTTAGACGAAGGTAGGGCGGGGGTGGGGTGGGGGTGGGGGTGGGGTGGGGGGTGGGGGGTGGGAGATAACATAACAATAACATTTACCTCTTCCTTTCCTTGCAAACACATAGTACACATTTATACGAAGGACACTTTCTGTTCCACTGTACTGCTTATAATAAAGTGCGGAGGAATTGTTCAATTTCCCAGTTAGATATCACAAAAAGACAAGATGTCGCTGTCGTGTTATTATCAGATGACGAACTTAATTAAATCAGATGTGAAATTCAGTGCGGAAGCATTGGACGTTAGACAGATGAATGATAGAAACATGTAAGGTGATGCATTATAAGAGATATATGAATGAATAATATCATTCATTGTATGTGAACGGGATCAGTAAAATGCAATGTCATCATTTGATTAAGTGGATGGTCCAGTCAATCTTACGATTTCCGGTGTTTTACTTTATTTAAGGTTACTGTATTACTCCTGTGTGCGATGACATACGGAGATGTTACGATTTTATTTGTTTTTGATAACCTTTGATTTGATACACTGAAAGAGAGAGAGAGAGAGAGAGAGAGAGAGAGAGAGAGAGAGAGAGAGAGAGAGAGAGATAGCAAGAGAGAGAGAGTATCGTTGGTATAATTCTTTTAGCATACAACAAAATGAAGTTGATTTAAAGTGGTCTATGGATTTGCTTTTAAGATAAGCTCTTTCATGTTACTGATGTGAAATAATTTGACTGTAAAGTGAATCTTTTAAAAAAATATGCGATCAAGTACATCGCCTCGTTGCATGAAATGTGATTTTTCTTTCCTGTATTCGTGTGTATTTCGTATTTTGAAAGCATGTGCGCTAAACAGGAAATAAAGGATCGAAAAACATGGAAATGCACAACAGTAAGTAAGACTATGCCGTGGACGGACTGACAAAATGTAGTGGTTTCTTATTTTTAATACACTTGATAAACATGTTATCTTGATATTTCTTAATGCATATGTCTAGAGATATATACAGATTTAACAACCACACTTCTTGAATGTCATCTTCTATTTTTCCTTCTTCTCTCTTCGCTATACGTGCAATCACTGTGCCACCACGCCGAAACAGCTCAGTTGACAGAACGTAACACTCCTGATCCTGATCCTGGTGTTCGTAGTCTCTGCCAGGTCGTTTCAGTACAGGGATATTTTCCCTCGAGGTTTTAAAACTGGTTCTGACTTTACTTCTCGAAAAGTAAATAGAATGGGACCACGAATGATGTTGTGAACGTGAACGTACCCATAACATGTCTTATATACAAACAGAACAAATCACCAATTTTGGAAAAATAGGGGAATTTTGGCCTGTTGGCACGAAAGACACATATACATACAACATACAATAAAGTTGAATATGTAGCAAGCTTTAACTTGCTTTTAAGTGCCAGCGATCGCGAGGCGATTTAACCAGAACATTGAGACATATGCGTCAATAAATCTTTTAGAAGTCATTTTACATGAGTCTTAAAACAAGAACGTTAATATCATATATCATTCATTATTGATACAATTGTTTCAGCCACAAAATTAAGGTTTTCTTAGGGACTAATTAGGGGAGTCTGACCCACTTTCATATACAGCATGCCCCTGAAAAACGTGGTAAATATTGATTCTGCAGATCATCCAGCTGCTCCATGATTATTATCAAGGGCACTCGACAAACAACTGCTGCTATCGTACTCGCAGAGCGAGTTCTGTGTGCGCCAATTTGAGGGGTGTCAATCCTTGCTTTGGTTAAAGGGACCTAAGCAAGTTCTGTTACTAAAGAGTCTTTTACCAATCGCAATAAAGTATATATATATATATATATATATATATATATATATATACTGAACGCACTTCAATACATTTGAATTTATGAGCATTTTGTAATCTATAAAAATAAAGATGTCTCACAAATGGCTTCATCAGCTTCGTGAATGACCTTACGAAGCATGCTAACAAATTTCTTCGCCTTTGGAACGTGGAGAACATGTCAAGTTCCAATTGGTGTGGACTGAATAGTAAGTATCCTCCAGATCAAGAGATGCAAACCAGCATTGTCGAGTTGCTACAGTCAAAACATATGGCAAACTTATCGTCTTCAAACGATGATAACCAAGATGTCGATTCAGTCCTTTTTTTTAAGTTGAGAGTCATAATCAGTTTAGTGAGTTTCCTCGGTCTCACAAAGATCGGAGAAACGAACTTTTCTGTGTTCACATTTTACTATTACTCTCTTCCTAATTAACTGTTCGATCACCATGTCAGTACATTTCACTGATGTGCTTATAGATAGGTTTTGCATGGTTACGTGAGTGAAATCAACATCGACTCCTTTCGGCATGTTAAATGTTACGACTCTGTTGTAATTGTCTTCCATTTATGTAAATAATTCCTTATCTGTCCTGCTTTGAAGATTTTTCCTTTACATTCCTGCTTCACACTGCCCACCTGGTCAATGAACAAGCTCATCTCTACGCCTTGGACTGCACCTTGTGATATCTGTCTGTCTCCTGCGTTTGTAATCTCTCTGATCTCGGGTTTTCTCCCCGTTTATTCTGTTACCTCCATCTCTCGTTGATTGCGTGAGAGCAGGGGAGTGTAGGGGATGGTTGCCCTAACACAGGCCAGGCAACTTGACCTCGCCTATAAAATTGGTGGAATCGTGACGTCGAATTTACTTTGCTTGTGCTGCATTGTGTTATTATTTTTCTGTGTTGAAAGGTAGTTCAACATAATCGACAAACGAAGTGTTTGAATGTACGATCTGAGCAAAGCAATGAATGAAATGTCTTTGGGAAGCCTAGCCTGAATCTTGTGTCTTCTGAGTTGCATTTTTTCTGCATAGTATGTCCCCAGCAGAACAAAGATGTCACCATTGTATCCTGGGACTCGATAGATTGACTGCACCAGACAGGTAATACGTATTGCCTTGTCCTTTGGCCTTCATTTTTTTTTCTATCACTAAGTGCAGTTCGTCTGCCATAGATGCCCTACCTAAACAACTGTGATTCTCTGATCGAGTTTGGAGGTCTGTGATGTGTGCTTGGTTTTGTGGAATAGTTCTTGTGCTTTGCCCTGAGATAATGGCCTCTGTGCATCTTCTACTTTTCGTGTCTGTGCATTATTCTTTCACTATAATCGTCTCCTCTACATTTTTCCCTAAGTAGTCGGTTACTCGGAACCATGCACAACCAGATCTGTGAAAAAAACCGCACTGGTCACATTCTTGACTGATAGATTAGTGTTTGAGGAATCACTTATGTTTTGAAAGTTCGCCAGACCTTTCAGAGCAAATGTCTACAAAGCCTGGCAAAGGAATTTATAAGTTTGTCTTCGAGAGTAGAGTTTTAATACTGCCACAGACTTGTGTAAGCTCATGTATCGGTAAACAATCACGCATTCTCGGAAAATCTTTGTGACGGATACCTTGCTCAAGACTTTTTTGAAGTACCTGACAATTCTTTTTCTTCGCTGCTTCTGTGTTAAACGGAACAGCGAGGGAGTACACGTGATAAGTATCCATACAATTGCGGCTTATTCTGTGCGAAGCTATCACAGCTCTATTTCCAGTCATCCGTAATGAGCCTCAAAGTGTTCCCCGGGGAAGAGGAAGCCAGACAATACCTAAATAATGCAAAAGCTGAGGATGTTACTTTATGATGAACATGTGTTCAGGGAAAAACTAGCAGATTGCCATCATGTACAATTCACACACACACACACACACACACACACACACACACACACACACACACACACACACACGCACACACACACACACACACACACACACGCACACACACACACACTAATCACTAATGCACGAATGCATGCAAGCACATAGGCATATACGTACGCACGCACAAACAAAAGACACACACATATTAGGAATATGACTTATGATTCACACGCGCGTGCGCGCGCGCACGCGCACACGCACACACACACACACACACACACACACACACACACACACAGAGAGAGAGAGAGAGAGAGAGAGAGAGAGAGAGAGAGAGAGAGAGAGAGAGGACAATGACAAATAATTTATTGGCAATAACTCTTTCGGCTCTAATGCCAAGGAAGCGCAAACATGAATCAAAATGGAGAATTATATCTGGCGACAACCGAAGATAAATACGAAATCAAACAGCTTTGCAAAAACATCCATTAGTACTGGGTCGTAATCTTCGACCAACCGACCTATGAGTCATCAATCAGTGACAATTATCATCTTTTTCAGCACGCAAGTAAGGCATAGTAAATATTTAGCGGAGTTACATTTTCATGATAAATGATCTGATATCTAACAAATTAATTTTTTTCTTCCTAATATTATTTGCTTTCGCAATGAAGGCAGCAAGTGATCTAATGATGTCTCCATTTTCTGATGTCAGTATTTTTCTTATGTTATATCTTTGCGCGTTGTATTTAGTAAACAGACTACTTGTGTTTCGTTATTCATTATCTTCACAACAATCGAAATGAATGCATCTCATCTTCGAAACCATTCGAAACAGGGCATGCCGAACTTATAATCGAATCTGAAGTAAACCACCTTTTATATGAATATAAACCTAAGGTTCTTGTTCTAAATCTGACAAGTGAGTCCCTGTGCCATTTATTAGTTATTACACCAAGATATTTTTCAGGATATAATGTATCTTTAAAGGAAAAATACCAGCTGTATTTATAATTTCCAACCACAGTGGAGTGCCAGTGTTGCTTAAAAACAATCAGTCGCTGCTTAAATTCAGACAAAAAATTTTCTCACTACCTACCCCTTATGTAATCCAAACAATGCAAAATCCATTTGAAATCTTTTTAACATCCGACACCCAATTGTACCCTCCTATTTCCATTTTTCTGAAAAGCATTCAGATTAAGGCGAACACCCCACACTGAAGGGAGGGGGGGGGGGGTCATAAATGTAATACATGTGAAGAAGAATAGGAATCAAAACGTTAAAGATTAATACCGTAAGTTAAGAAAGAAACAAACAAACAAACCCTCAAGATATTGCAGTCTGAATTCTCTTGTTTCCTTCATAAACACACTTAGCTAAATTCATTAGTGTTTTCTCATTACTTGTCGATAATAAGAGAATGAGTTTGAAGTTACACGGTTCTGTGTAATATTTGGATTATGTAAGTTTTACTCTTAACTCGCTCAGAGCAGGACAGCAAAAAAGTGTATTTCATCTTCTCTTGCTCTTTTACATAATCGACATGCTAAATAATTTTCGAGAAAATTGCTATACCTAAAGCGATGGTAAGTATTACAAAGCTGAAGTCCCGACACGTGGCCTAAGGCTGAACTTGGTGATGGAACTCTCTTAAATTGAAGATTTGGTTATCAAAAAAAAAAAAAAAAAAAAAAAAAAAAAATTTTCTATGACGTTTTTTCACCTTGGACACTGACTGTGATCCGCTGACAACAAAAACCCTCTGCACGACTCCTCATATTTTTGCAGTGCATCACTCGGTGGATGCTGAAACAGTTTACTTTACTTGCCTGCATCTGCACACTTAAAGCACGGCAGTGACACATCCCAGCCTGTTGTGAAGAACATTGATACCATCAACGGATTTCTTTAGTGGAGCAGCTGCCCGTTACCGATGCCTACGTACTGGAGCCTCTTGTTTGAAGATCCTCAACTCAGACTGCGCCATCGTTGTTGCATAAAGAGTGCAAAACGGAGAGGACTGCAGCTCGAGGTTCCTGCAACTGCCTGGCCCCTCCTTTCGACCAGCTGCTGTAAGGGAACAGATCTGACCTGGGCCTCCCCTGGGGAGAGGCCGGGACCTGTCCCACTGTACCGTTTGTCCAGTTCCGTGAACCACCCTTGATCCAGGGCGGGTGGCATGACTATCCTGTGTCGTCGTTACTATATTATTATTATTATTGTTACTCGAATCAACGCTCAAGTATCGAAACTGCATTATATTTAAAATATGACTGGTACTATGTCAAATTATATATATATATAGGCATAAAATTATCATGGACCCACAATCAATGAAATCTGCAATGAACAGGCACCGTAACCAAACGTTACCCTGTATGCGAATATTTCGCATCATATGTTAATCTATTGGTTTATTTGCTGTGCAGGTGGCCGTTGATGTGGCAGTGGGTTTTTTTTTCTTGTTTATTTTTCATTTTGTGTGTATCATCCATACACCATCACGATGTGACCATTGTGCCCATTAGTCACATGCAGTACACATGCACATACACCACATCAATGTGTAATACATCTGTATCATATTGGTTCGTCTTGCACACACACAGACACGAACATCAAAGCTGTCTCAGGCTGATGAACTTATTGACTCGGACTCCAGACCAGCTTGTGTCTGTAGGTGGTTCCTGGTTCGAATCTTGACCAGTGCTGGAGTGGACATCCAAGCCCTGGGAAGCCTACGTCTACATTTTTTGTTTTGTTTTGCATCGAGGCCGCCGTCAAGTTAAGAACTGCTTCTGACAACCTTACGCACCAACAAAGCATGCAAGCAAACATACCACAAACAGACCAATATCATTCTTAATGTTGTGTAGAACAATGTATGGTTTGCAGTGTGTCTGGTGAGGACAGGGCTGTTGCTGCGTGTTCAGTGTGTTTGGCAAGCTCTCTCTCCCACCCCTTAGGTGTGACACAAGCAATGTCAGATACACCAAATCTGAATTTTGTCAGTGCACACCTAACGTATCTATTCATTTTTATCTTAATATAAGGTTCTAATATATGTGTTAATTTAAAGACTTTGTACTGACGGAAAACTATCACTATTATACATATCGTCATGCCAGTATGTCACCTACAATCGATAATCCTCTGTTTAAAACAGTTTAGAAATCCTGATAAATTTTCAACACCGTGGTTATCCCAAACAAATCCAAACCCATATGAATTTGAACATTGTCGAACATTTGAAGCCAAGTCCTCTACATTGTGTCTAACTTTAAGAACATCCTGTAACCTTTATAGGGATAGGGTGTCCTGCATTCGTCCATTCTCGCTAGTTTGAGCCAGTATTTTGTATATTTCAAATAAGAATTTAAAAATAACAGGATATCTTCCAAGTTCACCGTATACAAGATCATTGGGAGTTCTACTATCCACATTCAAAAAGCGCTTCAGCGCATACAAGTGAACTTTTTTCAATTGTACTTTTTCTCAAAAGCCCATATTTCTGCTCCCTACTGTAAGATTGGGTGCACCTGTGAATCAAATAACTTGATAAAAACACTGAATGAATTGCAGTCTAACTTGTACAAAATATGAAGAATAACTATGACTGCCTTTTTTGCTCTATTTTCTTAACTTGACAAGCAAACTCAAAACTAAGTTTGGATTGTAAAGTAAATACCAAGGTCTTTGTAGGCATTAACCACAGCAATTCTCACACCTCCATAAGTCCATCTTTCAGCATGCCCCAGATATCCCCTTTTATGAAACACAACAATATTTCTCTTACTCATATTAACTTTTAATTCTAGTTTGTTTGCTGCAGAGTATAGATTATTTAGTTGTCTCTGGAGACCGACCACTGATACTGCTAGTAAAATTATGTCATCAGCAAAAAGCAGCATGGATAATTCTAGAAGGTCAAAAGTTACTCCATGTCGACCATTTTCAATTATTTCCAAGGCTAACTCATTAATGACCAGAGAAAAAAATACTGGGCCATGGACGTCTCCTTGTTGTACAGCTGACATACTCAGATAATGTTGCACCTGATCTTATTTTTGCTTTTGCCTCAGATACATACTTTTTATGCAACGATACAATTTACCATTAATTCCATCTTTTAACAATAAAGGTCATAACAATCTTCGAGAAATTGAATCAAAAGCTTTTTCAAAGTCAACAAAAGCAACATATAACTTAGAGTATTTACAAATTATTTCTGAACAGCAGCAAATAGCGTAAATATGTGACTGATTGTGGAAAACCCTCTTTTAAACCCTGCCTGATGTTCTGCAGTTATATTGTTTTGACTTACCCATTCATACAATCTACTATTAATAACAGACCTATACATTTTGGTACAGATATTACTTAATAAAATACCTCTATAATTAATCACTTTGTTGACCTCGGCCTTGTTAAATAAGGGTAAGATTATAGATTCTTTCCAGCTGTCAGGATAAGTCCCATTATCGAAAAGAAAATCAAATGGGAGAAGAAAATGGTAGAAGAGTGCACTCACCAGGGTTTTAGTATGGTGATCGGGGGAACAGGAAGGAAACCAAGCAAGCTTTCTGCTCATAGAGCTGTCATCAGGCTTAGAGTTAGTGGGTGACAGAGACAGATCTTATATGAGGACTGACAATAAAAAGAAGAGGAATGAACAGAGCTCAGAGACAAAAGAAGTTGACTGGGGTTAAGCAGTGAGTAGGAATCATGAACAAACTAAAGTGGAAAGCAAGAAGGCCTGTTAAAAAAAATAAAAAAAAAAAAAAAAAAAAAGAGGGGAGGGGAGGGGGGGGGGAGGGGTTAGTAGAGAAGGAGAAGGGGGTGCCTGAAGCTCAGCTGCTGTCACTGTCTGGTGTTCAGGCCGGCAGGGGCGAGGGTCCCAGTCGTGCAATGATGGATGACTCCATAAAGAGGTGATAGAGTCCACTGGACCGGTTCTGCCAGACAGCAGCCACTCTCGCATGGGTGAAGTTGTGGTAGGAGCTGTTGAAGTGAGAGCCCACGGGATCTTCATACCCCAGCCGCATTGAGTGAAGGTGCTCAGAGAAACGCTCATTCAGGCTGCGGTACGTCTCCCCAGTGTATTTATTTGAACACAAGGTGCAAGTTATGACGTACACCAGGTCTGCAGATTGACAGTTGAAGCTTGCTAGGACCCTGAACTGGCCAGATGGACCAGCAATTGTGGTGCAGCTGTCAATGAATGGACATGTCTTGCACTCTTGCGAGTGCATGGGTGTGTGCCCAGGGGTTGTACTCTCGCCTTGCAGACAGAGGCATGCACCAGATGGTCCCTCAAATTTGTGTCTCTCTTGAAGGCTATCAAGGGTGGTTTTGGGAAGGTTTCTTTCAGTTTGGGGTCAAGTTGGAGGAGGTGGAAGTTGTTGAGAAGGATGTTGCGGACAGGGAGGTTGTGAGGGTGAAAGGTGAGCACAGCCACTGTACGGTCTGCTTGATCATCTGAACGATCAGCAGAAGTCAACGTCTGACTGCGAGGAATGGCAATGGCATGCTCCAAGGCAGTCTGGACCAATTGCTGAGGGTACTGGCGTGTCAGGAAGAAGGATTTCATCCGTTCAGCCTGGTGCTGGAAGTCAGCGTCACTGCTGCACAGCCTGCGAAGTCAAAGAAACTGGGAGGAGGGAATGCTATCCTTGCATTGCCGAGGGTGGCTGGAGGTATACAAAAGGTATGAGTGAGAGTCGGTGTCCTTGTAGTAAATGCTGGTAGAAAGGCTGTTGGAGTCAGAAAGAATAGTGATCTGAATGTCGAGAAAAGAGACTGAAGAATCTGAAATGCAGTGGGTGTATTTCAGAGCTGAATGGAAACTTGACATGAAGTCCACGAACTGATTGAGGGAATCTTTGGAACAGGAGGCCTGTCCGAGACAGTCGTCAATGAGCCGCCTGAAAAAATGGGGTTTCTCACCTGTATACTGGCTCAAGGCTTGTTCTTCCACATAGCCCACAAACAGACATGCAAAGCTAGGACCCATTTTGGTCCCCATGGCCACTCCGGTCTGCTGCAGAAAGTGGTCCCCATCAAAGGCGAACGAGTTCAGGGTGAGGACCAGTTCAGTGAGGCGCAGGATGGTGGGGATGTGAAGGTTGAGGGTACTCCTTCGGAGGAAATGGCGTACTGCCTGTAGGCCGTCATTGTTGGGGGATGTTAGTATACAGAGAGACAATGTCCATGGTGAACACATGCCTCTCTGTACAGCCGTTTGCAAAGGAGAAGTCCTCTAGGAAATTGAGGGCGTGTGTGGTGTCCATCACATAAGTGGGCAGTGCTGACACGAGTGGCTGAAACACACTGTCCAGAAAGTCAGAGATGAGTGCTGTGGGGCAGGAGCAGGCAGACACGATAGGGCGTCCTGGTGTGTTAGCCTTGTGGATTTTGGGCAGGAGGTAAAACAGGGGCTCTCTGGGTTCTTGGGCCACAGCAAATTGAGCCTCACATGGAAGATGACCTTCGTTGACAGAGCCCTTGGTTGTTTTTCTAACCAAGGCTTTGTCCAGCTTGGTTGTACATCTGGGGACTGGGCTGTAGAAGGCAGTGTTGGACAGCTGTGACTTGGCTTGCTGGATCTACAAGTCTCTCCGCCACACCACAACTGCTCCACCTTTATCCACAGGCTTGATCACAATGTCTGTCTGGTCCTTCAGTTCCTGTAAGGTTGTCTGTTCTGCAGGGCTGAGAATGGAATGGCGAAGGGGCTTAGGTTTTAACTGGGAGATCTGGTTGGTGCAGACGTCAATATAGTAGTCTAGAGAGGGAAAGGCACCAGGTTTGGGAGTCCAATGGCCTGGAGGTTTGTGAAAAAGGGAAGCAATGTCACTAACATCTTGGGGTGGGGAGTCACAGACAGAGGCATTTTCAAAACGGGCTGCCAACGCAGTCGCCAAAAAAAAAAACCGCTTGCAGAGGAACAGTGTGCTGGCCCGGTTGGTTGTCGCTGCAGGGGCACAAATTTGAGTCCTCTTGATAACAACTGGTGTTGGCCCTCTGTCAACTCCAAGTCGGGGGGATGGTGACAACCAGATGGGGGTTCACTGCAGGGGCACTGGAAGGAGGAGGACACTTTCTGTTTGAGAGGGCCAGTAGTTTTTTCTTCTTTGTTTCAGTCATAGAGGCATATAACTTTTGGTTGGCAGACCGAATGGTAGAGACAATAAAGCTTGAGGTGTGACGATCCAGTATATGATGAAGTTGGTACTTCAAATGCGTGAGGGTGTGGTTGATGGATTTCACACGACAAAGATACGCATTCACTGTTTCTTGCATGAGCTGAAAGCTGGCTGAGCGTAGGATACGTTCCATGGTAGACTTACGGGTAGAGGGGTTGAATTTGCAACTGAAAACTAATAGGAAGAAGTCTTTTTCTCAGACAAGACTGTGTGAAGTTGATGTGGCTGGTCAGTCTGGTCTTTTCCAGAGTGGAGCGCAGATAACTAATACCAACACACTGAGGTATAGTTGGCAGAGTTCTCAACTGAGCCAGGACGGAACCAAAAACTTGGGAAGTGATGGGCATGACGAAGACAAAAGCTCAACAATCAAGAGTAGATGAGGAACAGGAGAAGGAGGGCAGGTCGCAGTCGGTGTTGGGGAAGTGCGTTGTTGGCAAAAACAGTAGATGACTGCAGGATCACATTTGAAGGAGAAGAAAATGGTGGAAGAGTGCACTCACCAGGGCTTGAGTACGGTGATCGGGGGAACAGGAAGGAAACCAAGCAAGCTTTCTGCTCATAGAGCTGCCATCAGGCTTAGAGTTAGTGGGTGACAGAAACAGATTTATATGAGGACTGACAATAAAAAGAAGAAGGAATGAACAGAGCTCAGAGACAAAAGGAAGTTGACTGGGGTTAAGCAGTGAGTAGGAATTATGAACAAATTAAAGTGGAAAGCAAGAAGGCCTGTTAAAAAAAGAATATAGTTTTACTAAGAAATTCAAAATAGATTCACCAAAATATTAACAATATTCGCCGATTAAAGTATCTGGACCAGCAGATTTTCCGTTTTTTTGATTTTCTAATGGCCAGCAATACTTCTGTAGATCTTGCTCTGTCATAAGGAGATTCTTCATCTTCATTATCATTGACTATGATCTCTGTTGAACTACTTTCGTCGCTTTTTTCTAGCAAGTTTTTAAAATGTTCAAACCATTCAGATATAGAAATATCGTTTGATGGTTGACATCTTTTCTTTGAAGTTTTGTGTACAGTTTGCCAAAAGACCTGTTGGCTCTGCACAGAATCGATCAGTTCAATTAACAAAGACATATTGTATTCTTTCCTTTTTTCCATCGTTTAAAGTTTTATATTCACGTCTTGAAACACAGAATGCGACTCGATCATCGTTGTCTAAAGTTTTACAAAGTGTTCTCCACAGGCTACGCACTTTACATTTTGATACTTTACAGTTCACATCATACCAGTTATCATCAGGGGTTCTCTGATTTAAAGCTATCATCTTCTTCAATTTTCAGCTTGTTCTTTCATGATCATATTAAATCTACATATGGCTTCATTTACATCCACATCAATAAGATCTTCTGCTACTGCCATTTTATCTTCCACATCCTGCGAGTTCATGGAATGTGTAAATTTCAGGACATAATCCTTATTCCAGCAATATTTAACAATAAACTGATCATTTTTATCATTCGAACCAGTGCTAGTGCATTTCTTAGCATTTTGTTTATTAATACATAGTACAAGGGGCATATGGTCAGATTCAAATCTTTCCATAACATTGAGTGTTAACTGTTCACACAGAAAATCAAAACCACTAACTGACATAAGAAAATAATCATTCACGCTGCATCCTGCATCAGAAATATATGTGAAACGACCTTCAAGGTCGCCATTACACATTCCGTTGAAAATGCACCGTCCCAAAAGAGTGCACATGTTCAAGAATTTTATTCCATATGAATCTAAAATTTTATCTCGAGAAACTCTTTCTATGCGGCTATCATGTGTACTTCATATTCATCTAAAATGTCTGGGGTCTTATCGGAAGTTCTGGCGTTCATATCGCCGCATATTAACATTTCAGTGTCTTCCAAATGCAGCAGTCTACTAACAATACAATTTTCCAATAAATCAATGCCGTTGTCAAATCCATTGATAGAGTAATAAGGCGAATTTTGGGACGGAACATACGAAACACACAAGTAACAAGTTTTTATGAAGACCAAAAAATCTCCTTATCAAAAGTAAATAACATGGAATCAAGACTCACAATCAACCTCATGCACATATTTTCGCATTAAACAAATTATTCCTCCTGAACCTCTCCCTTGTCTCCTTAAGTTTAACAGCTGGTTTGACGAATATTTGATAATCGGTAAACAAACTTGATTCAAAATTGTCTGCAAACGTTTCCACCAAACAAACAAAAAAGATGAAGAAATGAATTGAATAAAATGCATATCATCTAATTTATGAAACAGTCCACATGCATTACAGTGAAGGAAAGAAATACTGCTTACATGCTTACTCATATCACAATCTTGACCCCATGAATCGTCATTATCATTTGAGCTAATACTCCCATCACTCTCATTCACTCTTGTCATGTCCATTCCACTCGTCGTCACACTGTCACTATCTGACTCCGTCGACCTCACACTGTCACCATCACTGTCTAATTCGCTGTAACTATCGGATTCATTCTCCGCCATATTTCCACTATCATCTTCAGCACCATAACTTGTTTCATTAGTCATCATACTGTCACCTTCACTGCGCGCTCCGTTCACCGTCACACCGTTAACATTTCTATCTATTTCATGCGTCATCACAATGTCCCCACAACTGTCTGCGTTACTGTCTCCACCTCTGGCCGTTCCCTTTGTCATCACACTCACACCGCCACTGTCTTTTTTATTTATCAATACATTGTCCACATTTATCTTATACCAGAGAACTATAAAATAGGCATTCTGGCTCACCCACCTCCGCCAGCTCCAACCGGCTAAAGCCGGTTTCGCTGCTGCTCCGGCGGCTTACCCAGAATGCCTATTTTATAGTTCTCTAATAGTAAACACTTTACAAACATACATAATGTGTAGGATTATCTGTTTTTAACACTAATTTAGAAAACTTTTGAGACTTAAGTTTTTGCTTAATCCTTCGTTTTTCTTGGGAATTTTCAATAACATCGTTTTCTTTCATACATTCATCAAAAGCGTCTCTGTCTTTCATGTGGAATAAAACCACTGTCTTTAATTGCTCTCTAAAGTCTTTTAAAACTGAGTTATATTTTTGACATAAAATCCACACACTTATCCCAGCATGTCTTCCACTGAAAGCCAGTTTTGACAAAGCGTTTCTTTTTTTGACTATGTCTCTTTCTGCCGAACAGTCATCTATAATAAATAGTGTCTGAGTTCCTTCAAACTGTCTATAAAAGTGTTCTAAACACTCACTCAGTTTATTGCTAGGATCAACTAAATATATGTCATCATCTGTCCATATAAACCTTCTGTCGTGATATGCTTTGTTCCATTTAAGTGTTGGGCAGAAAATTACTATATGATCAAAATTATAACGATAAACTGTTTGTAATAGGTCGAGGACAAATATTGTTTTTCCACAACCAGTCTGTCCACAAATCAATGAACAATGAGGGGTTTTTATCATAAAGTTTAACATTGACACCAAAGTCGTTTGCTCCATAGTTTTAAAACAGAATTTAATTTACACCAGTTATTGTTTTTATCATACTCTCTGTCAAAACTTGTTCAGTATAATAAAACCCTATAAGGCCCAAATGTGTAAGATTAATCCAGTTCAGTTCTGTAAGATCGTTTCTATTTAAACTAATATCAATTTTGTTGCTTGTTGTTATGACCTTAATATCCTCGCCATTGTAAAGAACGACGACAGTAACTTTAAGTTTGTCAACGTCTAAGTTTTGCCAGCTAATAAGAATTCCTTCCATAAGGTTGTCACTGACACCCACAGCTCCATTTCTTGCCTCATCTTTTAAGACAGAAATTTTAAATATCATTGTGAACGTGTCTCCTAATTTTGTGCGTGGAATGAACTGTAATTTTGTAGAAGCTTTCTTTAAAACCGATTCTCTTCTGTGGAGGATGTACTGTTTGTCCCCAAACGGCTTTATTTCGATCTCTTTCCGACTGTTGTCCTCTGGCATAAGACTTACATGTAAAGGGCCAGAGTTCAATGCTTTTCTGAAACTTTTTTGACGGTCAAAAAATGTAAATGGGCTTACGAATTCAAATTTTATGTCCCATTCTAAATATGGTTCTAAGTGCCATTTGTTGTCAGTTTTTCGAACTATTTTATATTCATACTGACCTGTATTATTTGCTTCTAGATTGCGTAGTTGTTCTAGTTTAGGAAACCTTTTGTTGTCGTCAACCTCTTTGCGTTTATAATAACCATCTTTAGTGTACTCAAAACCATATAAAGTGCCTATCTCACCGTTTTGTTCAAAGTCCTCAACGTCTGCAAGGTCTTTTAATTCTAAAGTTACACACCTCTCAGGCGCTAATGTGACCCCCGAATCGTCTGGTCCACGTGACATTTTTTAAAACAACGTATTATTTTATTTCTAAAACAATGTGCAGGTTATCACATTTCACGACTTTCCCTGTTTTATCTGTGATCTTTATATTAAATGATCTGACCCTCCCACAAGCTAATCTTTTAAACTGTAAATTAGGGAATCGTATAATTTCATAATCGCAATATGCAGCTTTCCCTGATGGAAGAGCTCTTAAAACAGTTGAGGGCCTTCCATCATATAAGTTTTCATCAGTGCTCAGCTCATCCAAATGTACATAGAGTAATGGATATAAGGCAAGATCGAGCGGATATTCTTCCTCAAAAGTAGTTTCGTCTGGTGCAACTCTAAATTTATGATAGGCTTGATTGATTTTAAAGCCTAACATTTTAGCTAGCTCTACATCAAAAAAGTAATGGACTACTTTTTTTCAGGTTTGAATGTTAACATTGTTTTTAGATTTGCATTGTTAAGTTTGAGAGTAATGTCGAAGTTACTCATTGCTTCTTTTAGCGAGCAAAACCCGTAATAACCATCAGGTATGGTTAACTGGCTAATTACGTCTCCTCTTCTGTCAAGTTTTGAAATCTCATTATTCCTCTTGGATTGACTTATATTAAACCATACGACTTTGTAGAATATTTCATGGAGTGCGACCCTTTGGGTTCCGCAGTTATTATCAATAGCATATTCTAAAAACGAAGGACTGTCTTGAGTTGTTATTGTTACAAACATTTTTAAAACAATTTAAAAATGAGTGCATTCAAATATACTAATGCAAAATATTCTGTTGGACCGCACTACAATCTTAAAAATATAACAACTGACACCCTTGATATTTCTGTGACTCAGTCTGACGCCTTTCAAGTAAAGGTTAGTACTCCATTAAACAGATATCTTAACCCCCCTATTAAAAACGACTACATCCCGAAAGTGTGGTTCAGTCATCCGATGCAGTTTTATCAGAACCAGTTAAACTTTGCTGTGTTTTGTGCATCAACTGGGTGTGGAGTGTCGTATGCTGATCATTTAAATCATCCTGATCCTTTGGTGAGGTCAGTATATAGATTTCATTTTTATTACACCTTCAGACGTATTTTATCTGAACTGCAAGCGCCATTACCAAATGACAAAACGTTTAATCCATTCAGCAACAGAATAGATTACAAGGCTTTTGAAAGGATCTGTAACGAATTTGATATTGACCCAAAGACAGACTTTAGACAAAAGTTGGATCTTAATCATGGTTTAGGCACCCTTTATTTTTGGGGCGTGCATAGAAAGTATAACTATGATTGGAATCCTCCTTACACATCTTTCTCTTCAGGCACAACTGTTCACCTCGGGTCCATAGAGCAAGAGCATAAAACAGCATGGACAACATTTATTTTGGATACTTCTAATGGTCTAACTAGAGCGGGAATAGAACGAATAAACGACTCCATTCGTACTTATGTTTGGTGTTTGCTAGGTTCGCAAGCACAAACGAGATCAAACATAATTGATCCTTCTACTGGCTTTGACGCCCAAAAACAGTATTTAGCAAATTTAGAGGATTCTATTAATTCTGCAATTGATTTGCCTTCAAGTATTAAAAGGTACCAAAATGTTTTGCAATACGCAAGATCGAAAGTAGACTTTGCTGTTGGCACTGGTTTATACATGCTGCCTTCTGACCTCAGACTCCAGATAGGAACAATAATAAACTATAATAATGAAATCCTTGTGGCTGGTAAAGAAGAGAAGGTCGGAAAAAACGACATAAATTCTAAGCCAGCAATAGCAATAAAAAAAGAAGCCCCACCAATCCCCGAGCCCCCCAAACCCCCCCCATTCAATCCTTGTGGCCCCAAGAAATAATGACCATGAATATGAAAAGACGGCACTTGTTATTGGATTAACTGCCCTAGGATTACTTGGTCTTTATCTTACTATAAAGTAACCCAATTATTAAGACAACTAATGCCCATAAGTGCTCGGCCATAAAGCCAACTACTTTACTTGCAGTAGACAAAAGCCAGCTAACGATCCCCCCTATTATACCAGGCAAAGAGTCTATTGCCTTACTGGCTAATTTTTTTAATAAACTTGCAAGATGATCAAGTTGTTTTTTTACCCATGATTTATCTGATGGTGGTCCTGGTGGCACTGCTCCCCCACCACCGCCGCCTGTAATAGCCAACACCAGTGTACTTATTGCAAATCCTAAGGCTGTTATAACGCTCGCTAATGTGACACCTTGCTCTCTAAACAGTGTTCTTATTCGTTCTGCTAGCGTCGTGTCTTCATATAAAATTCTTTGGATAGTTTCTCTTATTCTGCTCACTTGAGTTCGTAATTGTTCTCGGTTAGTAGACAGCACTTCTAGTCTTGCTGATCTCTCTTGTTCAAGATCTTTTAGTCTTTGTGTTATTCTTTCTTTAACACCAGGTCCTAAGTTGTGGTCATCAGCCTCAACTAGTTTTTCTTTTTCTCTTTTTATATGCTCATCTAGTTCACCCAGTTTTGCTAAATTGTTTGTTAATTCACCTCTGATGCTTTTCAAAGCATGATCAAGGGCCGTTATTTCTCTCATAGGTAGCGGCGGATCGTGCATAGTTTTTAATACTGTTTCTTCTGAAAAACTGGTTTCTATTATTTCGTCTGCTGTTGGGCTTAAATCTTTAAGGGGTATGTTTTGTATTTGGTTATCTGTTGGGAGTTCTTGTAGTGTGTTTTGAAGTTTAGCAACTGCCTCACTGTCTAATCTTCGCGGTTTAGCAATGCCAAGGCGATTTTGATCGCTCACACTGAGCCTTTGTCTAATTGTAGTCTTTGCTAAAAACTTTGATGGGTCTGGTTTAGATGTAAGCTGTACAGGTTGTCCTTGCTCGTTTTTAAAAATCAAATGGTCATCTTTTGTTTCAAAATCATTAGGGTCTATAAATTCGGGAGGTTCTTGGCCTAAACTTTGATAAAATGATTTGACCTTACTTTCTGTTAATTCACGCCGCAATGATTGTAATGGATGTGTCAAAGGCGTCATTTCACTCATGTCGTCTCCAGGATCAAAAACATCATAATCTTCTTCTGCCATGTTTTTAAATAATTAACTTTTTATTTTGTTTTATAAAAAAAATGTCACAAGCATATGGTTCGATTCTTGACCCGCATAGAAGACTGAAAGAGCCCTTTGGCGTGAAGGGAAATAAACAGAATATTATTGTTCCAAATAATCCATCTACTATTGATTCAGATCAGATTCTTACTGTCAAATTTCCAGACCTAGGAGCAGATGAAGTGATTGTGCCGGGATCTGCACGGCTTACTTTTAAAATAGAACTTGATTCAGCAACAGACGTAAACAGGACAGTTGTACAGAATCTGGGACGGGCAATCGTTAAGAAAATTTCTATAAAACTTGAGGGGCAAGAAATATTTTCTTTACACAATGCAGACATATTTCTAATCTATTCTGATCTATGGCTAACCGATAATGAAAGGGCCGATCTTGCGTTTCAAGGAATCGAAAATAACGAAGCACTAAAACACAGAATAGACGCCGAAGATGCTAAAGACGGTAACAAATATGAAGCTGTAAGTTATGCGTTTGGAAATCGCTTTTCTATACCCTTGGATTTTGAGTTGTTAAAAGCGCATGCGCCATACTTTCAAGGAGCATTAAAAGACAGATTGTCATATGAACTAACTTTTAATGAATACAAACGTGTCATTAAATCTACAGACACTGATTCCAAGTACAGCATTTTCGACATCTCGTTAGAGTTTGACATTGTTAGCAACCCTAACTTAGCAAGGCTGATTGAGCAACAATATCAGTCAAAATTAGCAATATATTACGAAAGAGTGATTCATCATTCAAAATATCCTAAAAGCAGGGCAGACACAATATGGAACTTTAGTTTTAGTGCTGCAGCAAGATCCCTTAAAGGTATTTTATTGCTGTGTGAAGATGAAAAACCATTCAAAAGACAAAGTGAAAAATTTATTAATCCTAAAATAACGAAAGTACAATGTTCAATTGAGGGTAGTCCTAACCAAGTCTACGGTAGCGGGCTTAAACCTTATCATCATTTTGATGAAATAAGAAAATTGTTTGGAGGCGGGAGGTGTAGAAATCCAACAGTAGACCTTGTGTCTAAAGATCTACACCTTCACAGTGTTAGACTTGATGAATATTTAACAACGAAATACGGTTTATGGATTGACCTAAGGTCAACAGAAGATAATCAGTTGCATGGGAGTGGGAGAACAGTTAAAGACGTAATAAACATTCAAATTGATAAAGAAAAAGAGAGTGATAAACCACTTAATGTACATTTGTTTTTAATACATGATGCGCAGCTGAATATTCAAGATAACAGATTGAAAGATATCCAATACTAAATTATTTTTATTTTAAAAAAGCATGTCTGTTACGACTTATCCAAAAGTGCCCAAAGAAGAGATAGCTGCTGCTGTAGACATAAAAACTTTCAGATTAACCAACATTACACAAATGCAACAAAAACTAGAGCAGGACCTTTCAAAATACAGTAAAACCAAACGAAGGTATTCTGCTGTCTTTAATGCTGTTACATATGTTAATACTGGAGCATCGATCACTAGTGCTCTATCAGCAGGAACAAGTGTAGGTCTCTTAGCAACAGGCGTAGGTGCACCGGCAGCTTTACCTCTAGGTGGTTTGTCTTTAACTCTTGGCCTGTGTTCATTGGCTGTAAGTGCTGTCAGCAAAAAAATAAAAGCTAAACTCCAAAAGCACACAGCTATGGCTCAACTAATAACAGCTAAACTTAGTTCCTTCAAACTGACAATAAATAAAGCACTTGCTGACTCAAACATCACGGATGAAGAATTTAGTCGCCTACAGGCTGATTTTGAGGACTACAAAAGACAAAAGTTTGATCTTCAAAGAAAGGCAAGGGCAACTTTTTCTCAACAACCAGACACCGACCAGATAAAAAAGGAATGTTTAAAAAAAGTAAACGAGACATTAAACTCTGTTCTAAACAGCTCACATTAACAACCCCAAAGGGCGTTTATACTTTAGTTTATGAGTCCAAGCACAAAAAGACCGTTGATATTGATTCTGATTAACTTTTATTTTTTTGATTTAAATAAATATTTTGAGTTAGAAAAGAAGCTCAACATGGATAAGATATATGAAGGTTCAGATGAATTGTTTGAAGCAATGCTCGAGGAAGAGCGTTTGTCAAAAGCTTTAAATGAGGTCGTTTTAGAAGTTATTGATCCAACAAAGGTACAGGCAAGCGTTGTACACGCTATTTCTCAAGTTCCAAGTAAACTAACAATAAACCCTCCAGTTAAAGTAAGGTTAGTTGTTTTAATCGACTATATAACAATAAACGAAGAAAATCTAGAAGTCTGGGTCTCAACTAAACAGCAGACTATTCTTTCTCATAATGACTTAACACCCGGTTGGGCAGATCAACTTCTTACACAGTTTAATGAAGCCTCTGAAGCAGCTAAAATGAGAGGCTCTGGTTGGTCAGAGGGTGAAGTCCTAGACATCAGATTAAGACAAGCTAAGTATGAGCCAATTGTAGGCAAGGCTTACATTCCACTGCCTCCAACATTAGTTGCAAAGAAAGCAGTTTTGAACATAAAAAATTCAGACGACAAATGTTTTATGTGGTGCGTTCTTGCTAGGCTGCATCACGTTGCCAAAAATGCAGAGAGAGTATCTAACTATTTACAGTGGGCCAATAATCTTAACTTTAACGGCCTTGAATTTCCTATGGCTGTAGACAAAATTGATCAGTTTGAAAAACAAAATCCACCAATAACTGTTAATGTCTACACATGGTCTGAAGAAACCAACCTTCTGCCAATTAGAGTGTCAAAGAACAGTCCAACAATAGGCGAACCAACCAGGAGTCATGTAGACTTACTCCTAATGCAAAGCCTTAATGGGTTGCACTACACTCTAATACGCACAATGAGTAGATTACTAGTGCATACTACAAAACAACATAGCAAACAAGAATTTTGTAGAAAATGTTTAACAAGAATTCCGTCCGTTCAAGCTGCGAGCGAACATATAAAACATTGTATTAGCCCAGTTGACTGTGATACAGAACTAATTACGCCCGGAGAAGGCAGTAAAGTTAGTTTTAAGAACTGGAAACGGTTGCAAACTAGTCCATATGTTGTTTACGCAGACTTCGAATCACTCATTGTTCCTTATGAAGGACCAACCCCACAGAAACTTCCTAAAACAGTCTTAATGAGTAATCATCAGATTTGCTCATTTGCCTTCATCATTGTTAGGTCGGATGGCGCCCATTCAAAGCCAGAATTATACAGAGGACCAAATGCTGCAAAATACTTCTTAAAACGCATGCAGCAAGTGCGTAATGCCTGTTCTAATAATCTAAACTTATCTGAAATCATAATGACGCCTGAAGACCAACAACAGTATGACTCAGCCACTCACTGTTGGATTTGTGGGGCGGCCTTGGTTGCCACCGCAGAGAATCCAACAGTAAGAGACCATGATCACATTAGTGGAAAGTTTAGAGGAGCAGCACATAACAAATGCAATCTTCAACTAAAGTTTGAACCAAAGACATGGAAGCTGCCTATATTCTTTCACAACTTGCGAGGTTACGACTCTCACCTTATAATGCAAGCAGTAACCAGCGACTTCAGGGTGTCATGCATTGCACAGTCATCAGAAAAGTACATGTGTTTCACTTTAAATAACATGTCTTTCTACGACTCTATGCAACACATGATGGGTTCATTAGAGTCACTGGCTATGTCCTTAAAGTCCTGCCCAATAACAGAAGAATATTTTGACCCAACTCTTGTTAGAAAGGGCGTTTACCCTTATGAGTACATGAACAGTTGGGAAAGGTTTGACGAAGATACACTTCCGCCTAAAGGCGCGTTCTTTTCTAGTCTTAGAGGAAAGGACATCAGTGATTCTGATTACCAGCATGCTCAAGATGCGTGGCAGAAGTTAGAGTGTAAAACAATGGGAGACTATCATGATTCCTATTTAATGGCGGATACCTGTTTGTTGGCGGACGTCTTTGAAAATTATAGGAAGACCTGCATGAAACATTACAGCCTGGATCCCGCGCATTACATTTCTGCGCCCGGGATGAGCTGGGACGCTTTCTTAAAATTTACTGGAGTACAAATTGATTTATTGTCTGACCTGCCAATGCTTCAGATGATTGAAAATGGATTGCGTGGGGGAATCAGTATGGCGTCGCACCATTACTGTAAAGCAAACAACAAATACTTGGACAACTATGATCCAAGTAAAAGGTCTAACTATCTCATGTATTTAGATGCAAACAATCTGTATGGATGGGCAATGGCGCAATCACTTCCATTACGCAACTTTAAAATGTACACAGGACTCAAAGACATTCAAAAGTTTTTAAAATGGCTACCTACTCTAGAAGCTGATCGTAAAAGAGGTCTCATTCTAGAAGTTGATTTAGAATATCCTCATGAACTTCATGATTACCATAATGACTATCCATTAGCGGCAGAAAGTCTAAAAGTGTCAATGACAGAACCACCTAAACTTGTGCCTAATCTTCGTGACAAAAAAATTATGTCTGTCATTACAGACTTCTTCAATTTTATTTAAGACATGGTTTGAAGTTGACAGCTGTTCATCGTATAATTGCTTTTGATCAAGAACAGTTCATGAAACCATACATAATGAAGAACACTGATCTCAGAACTAAATCCACAGATGCTTCAGAAAAAGACTTTTTCAAGTTGATGAACAACAGCTGTTTTGGAAAGACTATGGAAAATCCGCACAAGCGTAAAGATGTTAGATTGGTCACCAGAGAAAACGTTGCAATTAAGTTGACTTCAAAACCTAATTATCAGGACTTCAGAAGATTTCATGATCAGCTTTTTGGCATAATGATGAAAAAAAAGAAAGTCAAATTGGATAAGCCCGTTTTTATTGGGTTTACTGTTTTAGAGCTGTCGAAGCTTTTGATGTTAGAATTTCTTTACGACTACTTTAAGCCCTTGTATCCTGAGTCCAAAGTACTTTACACAGATACAGATTCCTTTGTAATCGACATCCCTACTGAAGATATCTATAAAGACATGGAATTAGAAGTAGCTAAAGGGCATGCGGGATGGTACGACACATCTGATTACCCTAAAGATTCGCCTTTGCATTCAGATATTAACAAGAAGGTTTTAGGTAAGATGAAGGATGAATTATCTGGTGGTGTGATCAAGGAGTTTGTTGGTTTGAGGTCGAAAATGTACAGTCTTTCAAGCCAAAAAAAAGTTGTTAAAAAAGCAAAGGGAATATCTCGCAGTGTTGTGCAGTCAAGCATATCCCATGACAATTACAAAGAAGCATTGTTTGGCAATAAGACTTTTCATCATGACAATTACAAGCTGCGATCTAATCTACATGAGATCAACACAACTGTTGTAACAAAGAAGTCATTAGATAGAACAAACACAAAACGTGTGTTTGTTAATCCAGAGTTTTCATATGCAATCGGGCATTGGAGAATAGTATAATCATATGGGCTTATATTTTTCAGCAATCGCACGTTCAATTATATCATCATCTAATTTAGCAAAATTAATATTATTTATTAATGCTAGATGTGCTTTAATTTTTTTGTCATTTCGCAATATTCATGTTCCCATACCCATAAATCAAAATAAAAGCTTTGGGGTTTAAAGCGATTGTCTGGCGATTGTTCTAGCCAAGGATTGTCAATCTTCTCAAATACTTCTTTAATGATATACTGATACTCAAATAAATCTTGCATTAATTTTAAAGACTTTTCCTTTGTCATTTCTGCCATTTCCCTTTGAGCTTCCATTTTAAACCCAAATGTATTTGCGTAGATTAAAACAGTTCGTTAAGCTTAACTATATCATCACCCAATTCAACCAAATTATTTTTCATTACTGCTAAATGCGCTCGAATTTTTTTAATATATTCCCAATCAAAATTTGAGGTTTTGTCTAGCATGGCATAATCAATCTTCTTAAATATTAGTCTAATAGCAAGATTATAATCAAATATTTCTCGCATTATTTCTAAGGACTCTTCCTTCACCATTCTTGCTTCCAGTGCCATTTTACGTAAGGATTCTTCCTTTTCCATTCTTGCCGCCATTTTAATTTAAATTAAAAAATAATTAAGCGACTGGAACTGTGTCTGGAGGGATTATCTGCAGTTCTTCCTTCACAAAAGATCTTTGAGGGGCCGGCCGTTTTGTTGTGTCAGTTTCTCGTAAATAATACACGGGTGGATTCATTTTCACAATTTTTTTTTATCTCATATGGATCAACACTCCAAACTGGATCTGTTGCCCTGATGCGAGTGTCCCCTTCCGCTTCTCCCGGCGAATAAAGGTATCTCACTTTCAAACCAAATGGTAATAGTTTGCTTGATGAAGACTCTCCTTCAACAACATTTATTGTTTGTTTTTTGATTGCTTGTACTGGTTTTAGACCTTTAAATTCTTCATTATTCATTGCGCGCAAAACTGAGGGCAGCCTTCTAACCCATTCTGTGTTGCGAGAATTGTCAATCAGCTCTCTGTGATACTGGTAGGAGAAAAGTCTTTCAGATAACTGTTTGTTAAAGTTTTCAACCAAACCCTGTGATCTGTGAACACCCGGAATGCCTCTTTTAATGGTAACTCTATGTTTTAACAATAATTGATTCACTTGACCTTTAAATTCTTTTCCATCATCGACTTGAATCATGCGAGGATAAGTTAAGGGTCCTCGTTGATATATCAGTTGTATAGCGACAGCAACAGCAGAAGCACTCTTTTGTGTTAATGGTTCTGCATCTTTGTATCTTGAAGCTATATCAATGACTGTAAGTGCGTACTTAAATCTTTTTCGTCTAATCGTATCATGGGGTAAATATAGAAGATCCATTTGATGGGTGTCGTTCGGTATTGTGTTGACAAAGTGTGGTCTTTGTATTCGTTTAGGCGCTGGTAAATAAATTTGCCAAATCGCTTGTTTAGATAACCATTCTTTTGCTGTTTGTTCACTGACTCCCGCTGCTTGGCTAAGCTTTTTAATTGCTGTTATTCCCTTCCAATATCCTTTTGGAGAATAATAGATTTTGTACATTTTTTATTCAGCCAATACTTTGTGCAACAAAATACACAGCGGTCATGCCAAAGACAATAAACAATATTTCTTGCATCTTTTGTTTTTCTGATGGTTGATAAAAGTCGCTAAATTTTGGTGGGGGCAATGTTTCAACTTGTTTGCCTGTTACTAGAAAATATTCTTTTATTGCCTGGTCAACATCTTTAAATGTGTAAGCTGCATGTCCCTGTTGTTTAAGTCTGTCGTTAATAAAATCTAACTGCTCCATTCTTTGCTTTTCATAGGTGTCTTGTGCAGCAGCTAGTTGCTCCATAGCTCTGTTATGTCTTTTTCTCTCATCGTTATTTTGTAGTTTACTAAACGCGTAATTACTTCCGCTGAAAGCAAGCGCGTTGACCACAGTGCCACCAATCATCATTACGAGTGAAGCCATTTTTATAAATGTATTTTTTTAATTTTACATATTGATACTGTCTGGAATTATTCCTTGCTTAACTAGAAAATCTTTCGTAGCAAATGAAGCTGTAATAACAGCAATCAGCTTTGCTGAGTCTTCAAAGTCTAGTTTGCCAAGATCTGCTGGTTTTATTTTTAACAGGCTTTTACCAAGCATTGTGTATCCTACACTTAGGCCTCCAATAACAGCAGAATGGTATACGAGGTTAGCAACAGTTTTTTCGGTGCTCATTTTAAAAAAATAAAATAATATTTATTCATTAATAAAACATGAACTGCGATGATTTACTTCCTGAACTTACAAATGATCAAGTTGATGACCAAGCTATTATGCGTCAAAAGGAAAGGCTGTATTCTTTAGCAGCATGTGGAAAAACAAAACAGTACCTTGGAAATGAATTCAGCATAGAACAGATTCAACAAATGTCGCCACAAGACATTGTAAAGTATCACAACAGGTATGAAGCGCAACTGGGGTCAAGAATGGTAAAAAGTGTTGGGCAAACGGTTCTTAGTTTGTACACTAAACTAGTTAGTAGATTTGCTCCCATTGATTCTGAACAAGATTTTATGTATGATTTAACGCAGGATCCAGTTTTAACAAAGTCATTAGAGTCTCTAGGATGTGATCTATATTACAGATTTGGAACATTGTTATCGCCATTAATCATGGGATTAATTACTTTTAATCATATAGATTTTGTTTCCCTTCAAAATGACCGAGCCAGAAAATCAGCAGACAGAAAACATTGATGGAGAAAGTGACCAGTAAAAAGCCTCCTCATCCTGGGCGTGTTGCAGCAGGAAAAAAATTAGCAGAGTGGAACAAACAAAAAAAATTAATGTTGCAATCACAGAATATAACTCATAATGAAAACATAACACCGCCAACGCCAACAGTTGTTTCAATGCCAGCTGTAAATACACAAGTTGATTCAAGACCTACAACACCAAAGTCGACATGGATTATTTGGATTAAAAGAGTTAGCATTTTTGGCGTCATTGCTGTTGGTGGGGGTGGTTATTACGTTTATAAAACATATAAAGAAAGACAGCAAAAACCAAAGCAGCCCAAAAAATCACAGCCACTAAATACAAAATCTGAACAAAAAAGAATACCAGAACTGCCAACAACAAAATTCATTTTGATCCATTTGATATGCAGTAATATTTCAAGAACTTAATAAATAATTATAAGTGACTTGAATAAGAACTTGATAACGACTTGATGACGACTTGATAAAAACTTAAATAAGAACTTGATAAGAACTTGATGACGACTTGATAAAAACTTAATGACGACTTGATAAGAACTTAATGACGACTTGATGACGACTTGTTAAGAACTTGAATAAGTACTTGAATAAGAACTTGTTAAGAACTTGATGATGACTTGTTAAGAACTTGATGTTGACTTGTTAAGAACTTAAATAAGAACTTGAATAAAAACTTGTTAAGAACTTAAATAAGAACTTGAATAAGAACGTGATGCCGACTTGAATAAGAACCTAGAACGACTTAATGACGATTTTTTTTCACAATTAATTGTTACATTCTTTTCCGGGGAGACAACTCCCTTCTGCCTTTATGTAGTATCTAGGTCAGACATGTCTAGCCATGGCTTACTCAACTGCACAATTGCCGAGTCGAAGCGCCGCACTGTTTCCGGGTTCGTGTCAAGTTACACATAACGGATGTAAGGGCGTCGTTTACTGCAGGCCGCCACGCGGCATTGTACAAATTTAGACGGCTAAATTCCCCACCGGCGTCGTTTAGTACAGGCGTTAGACGTCATTGTATAAATTTAGGCGGCTAAATTTCCAAACATATCAAAACATGTTTCTTACCTTCCCCCAATCACAAGACTAGATAGAATCAGCTGATTAGTAACAGTGACGACATTTCCGCCCAGCACTTGTGTTGTTAGCAACTGAACCTAGCTGTCTTGTCATTTGCGGGTGTGCAGTGCAGTCGTGTTTTCAGTTAGAAAGTGTTGTGTTATGTCGCAAGACAGTATCTCTTCTGAATTAGAGATAAAACTTCTTGAATCACAAACCGTTCATCAAGAATTGCTAGATTACTCAAGACAAAAATGGGAAGATTGGTTGAGACAACATATTGGAATCTCACCTTCCTATTCCGTAAACTGAGGGTGATATCTCGATTGCTGAGACCGTTCACGCGTGAACGGTACTATTTTTAGAATCCTATCTGTCGGAGCTGGCTTGTCTGGAAGACCTACCGTTCATGCGTGAACGGTACTATTTTTAGAATCCTAGAATTCTTGAGAATTTCGGAGCTGGCTTGTTTCTGGAAACGTATGAAAAGGTTTTCTACTGTTGGACTACCTTTCATTGAAGTCTACTCCATGCTTTGTCACGTCCTATTCAACAGGCTGCCTATTCAGGCGGCCGCCGGGTGTACTTTATACAATTGTCTTGTTTGTTGAATCAAGCTTTTAATAAGTGCACTTGGTGGCTGCTTAGAATAATCTTCAACAACGTGCACGATTCTACGCTTGTGTGAACACACATCCCACCCCTTTTCAGACACTCCTATTCAGATAGCTTTCAATAGCCAGTCATTCCTCACAATAGAATGAAATCCCAACTTGGTTGACAAATAGCCCTCCTAAGAATAAAGGCATGGTTAACCAAGTCCCCATTGTTTTGTTTGTTTACTTCTTAACGGTCCAGTGACAGAGAACTATAAAACAGATAATCCTACACATTATGTATGTTTGTAAAGTGTTTACTATTAGAGAACTATAAAATAGGCATTCTGGGTAAGCCGGCGGAGCAACAGCGAAACCGGCTTTAGCCGGTTGGAGCTGGCGGAGGTGGGTGAGCCAGAATGCCTATTTTATAGTTCTCTTATACCCCAAATCATCACAACTTCTGTTATTGAGTTATGCATGCAATCGTCACCACTGTGACTTTCTGACTCTGCTGCACAGTCATCGCCATTGTTACTTGTGTAAAACCCACACACACATCATCATCTGCATTCATTCAGGTATTTGTTGCCATTGTCACCTGCACTGGGAACCGTATCGTCAATATCATAATTTTTCACTGTCAAGTGAGAATGCTGTGATCTGTCAATACCATTGTAAAGCGCATTATTATTTCGACACCACCACCAAATCGTCATCATTTACAATTCCCGACAAGTGACACTCAACATGACTATCAACATCATCAAGATCATCGCGATCGCTATCAACGCCATCGCTAATTCTATTGTGACATTATTTTCATGCAATATGTCAACAAATTCAACATTATCAACGTGATCTGAGACTGCCGTGTACACACATCCAATACAGGTGTCACGCACAAAGATTTTCGTAGCACGCTTGTTTCGTGTCAACAGTGTTCACAATCTCCTTGCTACTCCCCTCTCGCGAACTAGAAACATGCATTCTATGCGGCGACGACGTAGTTTTTGTTCCCTCAACAAATTGGCAGCGGTAAAATCTCCAGTCACGGGGCGGCCTAAACTCTATTCACATTGAAAAAGGTTTCTTCTATTATCTAGACTGTATTTTGTGCCCTCGATTACCAGATGGTCGTAAACCATCGATACATTTTTTTTTGTTCTGGGATATGGCAGACTTTAAGTGGGGGACAAGGTTTTTCTGGATCTCTCTAAAACGCTGAGAAAAGTCTTCACCTATGAAAATTTCACTTATTTTCAGCTTCTTTTTGGAGCGCAGAATTTTGTCTTTGTGTTTAAAGAAAGTACACCTCGCAACACTTGGTGAATCTGGTTTAGAGTAAATGCAATGTACTCGGTTAAACTGCGCATCATCTGCAAGTTCTAAACTATCAGAAATCATATTGCGTGCCAAGTTTTCACACTCTTGCCACATTTAATTTTTTCTTCGAGGGATGCCATGAATAATTATATTGTTCCTCTTTGACCTACCTTCCAAATCGTCTACTTTCCTATCCAGATATTTCACTTCTCATTCAGACTGTCATTTTCACTTTTCATTCTATTGTTATCTAGCTATAAGTCTACCACTTCCTGTTTCAAATTAGTAATATCTGCCTGTGAAGTGGAACGGATGTCTTTCAAATCTTTCATATCTTCACGCAGGTTATCAAATTTAGAGTTCAAACTATTCATTCCCATCAACATTTCTTTCAAGGAAGACATCACATCCTTCGGGGAGGGATCCGGCGGAAGGGCTGATGTCTCAGATGTACGTTCCTGTCCACTGGCACTGTCTCGACGACTGGCTGCTCCACTGCCAAGCCGTGACTGCCTCAGACTGTCCTTTGAGCCAGGACCAGGACCTGACTCCACATCCCCACAACATAGACTTAAATATCCACAGAAAAAAAGAGAGAGCAACAGTCCCAGGGTTGCACCATCAGTCTGTGTTCTCAACTTCAACATGAAAACTCTCATGGCAGTCTTCAGCTTTGAACGCTTCAACATGAACGAAGCGTACACTGTCGCAAACGTTCCACAAACAGGTCGAAACCTCAGCGCATCAGATGGCATGGTGCTTCATTGTGCTGTATTCCAATTTACACGACACAACACCTCAGATAACCAGTCAAACACAACCAAAGAACACAGAGCACATTAAACACGACTTCTATTTGTGTATTTCAATGAACCCCAGAGAGAGAGAGAGAGAGGAGAGAGAGAGAGAGAGAGAGAGAGAGAGAGAGAGAGAGAGAGAGAGAGAGAAAGAGAGAGAGAGAGAGTCATATATGTGTACAATATATCTATCCTCGCCAGTTCTGCCCCAGATGGTTTTATGATGAAATGCCGATATCTGTTCCTCTTGTGCCAAAATAAGGTAGAAGTGTGAGAAGTCGAGTCTTCTGTTCATGGAAGACTTCTTCAGCTTGTCTCAGGTAAGTCCACCCTCCACTGGACCGTGTAGGATTGCCTTGGACAGGGAGTCATGGTGTGATACATGCCCGTGTCAGGTAAGCTTACAACGTCTGGTCACTAATTATCATCCACGTCCTCTTCCCCCCCCCCCCCCTCCTCTTCGTCAGCATCATCATCACCATCATCATCATCATCATCAGCAGCAGCAGCAGCAGCAGCAGCAGCAGCAGCGTCGTGGTCATGGTCGTGGTCGTGGTCGTTGTCGTCATTACCATGACCATCATCATTCTCATTGTCAGTTTTGTAGTTATCAC
>CM065732.1:8780879-8815879 GCA_033310375.1 Conus canariensis
CTCACAATGATGAAAACAACCAACCAACCAAACTCTTAACACAATGTCATAGGAAAATACATTTCAACCAACAAAGGGCCCCAGCACTGTCAATTCAGGCTCGGTGAAGATTAACGCAGAGTGAATGTTCAGTGAAAAAACACAAACATTGGACGACGTGCAGAAAGTGATCAAGAAAGTCAGAGCCAAGTGTTGCCTGCACCTAATGAAAAATCATACACAGAATATGAAATGTCCATTGTCCTAGAGTGGATTCATAAAATGGTAAGATCGACGAGGAGGAACTTCGAGAAAAACCACTGGAATGGCATCAATCAGTTTAGACTGATGCCTTTTGTCTATATTCGGGGACAATCATCTTCCTATCATGGCAGCAAAGCTAGATACCTAACAGAAAATACGCATTTGAATGTGTCAATCCAGAAGGGCGGTTTCCAGAAGTGTCTGCTGTTTAAAACATGTTCATTCAGTCACAGGTAGCATTTGGCACACAAAGCGACAGGACACTGTCCTTTAGTCTGTAAGGCAACGTCAATGCCATGATGCTTGAAAAGTTCCGAAACACGTGTCACACACATTCTTATACCTTTCAGCCTTTTTGCACGTTCCTCACCTGACACAAAGAGTTCAGTCTCTCACAGTGCCGTGAGTATGGTATGTTCAGGATCCACCAGGCCATTCACAGTCTCATGCTATGCCACACAGAATACTCTGTACACATCAGCAACTCGTTTTATAACAAACAACGACGACGACGACAACAACAACAACAACAACAAGCACCCTTAACTTATAGTGCGCACATTTACTGTTAAGAATTGTATGATGAATATTCCATCAAAACAGAAAATTGAGTACGACGTCGAGTTCAAATTGCACGAAAATCGCAGCCGGTTGGCCGTTACAGTAAAAACAAAGAGCCTCAGCTGTCTGCGTCATGTGCTGTTCATGTACTGCCAGTGATTCGGTCAGGTTGCTGCCAAGGTCAGCCACCCAGCTTGAGAGCAGGCAGACAGAAGTGGGCGGACAGTCGTGGTCAGGCTCTTCATCGGTTTGAAGGAGTCGGGCTTCCTAATAAAAGTCATACAGTTTGGAGCATGGGGAGTGTGAGAGGGTGCAACGATGAAAAAAGAAAATTCCTAACAAGAGAAATGAACCCCAAAGGCAGTGGCAAGGGGGGTTGAAAAGAGTTAGGAGGAATCAAAATGAACTTGAAAAGGCTTGCATTTCCTATCTTCCAGCAAACATCAGATGGCAGTATGGGTGAGGCATCAGTCTCGAGGTGACCTGGACTTGTGTCTCCCAGCCATCCAGGACGGAAAGCTTCAGTTCCTCACAGCACCAGAAGGATTTCTGGCAGCAGAAGGGCATCACAGCGTTATGACCAACACGTGGCCCGGCTTCTTTACAGTGTAAGTTCAGAGTGAGAACACCTGCCCGCAGTATGTGTCCTCCCCGAAGACTCTCTGCTGTAAATCTCTCCTAGAATTGCTTCCCACTGTTTTCCATACTTTACATTTAGATGTACATCTTTGGATGTTCTGTTTACTCAGCTCAGATATGTCTCTTTGCAGTCGACTGAACTATAAGCAAAGTTACCTTACCTATACCCTGGGAACAGAGTATTATGTCCTGCACATTTTACATTTCAACACAGGTCTCTGTGAACACAGAATCTTGTTTTCGATATTTTAAATCTAAAGATAGCTTTTGTGAACCAAAAATTACGATTCCTTCGTCGCACCTTCTATGATTGAATTAGATAAGTTAACCTGGGGATAAATTTGTTGAAAAGGTACCTTTTCTTTAAATAAGACAAGTATATACGTGGTAAAGGTGATTTTACCTTGCTATTTATTTCAGAAAATAAACATTGAATCTTTTAATAATCAGCTTTTTAAATAGATCGTAAAGGATATTAAACTGTGTGTCCTTGATAACTGTCAAGTCTCCAATTGGTTTAAAATAGATCTTACATGCAGGCAGGGTGACACACTTTCTCCAGATCTATATCTCGTATGTGTTGAAATGCTCGCAATACTGAAACACGAAAATGTGGACATATGTGGGGTAACTAATAGTACAGTTGAGCAAATCCCAATACGCAGATGTAATGTGTGTGTGTGTGTGTGTGTGTGTGTGTGTGTGTGTGTGTGTGTGGTGTGTGTGTGTGTGTGTGTGTGTGTGTTGATTTGATTGAAATATCTACCTACTTTTTGCACATAGTTGATTTACTATCTGAGAATGTTATAGGGCTTCAAAACTAGTTGAACAATCTGTATTCAGCGGCGCACAGACTACATCTTAAAATAAACATGGCTAAAAAAAAAAATATTATAGTTTTTCAAAAATGTGGATGTATGTCGCCGCGTGATCAATGGTGTCATGGAAAGTCAAAAACTGTGGTTGTGAACGCCTACAAATGTCTGGATTTATATTTGTCTACTGTCACACTGAGCTCAAATGCCTGCACGCACTCAGCTCAGCATTCACTCCGTGCACACGTAGTCTCTCCAAACAACCAGAAGACGCACTACGATAACTCTTCTTCTCCCCCTCCTCTCCGGGGAATAATTTACTAAACAATAACCAACTTTCAAAATCTTCAAATCTTCTGTTCCTCCACTCCAGTGGAGGTACAAACATTCCACAGATCCACTAGCTGGGACCCAATTTAATCTCATTATACATAGTAATTCACAAGAACTTCTTTTACAGGTTTCTCCTCCTCAATGGAGAAACAATTTATACACTTTCCCAAAGAAGAATTAAAGATGGCTTAAAATACAGGAACAATATCTGAGTTCCGACCCAGGGGGACAATCAAAAATCATAGTGGGTCAACATGACAAACGCCTTAAGTTCTCTCACGACTGCCACAGTCGTTGTCCTCTTCAACTAGGTTCTCCAACCCTGGAGTCTATTAGGTGCTGCCACAGCACTGGAGCCCAAATACTTGTGCGACTGCCACAGTCGCCTATCCCGTTATTGGTGCTGCCACAGCACCGGGAAGGGCTGAAACACGAATGAAGTCCGTGTAATTAATCTATTTCAAAATCTGAATAATGATAAATTCTTTTCCCTTTTATCCCCTTTCTTAACTCTCTCTCTCTTTCTCTCCCCATCTGTCTATACCTCACCTGGTAATGGTAGATTGCAGGTGAATCTCGTTCTGCAGTTCCAAACAACCTGTCTGGTCAGTGTCCCCAAGCCATCTCCTTCCTATACTTTATCTTTCCTTCCTGCACTCTTCCTGAGTACATATTCAGTGAGTACTCATCTAACTGTACGCATTAATAATAATAATAATAATAATAATGTATGGATTTTATATAGCGCAATTCTTGGGATCAACTCATGCGCTCAGCACACGCTCAAACACTCCCACTAACATGTGTTCACACACACACACACACACACACACACACACACACACACACACACACACACACACACACACACCTACCGACACAGGCGCACTTATCAAGTTCATCGGTTCAAGCGTAAACAATACAGTTATGCATGCAGTACATAAAAAGTCAGGTCATAATAATAGACACAGCATTCAGATATTATGGTTGAAGAAGGCTTTCCTAAAGAAGTATGTTTTTAACTCTGATTTGAATTTAGATGATGTAGGCAGGTCACGTAAGCTGTCAGGAAGAGAATTCCAAAGAGTGGGCGCACTAAAGCTAAATGCTCTCTCACCAACTGTCTTTAACGAGCGCCTAGGAATTTTCAGAAGTTTTTGAGAAGATGAGCGAAGAGACCGAGAAGTTTGATAGGTGGACAGAGAAGCAGAAAGATACTGTGGGAGTGTCCCATCAAAGAAACGATAGGCAAAAACTGCGATTTTGAACTGCCATCGATATTTGATGGGAAGCCAGTGGAGTTCACGTAACAAAGGTGTAATATGCTCATTTTTACGCTTTTTGAGAACAAGCCGAGCTGCACTGTTTTGCACCCTTTGTAATCGTGCAAGCTGTTCTGAAGGAAGTCCTGCTAACACAGAGTTACAGTAGTCTAGTCGGGACATTACCATGGCGGTGATGAGTCTGATTGTTGCCTGTGTGGAGAGGTAAGACCGGATAGAAGCAATACGTCGCAATTCCAGGAAGCATGCACGACAAACATTAAATATTTGGTTCTGCATAGAGAGCGTTTGATCAATGCTGACACCTAAATATTTCACTGACTCTTTGAAAGGTAAAACAACACCATCAATTTCTGCCGACTCAGCTTTAACCATCTTGACACGAGAGGAGGTACCAACAGCCATGATCTCAGTTTTGTCACTATTCAGCTTGAGTTTGTTGCTGGTCATCCAGACTTTTACGTCCCTAAAACATGCGGTAATATCTGATTGAGCACCTTGAAAATCGCTGGTGGTTGCGCTCTTAGAGAGTTCAGTGTCATCTGCGAACTTGTGGAAGTCACAGCCATGGGCAGAAATAACGTCAGATAAGGGCTGAGAATAAAGGGTAAAAAGAACTGGTCCAAGGACAGAGCCCTGGGGAACACCATGCAGAACAGGAGAAGGGGATGATTTAGCACCATTAACGATTACCGTCTGTGTCCTGTCAGAGAGGTATGATGTGAACCATTTGAGAACCATATCGTCAAATCCAAATTACCAGCCCTTGGTTACTTGACCAATGGACAACATCCGTCCATTTTCCTGATCGATTCAACCAATAATCACCCTACGTCTACAGCCACCAGCGACACCGATCAAACTGGTCAGGCCACGTAAATTATCCTTTCTTTTACCTTTCCTTTTCCCTACCTAGGGAAATGCCTTATATCAAATAAGGGCGTACGCGACGGAACGTCACATGTCGCCACGTGAGGCTACGTCACATGACACCCCCCATCCCGGGTGAAAAAAAAAAAAAAAACTTTTGCCAAGAAAATTTTTTTTGAATACACATACATATCTAATTAATATACCACTTCAGCCATCAATCATCAATTTGTCATCACACAAGAGTTGCCATCAATGCATAGAACTAACCTTTATGGACATCATAAAGATCCAAAATCACATTTCAAAATCTTAGTTTGAAAAAAAAATGCAAAAACAGTTTTTTCCTTTTTAAAAAAAAAACAAATTTATACTCCATCACAAATCACAAGTTACACAGACTCGAAGAACATATAATGATACTAATCATTCCAAATGCCAATCATGTTTATATATACCAAAATGCAAACACAGTTTTTCTTGCCTGTTCTCACATAAACATGTGTCTCAAAATCCTCACAAAATGAGAATTTCCTCATGACTCACTTGATGAGTGAAGTTTGCCAAGTGAAAAGTCTTCCTTCAAGCAAGAATATATAATATAGCAGTCCACTCGAAAGTTAAACACTGTTTTCATTCTTCACAATGGACCGACGTGAAAAAAAAACAACACTTGTAACACATCAAATGAAGTATTCTACACACATTCACAAAGGAACATCCTACTATGAGACACCAATGCCAATACATATACACTTTCGGAAAAGATCAGTCACAACTATTTATTAATTCAGATTGACAGTAGCACACATGACACTGCCAAAATATCAATAAAGTCTGTCTACAATGAAAGCAAACAGCAGAAACAGTCTTTTCTTTTTTATGCAGTTACAGCTGCACAAAGGATACTGTGCACTCACGCATGGGACAGAAAATCTGCCATGACATTCTGAGTTCCAGGTAATGGCTCAGTGTCAAACTTGAACTCCTGCAATGACAAAGCCCATCTTAACAGCCTGCTATTTTTGGTCTTGGACGACTGCAAAAACGTCAATGGCCTGTGGTCGGTTTGTAACCGAAACTGTCTCCCAGTAAGGAATCTGGCAATTTTCTCACAAGCCCAAACAATGGCAAGACACTCCGTCTCAATTGTTGAGTATTTGACTTGTGTGTTAGAGAACTTTTTACTTGCATATTGCACAGGGTGTAACAATCCATTCTTTTCTTGCAAAAGTACAGCTCCCATGCCTTTGGAGCTGGCATCAGTTCTCAAAACAAAATCCTCTGAAAGAGAGGGCAAAAGCAGCACAGGGAATGAATTGAGGATGTTTTGAACACATTCCAGAGCTTTCTGGCACTCATCTGACTAGACGATACTTTTGTTTTTTGTTCCTTTTGTTAAGTCACTCAAAGGGGCTGTCAAGGACGCAAAGTGCGGTACATATCTTCTGTAATAGGACAACAATCCAAGGAGTGATCTTATCTGTTTCTTTGTAGTGGGTCTCGTCAAGGCCAAGATCTTTTCTACTTTCTTTTCCTCTGGTGTCATTTTCCCAACAGAAATGACATGACCCCAAAACTCAAAAGAGTCTTGAATACAGCACGAATTTTGGATGGTCTAGCCGTCAACCAGAATTCCGGAGTTTACAAAAAACAGCTCTCAAGTTATCCAAGATCATTCCATGAATTTGCAGCCAGCAAAATGTCATAAAAAAAAACAAACTTTCTGCTCCACACTCATGAAGTTTTAGTGCGCGCATCATTCTGGCAAAAGAAGCTGGGGCGTTTTGTAATCCAAATGGCATTTTCGTCCATTGAAACAGTCCAAAAGGTGTTTTTTCCTTGTCTGCTTCAGCCATCAGGATTTGCCAATACCCTTTAGTTAAGTTATTTTGACAAAATACTTTCCTTCTGACAGTTGACAAAGAAGTTCCTCAATGTCTGGGATAGGTTCTGCATCAAACACAGCGATTTTATTTATTTAACTTCCGGTAATCGATGCAAAACCGCACCGAGCCATCAGGTTTGTCCACCAATACAACTGGTGAGCTGTATGGTGACAAGGACGGTTCAATAACTTTCAACTCGAGCATAACTTGAATCTCTCTTTCGACAACCTGTTTTTTCGCAAATGGAGGGGGTATGGTTTGACTCGGACTGGGTTTTCCGTACTCAACTGAATAGTATGGCGTTCAATTGTTGTCACTGTCCATGGGGTATCAGTCAGGACATCCTGAAAGTCCTTCAAAATACCTTCCAATTGTTCTATCTGAATCAAAGATAAATCATCACACAAAACAACATCATGATAAGTGTCTCCCTTGACAGAAAGAGTGGGCAGATGTACAGTATCATCTATACTGGCAGATGTTAACAATCCCACATTTGTTGTTTGCACAGTCTTTGCTCTGCTCTGTATGTGACATCAGGTACAAAATCAGAACCAGTGATTTCTGTAATAGCCACATCTGTTCCAGACACTGGACATATCCATTCAATTGACTCATTAATGGCAACATTTGTGCGTTCAACATACTTTTTAGTATGTTGACATGGAATACCTTTTCAGCATTTGCCATTTTCACTTTCTAGTTCACTCCAGAAAGTTTTCCAATAAACATCAAAAAGACCTTTCCACATGACACGAAGTTTGTTGTCTTGTCCAGGTACATGCCTGTAGAGGATGTCAGAGTCCAGTATGTACGTCGGATTGTCCGTTGGTATGTCAGAGACGGTCTGCTTTGCAGTAGAAAGTATAGTCGTCAGTGTCTCGTCGCTTCTCTGCATGGTCTTCAAAACGTCTGGCGTAACTTTCAGTTCATCCAGTTTTGAAACCTTGAGCGGTTTGTTGGTTTTCCCTGCTCTACAACTTTTGATCTTGTACTGATGAGACAAGGAACGAAAGATCCTCCGGCACCACCATGTACTGTCGCAACACCTGGTAGATTTCCCCAAATCAAATCACAAACAGGATTCTCAATAACACAGGTGGTAAGCGACCCGGAGTAGTATGGTGTATCGACGGAAATTTTGCAAGTGGAAAAGTTTCCATTTTTCCACCAAACGATCTGCATCTCTGAACACTATCAAGATACTGGTCCGGTAGAACAAAAGATTTCCTTACACCAGCTGTGGTGCAACCTGTATCTCGCAAAACAGAACATTGTAAACCATTAATGGCACAATCCTCCAAAAGAAGACCATCAATGGACTGATCTGGCGCCAAAACAAGACCTTCTTCACATGAAGTGGAAACAAATCCAGTGATCATCTTCTCAAATCCTCAACCGTTGACGATAACCTAGCATCGGATCATTATGCTGTGAAGTGTGAATTAGATATCGTTAGGCCCGCCGTTCCAAAGACTTACAAGGAAGTTAGGAAAATTTCTGCTATCGATATAGAGGCTTTCAAATCTGATCTGAGCACGGCCATACTGAGCGAGCCATCGGCCTGTCAGCTGACCTCTGCCCTCCGTGCCATGCTTGATAAGCATGCTCCAGTGGGCAGGCGCTTGATCACTGATCGCTCACTGTGTCAATGGCACAACACAGTGGGTCCCGAGTTGTCCGAGGCCAAGCAGGAGAGGAGGGGGCTGAGAGGCGATGGCGCGCCACGGGACTGACTGTGCACAGGGAAATATATCAAACTGCGAGAAATCATGTTACTGACATTGTTCATCAAGCAAAAACTTTGTTCTATTCTTCAAAGATATTGGCCTGTAATATGGCCAAGCAACTATTTAATGTCACAAATAGTCTCCTAGGCAAAGTCAGCTACTCCCCCCTTCCCACCATCTTCCAAACTCAAGAGCTCCCTCAGAAATTCTTAGAGTTTTTCAATGGAAAAATTGACACTATCCGTGAAAAGCTAGATTCTACTGCACCTGTACATCCTCTGAATGACAAAGTTTACTGTGGACCTCCTTTGGCTTGTTTTAGTCCTGTTAGTCAAGACTATGTCAAAAAACTTTGTTTGCGATGCAGCCCTAAATCATGTGAACTTGATGCCATTCCCACTAACTTGCTCTTTCAGTGCATTGATGATGTCCTACCCCATCTTACTCATGTTATCAATACCTCTTTGTCCTCTGGTCACGTTCCTGAAATCTTCCGGTCCTGCAGTGGTACGTCCATTGATCAAGAAACCTTCATTAGATAAAAATGTTTTAAAGAATTATCGGCCTGTATCAAATTTGTCATTTCTATCAAAATTATTGGAGAAGATCGTTTTGGAACAAATTCTAGAACATCTCGAAAAGAATCACCTTTTGAATCCTCACCAATCTGCTTACAGACAAGGCCATAGTTGTGAGACAGCACTCCTCCGTATAGTCAATGACCTCCTCTGCGGGCTTGACGATGGGAACGTTTCCTTATTAGCGATGTTAGACCTCTCTGCTGCATTTGACACGATCGATCATAATATTTTGTTCTCACGGCTTCAAACTTCCTTTGGATTCAAAGACACAGCTCTCGACTGGATTATCTCTTACTTGACTGGATGTACTCAGACAGTGTGTGTACAGGGAAGATACTCAGACAGTTCTCCTCTTAGGTACGGTGTGCCTCAGGGTTCTGTACTTGGGCCAGTCCTTTTTGTGCTGTATGCTAGTCCTGTGTCTGACGTCATCAGTGGTCACGCCATGTCGCATGAGAGCTTTGCTGATGATACTCAGCTTCATCAGTCGGCTCCCATTGCTGAAACTGACTCACTGATTTCTCGGATGCGGGGCTGCATTGCAGACCTGAAGGACTGGATGACAACCAACAAACTACAATTAAACGACGACAAGACGGAACTCATGTTCGTGACAAAACAGCCTAACCATCCTTCTCTGCCTTCAACTGTCACTATCAATGTCTGCGCTGTCTCTGTCCCCACCTCTGTCCGCAGTCTAGGGGTCATACTTGACCAATCCCTCTCCTTTGAGAAACAGGTTTCAAATATTTGCAAGATTGCCTATTTAGAACTAAGAAGAATCAGCTCTGTACGTCACCTTCTCTCTACAGATGCTACAAAAACTCTCATTTGTGCATTTGTCTTATCTAGAATAGATTACTGCAACTCACTTTTGGCCGGCCTTCCAAAATACCTGATAGAAAGATTACAGCGAATCCAAAATCATGCAGCCCGAGTCGTCTGTAGAGCAAGAAAACATGCTCACATTTCGCCTCTCCTCCACTCTCTTCACTGGCTGTCTGTCTCAAACCGTATCTCGTACAAAATCTCAATTTCTCTGCTCTCTTTGAAAATGGACCTTCTTATCTCTCAGATCTCCTTAAAATCTACACCCCCTCTCGACAACTACGCTCCTGTGCTGACGACCGCCTTCTGCGAATGACTCGCTTCAGGACTACTACTGGTGAAAGATCTTTCTCTTTTCAAGCTCCAGCGACGTGGAACAGACTGCCAGACTGTCTCAGACATTCAGATTCTATCTCTTCTTTCAAGTCTAAACTTAAAACCCATCTATTTTCTCATAATTAGTCAATGCTGTGGGGAGAGGGGGGGGGTACAACCTAACTCATAGCCGTCTGGGCCTTTTCAAATGTAGCGTATGTGTATGTTCTCTATTATATGTATTTGTTGTATGATTGAACGTTATAGGATTAAGTTTTTGTAGTGATATTTGAAGAATAAGTGAATGTCACATTGGTAGGATTAGGATTTGTTAGTTATTGTAGTAATAGTATTTGTAGTTGGGTGTAAGGTGTATTATTGTATATGAGAAGAGTGAATGTAGTATGACTTTGTAAAGCGCTTAGAGAAATTCGTTTGATTAGGCGCTATATAAGAAATCATTATTATTATTATTAAGGACAGTCCCGTTTTAAATGGAATTTGCACTCACAAAAATGGCAACGCATGGTTTGGTTGGCGGACAACTGGTTACTGTCAATCTGTGAACCTCGACCATGTCCACGAACTTGACCAAAGGGTCTGCGCGGTTGTTGTTCACCACGCCCTCGGAAAGGAATAGGTCTTTCCGGTGGTGAATATTGGTACTGACGGAAATCGCCAGAACCGACGTGGCCCTGACCGCGGAAAGGTCGTTGTCTGTTGCCAAAAGACGTGTAACCGTGAGGACCTTGGAATGAAGCGCGATTTCCTCTTCTATAGTTTCCTTGTCCAGAATGTATTTGAAATGCCGCGTGAGAGTCGAAAAGGGAAGAATCCCCCTTGCGGGCAACACCTTTATCCGAATGAGCAATGCAGTACTGATCCGCCTTCTGACACATTTCGTCAACGTTATCGAACTGTCTTTCTTTAAGAAAAGTGGCCAAATATTTGCTGACGCTCTGAAAAAGTTGCTCTCGAAGTAGCAAATCTTGCAAGGATTCGAAAGCCTTATTCGTATTTGTTAGCTCTATCCATCTGTCTAAACAGTGACTCATCACTTATTTTAAAAAAAGACGGAAATGATTCTCCCTTGTCAGGACGAACTGATCGGAAACGCTCACGAAAACGGTCAGCTGAACACTGAAACTTCTTTAAGAGTTCTTCTTTTAATTGCTCCCAAGTCAACCCTTCCTTTGCCGCGAGTGTGTGGTATAGTGCCAAAGCGCTTCCCTTAAACAGCGACACGATAAACAACGTCCATTCCTCCTTCGGCCAACCACAAGATGTAGCGTGGTTCTCGAACCGAGAAAGAAAACTGTCAATGTCGTCGGTTTTTTCTTCAAACGGCGGCAACTTCGGTATGTATGTCGACTTCGGATGAAATGTACACGCGGAACCGACCGGTGGAGGTGGTGGAGGTTCTCTCGATGCCTGTAGTTTTTTTTTTAAATATCCGCATCAGTCTCTAATTCAAGTTGTCTCATTTTAAATTGCCGTTCCTTATCCTCTCTCTCTCTGTCTGTAGTTTTTTTTTCCTCAAACTCTAATCTTTTTTTTATTTTCTTCCATCTTTTTCTGTAGTTTTTTTTTCCTTCAAACTCTAATCTATTTAGACTTTCTTGTCGTTCTTTATCTTTTTCTTCTAGTTGATTCTGTTTTTCCTCTCTCTCTCTCTCTCTCTCTCTTCTCTCTCTCTCTCTCTCTCTCTCTCTCTCTGTCTGCCCTGTCCATACATTGTTGGACATAGTTTGCTAATTTATCACCTTCAAAGCCTAAACGCTTGGCCTGTCGTACATATTCATCAACATTTTCCATTATGAATAGTTACCACAAACAAGAAACAATGACTAAATATGACTAAAATAAGACGATATGTGATGTTATATACGTTTCCAAAAGAAAATAAACTTTGTTATAGTATGTACAAATAAAGAATTTAAATGCCGGTATAAACAGGAAATAAATAAAGGCTTACAAAAGAAAAGCACTAATAAGAATTGACAATGTGATCTTTCCAAAAGAGATTGTCACCAATATTCTTTCCTAAAGGGAAAAGACAGCTACAAAAAAAATCCAATACTAATAGCTCTTTTTCCCTATGAAAAGAAAACAGACAAAATATATATTTTTTTCCCGGAAATAAATTCTTTATAATGTTTATGTTCTTAACTGTTCTTATTGTAGTTGTTACTTTCTTACTGAGTTTCTTGGTAAACAAAATAGATGAGTTCACAAAACAAATGAATCGCCGTAAGCAATAACTGAATATAAAGTTACAAAACAAATGAATCAACAACCAATTAAAAAGAGGGGGAGAAAACGTACACTAACGGAAATCCTACCTAAAAGATGACAATGATGAAAAGAAGCTAGAGAGGCGCCTATTGAAGAGGTTTGGAGACTTTTTTTTTTGTAAAGGGGGTGAAAAGGAAATGAAAGAATAGACAGGTCCGGTACAGATAGGGGAAATCAGAAACAGCGAAAGAGGCCCTCAGACAGCACCCTAATGGCAACTGTCTCCCGTAAAGTTGTAGACGGGGAAGTTTTCAAATAATAATACGCACAATATACTGACAACACAATGCAATAAACAAACAAACAAAAAACAAAACAAAAGATAATTAAGAAAAAGATGTTTATTTGGACTGAGCGGTAATCAACTCCACCACCTACACTAGTTGAGTGACGGAGGTGAAGTCGATCCCACACTCAGATGGGTGAGGGGAAAAATCCAAATGAAATGATAGAAAAGGGAAAGAAATAGATATTAATGAGAGAGGGAGGGACTATCGACTCCCCAACGCCATGCCCCCTGCTAAATCAGAGCAGGAAGAGGTTGGGGCTATCAGTCCTGGGGAAGGGGACAAAACACATTCTAATTTAGGGGAAGGACAGCGACTCCTCAACGCCCTGCCCCCTTGCTGCCAGGTACGAGCAAGAGGAGGTTGAGGCTATCAGTCCCGAGGGGGGAGGTAAGGGTTAAAAGGAAATCCTACCAAAAAAAAAACCCTTAACAAAGTAGAGCAACCAAAAGAAATCTCAAACACTCGAAAACACACATACAAAAAACAAATGAAAAATAAAAACTGCAAATAGTGATCACAACAATCAATAATACTTTCTTTCCTTTGCAAAAATCAGAAATCTTAATCCTTTCCTTGGAGGGGGTATAAAAAAACCCTAGTTCTAAGTCGGGGTCACCACTGTCACACTGAGCACAAATGCATGCATGCACTCAGCTCACCATTCACTCCGTGCACACGTAGTCTCTCCAAACAACCAGAAGACGCACTACGGATAACTCTTCTTCTCCCCCTCCTCTCCGGGGAATAATTTACTAAACGATAATCAACTTTCAAAATCTTCAAATCTTCTGTTCCTCCACTCCAGTGGAGGTACAAACATTCCACAGATCCATTAGCTGGGACCCAATTTCATCTCATTATACATAGTAATTCACAAGAACTTCTTTTACAGGTTTCTCCTCCTCAATGGAGAAACAGTTTATACACTTTCCCAAAGAAGAATTAAAGATGGCTTAAAATACAGGGAAAATATCTGAGTTCCGACCCAGGGGGACAATCAAAAATCATAGTGGGTCAACATGACAAACGCCTTAAGTTTTCTCACGACTGCCACAGTCGTTGTCCTCTTCAACTAGGTTCTCCAACCCTGGAGTCTATTAGGTGCTGCCACAGCACTGGAGCCCAAATACTTGTTGTGCGGCTGCCACAGTCGCCTATCCCATTACTGGTGCTGCCACAGCACCGGGAAGGGCTGAAACACGAATGAAGTCCGTGTAGTGTAATCTATTTCAAAATCTGAATAATGATAAATTCTTTTCCCTTTTTTCCCTTTTCTTAACTCTCTCTCTCTTTTCTCTCCCCATCTGTCTATACCTCACCTGGTAATGGTAGATTACAGGTGAATCTCGTTCTGCAGTTCCAAACAACCTGTCTGGTCAGTGTCCCCAAGCCATCTCCTTCCTAGACTTTATTTTTCCTTCCTGCACTCTTCCTGAGTACATATTCAGTGAGTACTCATCTAACTCTACGCATTACCAGCCCTTGGTTACTTGACCAATGGACAACGTCCGTCCATTTTCCTGATCAATTCAACCAATTATCACCCCACATCTATAGCCACAGCGACACCGATCACACTGGTCAGGCCACGTAAATTATCCTTTCTTTTACCTTTCCTTTTCCCTACCTAGGGAAATGCCTTATTTCAAATAAGGGCGTACGCGACTGTCACGGACGGACATTCAAGGGACATAATTGCGCATATTGTAAGGCGTAGTTATTGCAGCGGTCAGTTCTTTCTTTTTCCCGTGTCGATATTTGGGAGTTACGATGCGTGTTTTTTGTGTGTGTGTGTGTGTGTGTGTTTTGGTCGAGTCACTGTTGGTAGGTGATCGACCAAAGAGGGTGAAGTTTGTGCCTATGTTTGGCTGTATCCATTCTTGTGATTTTGTGGTCTGTTGCCTTGGTGATTTATGGGTGACTGGTTGACCAACTATTGGAGATCGGTGCTTGTATATGGTTGTGTCCACATTTGGTCTAATGTACAAGCTGTTGGTGGTTAGCGATTGATGATTGGAGGGATTTATAATCTAGAGTCTGTGCCGATACACAGTGTTCCGATATTGGGAAGTGTGGTCTCGTCACCCTAGGTGACTTATTGCTGATTGGTTTCTGGCAGGTTGGTGTTTCGAGTCTGTGTACGACTGCCTCTATCTATGCCCTATCTGGAGTTTTGTCGTGCCGTTCCCTGGGCAACCTATTGATGATTGGTCGAAGTCAGGGTGTGGCCTTGTCGGTTTCATGATGTCTGTCAACTCGAGTGTCGTCTGTTTTTTGACTGTCTGATTCAGTTGTTTGCGACTCCTGGCTCAAGACGGAGGTCTTCTGATCCAGCGTTCGGTGAGGCGGTTTTGCCACTTTGTTTAGTGGGCTGCCAGGAAACCCATCGGTGTGTCCTTGTGACAGCTCGGGATTCGTAGAAGAAGTTATCGGTGTGTCGGTGTCTGCCACCAGTGTCCACGCCTTCAAGGGAGCGAGGGTTTCCCCGGTTTGGAGCTGCTCTGGCGGGTGTTTGTCCTGTATTGTCAGTTGAAGGTAGATGATTCTGGATCGAAACGCGTCGTTTGTACATAGGCGAAATGTGAGAAGCGCGATTCAGTTTAGTATGAAAAACAGAGGATCTACGGGGCCGTAAATCGCGCCGGCTTGTAGACAAGGGGGGAAGGAGTGAGAGGGAGGTGTCATATGTTTGACGCCCGCTACTGTTTCGGGCGAGAGGTTATCGTCATGCGCGCGCGCGCGCGCGCCGAATGTCGGTATGTGCGGCGGTTGTTGTTTTTATTGCATTGTGTTTCCGTCGTTTGTTGAAATGAGTTTTTTTTAAAAAATGTGTTGTTTCAAATTCCGGTAATTATCGAGTCAGACCATAAGTTCGTATATATGAAAATTGATGAGGATTATAATAGGTTTTTGTTTATTCTTATTTTTCTTTTGATTGGAGAAGAAAATTATTTCGTATGCCCCTCTTTTCATATGAAGGATGGCTGTTGCGCCGAAGCGATAATGGGAGGGGGGATGGTGGTGTGCTTTGACCTCGAGTAAGGGGAAGAGGGAGTGTGAAGGTGGTTATTGTAGTTGGAAAGGAAATGGTATATGGTTGTTTGTGTGAAGTTGGCGAATTATATGATGTGCTTTGACCTCGAGTAAGGGGAAGAGAGAGTGTGAAGGTGGTTATTGTAGTTGGAAAGGAAATGGTATATGGTTGTTTGTGTGAAGTTGGCGAATTATATGACATTGGTGGTTTGAATTGATGAATATTTGCGGTGTTATGCATTGATATATTGAATGCATTATGTTTTCTTTTTGTGATTATGATTGGAAGTTGGAATAGGTAGTTTTTAAATTTGTTGTGTTATTTTTAAGTTAGTGCAGTGATTTGGTTGCAAGTTGAAATTGATTAGGCGTATGCCTAGTCACGTACAGCCCAGCAGGGGGCGCTGTCCTGTCGCTCTGCTTTTGTTAGTATGACTGGGTCTTCGCTCGGTCATTTGTTTTCGATCGCTATCGGTTTTGGTGATACTGCGCTGTTTGAGTTCAGAGCAGTGACAGTGGTCATTCATTTTATTATTGGATTATGATATCATATCGGGGTTGACCTAATATTGTCTGTTATTCAGCAGTGGCGAGCGCTTTCGCTCTCCGATGTTGCTGTTGAATCGTTTGGCATTCCTTATATGCCGTTGAAGAAAACAGTAATTCTTTATTATTTTTTAAATTCCCTGTGGATAATTTCGTTGATTGATTTATGGCATCATCCTGTCCCACTTGGGTACATACCGTTTGAGGTGTGTCGATTAAGACATGGAATAATATGATATTGATAGTGTGGTATGTGAAAGGATGGTTGTTAATAATGTTTGTCACATTGACAGTATTATTAATTGACTTTGTTGACTTTGATATTCCAGAATATGGAGAAAGCCGGGGTGTTCATAATCGGAAGTTAGCAACTGTTTTTTTTTGTGTACTCTGTTTTTTTATGGATATTGAAGGTTCATTTATGTCCCGTTTGGTAGAATTGTGAGTGCCAGATTGGGTGCTTGGTGTATGTGTTACATTTAGTTTGATGGCTCAAATGCCTTGGCCGACATTGAAGTCGCAGAGAAAATGGGTTGTAGTTCTGTGTGCCCGAAGTTCTATGATCAGTTGCGGGCCAGAGTAGTCATGAAACTATTTTATGTCCAGGTGTCGACAGGGTTTGACTGCTCTGTTGCTGCAACCTCTGGTGTGAGGCATCTTACCTGGTACTGCCCTGTTTCCGATTTCTTTCTGGCCGACCTCTAGGTCATCGCTACGAACGACTGGGAGGGGGCGAGCTCATCCTTCTGCGAGCATCGGAGCTCCCCCTCCTGCTGCTGAGATCTGCTGAGCTGCTGGGCTCTTCATTTTCTTCAATGTGTGTCACAATGTACTTTGAATCGGTGACTCCGTGTTGAACCTTGTGACATCGTCGATTCTTCATCGTTCGGCGCTTCGTCTGCTGGGGCATCAGGACCTCAGTGACAGTGTGGTCACCAGTGCACAAACCGTGAACAATTGGGAAGGAACGGGAAAAAGTGGGAGTGTGGGAATTGATTGTGTGAAAAAAAAAGATGGTTAGAGTGTGCGAAGGGTGAATGGTATTGTGCGTGAGTTGTTTATAATTATATATAACATATGTATAGATTTAGATATATTTGTATGTATTGTGTGGAGGGGGAATTGTAACGAATTGTTCTGTTTTGTTTTTTGGTGTCGTTGTGTCCCCTTTTGGGGTTCGTATTGCGCGGACACTTTGGGTTCGGTGGGCCATCCTACCTCTGGATGACCCAGCCCCAAATTACCACGTGATAGTCTCTGGAGTATCCCTGGTCCAGTATTAACCCTGTGTGGGTTGGGGTCCCTTGAGGCTTCCTGGATTTGAAGGTGGGGTGTCGGGGCATTTTTATTGTGCATTGCTGATTTTGGTGTTGTTGTTTTTTTGTATTATTGATTGAAGATTTTGTTGTTGTTGTTGTTGATAGTGTGTGGGTGAGTGTGAATTTGAATAAAATTTGATTGTTTGTTGCACCTGTTATTTAGTGTTTTGTATTTTTGTTCTGTGGTGTCGGTAGTTTTAGAGTGTGGGCGGGGTGGATTAAAAGGGGGTACCCTTCCACATTCGGGTATCCCTGTCACCGCACTAGGCGTAGTGACAACAGCGACGGAATGTCACATGTCGCCATGTGAGTCTACGTCACATGACATCTACAAAACGAAGTTTTTCTTTTGCATGCCAAGATCCTGTGGGTAAAGGAAAGCGAGCTTGTATGGCTATTTTAAGTTTCTTGTATAAGTTCAAAAACGAGTCGGTGAAACTATTTTCCAGGATGTTTGATGCCCAGGTCCAGCATATAGTCCAGTATGACGCTGAGATTTGGGGTTTGGAGAAAGGACACGACATAGAGAAATTGCACTTATTTGCTATGAAACGAGTTTTGAACACCGATAAGCGTACTCCAAATGATTTGACTTATGAGGAACTTGGTAGATTTCCTACTTATTCGAATTATGTGAGCGTAAGATACTGGCTTAAACTGATGCGTATGAGGGAACACAGACTACCAGCCAACACTCATAAAAAAAATGTTTGACCCAGATAGGAGAGGGGAAATCACGTGGGCATGAGGCATTCGTAAATGTTTATGTAATTTTGGTTTTTCGTTTGCATGTTTAGAACGAGGGGTTGGCTGTGTCATCAGTTTTTTGGCTTGTTTAAGCAACGGATAACAGATTGCAGATGGCAGAACTGAGACAGCTATATTCAAAGCAGTGAACGATTTTCATTAGACAGACTGCTGAAAAGTAATCATTTAGCAGAAGCAGAAGCATTTATGTCCATAAACATGAATAGATGTATCATGTCTGAACTGACAAAATTCATGTTCGGTGTTTTTGGATATTGCAAAGAATCGTTAGCGACATTATGCCCATACAGAGGAGGATTTGTTGTGTCCATTCTGTAAATCTGGCAGGGAAGATTAACTTCATTTTGTAGTCTTATGCACTGTTCTGGCGGATCAACGACAAAAATGTATTCCGTTGAAGTATTATCGACGTCCAGCACTTTTCAAATTAGTCTGTCTTCTGGCATCAAGGAATGATAACGTTACACAGAATCTTGTTTTACATCTGTACAAGTCATAAAGAAGGAGGCGTGATTTGACAAAAGTAAATGCATATGTTGTGAATGTTTATATTTTTGTGATAAAATGCCTTGTTTAATTGTGCTCATTATTATTCACCCCCTTCAAATGCGGCTGTGGCCATTCTTAAATACAAAATCGTTATCGTTATCGTTCTCTCTCTCTCTCTCTCTCTCTCTCTCTCTCTCTCTCTCTCTCTGTGTGTGTGTGTGTGTGTGTGTGTGTGGTGAGAGAGAGAGAGAGAGAGAGAGAGAGAGAGAGAGAGATATTTGTATTTGTATTTGTATTCGCACGCGTTTTTTGCCATATGTAGAGATGAAGTTTTCACAGGTATAAACTCCGAAAAGAAAATCTATTAGACGGTGTGCATCTCAGTACACAAGTTGTATGTAAGTGTAATTGAAAACATGCATTTATATAGTGAACACGCTCCACTCAAATAATACGAGAAAATGAATACTTAAAATTATGGTCATACAGAGATTGGTATATGTTGCGATTGTCAGTTTACTTCAGGTTCTATCACCAAATGCAAATGGACATGAAAAAGTTTGGTGAGCTGGCCTACAGTAAGACAGGTTCTTTTGTTGTTGTTTTTGTTGTTGTTGTTATTGTTCATGTGTTTATTCTTTGCATGTAGTGCAGGGGACGAATTGTGTTTTATTTTATTGTGCCGTGTATGCAAAGTGTCAGGGAATGGAAAATCACCAGTTGCACGGTGTGACACCTATGATGTGGACAGACAAAAGCTAATATCAGCTGGATATACCTTCCACAAATCTTCAGACGCATTTTAATTCCGTGCATCCACAGGTCATGTCTAAGACTCGTGACATAGGCTATATCGAGTGTTTCCTAAACCGAATGTCATGGCAACGCGCAATGAATGTCATGGCAACGCGCAATGCGTCTGCATGGAACTGACGCGATGGCATGCACAACCCTATACAAGACAGTTGGGGAAATGATGTCACACAAGCGGCAACAATCAATAGCCATAACGGCAATCGATGGTAACTAGATATCGCACACCACCTCACACACCTCTTCCTTCCCCTGCGCACATCTCATTAACCAAACAGTGAGGGGAGAATCCTGTGTCGTTCCTGTGTCGTTCAATCCACAGTGTTAAAACATTCTCGGAATTCTAGACACACCTTTATTTTCAAACCTGGTCTCCCGTTAACTTTTCATGTATGTATATGTCTTTGTCTGTATTTTGTCATAATGACGACCAAACTGTTTGCCCGGTTTCCTCTGCCACTTACCTGTCCAATATTTGTCTATCTATCCACTAAACCATCTAACCATCTCTCTGTCTGTCTGTCTGTCTGTCTGTCTCTTCTCTTCTCTCTCTCTCTCTCTCTCTCTCTCTCACACACACACACACACACACGCATACAGAGGAACGCGTAGGGGTGCGCGTACACACACACACACCACACACACACACACACACACACACACACACACACACACACACGAACATACGAACACACACACACACACACACACACACACACACACACACACACACACACACACACAACACGCACACACAGACACGCCACACACACACACACACACACACACACACACACACACACACACACACACACACACACACACACACTCATGACACAGGTAGGATGGCAGACAGTCTTTCTTTTTGCTGCCTGGTTACATTGGTCAGTCAGATAGGTGGAACAGTAATGTTTGGTCAGTCGTACAGGTGGGACAGTAACAGTTGGTCAGGCACAGGTGAGACAGTAATATTGGGTTAGTCAGACAGGTGGGGCAGTAATATTTGGCCAGTCAGGCAGATGGGACAGGATTTTTTTGGCACGATCAACATCCAGCAGTAACATAAATAAGCATACTTACCACTTGAACACCAATCGGCAATATCTTCCACCAACACACACACACACACACACACACACACACACACACACACACACACACACACACACACACACACTCATGCATGCACACATACACACACATCACCACCATACCCATCCACTACCCACTTCATACAGAAGTTGCAGCCAACTTCCGTTTATCTTGTTTTATATTTTTATCTTCATTGTATTTTTCAAATGTTCTTGTTCATTTATTTTATTGTTTTCATTTATTTACTTTTTTTTTATATAGCATTACTCACACCCCTGCATACAACTATCTACACATAACTACTATCATCACATTCCTTTCTCCCAGTTCCTACGTCTCCGACGCCTGTGCAGTGATGACCAGGACTTTGAAGCAAAGGCACTGGACCTGGCATCCTTTTTTGAGGCACGTGGATATCCACATACCATTGTGCAAGAGGCTCTTGTTCGAGCAAACTCCGTCTCCCGGTCAGAAGCCTTGACGTCCAAATCTGATGCAGACAACAAAGACCGTATTCCATTGACACTCATCTACCACCCCCATAATATTCCTGTCAAAAACATCTTCTTACGCCATTTCAAAATCTTACAATCTGATCCAAAGCTGAAATCGATCTTCCCCAAGCTTCCCTTCATCGCCTACAAGAGAGACAAAAACCTTCGCGACCACCTGGTGCGAACCAAGTTCAGTAGAAACACCAACTCTTCAGCCGGAAATTACCCATGCAATCAACCTGGATGTAAAACCTGCACTTTCATTGCCAACATCAACAGCATCACTGGCCCTAAAGGAAAATTCAGTGGCCAATTCCATTTCACCTGCCAGTCCACCAACCTGATGTAGCCTCTGTTCAAAGTTGTACGTTGGGGAAACATAATCATACCCTCAACGAACGCTTTGTGCACCACCTCAGTGCCATCCAGTCGTCTCATCCAACACCAGTGGGGATTCATTTCAACTCTGATTGCCACAGCCAAACCCATATTTCCGTCACTGCTGTTTGAATCATTCCAGCTATTTTCCTTTCCCCCGACCTCTCCTCTGTCCCTTTCTCTCTGCACCGCCTCCCCCAATGTTCCCACCCCACCTTATTCATATTCACACCCCATGTACACATATAGCATAATTATAACATCACATGTAGAGCATGATATAATTATATACCTCAAACACCATCTCCACCATCCAGGTATATATACTCATAGACACATATACACATGTGAACAATCCATATGCACCTGTGGAAGTTCTTATCAGTGAACAAAATCAAAAACACCTGAGAAATACATGTAGCACGGGGAAAAAACGACAACAAGCTATATATACATATATATAGCACTGACAGCACAAGCTCACTACATCCTGACGACCGCACAGCGCGAAACAAGCTTGTAGGTGGTTTTAACTTTATATATATACTTGGAGTAAAATTAAAAAAAACAGAAGTAAACGGTTTCATTTTAAATTGTATAATCTCCAATAAAATTTTCGCTTAAAAGCTTCTTCAGTACTGGCAACTGTTTAAAGAAACACACTGCATATACAAGGTACATTAAACAAGAAAACAGTTCAAGAAACCTTTTTCTGTACAAATCAGGCAAACCCTTTTTCTCGTGCATTCATGTATCCACGTTCACACTCACTCTCTTGCCCACATGTATCAGGATTTCCGTTCATCTTCATCTTCCACCTCACGTAAACACCGGCGTATACCTTCTCTCACTCCCACTCACCACCCTCCCCACTCTCTCCCCCTCCCTCCAACCCCATCCTCCCACCAATGCATCAACCTGCTCACCACCCTCACTTTCTCTCTCCCCATATTTCCAACAAACATACTCATGTTAACTTTAAAAAATGTGTGCACCAGAATCTCCCTCCATTCTCGCAACCCACCAATGTTATCTCCAAAGTCCTTAGAGGCACAGCACAACGGAATCGAAATATGTCTTCCAAAACACAGGTAAACAATAATAAATAAACCTAATAAGTATGGACAGAATGCCTATGTGGGGGATATTGGGAAAAAAGCAGAAGGGGAGGGGGGGGGGGGCGCAGGGTAAACGAGGGGAAGGAGAAGCCTGGGGGAGGGGGGGGGGGGTCAGGGGAGAGGGGGAGGGTGGAAACAAAGGGAAGGAGGGGGGGGGGTGTTTACAGTGAACAAAATTGGTCTTCTGTACTTTTTCTGTTTGTAATTTCCCTAATATCTGTTAATTATCTTTTCTGGATCTTACTGTGCAAACTTCCTGTCTTGTATTGAGCCTTTTGAAAATCGTGCCTATATTACATATCAAGATTGTTTCCTTGCGTGGGAAAAGAAGGGGAGGGGGGGGGAGAATAAGAGGGAGAAGGCAGGGGGAGGGGACTGTTGTGACAGGAGGAACAGAATGCCTGCGGGGAATATTGGGAAAAAAAGCAGAAGGGGGAAGAGGGGGGGGGGGGTTGTTGGGTAAGGGCGCAGGGTAAGGGAGGGGGAAGGGGAGGGAGAGAAATCAGGGGGGGGGGGGGAGGGGAGGGGTTGGAAACAAAGGAAGGGGGTGTCTTAAAGGGAATAAAATTGGTCTTCTGTACTTTTTTTGCTTGTAATTTTCCTAAATATTTATTAATTATCTTTCTGGATTTTTACTGTGCATACATCCTGTCTTGTATTGAGTCCTTTGAAAATCGTACCTATATTGCATATCCAGAATGTTTCCTTCTGTAACAGTTTTTTTCTCTTCTCTGACATTATCGATTGCTATTATCTGCAAAAAGTCTAGTTCTTCTAATTCAGGATGGGGGACTGTGCATACGTGTTTTGATACGTTACACTTAGTTGCTTTTTTAACTTTGTGTCCGATTTGTGATTAGCCCATCTGAGTTTAAGATTTTTTGTGGACCCAACATACAACAGATCAGGGTGAATCTTACATCTTATAACGTATATTACATTTTTTGTAGTACAAGTCAAGTGTTTCTTTATCTACCAAAGTCTTCCATCCCAAGCTGATTTTATACTCTTAGTATTCTCCCCATGTTTATACGTGTCACACCTCTTTGCCTGGCAAGTGAAATAAACTGGTTCTAATTTTGGTCCGTATTCTAGATTTCTCTTGGGGACGGTAGGTTTGTAAATTTCTCCTAAATTCCTACGGCGTCTGTCAGCTGATATTATTTGATTTTTATGAAAAACTCTCTTATTTTCTGGGTTAGAGTACAATATTGATAAACGTCTCCTTATTATTTCTGATTTGGATGGATACCTTGGATCATAATTTGTCACCCAGGCTATCTTTTTGCCTTTTTTGGTTTGTTTTTCTTCTGTGAGTATTGTTTTCCTATTTTTCCTAGCCCCTTTACAAAGTTCTCTTTCCGCTTTCTGATAGTCCCAACCAGACATTGTAAAACATTTACTATATTCTTCTGTTCTAGTTTTTAATGTATTATCCTCACTACACAGCATGCGTAGTCTAGTTCCCACACTGGAAATGAGTCCCTTGAACACGGCAGGGGAATGGCAGCTGTATGGAGGGAGGTACGCATGGTTATGTTTTGAAGACACATCTGTAATTATTTTGCCTTGTGAAATTTGAAGTTTTACATCAAAATAGGTTACTTCTTTGCCACTGGTGATTGTCCATTTTATGTTAGGTGGGTTCAGCGATTGGAGTTGTTCTTGGAACCTCTTTACATGATTTTCATCAAGAAGGACAACAAAACCATCATCTCGAAACCTGCTCCAGTCTAGATATCTGAATTGTTCATTTACTTCTTGGGGTAACAGGGAAGAAATCATTGGTACTGGTGATGTTTCTACTAATTTTATATTAAGCACTCCCATATACACATCAACATAAGTACATGAGTGCGTAGGTCCTATGGCAGTACCATGGTTAGGGCATGCAAATACTTAGTCATTGTTGCCATCAGCAAACTCACACACGTGTTCTGTCAGACAGATATCCAAGGCTTCACACACACACATATATATATATATATATATATATATATATATATATAATTATATATATATATATATATATATATATATATACAATAAACTAATAAATTCCAAGGATAAATACCGCACCATTCCAGCAACTTACAGAGCAGCTTGGTGTGGCAATGACTGCAAGAAATATTCAATTATAAAGAAAGCTTGCTCTATAAGAGCAAGCTTTCTTTATAATTATATATATATATATATATATATATATATATATATATATATATATAGTTGACACAAGTATTACAAGCAATGTTAAAATTATCTACAAATTTGTTTCTAGCGCTTGGCTATCGCCAGGATGGTGTTTGGGTTGCCCACCGCCGGTATTATATTGCGTGTGGGGCCCGGTTGCAGCTGTTTTTGCGTGCGTGTTGGTTGCACGTTTTTTTTTTTGTTTTTTTTTTGTTTTCAGGTTGTTGTACGGGGTGTGTTTATATATATATATATATATATATATATATATATATATATATATGTGTGCGTGTGTGTGTGTGTGTGTGTGTGTGGTGTGCGTGTGTGTTGCACACATACACTTGACCATGTACACTTTCTGCAGAAAGATTGTGATCATTTCCTCATCTTACACAAAGATGGCCTTCTGAAAAGGACCGTGATGTTTGCCGAACTTCATATGATCCGCTCACAGATTCGTTCAGTTTTGGTAATATTTTCAATACTATAGCAAAGGTTAAGAACATCTGCAACACACACACACACATATATATATATATATATATATACAATAAACTAATAAATTCCAAGGATAAGTACCGAGCACCATTCCAGCAACTTACAGAGCAGCTTGGTGTTGCAATGACTGCAAGAAATATTCAATTATAAAGAAAGCTTGCTCTTATGTCTTAGATTGAAGAAATAGGGGGAGATAAGCATTCATATCTGCAGTGGTAGATCCTTCTGCCTAACTAACAGCATGTGCTTGAGTGGGTGAATGGGGAAAAATAAAATAAATGCTTCTCAAAATGAGCCTTCAGCAAGCTTATATTCTCCAAGTAGGAGACAATCTCCAATGGGGAGGAAACCCACTAACATATAACTCCTGGTCAGATACCGATATTTCGAAACCTGATTGTTTCTCCTCAGTGACGGCGGAAAGTGGTAATTTGACTCCTCTGCCTTTTCGGTTTTAAGAAGAATGCTATCCAGAAAAGGCTGGTGTGCAATACCGTAGTATGTTTGTTGAGTTTTCAAAACCAACCAAAGGTGCACTAAGAAGCAAAGAAAATCATGAAGAGCAAAACAGCTACATTTTCTTGTGAAAAGTAGAAAATAAAAGATAATCTCTTAAGACACAAGTGCTGAGGGCCAGTTCTTGAATGAATCCGCAAGGACTAAATTACAATAACTAATAAATTCCAAGGATAAGTACCGAGCACCATTCCAGCAACTTACAGAGCAGCTTGGTGTTGCAATGACTGCAAGAAATATTCAATTATAAACAAGCTTGCTCTTATGTCTTAGATTGAGAAATAGGGGGAGATAAGCATTCATATCTGCAGTGGTAGATCCTTCTGCTAACTAACAGTATGTGCTTGAGTGGGTGAATGGAAAAATAAAATAAATGCTTCTCAAAATGAGCCTTCAGCAAGCTTATAGTCTCCAAGTAGGAGACGATCTCCAATGGGGAGGAAACCCATTAACATATAACTCCTGGTCAGATACCGATATTTCGAAACCTGATTGTTTCTCCTCAGTGACGGCGGAAAGTGGTAATTTGACTCCTCTGCTTTTCGGTTTTAAGAAGAATGCTATCCCAGAAAAGGGTGGAAATTATTTGTGGAAATTATAAGCACTTGTGTCTTAAGAGTTATCTTTTTAATTTTCTACTTTTCACAAGAAAATGTAGCTTGTTTTGTTCTTCATGATTTCCTTTTGCTTCTTAGGTGGCACCTTGGTTGGTTTTTTGAAACTCAACAAACATACTACGGTATTGCCACACCAGTCTTTTCTGGGATAGCACTCTGCTTAAAACCGAAAAGGCAGAGGAGTCAATTACACTTTCTGCGGTCACTGAAGAGAAACAATCAGGTTTCGAAATATCGGTATCTGACCAGGAGTTATATGTTAGTGAGTTTCCTCCTATTGGAGATTGTCTCCCCTTGGAGACTATAAGCTTGCTGAAGGCTCATTTGAGAAGCATTTATTTTATTTTTCCCCATTCACCCACTCAAGCACATACTGTTTGTTAGGCAGAATTATCTACCACTGCAGATATGAATGCTTATCTCCCCTATTTCTTCAATCTAAGGCATAAGAGCTACCTTTGTTTGTAATTGAATATATTATAATATATATATATATATATATATATATATATATATATATATGTGTGTGTGTGTGTGTGTGTGTGTGAATATGAGAGAGAGAAAGGTGTGTGTGTGTGTGTGGAGAGAGAGAGAGAGAGAGAGAGAGAGAGAGAGAGAGAGAGAGAGAGAGAGAGAGAGATTCACAGTCGAAGCTACCTACTGACAATAGTGAAGGCCCCCACATGCAGTAGAATTCCATCGAAATGAACTCAACGAAAAATCACCGAAATGAATCAACAACGGCACAGGGTCTCTTCTGCTGGGTTACCTGAGAGCAACCTGATACTCCATGGCTCGAAAAGGTGCTACTAGAACTGTGACAGTGTGCGGGACATCGGAAGAAGTGGTTTCGGAATACGGTCACAAGGAAAACACCAAGCGGTGGGGTGGAGGAGAGGGGATGGGGGGAAGGGAGGGTAAATGCTGTCAAAGGAAAAGGTGTAACATTACAATTTGCCACCTGTTTTCAGGGGCAGGAGATGGGAGAGGAAGTGGGGGAGGGAGGGGAAGGAAGAGAAACAGGCAGAAAGAGTCGATGGGTGTGGAGTTTCCCCACGACTCACGGTGCCAAATACCATGGAATTTCAGTTTACACGTTATTAAACTCTACACTTTATAAAGCAAGTGTTCCCTGACAAGGAGATGCGAATCCCCGTCTCACGGAAGTGACAAAAATGACGATTTCCCTACACAGCCGATTCGTGCGGATAACGCACGCGCATATGAAGCAATCATCTCATTAACTTTCCGCCAGTTGCATGAGTTTCCATCATTTTGCAAAACCTAGAAAAGAAAGACAGACGGACAGACAGACAGACAGACACACAGGAAGACAGAAAAACAGACAGACAAACAGACAAGGAATGTGCTGAAGCACACAAGCGACATCTTTCCTTCAAACAACAGATAGGATAAACTGAAGAAAGGGGATAAACAGTTTTAACCCTGACGCATTGTATCAAACGTCAAAAACGTTAGAGCTAGGAAGGCAATGTCCATTACTACAACATACAGAGTTAGGAAGACAATGTCCATTACTAGCCATACAACATACAGACTTGCATGGTGCGTGAGAGTTGGAAAAAAAGGAGAAAAAAGCACTCCTTTACAAAACAAAAAGCAAAAGAAGAAGGAAAAAAGAAACAAAAAAGAAGAATATTTTGAAAATGAAAGAAGACTTAAGAATCACATAATAACTGAAACTGACGAAGCATTTTAACTTCTACGGGGAGAAACTGTCTTATTTGTTCACAGTATAGCAAAACATATTCAACTGTTAGTTTTGGTTTACACATGCTTTACACACTGAATTCTCAGCGATATTTTGTAGATGGAAATTTAATATAAACCAAAAGCTAAACTTTCACGACTAGGATTTCGTACATGTTATTAAAAGAGAGTTGTACTTGTGTCAGAAAAGAGGAATATTCATCTTTCTGGTCTTCGCCAGTTTCAAGTCCTGATATGGCTCTAGAGGTCGGCTGGACGGTAAACAGTCTGACTCACCAGAATTTATTAGTATATTAGCACCAATTACGCTTCAAGCTGGCATGGAGGTTTCCCATGCTATACATCTTGCCTTCTATACATTCGCTAGTAAAATATCTTTTGAAGGAGAAGATCGAAAGCACTGTTTATGCCATCACGAACGAAGATAACACATTTAACTTCCGTGTCAAATGAGTCCATACAACACACAAAAATAACATTTATATATTACATAATCAGAAATTCTTCCAAACTATTTTCTTTTTGTTTCAAATAAATCTTTTTTACTTACAGTGGAATGCAAGTAGATGAACAACAAGACGGCTAACACGTAGATTGGGGCCGCCATTTTTGCAGAGAACTGTGGGGACTGGAAAGTGTATTATTTCAAGCCCACAGAAAAAAAAGTGGGCGCACCTACTTGAGAAAAAGTGTGGACGTGTGATCGTCCGCGAAATATACTTTATATGTAAACAGACCACGTCTAAAGCACATCGTAAATACGCATGCGCAAATATACCCGGCGATGTTGGGGTGTCGTGTCGTCTGTCGCAACACCTGTTAGTTTTCACATTGTCTTTTAAAGCATGCCAGTCGTCTTCTGTGTGAGTGAGGCAGTCGGCCCTGTCTGTTTTTTGAACTCCCAGTTCTTATAGAACAGGGAGTACTTTAGAATGGGAACGAAGAAATGTTGTGTGTGTGTGTGTGTGTGTGTGTGTGTGTGTCCGTCCGTCTGTGGTCAAAATGTGTTCCACTAGCTCCAGAAACAACTACTGGGCCGATCTTTCTGAAAATATGTAGGTATGTTCATTATGGGTCACGGATGATGCCCGATGGTTTATTTTACCGTTATATCCGTTACTAACGGCTATAACGGCCCATAACGGTTTTTCTTCTTTATGGAATATTTCAGAAAGCACTTCGCCGATCTTTCTGAAACTAACGGCTATAACGGCCCAAAACGTTCTTTCCTCTTTATGGAATATCTCACGCGTATTCAAAATCAACTGGGAGTACGTTTATATGCTTTCTTCTTTCTTTTTCCTCTGGTTTTTCAGGGTCGCTCAAGATTTGGTGGGTGACAGACAGACAGACAGAAAAAGAGACAGACAGACAGACAGAGCGAGAGGGAGAGCGAGAGGGTGAGCGACCAGAGATGACAATCTCTAGGATTCTAGTGTTCGTCAGCATTTGTGGTAATGAGCAAAACTGCGACGTCCACATCTATATGACGCGTGCAGACACGGACATCTGGTCTGTCCATAAAATCTATGTCATGCACGGCTAGAAAGGTGCGCCTCAAACCTTGGCGATCACACCTGGGAATCTGGAGAGAACAGAGAATGGAGGGCTGGGGGATACAGCTCCGTCTGGAGTGGTGAAGGAGCGTGAGGAAATCATTGTCTCATTCAAAAGCAATCACTGCACAATCAGATAAGAAAAGAAAGGGTTGAGGGGTAGGGGGTGGGGGTGGGGGGATGAGCAGCGACTGGCGACGTCAAAATGTTTTGCCCCAGTGTCGTCATCATAGCGTGCCTATCATAGTGTCGTCATCATAGCGTGCCTATCATAGTGTCGTCATCATTGCGTGCCTATCATAGTGTCGTCATCATAGCGTGCCTATCATAGTGTCGTCATCATAGCGTGCCTATCATAGTGTCGTCATCATTGCGTGCCTATCATAGTGTCGTCATCATAGCGTGCCTATCATAGTGTCGTCATCATAGCGTGCCTATCACAGTGTCGTCATCATTGCATGCCTAGAAAGAACATCATAAAACGCTGTGAATGTATTCGGAAAAATCCACTTTTCGTGCACACGTTCTAACCAGGTATGATGTGTTTTCTTAAAATTCCACAGAAAATGCTCGTGTGAACCATGGGCAACGATACTTCTTGATTTTCATGAAGATCAAGAATGTTGTGCACCACTAGGGTATTTCACTTATGTACATATGCATGTATCAGATGTGGGTTGAAACGGACTAACGGGGATGATAAGTTAAGTGTGAAGGTGTTTTCTTTTTTGTTTTAAATAAGCGTCTAACATCATCTGGCGATGAAATGACATGAAATAAACCACTGAACTGTGCTGAACTGTATTTCTTAATGATAGTGTAGAAGCGGAAATGGAGACCACACCGGCAGACTACACCAAAGTCAGCGTGCGTAAGCACAATACAGACCACCGCCGAAGGACACTCTACATACACACTAACTGTTGAGAGTCGAACCACCAATCCCTCACAAGCACCTTGCGTAACCTCGAAGGGCCGATCCAAAGCCTCCCCTCGCGAGTGGCCAAGGTGAAAGCTGACGACCAAAGCCGTGTCAACGGTGGCGTAATCGACACACTTCCACACGCACAGCGCAGCAGGAAGGCGAGCTCCCAACACCCAAACTGCGCAGTGTAGGGACGGCAACAGGACGCTTGGCGAGCACCCAACACCCACACCGCGCAGTGTAGGGACGACAACAGGACGCTTGGCTGCAGGTCCCTGATGCCACGAGCAGCACCGTGTCCTTACAGCCGTCCCAGATAGAACTTTCGCCTTTATTTTCGGCAAGTTTATCAATTAATTAATCACAAATAAGTGTATCGTCATTGATGCACTGAGTACGGCATCGACCGCAAAGAAAGGATTTTTCAAAAAGGAAATACAATTTCTGTAATGAAACAGTTATGCGCCCTTCCCCCGCCTGATGAAAGGATACATACCATAGGATCGTCTGCTTTACTGGCGTTCAGTGACGACGGGCCAGTGCAATGTACCTGGTCACTAGTTCTGTGTGTGTGTGTGTGTGTGTGTGTGTGTGTGTGTGTGTGTGTGTGTGTGTGTGTGAAGGAGAGAGAGGAAGAGAGAGAGAGAAGACAAGACAAGATAAACTTCTTTATTTACGAGGATAATAGATAAGCACTGACGCGCTTTTTTTACACCCAGTCCTCGCCCTGAGTAGGGACTACAACATGCATTGAAATTAAATAATGTAAGAAACCAAACAAGCAAACAAAGCGGTCATGCAATCATAATGGAACAAACGAAAATAGAAGAGAAATGAAAAGAAATACTACTACTACTACTACTACTACTACTACACTTACCACTATACTACCACTACTACTACTACTACTACTACTACTACTACTACTACTACTAATGATAAACAAAAAATAGAAATAAGCATGAAAAATAACAATAATGAAGGGGGAGGAGAGAGTGGGGTTGGGGGTGGGGTGTGCTGGGGGAACATAATTATGGAAATGTTCTACAACGTACACGAATTAACATGTATAAAAACAGACAGTAAAATGAATATGACAAAGTACGTACAGAATTTGGAACACACACATACACGCACGAACACACGCATAGAGAGAGAGAGAGAGAGAGAGAGAGAGAGAGAGAGAGAGAGAGAGAGAGAGAGAGAGAGAGAGAGAGAGAGGCACAACATGTAATCATTTTTCGTAAGACGTGAAAATACGTAGAAGGTATTCAGCAAAGTGAGATGGAATTTGGGGGCAGGGGTGGGGAGGGAGCAAAAAAGAAAGAGAGAGAGAGAGAGAGAGAGGAGGGGGGGGGTGGAAGGGAGAAGGGGAACAACAGAAATGGAAAGTAGTAATCAAGCATAAAATGTAATAATTTGAAATGGAAATGTATTAAAACGTACAACAAATAGCACACACCAAGCACTATCCCCCCCCCCCCCCCCCCCTTCAGTTCGCCCCCCGGTCATAAGTCCGGTCGTGTATCCTTAAAGTCATAGATCGGGTTACATCAAAGGTCAAGTAGTAACAACAAACTTTGAACAGGTGAAAATCAGCCTGGCTCAGTGAAAAAAAAAAAATGAACGTGAAAAAGATGATTTTATCGTGGAATTGGAGTCAGTGAATTAGTTCAGTGCCATAGGTCAGTAATAAGAGCAGAATGATGCACGACTTGTGGACTCCTTGTATTTCTACGTCATCGGTACGGCACAAAGATTTGGGAGTGAAAAGTCGAGCAGACGACAGGAAAATGAAGGGTCACGTGGGCCGTGATTTCATAGAAAAAGAAACTGACACGAGGTCTGCCTTAGACACAAGTGCTGGATTGTCCGATGAGTATGTTTTGGTACTGGCTGATCTGCGAAAAACCAGGTGCAGCTTGGAATGTAATAGAGAATACAAAGCGTTTTGGCGTTAACTGTAATCGTAGATACCTATACAGTCCCAGGTCGTGTGAACATGTCGTGTGTGTCGGTGACTTACCTCCCTTGGCTTCACCGCCCGCCGCGAGCAATTCATTCTCAGACAGTCGCTATGTTTTCACAAGCCGTCTTTGTCAACGGTCGAGAGTTTCAAGGAGGGTCGAAAGGCGCCAAGCATCTTGTACTCTTCTTGTTGTTCTTGTTCATGTCTTCTCAGTGGCTTTTAATTCAACTGTTTTAATGATGGAAATGATGTGACTGAAGGCTTGTTGGAGAACGATTATTTCTGATTCAGACAACCTGCTAACCATGTTTTGTGCACTAAACCTTCGATATTCACAGAATAATATACAATAGCTTGCGAGTCAGGGGAAGATCATCCACGGATGTTAAGACTGTATATACAGTAAATTTGGCACATTAGTAGATTATAAATGTGGAAGTGTACCTGAATTTATCTGTGGCAGGTAAACAAATTAAAAAATAACATTTAATTGGTTTGTGTTATATATATATATATATATATATATATATATATATATATGCAATATAAAGGTTTGCATCATAAACGCTTGTACTTTGTGTAACTTCTGCCCGTTAATTATTAGACTTCCAGCATGTGCAGAACTCATGAAGACGTTGATGTGCGTGTTTTATATTCGTCAATGCATATTGTCATTGATGTGTTGACAATGTAAGGCTCGTGGATTTTGTCCTCTGACATATTGATCATTTCATTTCAGTCTCATTCAGTGACTATTTTGAAGTACGTTTCATCCGTGATGACACCGTTGATATGACCCTTTACTGTCGGCTGGTCTACAAGCAACATTACGTTTAATGAAGCGATTACATAATTGCACATCATATGTGCGAATGTGAGTGCCATGACTGTGTGTGCCATGGACATGAGCGTGTGTAAGCGCGTGCGCATGTGTGTGTGTGTGTGTGTGTGTGTGTGTGTGTGTGTGTCTGTGTGTCTGTGTGTCTGTGTGTGCGCGTGCGCGCGTGCGTGTGTGTTTGTGGGCACGTGCACGCGATAATGCACGGGCGCGCGCACGGGCGTGTGTGTGTGTGCGCGCGCGTTCTCTAGCACGCGCGTGTGTGTGTGTGTGTGTGTGTGTGTGTGTGTGTGTGTGTGTGTGTTCCGCGCCTGCCCGTTTAAAAAGAAATGTTTAAATTTGCAGCCTTTCGTCATGCTCCCTGGAAAAAAAAAAGTTGCCGTTCTTTGTGATTAGAAATCTTCTGGCTTTCTCCATAATCTTTTTTCCGCCTGGAAATTACCTTTCTCTTTTATGTACTTCTGCCCTCATGCTACCTCTCCCCCCCCCCTCTCCCCTCTCCCCTCTCCTCCCCTCTGCATTCATCCGTCTGGAATATGACAAAGATCAGTAGAAAATAAAAGAATGACACGGTGTGTTGAACATTCACATTACAATGCCTATTGAGCTTTCTGTATGTGACGTCGCATGCTCAGTGCTTCTGCACAATCTCTCTCTCTCTCTCTCTCTCTCTCTCTCTCTCTCTCTCTCTCTCTCTCTCTCTCTCACGCACACACAAACTCACACACACACAACACAACACACACACACACACACACACACACACACACACACACACACACCACACACACACACACACACAGTCATCTAGTCAATGTGCATTTCAAGCCTTTATTACATTTGGATGTTTATTCAGTTTAAAGAACAACAATAAACCAAGAGGAAAAGGATCTCGTGCAGATGATAACGAGCAGCAGCTGTATTTAAAACAAACAAAAAACTAACAAAAAAGAAAAACAGGTAGAATAGTACGCATATATATATATATCTATATATATATATCTATATATATATATATATATATGTGTGTGTGTGTGTGTGTGTGTGTGTGTGTGTGTGTTCATTTACTTCTGTTGCTAAGTTTTGAACACATCACCAATAGTAATATTGATAATCTAAATTAATCCATAAATCTAATGATAATACGGCCCGCGAGTTCTGAATTCAGAAATAAAAGAGAAAGATGGGGAAAATCTTTGTGTTGTCATGATTGAAAACAACACTAGAACTTTTCCTTTTGACAGCATCATTCTCTCTCCCCTCTGCTACCTTTCCCTCCTGGGGCTTGGTCAGCTAGGTCCACTTCCTGGATGGACAAATGGATCGATGTATTAGTAACTAATGGCAATCATAATAATACTGACGTTGATGATGTTGATGATGATGATGATAATATGATGATGGTGGTGATAAAAATGATGATAATAATAACCACCAC
>CM065732.1:8840879-8855879 GCA_033310375.1 Conus canariensis
TCATACGTACTGCTGCCGTTTTCATTTCGGTTTTCATTCCATTCACTACAGTTCGGTGACCCGTCATACGTACTGCTGCCGTTTTCATTTCGGTTTTCATTCCATTCACTACAGTTCGGTGACCCGTCATACGTACTGCTGCCGTTTTCATTTCGGTTTTCATTCCATTCACTACAGTTCGGTGACCCGTCATACGTACTGCTGCCGTTTTCATTTCGGTTTTCATTCCATTCACTACAGTTCGGTGACCCGTCATACGTACTGCTGCCGTTTTCATTTCGGTTTTCATTCCATTCACTACAGTTCGGTGACCCGTCATACGTACTGCTGCCGTTTTCATTTCGGTTTTCATTCCATTCACTACAGTTCGGTGACCCGTCATACGTACTGCTGCCGTTTTCATTTCGGTTTTCATTCCATTCACTACAGTTCGGTGACCCGTCATACGTACTGCTGCCGTTTTCATTTCGGTTTTCATTCCATTCACTACAGTTCGGTGACCCGTCATACGTACTGCTGCCGTTTTCATTTCGGTTTTCATTCCATTCACTACAGTTCGGTGACCCGTCATACGTACTGCTGCCGTTTTCATTTCGGTTTTCATTCCATTCACTACAGTTCGGTGACCCGTCATACGTACTGCTGCCGTTTTCATTTCGGTTTTCATTCCATTCACTACAGTTCGGTGACCCGTCATACGTACTGCTGCCGTTTTCATTTCGGTTTTCATTCCATTCACTACAGTTCGGTGACCCGTCATACGTACTGCTGCCGTTTTCATTTCGGTTTTCATTCCATTCACTACAGTTCGGTGACCCGTCATACGTACTGCTGCCGTTTTCATTTCGGTTTTCATTCCATTCACTACAGTTCGGTGACCCGTCATACGTACTGCTGCCGTTTTCATTTCGGTTTTCATTCCATTCACTACAGTTCGGTGACCCGTCATACGTACTGCTGCCGTTTTCATTTCGGTTTTCATTCCATTCACTACAGTTCGGTGACCCGTCATACGTACTGCTGCCGTTTTCATTTCGGTTTTCATTCCATTCACTACAGTTCGGTGACCCGTCATACGTACTGCTGCCGTTTTCATTTCGGTTTTCATTCCATTCACTACAGTTCGGTGACCCGTCATACGTACTGCTGCCGTTTTCATTTCGGTTTTCATTCCATTCACTACAGTTTGGTGACCCGTCATACGTACTGCTGCCGTTTTCATTTCGGTTTTCATTCCATTCAGTACAGTTTGGTGACCCGTCATACGTACTGCTGCCGTTTTCATTTCGGTTTCCATTCCATTCACTACAGTTCGGTGACCCGTCATACGTACTGCTGCCGTTTTCATTTCGGTTTTCATTCCATTCAGTACAGTTCGGTGACCCGTCATACGTACTGCTGCCGTTTTCATTTCGGTTTTCATTCCATTCAGTGCAGTTCGGTGACCCGTCATACGTACTGCTGCCGTTTTCATTTCGGTTTTCATTCCATTCAGTACAGTTTGGTGACCCGTCATACGTACTGCTGCCGTTTTCATTTCGGTTTTCATTCCATTCACTACAGTTCGGTGACCCGTCATACGTACTGCTGCCGTTTTCATTTCGGTTTTCATTCCATTCACTACAGTTCGGTGACCCGTCATACGTACTGCTGCCGTTTTCATTTCGGTTTTCATTCCATTCATGTAAGTTGTACTCACCCCTTTTACTCCTTGTTCAGTTTCAAAAGAGACATTTTCAAAAGACGAAAAGTTTCAGATTTTTTTTTTACTCATTTGAATTGTCATCTGAAGATCAAAAGAGTGAATCGTCTCCTCTCAGTAACTTTTCATCAAACTCTCTTCCACGTGGATGCAATTCAGAGACAGGCCAGAACCAGCTCCATGAGAGTTACACGTCCATCAGTGTCTCCAGATAACAGCTATATTTGGCTGTCCTGCAGTTCAGCTGGAATATGGTTAAACGAGACTTTAACCAAAATGTCCTAGCTCCTTTGGCAGGTGGTATTGTGACGATTAAACACGGTAGACCGGTGGGAAGCTGAAATGGACGGTACCGAGTGTTTACTCATGACCATGCAGAAGAATAAACAAAAGGCAGTTTCCCCCACTAATGAATTGGATCATTCCCTACGCTCTGTGCAGACAGTGAAGTATATTGGTTACTGATACAGCACTGTCATACTTGTATCTTAGCAACTTTGCTCTTGGTCTGCTTAATCCAGAAAAAAATGGAATACTTTGAAATGTGGTTTGTCTTACCTTTGGGCATGTCGTCTCTACAGAAGCATGTGCAGTCTGCGGTCAGGAAGCAATCTGCTCGACACGTGGGCTGAACGGATCTGTCGCATTTGGCTGTGAGAGAAAAAAACAATCATTCAGATGATGAGGAATCTTGTTTAGGTCGGAGTCTTCTACTGATGATTTAAACTTTGTTACGCAAGACAGTGAACCACTAATAAATTGGATTAGAGTACGCATGATTGAAAATGCCTCCACTCGACTCACCCACTCACCTTCACACGCACACACCCACAAACGCGCGCGCGCGCATGCATAAACACACACACACACACACACACACCCCGCGCACGCCACCACACCGCACGAATGCAAGCACGCACGCACGCACGCATGCACATTCACCACACACACACAGACACACACACACACACACACACACACACACACACACACACACACATCACACACACACACACACAATTTGAGGACACAGTCATCAAGTGTGTGGTAGGGCTTCATGTTGTCTCTGTTCATCTAAACAAGAGAAAAGTTTCCGATTATCCAGGAAAACCTATCAAACCACTGTCAGGTAGCTGTGATCACTTGTCATTGTCTTTCCTTTTTTCAGAATAGAGATTAGGTGAGTTTGTGTTGCCAAAGAGAACTGTCCCATTAATTTAAAACGAATGTCCTGAATATAAATTTGAAGCTTACAGTCCATACGCATTTGCATTCTCACTTAGATTATTTTCATCTTAAATTGGTTCATCACACACACACACACACACACACACACACACACACACACACACACACACACACACACCCCACCACCACCACCACACACACACACACAACGCACACACACACGCGGCGGCCCACACACACACACACACACACCCCAGCGCGCACACACACACACACACACACACCACCACAGCACCACGCACGCACCACACACACAACAACAGAACGAAAAACCAGACAACAGAGAGTGAGAGAGACAGACAGACAGACCAGACAGACACACAGACACACAGACACACATTCACATTCTTATTCTGCCCGCTTTTTGTTTTTCATTTATGTTGTATAGCACCTAGTTTTGGCTGCGCACTTAAATATCTCTTTACCATTGTACTGCTCTCCCCCGCCGTTCCGCTCCATGTCCTCAGACCACGGATCCGCCCCGTGCCGCCCGTTTCTTAGTAGCTATTTGTCTTGTTGTGCCTTCCCTATTTAGGTCAACAACAGTAATAAGACAAACCGGTCATAATCCGGGTCTCTCTCGCCTTGCTCAGCGCCATTTTCGGAAAGCGGTCTGTGGCATTCCCTCCCCCCCCCCCCCCCCCCCGGCCCCTTTTTTTTATTGATATTTTTTTCTGCCATCCCATCGACTTCCGACTGCATTCACAAGGTTGTACTCTGACAGCGACAGTGATGTCAGCTTGACTGTGGACTAAATGTTTAAATCAGAATGTGGTTTCAAAGCGAAATGACGATCGGAATGAATCGGGCATTGATGTAGTGACCACGGATGCTGTGCATACAGACGAGCTCAGTGTAAGTGCGCCACACTGAGAATTGTTCACTGACGGTCAGGTATACAAGCAGACGAACTTCTACAGTATAACACGTGGCTCGAAGAGAATGGGTCTTACGGTTAGTTTAGGAGCTACGTCGTCAGACGACTGCTAGGACCTCCCGTTCTTGGGAGACAGTTTTGTCCTAGCATTGCGACAGAACAGAACTGCCGTAGACGGCAAGGATGGAGTTGACAGTAGCACTAGTACAATTGCTAAGCCCGGAGACTGACACTGACAGAGTGATTGTGACAGACTCGACTAGTAGTTGGTGCCATTGAACGGCTAGTAGTTTGATGCGGCATTTGAACGGCTAGTAGTTAGTGCCATTGAACGGCTAGTAGTTGTGCCATTACGGCTAGGTCATTGAACGGCTAGTAGTTGGTGCCATTGAACGGCTAGTAGTTGGGGCCATTGAACGGCTAGTAGTTGGTGCCATTGAACGGCTTAGGAAGAATCCTGACGAAACCCACAAGCCAGCTTCTGTTCTGACTCGGTAAGAGAGAGAAGAGAGAGAGAGAGAGAAAGAGAGAGAGGATGTGTGTGTGTGTGTGTGTGTGTGTGTGTTGTGTGTGTGTGTGTGTGTGTGCGCGCGCGCGCGCGCTTGTGTGTGTGTGTGTGAAAGTCAAAGTCAAAATTTTACTTAGAGATGGAAACATTGAATAAGCAGCATATGGTGTGTGTGTGTGTGTGTGTGTTGTGTGTGTGTGTGTGTGTGTGTGTGTGTGTGTGTGTGTGTGTGTCGTGTGAATGTGCAAGTGCTTAAGTATATAAACGAACTTCTCCAAAGTGTAGGGAAAACACTTTATTGATCTTGACGCTGCAGACAACAGCGACAGTGACTTTGAAGTGGAACAAGACGGAGTGAATGAGAGCAGTGATAGAGACTCTTACGTAGTGTGTGACGCAGGTGACGCAGGTGTTGCTGATGTCGGTGGATGTGCAGAGTCATCGCAGTGGTCAAACGACGACTTTCATACTGAAATTCGTTTGATGGATTCAGTCCCCCTTCCCCCCATGCAACCCCCACGTCTATATGTGAGACTTCAAACATCTTTTGATTATTTTTCACTTGTTTTTCCTGTGGACGCATTCCATCTCACTGGTCAGGGAAACCAACCTGTATGCGAGACAAAGGCTGATGGCTGCTGGACTTCCTGAGGATACGTTTGAGCCAACCACAGTGGGTGAAATCAGGGCTTTTGTTGGTCTTCTCATGCATATGAACATGACCCCTGTTCCTCCTCGTGATTTTTGATGGAAAGACACTGCTCCTTTCTATGATCCTTGGATGTTGAGTGTCATGTCGAAGAACAGGTTTAACGGATAGGTATTCTCACCTCTCGAATTCCACTCAGGCGGTTCCTAGAGGTCAGACTGGCTCAGATTACCCCTGATATGTAGATGAGATTACCCTGATATGCAGATCAGATTACCCACATATATAGAGCAGATTATCCCGATATGCAGATCAGATTACCCTGATGTGTAGATCAGATTAACCCGATATGCAGATCCGATTACCCTAGATCAATTACCCTGATGTGTGGAGTTCCTGTAGGCCTATTTGTGCAGAGTCTGCCCGTCCCATTCAGTCTGTGCAACAGTAATGTTAAACGAGATTTTACCTCTGGATCTAAGTATGAACTTGTGCGTCGCTGAGTGTAAAAAGAAGACATGGCTCTAAGAAGAGAGAGAGAGAGAGAGAGAGAGAGAGAGAGAGAGAGAGAGAGAGAGAGAGAGAGAGAGAGACAGACAGACAGACAGACAGACAGACAGACAGACAGACAGACAACGTACCCGGCATTCATACATCAGGTTGACAAGCTTTGCATCAAGGAAGGACGGCCCCAGGATCATGCCAATGACATCTTCTTTCGTCGGGTCACGTGTGAAGAGTGTCTGTGAATAGCCGTCTGCAGAGAATGCCTGTGAAATGGAGGTGGTATCATCCTTATCACCATTTTTTTCTTCATAAGACAGAACGTAGTATTTTCCTCTCTGCTTTCCACCTGTAATATTTCAGTTTGACAAAGATAGGGTAGAAAACAATGCTTAAAGTACATTTTTCCAGGTTTACTTTCTTCTTCACTCTTTTTCAAACACGTGTATTTACCAGTTGACTTTGCTCTCTAACCTCGAGAATGAAGGAGTTTATAAGAATGACTTAAAGAAATCCAGTTGTATGCCAGTGCCTTAGCGTAATGTCCTCTTTTAGTTGATTAAAGATTTTGATAATAAGATATTGACAACAATAAAACTAAGGACGTTCAACACAAACTACATTAAATGGTTAATAACAAGCTCAGATTTGCTTAAAACCATGTCTGTTTCTCGGTCAGAAAGCGTACCGCTGACGTAACAGTTATCTTTGAGCAGTGGGATGTCTGCTTGCATTGTTGTCCTCCTTTCTCCTTTTTCTGTCATCCGTTCCTTCCCACATCTCTCCTGCATGTGATTTTTAAAACTCCTATTGGACTGGCGTAGAAGCAGGCATCTCAAATTATAACTTGGAATCATCATTGGTGCACTAAAGGTAAATGCCATCTATAAGCGTATAAATATCTAGGAAAATAACAGAACACTAAATAGTTTTATTTTTCTTTGTAAACAGGGTACATACGTTCTGCGTGGATCAGCACATCCCCAGATGCTCGCCAATGATGCTGCCTGATTATTCATTAACACCTCGCCAGATTGTGATCTGTCTGTCTGTTCTGTTCTATCTATCTATCTATTTATTATCTATCTATCTATCTATCTATCTATCTAGTCTGTCTCTCTATCTATGTTATCTCTCTCTCTATCTGTCTATCTGTTATCTATCTATCTGTCTATCTATCTATCTATGTCTACTTCTATCTATCTATCGTCTATCTATCTATCTATCATCTATCTATCCTATTATACTATTAGCTACAGAGCGTGCATCATAGTGACTCACAGTTTTCCCACAATGCACGACATCACAGTGGCTCGTGGTTTTGCAATGGAGCATAATTATCACGGCGACTCACACTTTTCCCACTGTGCATGGCATCATAGTGACTCACAGTTTTCCCACAATGCATGACATCACAGTGGACTTGTGGTTTTGCAATGGTGCATAATTATCACGGCGACTCACACCTTTCCCACAGTGCATGGCATCATAGTGACATACAGTTTTCCTACGTGCATAACTCACAGCGACACACTATGTGCCCATAGTACATCACATCACAGCGACTCACACTTTTCCCCATTGTGCATGATATCACAGTGACTCACACTTTCCCCATAGACATGACATCACAGTGACTCACACTTTCCCCATAGTGCATGCATCACAGGGAATCCACACTTTCCCATAGTGCATGACATCACAGTGACCCACACTTTTCCCATAGTGCATGACATCACAGTGACTCACACTTTCCCCATAGGCATGACATCACAGTGACCCACACTTTTCCCATAGTGCATGACATCACAGTGACTCACACTTTCCCCATAGTGCATGACATCACAGTGACCACACTTTCCCATAGTGCATGACATCACAGTGACTCACACTTTCCCCATAGAGCATGACATCACAGTGACCACACTTTCCCATAGTGCATGACATCACAGTGACTCACACTTTCCCATAGTGCATGACATCACAGTGATCACACTTTCCTATAATGCATGACTCACAGTGACTCACAGCTTTCCCATAGACATGACATCACAGTGACTCACACTTTCCCATAAGGCAACATCACAGTGATCACAGTTTTCCCATAGGACAACATCACAGTGACCACGTTTTCCCATAAGGCAACCACACAGTGATCACGGTTTCCAAAGTGCATGACGCACAGGACTCACACTTTTCTAGAAAGGACAACGCAATACTCACGGTTTTCATAAAGGACACCACAGTGACTCACGGTTTTCCATAAAGACAACGCACAGTGACTCACGGTTTTCCATAAAGGACAACGCCTACAGTGACTCACGGTTTCCATAAAGGACAACGCTACAGTGACTCACGGTTTTCCATAAAGGACAACGCCACAGTGAACTGACGGTTTTCCATAAAGGACAACACCACAGTCACTCACAGTTTTCCATAAAGAACAACGCCACAGTGACTCACAGTTTTCCATAAAGGACAACGCCACAGTGACTAACGGTTTTCCAGCCCAAGCAGAAGGACAACGCCACAGTAACTCACGGTTTTCCATAAAGGACAACACCACAGTGAACTCACAGTTTTCCATAAAGGACAACGCCACAGTGACTCACAGTTTTCCATAAAGAACAACGCCACAGTGACTGACAGGTTTTCCATAATGGAAAACACCACAGTGACTCACAGTTTTCCCATAGTGCATGACGGAAGTGTAGTCGTACTCCAGTCCCATTTTGTCGTCGGAACCTTTGGCGTATTTCTCCAGGGCATCCACGAAATTGCTTTGAACACCGTAGTAGTTGACTCTGATGTAGGCGTCCCTTTGTGGACGTTGGTGTTCATGGATCAGCCCGATAGTATGACCCAGTTCGTGTTCGATGATTCCTTTCTGTGCACGGGACACACACACACACACACACACACACACACACACACACACACACACACACACACACGCAAACACACACACGCACGCATGCAGAGAGAGAGAGAGAGAGAGAGAGAGAGAGAGAGAGAGAGAGAGAGCGCTTAACTTAAAAAAAACTGAGTGACTTTAAAATGTTTCACCGTCTGTTATCAACAGAGTTAATGAACAACTTTGTATTGAGCTTCCTCTACTTTGCCACGTATTTGAAGCACAACTGTAAGATGAAGTATGTACGTGCATAATGGATATCATGATGCCAGACATTGTAACTCTCGTATCGAGTCCAAAGTGTTATTAATAAGCGTGATGGCAATATTTTTGCTAGTGTGCTTTCAGTTTTGAAAGATATTTGACAAATTTGTCAGCTTCTCTTTGAATTTGTTGTTGTCTGCTTTCTTGCTCACCTTCTTGTTTTCCCTTCACCTGCTGTAAATATAAGCATGTGATAATGTGAACATCACAGTTAAGCGAGTTCGTAAGAAACACTGAAAGAGGTGCAGACGTCGGTTTATCAACACATGGTCTTGTGCATAAACGACAAACTCGTAACACAGTGAGGCGACTGAAGGCGGAGACTTTTTAATTCAACGCCCATCTTGCGATGAAGTGAATGAAGATAAGTGATTGCTCGTTCATTTTCGTTGTCCTGAGTGTTTTGCATCCTGCATGAAGAAAACCTGAGAGGTCGAAACATGTCGTACTTTTCTTGTGATTCGTTTGTCTATGTTTTCATATACCTCCAGATGCTTCTGTCTATTCCGCTGAACTTACTGCTCTGGTTCTGGCATTGAAGATAATCTCACAATCTAAGAAGAGGGACTTTCTGGTTCTGTCAGATTCACTGTCAGCGTTGGAGGCCATAGCTGGCCGCAACCTTCAGCACCCAGAACTTTTACACTTTTTTGAACTTTTGACCAAGTTGAAAGCGGATGGTTACAACATTATTTTGGCTTGGATTCCTGGTCATGTTGGCATTGGAGGGAACGAAATGGTTGATCGTTTAGCCAAGAATGCACAAGAGAGAAACTGTCCAACATATATATCCCCTGCTCAGATCTGAAACCCAAAATTAACGATTATGTGAGAGACCTCTGGCAGGAGGACTGGAATACACAGACGGATAACAAACTCTTTCAGATCCGTCCAAACCTTAAGGAGTTCCTCCCATCTGCGTCTGGTGGTCGTAAAGAAGAAACAGTTCTTTGCCGGCTGCACACCGGCCATTCGTATTTTACCCATTCGTACCTTTTAAAGAGTGAAGAAGCTCCGTGGTGCATTCCATGTCATGTGTCACTCACAATGAAGCATATTCTTTTAGAGTGTTGGGACTTGCACGATGTGAGACACAAACATTTTACGGCAGATTCCATGAAAACCTTGTTCAGAGATGTCCCACCTGATGCCATCTTTGAGTTCTTGAAAGAGATTAACATTTTTCATCGGATCTGAGTTTTTACAGTGGAAAGATTTTTAACAAACTTTCGGATGGTTTTTCGATGTATTTTAAAGAATTGTGTGAATGAATGACTTGTGAGTTGATTTTAACGTGGTGACAGCCCTGATGTGGCCCTTTGCGGTCGGCTGGGCTATAAGCAACATTATCTTATCTTATCTTGGCGGTTCGCTATCAATTACATTTATATTTTGGCAGTCTCGTAGATGAGCCCTCGGCCTGTCAGTGTATTGGCGCCAGGAAAAAGTCGTACAACGTTATTGAGGAAACTGAAATATTATACGTTCCTTTCCACATAACATTTTATAACAGAACTCGTTACAGTTCTATACATATAGTATTGATATGTAATCGCGTAAATATCTGCAACTCTATTTAGAAAACCAAAATGTTTATTATTTAACTTCAGGAAAAACAAATTTTCCATGTCTTATTTCATAAAGGAACTCCAAAAAATTACAGAATAATATCAGGATACATTTATAGTCTCATACATGTCTACAGAAGAATGAAAAATTAGGGGAAAAAATTGTCCCTATATAAATGTAACTGGAAAACTGAAATGTTTATAGACTGAAGTCAGGGACGTTCACTGGAAAAGAAATTGAAGTAAGGAACCGGTTATTTTCCATTTGACGAGCTAGATGTTTATGAATTAAAGACAGAAATGAGCGATGGTCCACAAAGTTTTATAAACAAAATTGCAGCATCAGTGGATATAAGTCGGATGTTGGTCCACACAAAATGATACACATGTAGATGAGAAAGATGGATATCCCAATGATTCAACAATACTGTTTCGGTATTTTACAACTTTCTGAAGACCTTAACATTGTAGAATGTCTCATAGACAACCTGTGATTACTGACCTACCCACAAGCAATAGGGGTCCACACTGAACATTTTAGAATGTCTCACAGACAACCCTTGATTACTGGCTTACCCAAAAGCAATAGGGATCCAAGTTTACAATCTGATTTCCTCGCATCATGCCCAGATTGGCCCAGCAACTGAAACAGAAAGAGAGCCAGTCACATTCCAGTCAGTCGGGAAGCCAGGTTCATACCCTGCTTTATTTTTGTTGATGCTTAGTCTGGACACACAAGAATGAAACACACCACTCCCCACATCCGAAGCCGCCGATTTCTCAGCACACTGGCTGACACTTTTTTTCCGTAAAGGCCACACACGAAAGCTGTTTGAACGTTTTGTTTCGTGCAAAGTAAATCAGCAATGCCTTACTCTTTTTTTCCAGTTGCCCCATCCACCCTATAATTTGTGTTCTTCATACATGAGTTAAAATAGGTAATCAGTCACTCGGTTGTTTTTTTTTAACTCGTGCTAAAGATGTTCTTCATTCTATTCTCAAACCAATGAACCGTCTTTTTTTCAGAGGTACAGCCCGTTCATAGCAGTTGATAACTTATGCAGAAACTATTTGAGGAAGAGACTGCAGCTTGATTAAAAAAAGACAAAATACAAATAAACATACAAAAAGCAAGGCGTAAAATGACGTAGATGTTGTATACAATACAAAACAGAAAAGTAAATTTTCGAAATGCATCTCTTCTGTATCGGCTACTTTGAAGAGAAAATAGACCACATTGCATCCATGCAATGCTAGCACGCTCTAAACTCGGGGAGACGTGGGGGGGAGGGGGGGGGGGGGCGCTGGACATTTACACCGTACGGATGAAAATCGTCTCCTGAAGAGACTGTTCTATGTCGAGCTGCTGGAAGGCCATCATGATAACATTGTTTTTCTTAACTGGAAAGCTTTATATATGTACAGAACAAAACTACGAATCATACTCCTCTCTTTCTCTGAGAGAGAGAGAGAGAAGAGAGAGAGAGAGAGAGAGAGAGAGAGAGACAGACAGACAGACAGACAGACAGACAGACAGACAGACAGAGAGAAATGCAGACAGAGACAGGCTGACAGAGAGAAGAGAAGAGAGAAGAGAAGAGAAGAGAGAGAGAGAGAGAGAGAGAGAGAGAGAGAGAGAGAGAGAGAGAGAGAGAGAGAGAGAGAGAGAGATTCAGACAGACAGACAGACAGAGACACAGACAGAGACATAGAATTACCCCTTCCCGGTCCTTATCGTGACGTTGTTCTTATCATGGCTGGTGGCTGGTCTGAACCGGACACACGTCACCTGCTCCCAGTGCTGCATCGCTCGCTTGATCCACTGTTCCTGCTCCTGGGCTGCAGGAAGAAATATTAGAGAGTCCCTGAATGGTTCCACACATTGCCTGCAGCAGTCTTGTTGACAGATAAAGAACGCATTGTACTCAGGGCATCATTTGTTTTTTTCGTTCTCGTCAAATTTGTTTTGGTAAGGGACGGCAAGCTTCTGAAAAAATAGTCTGTCGTCAATTGATTGATATCGGCAGTGAAATATTGATCTGATAGTGCTGGAGAACTAACGTTCCTTCTGAAGCACAAATTGTGTGATTATTCACTTTGGCTTGACTGGTTCGGCACTTGAGGACGATACTTCTCAGCATCGCACAGGCACCCACGGATACATCTCTTACTTGTTTGCCTTTTGGGCGGCTCTAGAGTAATCATTAGTTACGGTTAGAAAGACCCTCTGACCCCAGGGAAAATCCTGTTGATAGTAGAGAAGACTGCAACATGGGACCCTCTTCAGAGGGCGTGTAAGACCTTGTTGGGAGAGCTTGGCTGTGTCTGGAGTTGTCCTGTTTTTGCCTGTCAGCAAAACAACAACGAGTGGGGCTGCAGGATGCACGCAGCACTTGGTGGTGGCGTATTTCGCCTCTGCTCTGCACTCATGAGATAGGGGCTGGTATACCCCTAAGGGCGCTTCCATGGAGGTTCTGTTGCGTCGTGTTTGGTGGTCACACAAAGGCATCTGCCAGGGAGTAGTTATGTCCATCGACGTCTTTATGGAATGCCACGTGCGTGCCTATGCCCTATGTGAATACAACACAGGCTATATTTGGGTGCATATCTTTCTTGTCTCCCTTTCAGCCGACTTGAGGGAAAGCGTCAGTCGAAGTGAGGAGAGACCCACTGACTACAGGGATAATCATTGTTGATAGCTGCCAGATATGAGCCGTATATGATTTTCATATTATGAAAATTTAAACAATATATATATATATATATATATATATTATGTCAAATACTTTCATAAAAATAGCATCAGTATTTTGTATCAAATGGGGGTACTCTTGATTCTGGGTGGCAGAAAAAAGTTTTGAACACCTTTCATTTTCTTTTCATTATTGAAATTGATTGAAGTCTATCCCCCCCCCCCCTCCTTCCCCGCGCTTTGGATCCTACGCCTCACCCACAGATCCGTTCCTCTCATTACCGCTGTCTTATCGCTCATGCATGCGACAATGAAACCCGCATGCATTGTACTCACACCCATCAGAGAGAGAGAGAGAGAGAGAAGATAAATAACAAGTGAGAGAGAGAGTGATTATATATATATATATATATATATATATATATATATACAATTATAAACAAAGCTTGCTCTTATGTCTTAGATTGAAGAAATAGGGGGGATAGGCATTCATATCTGTAGTGGTAGATAATTCTGCCTAACTAACAGTATGTGCTTGAGTGGATGAATGGGGAAAAATAAAATAAATGCTTCTCAAAATGAGCCTTCAGCAAGCTTATAGTCTCCAAGGGGGAGACAATCTCCAATGGGGAGGAAACTCACTAACATATAACTCCTGGTCAGATACCCATATTTTGAAACCTGATTGTTTCTCCTCAGTGACCGCGGAAAGTGGTAATTTGACTCCTCTGCCTTTTCGGTTTTTAGAAAGAATGCTATCCCAGAAAAAGGCTGGTGTGCAATACCGTAGTATGTTTGTTGAGTTTTCCAAAAACCAACCAAAGGTGCCACCTAAGAAGCAAAAGAAAATCATGAAAGAGCAAAACAAGCTACATTTTCTTGTGAAAGGTAGAAAATATAAAAAGATAACTTCTTAAGAAACAAGTGCTGAGGGCCAGTTCTTGGAATGAATGGAGACTATAAGCTTGCACAAGTGCTGAGGCCAGTTCTTGGAATGAATGGAGACTATAAGCTTGCTGAAGGCTTATTCTGAGAAGCATTTATTTTATTTTTCCTCATTCACCCACTCAAGCACATACTGTTAGTTAGGCAGAATTATCTACCACTGCAGATATGAATGCTTATCTCCCCCTATTTCTTCAATCTAAGACATAAGAGCAAGCTTTGTTTATAATTGAATATTTCTTGCAGTCATTGCAACACCAAGCTGCTCTGTAGGTTGCTGGAATGGTGCTCGGTACTTATCCCTGGAATTTATTAGTTGATTGTAATTTAGTCCCTTGCGGATTCATTCCAAGAACTGGCCCTCAGCACTTGTGTCTTAAGAGGTTATCTTTTTATATTTTTACCTTTCACAAGAAAATGTAGCTTGTTTTGCTCTTTCATGATTTTCTTTTGCTTCTTAGGTGGCACCTTTGGTTGGTTTTTGGAAAACTCAACAAACATACTACGGTATTGCACACCAGCCTTTTCTGGGATAGCATTCTTTCTAAAAACCAAAAAGGCAGAGGAGTCAAATTACCACTTTCCGCGGTCACTGAGGAGAAACAATCAGGTTTCGAAATATGGGTATCTGACCAGGAGTTATATGTTAGTGAGTTTCCTCCCCATTGGAGATTGTCTCCCCCTTGGAGACTATAAGCTTGCTGAAGGCTCATTTTGAGAAGCATTTATTTTATTTTTCCCCATTCACCCACTCAAGCACATACTGTTAGTTAGGCAGAATTATCTACCACTACAGATATGAATGCTTATCTCCCCTATTTCTTCAATCTAAGACATAAGAGCAAGCTTTGTTTATAATTAATATTTCTTGCAGTCATTGCAACACCAAGCTGCTCTGTAGGTTGCTGGAATGGTGCTCGGTACTTATCCTTGGAATTTATTATATATATATATATGTGTGTGTGTGTGTGTTGTGATAGCAAGAGAGAGAGAGAGAGAGAGAGAGAGAGAGAGAGAGATGAATAGCAAGTGGGCGAGAAAGAGAGTTATATATATTGTGTGTGTGTGTGTGTGTGTGTGTGTGTGAATAACAAGTGAGAGAGACATTAAGATATATATATATATAATA
>CM065732.1:8873379-8968379 GCA_033310375.1 Conus canariensis
GTGTGTCCTATTTGTGTCATAACTCAAAAGACACGTACTATTGACTTGTGTCTGTGAAATGTCCTCGCACCATTGGTCTTTCTGTCTGTGCATGTGAAAAGTCTCTCGCAACTTTGGTTTAATCCACATGAACTAAATGTATGCTGTACACAGCATTACCGATGATCACTAGATCAATCAATCAATCAATCGATCAATAAAACAATGCATACATGCATACATGCATGCATACATACATACATGCATACATACATGCATACATACATACATACATACATACATGCATACATATATGCATACATACATACATACATACATACATACATACGTAATTCATAAATGAATGAATTAATAAATAAATGCTGACTCTTGCTTGCCGTTCACAGTCACGCCCTGGCCTGTCCAGTCTCGCAGCCCCTGCCTGCACCGACAAGACACAGGGAGAGTCACTGTGAGATCACCATGAGGCAACCCACCAGAGGAGACACTGCAGGGCTGCTGAGTCACTTCGGTGTGTGTGTGTGTGTGTGTGTGTGTGTGTGTGTGTGTGTGTGTGTGTGTGTGTGTGTGTGTTTGCGTACGCAGGCTGATGCTCCTGTGGACACTTCCTGTATAGGCAGGCAAGGATTAATCCCATGTACCCAACAAAGGGAGTGGAGTTTTGTGTGTATGACCGGTTTTTATCCCGCCATTAAGGCAGCCATATTCCACCTTCGGGGAAGGTGCATGCTATGTGTAACGTGTCATCCATACCAACGGCCAAATTGGCCTTCTCTTCCGAAAGTTGGTGATGGGATTTTACATGTGTGCAAGATGTTATGCGTGCGTTCACACACGAAACCTCGGTTTATAGTCTCATTCGAAGGACTGTATGGGAAATGGAGTCTGAACCAATGTTAACTCCGATGGGAAAAATCCCCCTGTACCGAAACGGCCCGGCGGAGATTCGAACCCGCAACCCCAAGATTACGAGTCCGGCGCTCTACCACTAGGCTATCCCGGCCCCCGCTTTGATGGTGTTCAGAGGTGCCTGTTCACATCCCGCAATCACAGCAGACCACGCACTGAGCTCCCAACTGACGACAAAATGTCTTGCGTAGTCGAGGAGCCAGACTGACTCCTCGCATTCTTCTTCTGCACTATGTTTACTGAAGCTCCCTGACCGCCGAAAATGATAAACAACTTAAGACGTTCACTTTCCAAAACAGAGTCTGCTTCAACGAAGCTGTAGGGATGAAAAACGTTATACCTGGAAATGTTCCTTGAAAGAATTAAGAAGAATTTCATATCAACGATAAAAAAACAACTATCATTTACAATCAATACCTTGTACAAAACACCAGTTTATAGACATCTAATGTTTTATACTGTGGTTGACACTTATGGGAAAATTTACTGATAACAAAAAAGGAAGGGATAAAAAATAGGGGAACGTGAGACAGGAAATCTTCGAAAAAAAAAAAAACCCAAAAAAACCAACAATATATACATACAGTATACAAACCAGTTGAACAATGATGAAAAAAGTCTCTGGAATGGATATACTTCTTCGAATGTTTGGAAAAAACATGAAGATAATGTCTTCAGTAAATTAAAATAAATTAGCAATGGATGACAAGAAATGCACGTTAACAATGTCTCCGACATTGCGTTAATGCCCTGGCCAAGATTCAAGGGGAACAAACGGAGGGGGCGGGGGACGAAGGAAAATGAGAATGAAAAATCAGACAAATAGGATAACAGCTGATGGGGATAATTGTAATCCATCTTGAAGACAGAACCAGTCATACTGCCTGCTCCGAGGCCTTTCGTCCGCTAGATCGGACTCGTCAGGGCGACACGGCTGATTGTGTCCGTGTTCCTTTGGCGTCAAATGGCAATATACCTCAGTCTACAATTCTGCGGTGTTCTCACCACCAAAGGTTCAAAAACAGAATCCAACAGCACCTCAAAGCAGCCAGTAGACACACACACACACACACACACACACACACACACACACACACACACACACACAAACACACACATACACACACACACACAAACACACACGCACACACAACACACACACACACACACACACACACACACACACACACACACACAACAACACACACACACACACACACACACACACACACACACACACACACACACACACACACACACACACACACACACGCGCGCGCGCGCGCGCGCGCCGCACGCACGCACGCACGCACGCACACACACACACACACACACACACACACACACACACACACACACACACACACACACACACAAATATGCTCGTGCGCAGATTTACACAACTCTCGATACCCATACTCACCATGCACCGACCAAAGAAATACACCAAAAACATACGTGCATGATATCCCGATGAGCCAAGGAAGGGGACAAGAAAGAAATAAGATCATCATCACTATCATTATGATGACATCAATAGCAACAATGAGAGACAGAGAAAGAGAGAAGGGGGGGGGAGAGAGAGAGAGAGAGAGAGAGAGAGAGAGAGAGAGAGACAGACAGACAGACAGACAGACAGCGAAGACAGAGACAGAGAGACAGAGAGAGACAGAGACAGAGATGGCGTGTGTGTGTGTTGAGAAACGAAATGGTATAGTAGGAAAGGAAGTTGTTAATTTGAATACAAATAATACAAAATCTGACTGATAAGACAAACCATACACACTCTGACTGAGAAGACAAATAATACACAATCTGACTGAGAAGATAAATAATACACAATCTCAATGAGAATTCTGAAATGTCTGTTGTAGAAATCCTCATAAATCTAGATGTTATAACATTCATCTACATACCTGAATTACATAATCCTTTTGTCACTAAACAAACAAACAGAAGACTGCCATTTCATTCTCACGATGTTCACTCACAAAATGTTATAGACCACAGTGGACGGAAGAGGACGGTAAAGAGACCTCCTCACTCTTCGAAGATTACTCCAGGAAGAATGACCTGAACATAAGGGACGGCTATGGGGGACAGGTAAAGGAGAGGGGGGAGGGGGAAGGAGGAGGGGGATGGGGGGGGGAGAGAGCAACAGAGGTAGGCTGAAATAGCAGTCAACACGAAACGATAGGTTATGGGGTGAGAGAGATCACTGACAGATAAAACAATGGGCAGAAACAATGGGGGTGATGGGGTGAGAGAGATCACTGACAGATAAAACAATCGGCAGAAACAATGGGGGTGATGGGGTAGAGAGATCACTGACAGATAAAACAATGGGCAGAAACAATGGGGGTGATGGGGTGAGAGAGATCACTGACAGATAAAACAATGGGCAGAAACAATGGAGGTGACTGGGTGAGAGAGATCACTGACAGATACACCAATGGGCAGAAACAATGGGGTGACAGGGTGAGAGAGATCAATGGAAAATAAAACAATGGGCAGGGCAATGGGGTGACAGGGTGAGAGAGATCACTGAAGATAAAACAATGTGCAGGAGCAATGGGGGCGGAGAAATGCAAGGCTGGGGAAGGTCGAATGATGGGGGGGGGGGGGGGGGGGGGAGGGGGAGATGCGGGTGGTCATCAAAACAGTTTACTTACATGTACTGTTGGGGGAAGTATGTGGTGCATGATGAATGAAATAGAAAGGACAGATAACACTGTCTGTGGGGAAGTGAATGTGGTGGATGATGAATGAATAGAAGGACAGACTTAATGTATGTTGGGAGTGAATGTGTGGCATGATGAATGAAATAGAAAGGACAGATTACACTGACTGTTGGAAGTGAATGTGGTGGCATGTGAATGAATAGAAAGGACGATTAACACTGTACTGTTGGGGGAAGTGAATGTGGTGGCATGATGAATGAAATAGAAAGGACAGACTTAACACTGTACTGTTGGGGGAAGTGAATGTGGTGGCATGATGAATGAAATAGAAAGGACAGACTTAACACTGTACTGTTGGGGGAAGTGAATGTGGTGGCATGATGAATGAAATAGAAAGGACAGACTTAACACTGTACTGTTGGGGGAAGTGAATGTGGTGGCATGATGAATGAAATAGAAAGGACAGACTTAACACTGTACTGTTGGGGGAAGTGAATGTGGTGGCATGATGAATGAAATAGAAAGGACAGACTTAACACTGTATTGTTGGGGGAAGTGAATGTGGTGGCATGATGAATGAAATAGAAAGGACAGACTTAACACTGTACTGTTGGGGGAAGTGAATGTGGTGGCATGATGAATGAAATAGAAAGGACAGACTTAATTAAGTGAAAAAAAAGGGGGGGGGAGGGGGGTTGGTGGCGTGTAAATAGCTCTTTTGAAGGGGAGAGGGGCGTATAGAACAAGAGGGGGGGGGGAGGGGGCGAAACAAGAGGGGGAGGAAGGGGGCGGGCAAACAAGGAGGGGGGGGGGGTGATAAATGTAATGTATGGGAGGGGGGGGGGGGAGTTATTGTTGTTAGGGGCATGGAGAGAAAATGGGATCGTGTATGGTACTTCAACGAGACACAAGTATTAATACTGTACTCGTGATTCAAATTGAACCATGCGGTTGAAAACCTTTCTTGAATTCAGACTTTCAAAAATTGTCCCAGTGTTACACTGCCACCAGGTTTTCATGCTTCAGTAAACTCTTTTCATCAACAGTACTGTCAGTTGCAAACATGTCCAACATTTCATGGAGGTGGTGATTACATTGACGTCGTTCAGGTCCCTGTATCTCAGACTGTCCAATATTACACACTTCCCTCGTACCCTTCATTGTGCACGTTATTCGTGTGGTATGAAACTGTACATTTCAGAACTGTTTTTCAGCTTAATGTCAGATTTATGATTAGCCCATCTTAATTTGATTTTTTTGTTGTTTTTTTTTTTGCTGATCTCACATACTCTGCACGAACACATTAAGTATAACAGGATGAATGAGGATGGCGATGGTAGCAAACAAGATGCAAAGCATATACACGTGCTCCCAGTTTATCTTGAATGCGCGTGAGATATTCCGTAAAGAGGAAAAACCGTTTTGGACCGTTATAGCCGTAAGTAACGGATATAACGGTAAACATCGGCCATCATCTGTGACCCATAATGAACATACCTACAAATTTTCAGAAAGATCGGCCAAGTACTTTCTGAGATATTCCATAAGAAGAAGAAAAACCGTTGTGGGCCGTTATAGCCGTTGGTAACGGATATAACGGTAAAATAAAACGTCGGGCATCATCCGTGACCAGTAATGGACATACCTACAAATTTTCATAAAGATCGGCCTAGTAGTGTTGTCTGGAGCGAGTGGAACACATTTTGACCATGGACGGACAGACATACAGACAGAACAAACAGCATTTCTTCGTTTCCATTCTAAAGTAAGAACTGGGAGCACAAAAACAAGATGCGAAGCATATAAACGTACATCGGTTAAATAACCATTAAAACCGTTATTTTGCCTTTATTTCTTATCTCACAAAGCACTTGGCGGATTTATAAGCGGTTTGGAAAACTGGGAGTACGTTTATATGCTTCGCATCTTGTTCTTTCTTCTGATTTATACTCCTGTACAATCAGTCAGTATTTTCAACAGATAGTCTTATGTCTTTTATAAAGATTAAAGAATATTGCACCTGTTAGTTTTGTGTGTTTTAAAGCTGAATCAAATGTTGTTTGAAAAAAAGTCTATCACTATGCTACAGGTGATATTAAAAGCAGATTATTTGTCCAGCTGATCTTTGGATTGTAATTTTCTATTTGATATATCATGTTTGAGTTTCCCCCGAACACTGTTTTTGTCTATATTGATATACAAAGTATTTTGTAGTAACAGGATACAATCGAGAGCGTTTTAACTCAAACAGTTGTTGCTGGTATCAGAGAATATAACTTCTTGTTCAACTGTAAGCTTTGTTTTTGTAACATTTTGTATGAAAGAATTCTTCCAGCTCTGACCAGAAAAACCTGCCGTGCTCACAGTTCTAAAAGAGATGAGCTCTATAAATTACCATGTTCAGTAAGACATGAACTGCACATGTGCTTAATTACCAAACGAATTCCTTTTAAAGCAACATTTGGGGTGAATATTCAAAGGTCGCTCATATTTGAAACCATTTGATTTTTATTCCATGAATTGCATGCATTTTCTCAAAACGCTCTTTTCTCTCAATGGTCCGTTCCTAGTTGGTTCAACCGTATGGTCTCTTTCCGTCTTTAAATAACGTATCGTAGAATGTTCGTGTTCGTTTACTTAGTAATTCATGGACGGGAAATTTACATATTTAGGAACCATAAGCTTGTAGTTTCCACCTTCATCGGTTTTGATATCTATCTTCCCAATATATGTCTAAACTGCCCTGATTAATCCAAGAATGAAAGACAGATTATGTTGATGTTACGTTTGTGAACGAGACTAGTTAATGTGTAAAACTTTCCCTGTTGGCAGTACAAGGGCATCTGGGAGTCATAACCCGCACGTGGCCCGGCCCCTTAGAGTGTAAGGAGCTCAGGGCCGAAACACTTGTCTAAGGAGGGTTTCTTCTCTGAAGACCTCTGCGGCCAAGCTCTTCCTGGAGTTTCTTCCTACTGTAAAACGTTCCTGACTCGTTGATAAATTGATCTGCAGCAAGTGTTTCCTTTCTCTCTAAATTCTTGAAAAGTATGTGCATGTTCGCTCTTTCTTTTTACTCAAGAAATAAAGGACCTACTAGCAAATCAGAAGCTGTCTCTGGTTTGATTTGATGTGAACAGATAGCTCATAGGTTTGATATGTCTCTCCAACAGACCTTCTCGTCTTTCTGTTTGGAAAATATTCTTTGACTATATTTTTGTTCTTTTCAAGATAGTTGAAGGGAAGAATTTGTTTTCTAAGTAAGTCAAAATTAAGGATTTTTCTGAACCCAGAGAACTCTAGTGCATTCATATAGGTTTGAATGTCGGGAATATCTTACCCACCGTCAGAATCAAGAACTAGTTGGTGGATTATTTCTGGGTGTTGGTCCCAGAGGGCACCTAGTCCTGCCGTGAGACCACATTCTTGTGTTGTGTTTGAAATTGTCACTTTGTGACTGCCACAGAGCCATAATTCTGACACTGATGGAGTTATGAGCACGGTGACAGAAATACAGAGTGACTTACTTTGGCTGTAAAAGGCGGATACCAGCTTGTCTGAAATGCGGGTATAAAGTATGTGGGATGATTTGCCAGTGCAGTCTTGCTGTGCAGTTAGAATTGAATAGTACAATGTCGACATGTCCATGTATATCAGATTATGGCGAGCGGACTTGTTTTGCCGCTGGTTTTGCAGCAGGGGAAAGGTATTGAATGGTGTAAGTGTGATTAATATCTTATGCTTTAAGCAAAGAAATAGGTCTTTTATGCTTTTGTTGCTTTTGCAAGTAGTCATGAGCTTGGTCTGGTTTGTGGCTTACTAGTATGTACCAGGTGGAAGGGAGAATTTGCAATTAGTGAGCGTGCTGGTATGGAGGAGCAGGCCGTGATGAGTACTCGTGGCACGAGAATCTCTAGATACAAATTATGTGTGGCTGAGGGCTTTGTTGATTACTGTATGAGGATAACTATGGCTAACATAAATATTTAAATCTTCCTCTACGGTTAATAAGCAAATACAACAACATCTTATGAGCAAGAGTGCAGATGTAATCGTTATGTCAGACACCAAGCGACACATCTTCAGCTATTATTCAGACACAAACTTGAGATGATGGCAGAACAATTGTCTCTGATGATCCAGAAACATCTATGACACGTCAGCTTCATTCTTTACCAGACTATCCATATCCGGTTCCATAACTCAAAGACGCCATTTACTGCTTGTTCTCACTCATTCTACAACAAGCCTTCTACGAACAGGAACCTTAACTCCTACCATGGCGCTTCCTTCAGATCGGTTGTCTGTGCTGGATGCCACTCCCTCGATATGTTACTATAGTTATGGCATCAGCAATAGCAAACATTTTCCGCCCTCAGATTTCTGGATCAATAAAAAAAAAAAATAAAAGAAAAAAAAAACTAAGCTGGCTAACATGGACAAGTGAATTAAAAGATAAAACGCGACGCATTTTGACCTCTTAGGTCTCCTTCAGACAAGAGAAACAGCATTCAGGAGCAATCACTTATCTTCTTAGATTCGGCGCAAGATGGACGTTGAAGTTATTGTCAATTTCTTTTAAAGTGGCTTTTTTTTTAGTTCCGCCTACAGTCACCGCACTTTGAAATTAAAAAAAAAAAAAAATCGAAATTTTAAGACATTATCTTACATGCTGATGTATACTATGACATACTTTGAAACATAACTTTGTTTTATTTTTATGATAAGTAAAATACCTTCATCAGTTATTTAATACAAAAGCTATTAACAACAAGAACAAGAAAACAACAACAACAACAACAACACCAACGGTGACATACATGCCCGAACCGGTAAAAGTCAAATGAGTCGTGGAGACGTGAACGAGTTAGGCAGTGAGAGCAGCATAAGAACGGAACGGTTACATCCCCGTTATAACTTCAGACTACGTCAAGGTACCAGTTCACCTAGCACACATGCATACACGGAGCACACTGTTTGTTCTGTTTCGTGTCTGCATAGATACTTAGGGAACTGGTGCCACAGACAGCATGAGCTTGGAGTCAATGGCCATGTCATGTTTCCACCAGGGCAACTGAAGCTGCCTTACTTCTTCATTTCTTGCTTTCCATTAAATCCATGCTACACTTAGAGATGTAAAGTATGCTTCCATCCAGACACTGATGATGTGAGGACCCACACCGTTTTGTTTCACACAAGATCAACTTCAAACGGTATCATCCGACAGTTGTCACCGATCGGCGGTACTAAACTAGTACGTCCACGTGTTTAAGAGTAGTGGTGGTTCAAGGTAGAGAGCGTGTGCGCGTATGCGTGCGAGCGTGCATGTATGCGTGCATGTATGTGTGCTTGTGTGTGTGTGTGTGTGGGGGTGTGGCCGTGGGTGCGCGCGCGCGCGCGGGGTAAGACTGGGGTTTAGTTAGCTGGGGTTAGGCTAAGTTTCTCGGGGTTAGGTAGAAAGGGTAGGCTAGGTAGGGGGGCTGGGGAGGTAGGACATGCAATATTCTTACTTTCCGGTCTTCACTTGTTGAAGGGATGGGAGCGGAGGTTGGTTTCGTTCCCGATTGTTACCCTTTTGTTACTTTGGTTCTACACCAGAGAAGGCGGGCAGGATATCGGCTGTTGTTGTGTTGTCAAGTCTGTGAGTAGTTGTGGTAAATTGTCGTGTTGTTGCACGAGCAATAACTAGTCCGTTGGTCAGGCGTGTCAGCTCTGCGGAGGGATACACTGCTCTGACCAATCGTTGTTTTGTGTGGTGAGTAGGGTTCGCTTGATTCCGACCAGGGCGGAATGTGTTGGGGTAGCTTCACTTCGGTCCCTGGTGTTCGTCGGAGTGGACGTACTCCTTGTAGGTGCGGCGGCAGCGCCGTTAGTTTTTGAAGAGTGACTTCGAGTCATAGTTAGTGCCAGGTCCTCGTCGGGTTTGGGTGCCCTTGGCCTGTGCTGAGTCGGTGTCGTCCTTGTTGCAGCCACTGTCAGCCAGTTGCAGAACTGGTGTGGTTGATCGTCTGTATGTCCAGGTTGGTGATCTGTTAGGTTCGTTGTGTTGTAGTTCGTTGTGTTGTCTTGTATTATGGCGAGTTGAACTGTAGTTGTCTCATGTTGCGATTAGTTGTATGGTGTTCGTTGCGTATACTGGTTGTCTAGTATGATGTTGTCTTGGTTCCGTGATTGAAATTCGTAGTCAGCCGGTTTGTGTTGTTACCTCTTTCCTGTATATTTTTGTAAGTAATGTACATAGTGGTTCCTGAGTTCGATTTCCTCAGGACAGTTTGGCTAGACAATGTGGGTTCAATATAATGACCGTTGATGGACAGTGATGTAGATATTGTTTGTGGTTAGTTCATGGTAATGTCAGTGGGTTTAATAAGAGGGTAGTACGAGGTTGCATTTGGTTGAGGATCATAATATGAGTCAGGTGCAGATGTGTCTGCGTGAATCATAGAGGGGTTTGATGATTGTGCTCAATCTCAATTGTAAATAGTAGTAGTTCGTTGAAATTGATTTACGATTTCGCAGTTGACCTGCACAGCATTGGAATCGGTTAACTGTGTAGTAAGGCCAAGGCCAATTTGTGGTCGAGTGGTTTATACTGGGGTACGGTCGTAACCATTCAACTTATATTGGTGTCTTTTCACTTTCGTTACGAGTTGGGGTTCTCGATGCGGGTGTCGTGCGCGTGCAGACGGTATCTGTGGCGTACGCATTTGGTACAGGACAGTGAGTCCATATGGTTAGAAGTTTTGTAAGAAAGTGACAGTCGTCACACGTGCAGGGATGTATGTATTTGTGACAGAACGGGGTTGGAGACATATCTTAGGTTGTGGGGAGGCAACCCAGTTATGAATTTTAGTAAGCAGAAAGAAGGGAAAGGTAAAGTTTAAGGCGAGTAGCTTAGCAGTTGATAGGATAAAAATGGATGATGTGCAGCATGTAATATTGTATGAAGTGTGGTTGTGTTGGCATAACAAAGATTAACCACTGGGTTATCTGACAAGAGATGACATGAGAGTGAGGTGCTGGATGGAAATTGTGGCAAACAAATCATGTTTTGGATATATGATTATAATTGACGGTGCAAAGAGGGGTAATAATGTGAAGGATTGTGGCTGCGAGCCGATTCTCTTGTGTGAACATGCTGGAACTGTGAACCGCTAAAAATTGATAAGTTTTTTTTGTTTTGTTTTGTTTTTTCCTCTGAGAGATGTGTATTACTACTGGTTATTGTGTGGAGACATTTCCTTGTGAAATTGGCCATTTCCTAGATTATTTAGTATGTCCTAAGGGGGCCCATGGAGTCCCTGTTGGATCGCTTAGATTGGTTTATTTCTCCGAGAATTGGGTGTGATTCATAATTTCATATGTAATAGCGTGGATTGGCTCAGGGAGAATATTGTTTTACCGCTGTTGTAAGGGTTGGCAGGAAATGGGTCTGATAACCCCAAAGTGAGTAATGGGTTGGGGGATGTGTTCGAAATTAAAGGGGTCACTCTCATGCCCGAGTGGGAAGTAGGCAAGGGAGATGGAGAGTTAAAGCTTTACCAAGTAGCCTATGTGCCTTGATGACTCGGGTAGTAGCAACATTACAGTAGGGGCCTATAGTTGTGTCAGCAGGTATCCTGCTCCGTCCTGAGGCTGGGGCCAGACCACCGCAGTCTACTGCCGCGTGCCGGCAGGTGAGCGGCGCTTTCCAGTACCTGTTGTTTTCCCGGGAGAGGGAGACCACCCAGGCCGTCTGCCTTCTGTGGGCAGCTCTCCTCCAGCTACCGGTGCTCTTCCGGGAGTTCTCCGGCACTGGTTCCTCGTCCCTGTTTAGGCGTCCTGTGGGAGGGCGCTGCACCAGGCCTTTTCCACCCTTGGTGTCCGGCGGGGCCTTCAGAGGAGGAGGCGTCCTACGAGCCCCGGACCCGTCGAGAGGGCGTCTGGTGTGTGTGCGTTGGGTGTCGTGCCCATCGCGGGGAGGAGTCAGACTGCGGGAGGCCACGGTCAGCGCCGGGGTGCAGAGTCTTCGGGGAGGGTGTCGGCCCGCGGAGGAGCCACGGACAGCGCCGGGGTGCAGAGTCTTCCGGGGAGGTGTCAGCCTGTGAGGGGCCACGTACAGCGCCGAGGACTGGAGCTTTCCGGGCCGGGATGGGTTGTCCCATGTTTGTGATAGAAGGGGTGTAGCGTTAGGCAGTAGGGTTAGGGGTGTTAGCTACTGCCTCCTTTTAGGACGTAGTGGCCGGTTCAGTGTAGGGTACTTGTCGTTGCCTCCCTTAGGGACGCAGCGACCAGTTTGGTAGTGGTCCTGGGTTAAAAGAGAAGGGTGAGTCCTGGGGAGAGGTGTGGGTGGTAGCAGTCGTTAAGAGATTAGAGTCCCTTTGGTAAATCCTTGTCCCTAGTAGTTAGTCACCACGTGTGCGGGCTATCGCTGTGTCCCCAGGTCACAGTGATATACCGCAACTGGTGTTTCAGGTTAGGTTAGGGTCTTCCAGGTCATTATAGTAGAGTAGGGTGAGTCAGCGGGAATTGGATACTTGTGTGCAGTTGTGGATGTGCGTGAGTGGTGGCGCCATGGAGTGTGTGTGAAATAAAGAAGCGTGCGTGATTGTAAAACTGTTAGTGTGCTGTGTTGTCTGACCTAGTGTGTGATAGGCGTGGGTAAGGGTGGTAGGGCCGTCCGGCTTAGCGACCGTGACACTTTGGTGGAGATGCGGGGTACCATAAGGGGTTCTGGGTAGATGATAGGTAGTTAGGAGGGAGGTAAGGGGGGTGTTGTGTCCGGTGTGTACGTTGTGTGAAATGTAAGTGGGTGGTTGGTGGGAGCGTACCAGTACCCTGGGAGGTGGTACGTAGTGTCCCTGTTCACTTCAGGCAGGTTTCCATTGGCATTGGGCAGGGCACTTGTGTTGGTGTGAATGGGTTGGCGCTACCGTGTGAGTGAGGTATGAATGGTCAATAAACATTGAGTGGTTGTTGGAAGTGTGAGTGATTACACAGTACAGTGTAGGTGAGGTGCCGGAGGGTACCAGGTGTCCTTTGTGTCCCTTACATGTGGTATACCCCAGTGAGTAGGTAGAGTGGTACCCAGCCCGTGACTGTGCACGCTGTGTGCTCGGATATCCTGTGGGGATTAAGGGCAGAGTAAGCCCAGGTGACTGTGTGTGGGAAGCACAAGGGTGCGCAGGGTTGTGACACTAAGGTGTGCTGGGAGTGCATATGGACTTGCGGGGTGCAAATGCACTGTGATCGTGTGGGTGCGGCCTACCAGAGACAGTGAGGCCTGTGACTGTGGGTAACTGGTGCGCATGCACAGTGGACGGTGAACACACGGTGTCACGTGATTCAGTCAGTGACCAGACAGTGCATCGGTAGTATTATATGGGTTGGAGCCCATGTGGGTATATGTATGAGGTACACAAGTGTGGGTGGAGTTATGCTTGGTGCGTGACACATTGAGAGTATTGTGTACTTGTGCCGAGTTGCTTCCGGGGCTAGTGCGTAGTCAGGAACCTCCAGTTGCGCTCAGATCGCATACTGTCCGTTGCTAGTTCTGTGGTGGTAGGGGTACCCTATGTCTAAACACACCCGAGCCCATCCGCAGTACGACCCCGATAGTGTCATGGATCCACAGGCCCCTATGGCGGATACCAAACCTAAGGTTAGTGACCAGGATGCGGGGGTGGATCAAGAACAGGGGACGGGGGCTTATGCAAAGTTTGCCAAGTTGGGAGCGGCGATGGGTTTAGCTGGGGGAGACCTCGCCAAGTTCGTCACAGACTCGGTACGTAATGAGGGTGAGAAGACGGCGAGAGAAGCAGAATTGGAGCTCCGGATGGAGGAGAAAGTGAGGCAGAAGATGAAGGATGAAGAGGAGAAAGTGAGGCAGAAGATGAAGGATGAGAGGGAGCTAGAAATGCAGCGGACGCAGATTGAAGAGAAGAAGGCTGCTAGGCAGAGGGAGCTAGAGATGCAGCAGAGGAAGATAGAAGAGGAGAAAGCTGATAGACAGAGGGAGCTAGAGATGCAGCAGAGGAAGATAGAAGAGGAGAAAGCTGATAGACAGAGGGAGCTAGAGATGCAGCAGAGGAAGATAGAAGAGGAGAAAGCTGCTAGGCAGAGGGAACTAGAGGTGAAGCAGAAGAAGATCGAAGAGGAGAGGGAAAGGTTAAAGCGGAAGGATGAAGACGAGAAAGCAGCGAGACAGATGGAACTGGAACTGCAGAGGAAGAAGATGGAGGAAGAAAGGGCAATAAGGGAAATAGAAGCTCAAGCACGGCAAGCCGAGTTAGATCTCAAGAGACGAAGGGATGAAGCCGAGTTAGAGGCAAGAGAGCGAGAGCTAATCATACAAGAGAGACAGGCCTTAGATGAAGCAGCGCATAGGAAACGCTTGATTGAGGTGGAGGAAACGAAGCATGTCCACCTTGAGCCGTTAGGAGAGAACGACGACGTGGACGCTTTCATCGCCCAATTTGAGCGTGTAGCCCAGATGTGCAAGTGGAGCAAGACCTCATGGCCCACACGTCTGATGTCTCTACTGAGAGGAAAGGCTAGAGAAGCAGTGATGCGGTTAAGCGCGGATGAGTTAGGCGACTATGATCAGATAAAGGGCGCCCTGTTAAGCCACTTCAGGCTAGATGCTGAGGCCTACCGGGAAAAGTTCAGGAGCATCAAGAAGGACGCTGCTGAGACTTTTGGCCAGATGCTGGGAAGGATGAAGCGGTGGTTTTCCCTCTGGTGTGCGGCAGCGGGCAAGGATGAGAGTGTGGCAGAGGATGTAAAGGATCTGCTTTTTCAAGAACAGTTTTACCAGCTGCTGTCCCCAGAGTTCACGATCGAGGTCCGGAAGACATGCCCGAAAACTGTTGAACAACTTGCAACAGAAGCTACTGTTTTGGCAGAGGCCAAAAGACTGGGGAGGAAGGCGAGACAAGACCGAACAGTTAACCAGCCCAACCTGGGTAATACACGTGAAACAGCAGGGAGCCAGCCCGCAGGGAGGTCCCAACAAAGTGATGGTGCACTACAGCAGCTGAACAGGAGATCAGAAGGGCCTAGATCGACCATAGTTTGTTTCAACTGCAAGAAGCCAGGCCACATCGCTAGGAAATGCCCTGAGCCCCATTCTGTTGGAGCTGTTCATTGTTGTGACCAGCCCCAAGCTCGAGTAGTCCCTACGTTGTGTCGCCCATGCGCTGAGCAGCGGTACGAGCCTGCGTGCATTGTAGAAGTTAACGGGTCTCCGGCCAATGGATTACGGGACACTGGTGCCGGACACACCGTAGTGGCCAAGTGGTTAGTACCGGCAGATGCGTACACAGGAGAGACAGTCCCAGTAGTGTTGGCTGAATCCAGATGTAGGTCTGTGTTACCTGTGGCGGTAGTAGAGTTGAAGTCACCATTCATCGCAGGGAAGTTGGAGGTTTTGGTCATGAATAGCCCTGTGCAGGAAGTCCTGATCGGAAACTTCGCAAAGAGAGTAGGAGATCCCGGTTGGACACGTGTGCCTGTATACGCAGACCCGGCGTTGGTAGGGGCAGTGCAGACACGCGCGCAGAGAGCCAGGGAGCAGCAAGAACCTGTACCACTGCCCGTCGAGGAATGCATTCTGAACACCTCTACCCAGCAGCTAATTCAGATGCAGGACCAGGATGAAACCTTGAGGAAGGCTCGGAGTGCGAGTGAAGCAGGGACGCACTTCCACACTAAGTTTGGACGAGTCGAGTACGCACGGAAATCTGGTGTACTGGTTCGGCGGTTTGAGGGTCCCAAGGACGTAGCGAGTCAGATCTGCGTCCCAGCTGAACTACGGACCACGGTGATGAAGCTAGCCCACGACGTACCCATGTCTGGTCACTTAGGTACCACCCGAACCAAGGAGCGAGTTGGTCGCCATTTTTATTGGCCAGGCATGCATGCTGACATTCGTCGGTACTGCCAGTCATGCTTCCAGTGTCAGCGTACTGTGGACAAGGGAAGAGTCTCAAGAGTTCCCCTCGTGAAGATGCCACTGATGCGTGAGCCGTTCGAGCGGGTTGGGATGGACATCATTGGCCCCATCGTTCCAGCATCCCAGAATGGGTACAGATACGTGTTGGTGACGGTCGACTTTGCGACAAGATATCCGGAAGCAGTCCCTCTTCGCCAGATCACGAGTGAGTCGGTGGCAGAGGCAGCGTTCAACATGTGGACACGAACGGGAGTCCCTGGGTCGGTACTGACTGACAGAGGAACCCAGTTTACTGGTCAGATCATGCAGGAGGTCTACCGACTATTAGCCATTCGAGGTCTGACTACCACACCATACCATGCGCAGTGCAATGGATTGGTGGAACGCTTCAACGGTACTCTGAAGCGGATGCTGCGCAGACTATGTCAGGAGAAACCAGGTGATTGGGATCGGTGGATACCAGCATTGCTGTTTGCGTACCGAGAGGTCCCACAAGAGAGTACCGGTTTTTCGCCTTTTGAGCTGCTATATGGACGCCAGGTGCGCGGGCCGATGCAGATATTGAGAGATCTGTGGTTACAACCGGAAAGGCAAGAGCTCCGTACAGCGGCAGAATACGTCGTCAACTTGAGGAACAAGATAGCTGAGTCATGCGAGCTGGCAAGGGAGAACTTGGCAAGGGCAGCGTATAGGTACAAGCGACATTTTGACTTGAGGGCGAAACCCAGGAAGATAGCTGTGGGGTCCAGAGTACTAGTACTTCGGCCGACCAAGCAGAACAAATTGGAACTGGCATGGAGAGGTCCCTATACAGTACTAGAAAGAGTGGGTGAAGCAGATTACCGCATAGCAGTAGGGGGAAAGACGAAGATTTTCCACGCAAACCTACTAAAGTCGTTCATTGAGCGCGCTGCAGATCCAACAGCCTCGGTAGCTGCGGTTGTTGTGCCGGAGGAGCCTGAAGAGGAAACAGTAACTCCCTTGATGAGCAAGGACATTCCTACCATTCCCTTGGAGGCCACAGAAGGGCCCAAAGAGGTGGTAGTACTTGCTGAAGACCAGCACTTTACCAGGAAGTTGCACGAGTTAGTGGCCGAGTTCAAGGAGGTACTGACTGATGTGCCCTCCTGCACAAACCTAGAAACGTGCAGCATCAAGTTGACGTCAGACATCCCTATCAGGTCGAAGCCATACCCAGTGCCTTTTGCGCAACGAGAGACGGTTAGGGAGGAGGTCAAAGCCATGATCAGGATGGATGCGATTGAACCATCGACGTCGCCATACTGCTCACCCATCGTACTAGTTAAGAAGAAGGATGGGAAGATCAGGTTTTGTGTGGATTTCAGGAGGTTGAATCGCATCGTACAGTTCGATGCTGAACCCATGCCGGATATCGAATACCTGTTCGCCAAGCTTGGAGAGAAGAAGGTGTTCAGCAAGATCGACCTCGCTAAGGGGTATTGGCAGATCCCGATGAGTAGAGAGGACCGCGCGAAGACTGCTTTTGCTACACCGGAAGGACAATTCCAGTGGAAGGTTATGCCATTTGGACTGTGTACCTCAGGGGCAGTGTTCACGCGCATGATGAGAAAGTTATTGCAGCCACTTGAGAGCCCAGATGTCGATAATTTCATTGATGACATCCTGGTGGCCACAATTGATCAGGACAGCCATATTGAGGTTCTCAGGCGTGTGTTCCAGAGACTGAAGGAATGCTCTTTGTCAGCCCGACCTTCAAAGTGTGAGCTGGGAGGAACGGAAATCACCTACTTAGGGCACAGGATAGGTGCAGGGAAAATATGGCCTGAGCAGGATAAAATGACCCGCATTATGGATGCGCCTAGGCCTGAGACCAAACGGCAGGTGCGGGGATTCCTGGGATTAGTGGGGTACTACAGGAAATTTGTGCCCCGGTTTGCTGACATTGCCAAGCCCCTTACTGATCTCACTAAGGGAACAACCAGGCAGGTGAAATGGGACGACGAGTGCGAACGTGCGTTCCAAGCTTTGAAGCAGCATTTCTGCCAACCTCCCGTCTGTAACCTGCCGGTGCCCGGGTTGACATTTGTGCTCCAGACTGATGCGTCAGAAGTGGGAGTGGGAGCTATGCTCTGTCAGCAGTACCCTGAAGAGATGCGCCCTGTAGCATGTGCCAGTAGAACATTAAGCCCTGCAGAGCAGAATTACCCTATAGTAGAGAAGGAGTGTCTGGCAGTGGTGTGGGGAGTACAAAAGTTCCAGGTGTATTTGTATGGGACCCCCTTTATTGTCCAGACAGATCATTCCCCACTCCAATACTTAGAAAAGATGAAGTCTGTTAGTGGGAGAATCACAAGGTGGGCACTGCAGCTGCAGCCGTTTCAGTTTACGGTGCAGGCAGTGTCTGGAAAGGACAATGTGGCGGCAGACTTCTTGAGTCGCTTGCCGTAGAGAAAGAGAGAGAGAGAGAGAGAGAGAGAGAGAGAGAGAGAGAGAGAGAGAGAGAGAGAGAGAGAGAGAAAACCTGAGGGTTCCATTAACCTGTGTCGTGAGAGGTTGACATTGTCGAAGCTATGCATGTGTTATCTTTGGTAGAGAATGGCGTAGCAAAGTGTTACTGAGGGTGTGGTATTTGTAGCACGTGTTACACAGCAGTTGTGCGTAATCAGAGCCCCTCAGTTATGAAATTTATATGTAGTGCGTAGTGTAACGGCTGCCTATAAGTGCCTGCATTAAGGTCATATGTGGCAGCGTTAGACCAGGTTGATTAATGTAACCTGTGGTTGTTGATGTATTTAAAGGTTGATGTTGTTGGGATGAACGTTTTGGAGTGCATCAAAAGTAACAGTAGGACAGAGTGAGTGATGGGGAATTGGATTGTTATAGGTAGAGTGTGGCTAAAACGCCGATCGAGTGAGAAGTTGTTGGTTTTAACCTGTAGTTAAAACTTAGGCAGGGGGGTGTGTCACCGATCGGCGGTACTAAACTAGTACGTCCACGTGTTTAAGAGTAGTGGTGGTTCAAGGTAGAGAGCGTGTGCGCGTATGCGTGCGAGCGTGCATGTATGCGTGCATGTATGTGTGCTTGTGTGTGTGTGTGTGGGGGGGGGGGGGGTGTGGCCGTGGGTGCGCGCGCGCGCGCGGGGTAAGACTGGGGTTTAGTTAGCTGGGGTTAGGCTAAGTTTCTCGGGGTTAGGTAGAAAGGGTAGGCTAGGTAGGGGGGCTGGGGAGGTAGGACATGCAATATTCTTACTTTCCGGTCTTCACTTGTTGAAGGGATGGGAGCGGAGGTTGGTTTCGTTCCCGATTGTTACCCTTTTGTTACTTTGGTTCTACACCAGAGAAGGCGGGCAGGATATCGGCTGTTGTTGTGTTGTCAAGTCTGTGAGTAGTTGTGGTAAATTGTCGTGTTGTTGCACGAGCAATAACTAGTCCGTTGGTCAGGCGTGTCAGCTCTGCGGAGGGATACACTGCTCTGACCAATCGTTGTTTTGTGTGGTGAGTAGGGTTCGCTTGATTCCGACCAGGGCGGAATGTGTTGGGGTAGCTTCACTTCGGTCCCTGGTGTTCGTCGGAGTGGACGTACTCCTTGTAGGTGCGGCGGCAGCGCCGTTAGTTTTTGAAGAGTGACTTCGAGTCATAGTTAGTGCCAGGTCCTCGTCGGGTTTGGGTGCCCTTGGCCTGTGCTGAGTCGGTGTCGTCCTTGTTGCAGCCACTGTCAGCCAGTTGCAGAACTGGTGTGGTTGATCGTCTGTATGTCCAGGTTGGTGATCTGTTAGGTTCGTTGTGTTGTAGTTCGTTGTGTTGTCTTGTATTATGGCGAGTTGAACTGTAGTTGTCTCATGTTGCGATTAGTTGTATGGTGTTCGTTGCGTATACTGGTTGTCTAGTATGATGTTGTCTTGGTTCCGTGATTGAAATTCGTAGTCAGCCGGTTTGTGTTGTTACCTCTTTCCTGTATATTTTTGTAAGTAATGTACATAGTGGTTCCTGAGTTCGATTTCCTCAGGACAGTTTGGCTAGACAATGTGGGTTCAATATAATGACCGTTGATGGACAGTGATGTAGATATTGTTTGTGGTTAGTTCATGGTAATGTCAGTGGGTTTAATAAGAGGGTAGTACGAGGTTGCATTTGGTTGAGGATCATAATATGAGTCAGGTGCAGATGTGTCTGCGTGAATCATAGAGGGGTTTGATGATTGTGCTCAATCTCAATTGTAAATAGTAGTAGTTCGTTGAAATTGATTTACGATTTCGCAGTTGACCTGCACAGCATTGGAATCGGTTAACTGTGTAGTAAGGCCAAGGCCAATTTGTGGTCGAGTGGTTTATACTGGGGTACGGTCGTAACCATTCAACTTATATTGGTGTCTTTTCACTTTCGTTACGAGTTGGGGTTCTCGATGCGGGTGTCGTGCGCGTGCAGACGGTATCTGTGGCGTACGCATTTGGTACAGGACAGTGAGTCCATATGGTTAGAAGTTTTGTAAGAAAGTGACAGTCGTCACACGTGCAGGGATGTATGTATTTGTGACAGAACGGGGTTGGAGACATATCTTAGGTTGTGGGGAGGCAACCCAGTTATGAATTTTAGTAAGCAGAAAGAAGGGAAAGGTAAAGTTTAAGGCGAGTAGCTTAGCAGTTGATAGGATAAAAATGGATGATGTGCAGCATGTAATATTGTATGAAGTGTGGTTGTGTTGGCATAACAAAGATTAACCACTGGGTTATCTGACAAGAGATGACATGAGAGTGAGGTGCTGGATGGAAATTGTGGCAAACAAATCATGTTTTGGATATATGATTATAATTGACGGTGCAAAGAGGGGTAATAATGTGAAGGATTGTGGCTGCGAGCCGATTCTCTTGTGTGAACATGCTGGAACTGTGAACCGCTAAAAATTGATAAGTTTTTTTTGTTTTGTTTTGTTTTTTCCTCTGAGAGATGTGTATTACTACTGGTTATTGTGTGGAGACATTTCCTTGTGAAATTGGCCATTTCCTAGATTATTTAGTATGTCCTAAGGGGGCCCATGGAGTCCGTGTTGGATCGCTTAGATTGGTTTATTTCTCCGAGAATTGGGTGTGATTCATAATTTCATATGTAATAGCGTGGATTGGCTCAGGGAGAATATTGTTTTACCGCTGTTGTAAGGGTTGGCAGGAAATGGGTCTGATAACCCCAAAGTGAGTAATGGGTTGGGGGATGTGTTCGAAATTAAAGGGGTCACTCTCATGCCCGAGTGGGAAGTAGGCAAGGGAGATGGAGAGTTAAAGCTTTACCAAGTAGCCTATGTGCCTTGATGACTCGGGTAGTAGCAACATTACAGTAGGGGCCTATAGTTGTGTCAGCAGGTATCCTGCTCCGTCCTGAGGCTGGGGCCAGACCACCGCAGTCTACTGCCGCGTGCCGGCAGGTGAGCGGCGCTTTCCAGTACCTGTTGTTTTCCCGGGAGAGGGAGACCACCCAGGCCGTCTGCCTTCTGTGGGGCAGCTCTCCTCCGGCTACCGGTACTCTTCCGGGAGTTCTCCGGCACTGGTTCCTCGTCCCTGTTTAGGCGTCCTGTGGGAGGGCGCTGCACCAGGCCTTTTCCACCCTTGGTGTCCGGCGGGGCCTTCAGAGGAGGAGGCGTCCTACGAGCCCCGGACCCGTCGAGAGGGCGTCTGGTGTGTGTGCGTTGGGTGTCGTGCCCATCGCGGGGAGGAGTCAGACTGCGGGAGGCCACGGTCAGCGCCGGGGTGCAGAGTCTTCGGGGAGGGTGTCGGCCCGCGGAGGAGCCACGGACAGCGCCGGGGTGCAGAGTCTTCCGGGGAGGTGTCAGCCTGTGAGGGGCCACGTACAGCGCCGAGGACTGGAGCTTTCCGGGCCGGGATGGGTTGTCCCATGTTTGTGATAGAAGGGGTGTAGCGTTAGGCAGTAGGGTTAGGGGTGTTAGCTACTGCCTCCTTTTAGGACGTAGTGGCCGGTTCAGTGTAGGGTACTTGTCGTTGCCTCCCTTAGGGACGCAGCGACCAGTTTGGTAGTGGTCCTGGGTTAAAAGAGAAGGGTGAGTCCTGGGGAGAGGTGTGGGTGGTAGCAGTCGTTAAGAGATTAGAGTCCCTTTGGTAAATCCTTGTCCCTAGTAGTTAGTCACCACGTGTGCGGGCTATCGCTGTGTCCCCAGGTCACAGTGATATACCGCAACTGGTGTTTCAGGTTAGGTTAGGGTCTTCCAGGTCATTATAGTAGAGTAGGGTGAGTCAGCGGGAATTGGATACTTGTGTGCAGTTGTGGATGTGCGTGAGTGGTGGCGCCATGGAGTGTGTGTGAAATAAAGAAGCGTGCGTGATTGTAAAACTGTTAGTGTGCTGTGTTGTCTGACCTAGTGTGTGATAGGCGTGGGTAAGGGTGGTAGGGCCGTCCGGCTTAGCGACCGTGACAACAGTCAACAGCGTCGGTGTATATCATGAACAGCTAGCATTGTTCCATACCAGTGCTGAACAACGATAGTTTTCTTGATAGCATTAATGTGTAAATCAAATGTCTTTGTAATTATCTCCTTTTGGATGTCATGGTGGTGGTGGTGGTGGTGGTGGTGGTGTGTGTGTGTGTGTGTGTGTGTGTGTGTGTGTGGTAGGTTTGTGTCGGTGGGCGGGTGGGTGGCTGGGGGGTTACGAATAGAGATTTCTTAGTGTTATTGTTAGAATTGCAATATTTTTCCACTGTCTTTACAAGGAATACAATGACCAAAAAATGTACGAACAGAACGACATATTCCGTTTTATTTCTGGCGACTAGCTGATTCCCTTTATTTGTCTTTGGAATACCTGTATCAATCAATGGAAAGAAAACTCAACATGGACGTCTGTTTTCCTAGTGAAAAGACATAATCAGAACTCTTGAGGACTCCTTAGATATGTCGATTTCACCATTCCGCCTACTCTTTTTAAATTGCACTCGTTTTAGCTCTCTCACTCTGAAATGTTTCTTTTTTTTCCACTTTCATTTGCATGTTAATTTTCTGTGCATTTAGAGATAAATACAGGGTTACTTGCACAATTGCGTGCATTGTAACGTACAAGTACTGAAAGGTTGAATGACATTACAACTTTGATCCATGAGAAATGTGTGCTCTCTGTGGGAACACGCTTTTTTTTTCATTATCATTCCGCGTTGGATTATATTGAATGGGCTATTATTGTCAACTGTGCAAAGACTTGTCTTGAAATCGCGAGGGATTACTGATTTGCGTCATACACTTACTGGGAAACATGCATGTAGGAGAACTTCTTGGGTGTTTATATATATGTACAGGAGTGAAAAAAAAGTGTTCATATACGCAGCATGACTCTTGAAAAGAAAATGTTTTCATGCACACGGCATTTGTTTGGTATAATGACACTAACAGCACAATCATGTGTTATCCCAAACACGATCATGCTAATCTACACCATGCATGTTTACAAGCTTCAAGTCTGGTTATTCCTTTCGACGCTATTGGGCTCGTTCAGCTTTTCTGAGATTGGCATGTAAAAACTTTCGAAAACGTTCTTCTTGTGCTCTCTGCCGCTTTTCCAACATGACATTCAAAGTGTAGATGAAAGGGTTAAGCGCTGAATTGAGCGGCAATACAAATATAGCCATAGCGACATTGACCTTCTCTGAAATGACCACACCAAAGGCCGCCAGCAGACCACACAGACTGATAGGAAACCAGCACAGAAAGTCAGACAGGGCAATGGTCAGAAGACGCCTGGCGATGACTGTCTCGTTGGACTTTGTACTCCGACTGCTATTGTCTTTCGGCTTTGTTGTGTTGTCTTCGGGCATAGCGTTTGACTGAATCGACCAGTAAATAAGGGATTGTCCCACACCAATGAGGACAAAGAGGACCAAGTTGCAGACTATCATGACACTGAAGGAATAGTAGTGGCCAGCAAAATCAGCTCTGGTGATAGGCAGTGGAATACAGATGCCGGTCTGTTGGTAGAATCTCCAGTGTGACAACGCTGGGTGTAATGGAATAGAAGCCAGTGTGAGTCCCAGTGTCCAGACAGTGATACAAGCTACATGCGCTGATGTGCTTACAAACCGGAGCTGACTGAAAGGGAAGCAGAGCACAAGGAATCGATCCAAAGTGATGAGGCAGATGATGAATGCTGACACTTCTGAAGACAACAAAGATAGAAACCCTGCTACACTGCATCCTGCACTCCTCTTCCACGTACTGTCATTCCAGACATAAACACCTGCATACACCCTGTCAGCTAACCCAATGACAGCTAGGTACAGTCCCATTAAAAAATCAGAAATGCAGAGATTGATAACGAACACAGAAAAACCAATTTTGATATTTCCCGCAGAAGACCAAAGACGATAAACCAAACAGCTGAAGTTTCCCAAGATTGCAGGCGCGGCAAGGACCGCTAGGAAGAATCGGTAAATATCGGACCTCAGCAGGTCGTCACATGAGGAGAGTTCATTTGTCTGGGCAAAGCATTCACCACGAAAACTGTCTGGCAAAACAGTGGGACAGCAGAGTTTGAAGTTATCTGCAAAAACACGCTCCAGAGAATTCATTCTCTTCAGAAAGTCTGGAGTAAAGTAAGACACAGAGCATCCACGTAAGTCTAGCACTCGAAGAGCCTGGAACAGCTGCTGTCCGTGCAATGACTTGATTCCACTGTGTGACAAATCCAGAACTTGTAATTCTGGGAGAACAGCTGACAAAACGGTCATGTTCAGAGAGCCTGTGGGGACTCGTGAAAAATTAACAACCATCAATGATGGATGCAGGTTTTGTAATTGCGCACCTAAAAGCGGACTTGATATAGGATTCCCTGTAAAACTGACTTTTCGAAGCTGATGCATTCCTATAAGTTGGCTGAAGTTGACCTGGTGCAGTAAGTTATCACTTAAATCCAGACTGTGAAGATTAGTAAAGTTAAAGTCCGTTAAATTTGACCATCCACACGCCTGAACACCCAAATGAATGAGCATAATGTTATGCCAAAAGTCTGCCTGGCGCAGCCGACTTCCTCTGGCATCCAGGTAACGCAACTGGGGAAAATAACTGACATGAAAGGTGTGAGTGCAGGTAAATGACAGGCCAAGACATATACAGGACTCGGGACAAGTCCTGCTGCACAATAATTCATCATCATGCTGTGGACATTGGTACCAGCCATCACACAGGTGATTCACGTGAACACACGTAGTTCTTTCCTTGCCACGACATCGGTAGAACCCTGGACATCTGTACTGGCCGCACCACATTTCATCTTCATGACCTGGACAGTCGTTGACACCGTTACATCTAACGTAGACAGGTAGACAGTAACCCTGGTCAGGACATCGGAAGTGAGTGTCTGGGCAGTGAGTGGTGTTTGTAGGAAGAGCACTGACAGAAAACCCCCCAGGTCTGTCAAAGTTCACCACGGCTGGGGGTTTGATGTCGAAGGCATAATTTGACGACGATTCAATACATTGGGTCTCATCGAGCTTTGTCTGGCAATCATTATAGCCATCACAGAGTTTCTTGAAATCCACACACTGAAAAGGAAGCAGCAGATTTGAAAAATACTTACAGGGAAAGCGGAATGGAAAGAATAGGATAAGAAAGAATAAAACTTACCATTGGTACAGTGATCATGACCTCGACGTCAAAAGCTTGCAGCAGGCTGAGTGCCAAGGGAAATCAGACAACAGAAAGGAGTGACGGACGTCGTCAGGTTAGAAACGTGTAGGTGGAACTCAATCAACTAGCTGTAGACTTCCGTTCACATACGAAGAAAAAGTCGACAGTGCACAAGAAAATAAACACTCAGTAGCAACAATAAGAGCTAGATAGTGATAAAATTTAGAAATAGAAGTATAAAGGCAACAGTCTTTTATGTACCTCTTAATTTTACTCCAACGCACCATTTTGGTCTGACATATGATATGGGGAGCAGCTTTTACAACGGCTTGTCATGTAAATCACTGGGTGTAAATCACTGGCTGTGTGGATGTCATGTAAATCACTGGGTGTGTGGGATGTCATGTAAATCACTGGGTGTGTGGGATGTCATGTAAATCACTGGGTGTGTGGGATGTCATGTAAATCGCTGGGTGTGTGGGATGTCATGTAAATCACTGGGTGTGGGGGATGTCATGTAACTCACTGGGTGTGTGGGATGTCATGTAAATCACTGGGTGTGTGGGATGTCATGTAAATCACTGGGTGTGTGGGATGTCATGTAAATCGCTGGCTGTGTGGGATGTCATGTAAATCACTGGGTGTGTCGGATTTCATGTAAATCACTGAGTGTGTGGGATGTCATGTAAATCATTGGCTGTGTGGGATGTCATGTAAATCACTGGGTGTGTAGGATGTTGTGTAAATCACTGGGCGTGTGGAATTTCATGTAAATGACTGGCTGTGTGGGATGTCATGTAACTCACTGACTGTGTGGGATGTCATGTAAATCACTGGGTGTGTGGGATGTCATATAAATCACTGGGTGTGTGGGATGTCATGTAAATCACTGGGTGTGTGGGATGTCATGTAAATGACTGGGAGTGTGGGATGTCATGTAAACCACTGGGTGTGTAGGATGTTGTGTAAATCATGGGTGTGTGGAATTTCATATAAATCACTGGGTGTGTGGGATGTCATGTAAATCACTGGCTGTGTGGCATGTTATATAAATCACTGGCTGTGTGGGATGTCATGTAACTCACTGACTGTGTGGGATGTCATGTAAATCACTGGGTGTGGGGGATGTCATATAGATCACTGGGTGTGTGGGATGTCATGTAAATCACTGGGTATGTGGGATGTCGTGTAAATCACTGGCTGTGTGGGATGTCATGTAAATCACTGGGTGTGTAGGATGTTGTGTAAATCACTGGCTGTGTGGCATGTCATGTAAATCACTGGATGTGTGGGATGTCATGTAAATCACTGGGTGTGTGGGGTGTCATGTAATTCACTGGGTGTGTGGGATGTCATGTAAATCACTGGCTGTGTGGGATGTCATGTAAATCACTGGCTGTGTGGGATGTCATGTAAATGACTGGATGTGTGGGATGTGTATAATGCTACTGCATTTGAGGTAAAGAGAAAGACAGTACACAAGAAGCAACTGTTGTCTGTAAATGGGGAGGGGAGAGAGATAGCGGATAGTGTCCTACGTATGTTGGATCAGAACAGGCACCACCGAACGCCAGCAAAGTGACAGGCAGCGAGCGGTGTCTCCTCTGATGGGTTGCCTCATGACAACGTCACAGTGACCGCTTCCTGTGGATTGTAGGTGCCAGGGCAGCCACGGAAGAGGCCAGGATAAGGCTGTGAAGTATGCCGGAATTACCGGCATGGAAATCGTGGCAATAAAATGGCGCGGACGAATAAACAGAAAAAAGTACACAATATCTTATTGTCTGGACGCCTAGTAAAAGTACACAATATCTTATTGTCTGGACGCCTAGTTTTTGATGTATTCTGGGCACCTATTTTTCAAAGTATTCTAGGCACTTATGTTTCAGTGGGCACCTATTTTTCAATGTATTCTGGGCACCTATGTTTCAGTGTGTTCTGGGCACCTTTTTTTTACTGTATGAAACTACACAAAAGTTAACTTGATATTATAGTCATACTTTTTAAATACTTATTAGCCTTGTGCTTACGAGGCCTACACTATCTTGATATGATCAGTTCAAGTTACCTAATCCACAGATCGGCCAAGCAAACCTTAAAATAGGAGAATTTGCAGCATTGCAGAACTGAGATGTGAATATCAAATGGTTTTACTCAGCAAGCGGAAATAACGCAGCTGTACCGTTTCTGACACCAGGTGATCGTAGTTTTAGTTGAAACTAGCCATGAAGCAATGCAGAAAATGAATATGAGTAAACAGCGATTTATATGAGAAAACAGCTGGAACTGAGTAGCACAACGGAACTATTACTGAATAACCATCAACATTCAACACTCATAACTAACAAGGAGAGCGTTCTCTCTCTCTCTCTCTCTCTCTCTCTCTCTCTCTCTCTCTCTCTCTGAAAATATTTCTATCTTCCAAAGAACGTGTAGATAGTGATGCCTATTGCAGAGCAAGAACAGAACATACAAATCTGTAAAGAAGAAAAGAAAAAGAATGTAATGAGCTCTTAACTGAGAAGTTAGTTGCTTCTGTACATAATCAGAAGGAGTTCTGGGGCAATTAAAAAAAAATCCCATGTAAAAGAAAACAGCCTCTTGGTAACATAACGACTGATGACTGGTTTCAGCACTTCAGAAGTTTGCTCAAATGTGGAGACAATTTTTTGAGAACAAAATCATGAGGATGCTCACTATGATGCCGATGAACAAGGAGAGGAATTTAGATTAACGAATCGACCTATGTCAAAGGAAGAGGTTATATTAGCAATACGTAGATTAAGGAATGATAAAGCCGCCGGGCCAGATGGTATAGTTGGGGAAATGCTAAAACCATCTTGGAATCGTGTCACTGAATTCCTTGTTAAACTATTCGATACACTATTTGATAAGGGCATATTTCCAGAGACTGGACGGAGTCTGTTGTAGTCCCTCTTTTCAAAAAAGGTGTTGTAAATGACCCTAGAAATTACAGAGGTATCGCAATTTGTGACGCAAGCAGTAGAATCTACAACACAATTATTAACAGTTGACTCCAAGAGTATGTTGAAGAAGGCAATCTGACAGGGGAATACCAAGCAGGGTTTAAAAGGAGACATTCTGCAATTGATCATATGTTTGCATTATTAGCTATGGTACAGAAACTTTAATCGCAAATTATATGTTGCTTTTATTGACTTTGAAAAGGCCTTTGATTCTGTAGAAAGAAATATATTATGGTCTACACTCTTACAGAATGGAATTAAAGGCAGACTATTTAGATGTATCCGTAGTATGTACACAAATGTAAAAGCTAGAATTCGATGTGGAGCATAATCAACGGACTATATAAATTGCACACGTGGGGTAACACAAGGTGATGTAACTAGTTCTGTGTTACTTTCATTATTCATAAATGAGTTAGCCTCAGAAGTGATCGGAAAAGGGAGACATGGTGCTACTTTTACCACGATTATTGTGAATTGTTCATCCTATTTTTAGCAGATGATATATCGTTAATAGCTGAAACTGTAATTGGTCTAAAGACACAACTGCATTGTTTGTATAAGGCAGCATCAGCACTGCATTTGAAAGTAAGCATGAATAAAACTAATATAGTTGTATTTAGGAAGGGTGGCTACTTGGCAGTAAAAGAGAGATGAACTTACAATGGGGTTGTTTTAACTGTTGTGAATGCGTGTAAATATTTAGGAATCTATTTCTTCACAAGACTGAGTTTTCTGTTGCTTGTCAGGATTTGGTGAGCAGAGGTAAGAGTGCTTTGTGTATTTTACAGAAACTGTGTAAACTGAAATGCAATTCTCTTAGTTTATATCTAAAATTATTTGACACACAAATTCAACCAATGGTTCAGTATGGGGCTGAGTTATGGGGTTTAGATGCTGCTGCTCAACAGTCTGAAAAAATATATCTGTTTACCCTTAAAACGCTTTTAGGAGTTGAAATGAGAACACCAAATGATCTAATGTATGGGGAAACGAATCGATACCCACTATTTATTAATTCAGTAGTCAAATGTATTCGACTCTGGCTAAAACTAACTCGAATGGGTGGGTCAAAACTACCGTGCAAAGCCTATAGGATACTGCTCGATTAGATTCACGGATAAAAGAAGTTGAGCCTCAAATATCCGTTGTAAGCTGTATACGTTTGGATATGGATTTATTTGGACAAATCAAGGCGCAGAAGAAATGGATGTTTTCTTACATGATTTCAAGGAAAGATCAATTTTATGTAGGTGGCTGGAATGGGATTTCCATATTAAGAATAGTGACAGATTCAGTGTGTACAGAACATTTTGTACGGTTCCCGAAGTGAAAACGCATCTGTTACTAAATTTAGATAGACAACTGAAAATTATATTGACAAGGTTCAGACTTGGTGTGTAGAAAGAAACTCGTGGAGAGCGTGGCAGCAGAGAGTCCTCAGAAGAGAAGCTCCCTTCAAGCAAGTGTTTCGGCCCTTATCTCCTGACACTCTAGGGGGTTGGGCCACACCCGGTTCATGACTCCGGATGTCCCTCTGCTGCCCCTTTTTTTCCCATCTTGGGACGAGCCATGGCTGGGATTCGAACCCATGACCCTCTGGACATGCTCATTTTCCACTTAATGACTCGCGCTTTAACCACTGAGCCACAGGGACACCTGATATTTGTAGGGAAATTAAGCCTTATAAAGTTCACTTTTGTTCCTCCTTGACCAGATCCAGCTTGAACACCTCTCTGCCGCTTCTGCCATTGCTTTCAGGGCTCTGGTTTTTTCCTTCCCTGCAACTGAGAGCTGTTTCATGAGGCTGTACGCAGACGTTCCTACAAACCCCCTAGCTCCAATTTCTGCAGTGAGGACTTTGACCTGATAGCCTTCTCTCCTCAGGCTGTTTGCCAGATCAGCATACTTTTCAGTCTTGTAGATTTGAGCTGCCTCCATTCTGTTCTCATATGGCACCGTGAGCTCGATCATGATCAGCTGCTTGGTTGACTTAGAGTGGACTACTATGTCTGGTCTCATGCCACTCTTGCTGATGATCTCTGGGTGACTCTTCCATTCTGGGAGGTCTGCAGTGCACTCCCAGTCATCTGCCCCGTCCAGCAGACTCTGCCTGCATGTTTCGAGTGGCACTGTTGTTCTTGGCCATGATTTGCTGCCTCCTGCCGTGAAGAATGTTGCGGGTGCTTTTGGAGTCCTGATTTTCCCTTTTGTGGTGTTGGTACTAGCCCAGACTACTTGTACAATTTCTTTGAGCACTTGGTTGTGCCTCCATGTGTACCTTCCTTGAGCCAGGGCTACTTTACATGAGCTTAGGACATGCTCCACTGTTTGTTTTTCATGGCAGAGGGGGCATGCAGGATCGTCTGTTTTCCCCCACTTCACCAGGTTTGCATTTGAGGGCAGAAGGTCATATGCAGATCTGAGAATGAAGCTGATCCTGAGAGGGGCCATGTGCCAAATGTCATTCCAAGTGAGACTTCTTTGGAGTGCATTCTCCCACGTTGTCCATTGCCCTTGCTGGCTCTGCTGGACTGCTTTTTGGAGTCTTTTTTGGTCTTCTTCTTTTCTCATCTCCTGAATCATCATGTCTCTTTTGGCTTTTCCTTTGGCCTTTGACCACCATTCAGTTTTGGTCACACCCAGTCCCTGTCTGTTGGTCTGTGTGTGTCCTGTTATTTCTCTGATCTTGAGACTTTCTTTTGCAGAATCCATCGCCTCTTGAACTTTCCATTTTCTGCCTGTCTTCAGCTGGGGCTTAATTGCTTCTACCACCTTGTCTCCTGAGTCCTCCAGCATGCTTTGAAGTCTGATCTTCCCTGCTTTGTATTCCTCCAGGATGGATTTCAGGGGTAGTTTCAGCTTTGCTTGGCGACAGTACAGCGCTATGTCAGTCAGACAGGGTGGGACACCAAGCCATTTCCTTGTGAACTTGTTGATTTTGGCTTCCATTGCCTCCACTATGCTGGTGCAGATGTCGTATATCATCAGAGGCCATAGCAGCTTTGGTATCAGCATGAACTGCAGACACCAGACCTTGTATTTGCCAGGGAGCCCACACTGGTCAATGGTCTCCAAGCCTTCCTCCGCCATCTGCTTGGTTTCTTTTGCTCTTTGTGTGTCTTTCAGCGTATCATCATACCATCTTCCAAGGCTCTTGACTGGTTCTTCTGTGACTGTTGGAATGGCCTGGTTGGCAACACTGAAGACCACAGATCCGGCCACTTTTCCTTTCCTCAGTGAGAGACTCCGTGATTTCTTTGGCTTGAACTTCATTCTGGATGAGGCAACTATGTCGTCCAGCCTCTCCAGCACATGACGTGTCTCGTCTTCTCTGGATGAAATCACTGTAGTGTCATCCATGAAGGCCTTGAGAGGAGGCATCTTGTATCCATCGCCAAGGTCTGTTTGTCTCGCGTTGTTTGTTGCTGCTTTCAAGATGAGTTCCATTGCCAGCACGAACAGTATTGGGGAAATTGCACAGCCCATTGCAATACCCACTTCCAAGTTGATCCAGTCTGTTGTGTACTCCTTGGTAGAGAACCGCATTGAGAAGCCATTGAAGTACTTCTTGAGCATGTCGCGGATGTTCTTTGGCACATGGTACATCTCAAGAGCCAACTTTATCATCTCATGGGGCACAGATCCATATGCGTTTGCCAGATCAAGCCACACTACGTCCAGGTCTCTCTTTTCTGTTTTTGCTTTTTGGATTGCGTCCCAGATCATTGTGGCGTGTTCTACACAGCCCGCCACGCCTGGGATGCCACCTTTCTGGACTGACACATCCAAGTACTTGTTTTCCATCAGGTACTTGGTCAGCCTTGCTGCCATGACAGAGAAGAAGATTTTCCCTTCGACGTTCAGTAGTGATATTGGCCTGAACTGGCTAATGTCACTTGAGTTTTGCTCTTTGGGGATGTACACACCATCTGCCGTCATCCACTGGCCGCTGATCTTCTGGTTTCTCCAAGCCGATCGCAGCAGCCTGTGGAGCCACTCCAGCACCTTGGGACATTTCTTGTAAAGCTGGTAAGGTATTCCGTTTGGCCCTGGTGATGATTTGGCTCTGGCTTTGTCGACCACCTTCTTGATTTCCGCCAACGTTGGAGGCTTGCCATTGAACTGTTCCTCAGGGTTGGTTGGCCACACCAGACCTTGAATGTCGAGTGGTGCTTTGCTCTGTGGGTCAGAGTATGTTTTCCTCAGATGCTGCTCAAGAACTCCTTTGTCCACACTTAGGGTCCCAGATTTTGGCTGCTCAAACAGTGTTCTGGCAAACTGGAAGGGGTCTCTGAAGAAGCGCTCTTGTGTCTTCTTCTTTTTGCTCTTCCTCTTCCTCGCAGATTCCGCTTTGCTGAGGGCACTGTGTTTTTCTTTCAGGTCTTTCCACAGTTTTTCCAAGCCTTGTTTTTCAGCTGGCAGTGCGGTCTTTATTTGCATCTTGAGGTTTTTCTTTTGGACCCTGATCTTGTCCATCTTTTCTTGGCGTCTGGATTTCTTTGGAGGTGTTTTCTCTTTGGGTAGTTTTGCTCCATAGGCGTCTCTACATGTGGCATACACAATGTCCCCATATGTGGCTAGTTTGTGTTCCAGGGTGCTTTTCCCTATCAGTGCATCGAGTCTTTGGACGATTTTTGCATCCAGTTTCTCCCAATCTTCAGTTTCGTTTGCTCGTGGCAGGTTGAGTTTCAGGCGCCTGGCATCGAGGGCCTGTGCAAATTCCTCATCCGAACCAACAGCGTGGATGTCCTTGGCACTGTGGTTTAAATCCTGGCCTTGGTCTTCCGACGTCTTATCTGCTGATGCAGTGCGCTGCTGCTCATTCAGATGAGTCTTCACACATGCCATCTTTGTTCTGTGGATCTTCATGCCACGGGTGGTAGCGAAACGCTTTCCACAGACACATGGATATTCCATTTGGTCATGTTCATAGTCCGTTTGGGATTTGCAGTCATGATTGGTTGAGCACCGATGGATTCATCATTCTCTCCCCCTTTCGGTGAATCCTGGGAGCATCTTTTCCTTTTATTTTAGTAGCCACATGTTTAAGGCAAAGTGGGGAGCCAGCCCACAGAGCCCTTGGTTCTGGTCTTTCCCAGTGTCCTCCGGTCTTTCCCGGACGTCCTCCGGCCTATTCCCGGAAGTCAATGGTTTACCCATGCATCAGTAGAAAGAAACTCGTGGAGAGCGTGGCAGCAGAGAGTCCTCAGAAGAGAAGCCCCCTTCAAGCAAGTGTTTCGGCCCTTATCTCCTGACACTCTAGGGGGTTGGGCCACACCCGGTTCATGACTCCGGATGTCCCTCTGCTGCCCCTTTTTTTCCCATCTTGGGACGAGCCATGGCTGGGATTCGAACCCATGACCCTCTGGACATGCTCATTTTCCACTTAATGACTCGCGCTTTAACCACTGAGCCACAGGGACACCTGATATTTGTAGGGAAATTAAGCCTTATAAAGTTCACTTTTGTTCCTCCTTGACCAGATCCAGCTTGAACACCTCTCTGCCGCTTCTGCCATTGCTTTCAGGGCTCTGGTTTTTTCCTTCCCTGCAACTGAGAGCTGTTTCATGAGGCTGTATGCAGACGTTCCTACAAACCCCTAGCTCCAATTTCTGCAGTGAGGACTTTGACCTGATAGCCTTCTCTCCTCAGGCTGTTTGCCAGATCAGCATACTTTTCAGTCTTGTAGATTTGAGCTGCCTCCATTCTGTTCTCATATGGCACCGTGAGCTCGATCATGATCAGCTGCTTGGTTGACTTAGAGTGGACTACTATGTCTGGTCTCATGCCACTCTTGCTGATGATCTCTGGGTGACTCTTCCATTCTGGGAGGTCTGCAGTGCACTCCCAGTCATCTGCCCCGTCCAGCAGACTCTGCCTGCATGTTTCGAGTGGCACTGTTGTTCTTGGCCATGATTTGCTGCCTCCTGCCGTGAAGAATGTTGCGGGTGCTTTTGGAGTCCTGATTTTCCCTTTTGTGGTGTTGGTACTAGCCCAGACTACTTGTACAATTTCTTTGAGCACTTGGTTGTGCCTCCATGTGTACCTTCCTTGAGCCAGGGCTACTTTACATGAGCTTAGGACATGCTCCACTGTTTGTTTTTCATGGCAGAGGGGGCATGCAGGATCGTCTGTTTTCCCCCACTTCACCAGGTTTGCATTTGAGGGCAGAAGGTCATATGCAGATCTGAGAATGAAGCTGATCCTGAGAGGGGCCATGTGCCAAATGTCATTCCAAGTGAGACTTCTTTGGAGTGCATTCTCCCACGTTGTCCATTGCCCTTGCTGGCTCTGCTGGACTGCTTTTTGGAGTCTTTTTTGGTCTTCTTCTTTTCTCATCTCCTGAATCATCATGTCTCTTTTGGCTTTTCCTTTGGCCTTTGACCACCATTCAGTTTTGGTCACACCCAGTCCCTGTCTGTTGGTCTGTGTGTGTCCTGTTATTTCTCTGATCTTGAGACTTTCTTTTGCAGAATCCATCGCCAGTGTGTGAGAAATCACTGGGCATTACTACCAATATCTAATTCATAATGACAATGACTTAATCTGCCTATTGTGTAAACACAGTAAAGAGGATGAGGTCCATTTTGTTTTATGTTGCCCAGCATTACGTAGCTTAAGACAGCAATACATTCCTGCAAAATGTCATAAATTTCCAAACCTGTTTCGACGAAGTTTACGTATGGCATGTAAACACGAAAGAACCATCAGAAATCTATCACTTTTCTTGTATAAAGCGTATCAGTTGCGTCAAGTTGCTATGTCTAAAACGTTATCTTCATTTGTATATAAAAAAAATAACATTGTGTAAAATGGTCGTTCAATTACTCCTCATCATGAGAGACAATGCCATACATATGATTAAAACATCTGAATCTGAATCTCTCTCTCTCTCTCTCTCTCTCTCTCTCTCTCTCTCTCTCTCTCTGTCTCTGTCTGTCTGTCTCTGTCTCTGTCTGTCTGTCTGTTTGTCTGTCTGTATGTCTGTCTGTCTGTCTGTCTGTCTGTCTGTCTGTCTCTCTCTCTCTCCCTCTCTCTCTCTCTCTTTCAGAACGCAGTTTGTTTGCCCCAGTGTTGCACATGTTTTCAAGCATTGTCTATTCCCGGCATGTGTACCGTAGAGGATGCTACTGACAGCGGCTTGACTCTTTTCACTGTTGCACAGTCAAAAATCATTTCAATGTGGTACAGTCAAAACTCATTGCAATGTGGTACAGGTCAAAACTCATTGCAATGTGGTACAGTAAACTCATTGCAATGTGGTACAGTCAAAATTCATTGCAATGTGGTACAGTCAAAACTCATTGCAATGTGGTACAGTCAAAACTGATTTCATTCTGATACAGTCAAAACACATTTAAATCTGTTACACTTAACACTGATTTTACTGTTGTACAGTCAAATCTGATTTCACAGTAATACAGTCAAAGCACGTTTCACTATGGCACAGTCAAAACTCATTGCATTTTGGTAGAGTCAAAACTCATTGCATTTTGGTACTGTCAAAACTCGTTGCATTGTGGTAAAGTCAAAACGCATTGCATTGTGGTACAGTCAAAACTCATTGCATTTTGGTACTGTCAAAACTCGTTGCATTGTGGTAAAGTCAAAACTCACTGCATTGTGGTATAGTCAAAACTCATTGCACTATGGTACAGTCTAAATTAATTTCAGTGTGGTACAGCCAAAACTGATTTTACTTTGGCACAGTCAAAACCCATATCAGTGTGATACAGCCAAAACCCATATCAGTGTGGTACAGCCAAACCTGACTTCACTGAGGTACAGTCAAAGTCACGCTTCGCTATGTACAGCGGTTGTCAAATTAGGCTCCGTGCAGACTTTTTGCTAGAGTGAAATGGTGTCTGTCAGAACACGGTTCATTTTTTTTTTTCAAATTATTTATCTTGCTTCATTTATCTCCCCGTTCATTTACTTTGACTTTTATGCAAAAGCTAAATAAATCATATACTGCCACAAAATTGTCAAAGCCTTCATTGACATTTCACACCTTGTTGAAGCTGTATGCGGCAAGATCGCCAACGTTACTCATGTCACCATAGTGTTCTGGATATCAAACAATACTGTGCAGGCCCCGTACAGCAGACAATGGAAAGCGATTCTGAGCCATGGCTGTCATAGCCTTTTCTGTGATACAAGATGAAAGATTATTCTTGTCGAGAACTGTCTTGCTGCATTCCGCAAAGAAGTTATTGAAATTCGAGGCAATTTTCTACGCAGGAATATCTGGCTCGTACTCTTTACCTACTCATTATGGTGTGGTAATTCCAAATCATTGAAGGTCGGTGGTGAGGCAGAATGAGTGTACCAATTGTCCTGAAGATCCATAAGAGAATAGGTTTTCTCTTTGTTTTCCAAATGAACAACTTATATACAAGTAAAATAAGCACAAAAAGTCCTTAAATTCTACACGGCCATTCAGGATCGTTTATATGCATTAGTCCAGCATTCATTCGGCAGGGAGCCGGAATAGCTCAGTTGGTAGAGCGCCGGACTCGTAATCTTGGTGATCCTGGGGTTGCGGGTTCGAACCTCCGCCGGGCCGTTTCGGTACAGGGGGATTTTTCCCTCGGAATTAACATTGGTTCTGACTCCATTTCCCATACAGTCCTTCGAATGAGACTAAACCGAGGTTCCGTGTGTGAACGCACGCATAACATCTTGCACACACGTAAAATCCCATCACCAACTTTCGGAAGAGTAGGCCAGTTTGGCCGTTGGTATGGATGACACGTTACACATAGCATGCACACTGCGTGAGAAATGGAAAGAATGAAGGAAGTAAGGAAAATGAGTGAACGATATTGAACGATATTGACTGGATGACACGGGAAACGACTGAATGAAGCGCCAGTTGGCAGCTCTTCAGTCGGCACTACCTAGGTAGGAAGCCCGTTGTGTAAACGAGTGCTGATTGTAAAGCGCGTAGAACTTGGTCTCTAGCCGAGAATAGGCGCTATATAAATATTCATTATCATCATTATCATCATCATTTGTGTTGATTCTTCAGTCTTACTGCCATAAACATTTGCTTTAAACTCCTGATCGCCAATCTCCATCGACAGTTGCAACGACAACAGTCTGGGGTTGACGGAGTGGCTGGTGTTTGAGAAGGAGGTGGGGAAGGGGGAGGGGGGGGTGCAGGAAAAGAGAGGGCTGTCTGTACCGTTTTATGCATGTGCGAAGACGTGCTGGACGCAGGAAGCCAAACCTACACTTTTCTATCTGGATTTATCAAAGAATGTGTATTTTCAGCATCTTAAAGGTTTGTAGAAATAAAAAAAATACTATACGATGCTAGCTTTTGAGGGGGAGGTGGCATATACCAGGATGGCGGGTGGATTTGTTTTGGTCGTTATGAGTACTTTCAACATTCATTATTTTGCATTATTATTATTCTATGCCATTTTGGCATTACTGTACTATAACTGTACACTGATCTGAGAAAACAGTACCTCCAATAAAGACATGATTACGCTAGACCAAGCAAATAAAATCCACCTGTCTTTGTCCCTTCCCAAGTCTTCCTCGCACCACCCCTTTGCCGCTCAGTTGTATGCTGTGTTCAGTCTCACACGTGTGAGTCATCCAGGCAATGGCTCTTCTTACTGTTTCATAACACCAGAGATATCAGATGATCAGTTAGCGCTTAGAAATATGCAGTCCACTGATTTGCCCTAAGTCATGTCATATCTTCCTCAGTGCCACAAAATGAGCATTTGTTAAGGCCTATGGATAAAGGTCCATGATACCAACCTGTCCTTTCCCGCAGTTCAGAGTGTTGTCCTTACAAGGGGGGTGAACGCAAAAGTCTTCATCAGTCCCATCCTTACAATCTCGGCGAAAATCGCACACTAGGCTGTACGACAAATATTCTCCTTGTGTGCCACAGTAGAAATACGGTTGCGTCAGTTCCAGTGTCAATTTGCACTCGCCATCATACCATTCCTGAGAGCTGCTCACCTTCCCGCAGAGACTCTCTGAATCACAGGCCAGAAAGTTGTGGACCAAGTGTAGCATGGGACATGTTACAAGGGGAATAATCGGCGTGGTTGTGATAGTCGGAAGAATGAGATCCGTGCTGTAGTGCTGATGATCTGCCGGCGAGTATGGTTCGCATAAGAAGGATGAGTATACTGGAACGTTACATTTGTAAGCGATCACTTCGTGGGATGCCGCTGCAGGATTGCGAAATATCCATCCACAATATTGTGCAGGATTTGAAGAATGTAGCCTTAAATAATAGGCCACTGAATCAGTCACCCATTTCCATGTGTTTCTGTACCTATGTCAAAAACATTTCCTTCTTTTCATTGGCTTCTTTAGAGTAACTGACAACAGCACTATCAACAACAATTCAACGATTGCTTGACATGATACATAGCCCTTTCTTTCACACTTACTATTACACTGGCACATACACACACACACACACACACACACACACACACACACACACACACACACACACACACACACACACACCACCATTCTCTCAATTGCATTGTCAGCACAATCGCATATAAGCATGTTGTATGTAATTAATTGTCTGAAATATTTATACAGAGCACAGTAAAAAGAATGTACACAATTCTGGCAGACGTGAAACTGTGTGGATAGGATGGAAAATATTACATAAAATCCTGGAAGGATTTTCCTGTGGTTTGTCGAGCATTCTGCAAACCAATCGATGTCTTGGTGTTTTTACTGCGTTTAAAAAGTTGGCTTGTGACAGCATTCCACTTTTGATACGTCTCCAAACTGGCTAGCAAGCCGCCCAGTTGGCGACATTCTCTATCAGACTCAGACCAGCTTCGTATGCTTCCTTCCACATAGATAAAACACTTGCCGCCTGCTTCCACCTGGGAAAAAAGTAATGGCACCTGAAGGTCAGAAGGAATGAGACTATAGGAGATCAATTTTGAATTTTTTTTTTTTTTATTTTGCTTTAAAAATGGTCAACTCGATAGGAACGCAATTTATCAATCAGTTACGTTGCTTATACTGCAGCTAGTTTTAAATGCCACATTATGCTACCAAACTATGAAATACTAAACATTACAAATTAAATAGCTGAAAAAAATTGCATCATATTTGTAGCCAAAAAGAGAAGTTCGATATTGAATGGACTGGAATTATTTCATTTATTTTATGCATTATAACTTCATTACAAGAAACTAGCACGAAAGAGTGTATTGCCGTTTCTTTTTCTGAAGTCAATCAGTGTCAGCAGAATGAACGTGGGTTTTTTTTTCAGATTTAGATGATTATTGTATTGTGAGGCGGGTTGCTAATCCACTAATCCAAATGGCATGTTAAAAGCCTACATAGTTGCTGTGTTTGCACACTTCTTATCAACTAATCCAAATAGCATGTTAAAAGCCTACATAGTTGCTGTGTTTGCACACTTCGCCGGGAAATGTGACTAAGTTGTGAGGTCTTATCGAAATGTTGGTATTATGTCTGGATGAGGGACAACTTGTAAGCATGATGTGTTGGTTTACTGCAATTTCTTCTGTTTTCTTTCTTTCTTTGCTTTAGACTATTTTCATCTTTGGTAACTGTAAACAGGTTGTATAATAAGAATTTCCCTCGTCAGGTATTATTTCTTGTGTCTTAACTTAATTCAATAGGAGAACATTTTATAGTTTACTGTGATGTGTATAATAAATGTCACATTTGAATCTCCAAGATTATGTAGAAGAAAGTGTTAACTAATTGAAAAAAAAAAACATCCATCATTTAACAACAGATGGCAGTCACACAACCACAGGCAATGCTAAATTCGCCAGCCACCATTTCCTTATAAAAAGGAATGTAACTAGAACCTCCTGTTCCTCACCAGGCTGTCTGTGAATGTTACACTGCTTTACCTGAAGGTTCTCGACAAGGCCCCAGTCAACGCCAGGGCTCGCCATCACACACAATGAATGACAGAGTCCCACAGAGAGGCAGAGTAGGTTTTGGTCCACTGCGGACTATGTCACTCACTGTTCAAGTCTCGGCTTTTTGGAGAGCCTTGTAAACCAAAGGCAGCATTTTTGCTTCACTTTCTATTTGCATTCGACTCTCTCTCTCTCTCTCCTCTCTCTCTCTCTCTCTCTCTCTCTCTCTGTCTGTTTGTCTGTCTGTCTGTCTGTCTGTCTGTCTGTCTGTTTGTCTGTCTGTCTTCTTCTTCTTCTTCACACACACACACACACACACACACACACACACACACACACACACACACACACACACACACACATGCATTCTAAGGTGGACCCCTTCTAGAAACAAAGAATGCGTTTAACATTTTCTGCCTCCATCCTCACTTCCAGCTTCTCTTCATATGCGCTACTTCTTGAATATATCTTTCGTAAATGGTAGACATACACATTTTCATTAAGTTTGGCAATAACTCCTAAAGAAACTCAGAACGTTGTTGTACCTTATCCAATCCACATTTCTCTGACTTGTATGGACAATGGACTTCGTCTTCTGAGTCTGCACACTGGGGAACCAGGTCACACGGAAAGTGGTCCCACAGACCAGGCCAGACTGACGTGGAACAATTCCATCTTTCACGTCTCCCGTGTACTTCCGACAGCCGCTCGGGCTTCCTGTTCTCCGAGTGAAACGAATAGCGAAGCTTAAACCCAGTGCCAGGGTCAATTCCACCGGCGGAAAAGAGAAAAGACATATGAATGAATGTGTGTTGCTTTTTGTGAAAAACGTCATGAGGGAAAAGAGATGCCTGTGGGTAAACACCTGCGCGGTATGTTTCTGCGTGTCTTTGTTTCAGCACACTATACGATTTCTTCCAGTATTGAAGCTGGGCCTCGCAACGACCAGGAAAGCGAACCAGGTAGTCATTCGCCAAGATGTCAAAAGCCAGAAAATTGACGAAGATGACGTGGTCAGAGGGAGAAGTCAAAGTGACGCAGCTCATCATAAGAGGTGGATACGTGGTGGATCCATCCCACGATGGTGTTTGAACGTACCCTGGGCAATCAACACACAGAAGAGTGAGCACATGTGCAGCAAACATTGTGTAATGCTTTTAGAGTGGACTTATCCTACTTCCACCTGCTATCGGCCATCATATTCCTTTTTTTCCATTTTGAAACTTTAATTCCTTGAACAACATACAATGACACATAATTTTGTTTTATCAAGTCCATTAGACTTTATGTAGTAAAGTCTTTGTGGCTTCTTCAACATATCGTCATTAGGGCCAGGGGCCTGGAAATCTTTCCAAGTGTTTTCAACTTCTTTGTGAGTTCCAGATGTAATGAATATAGATAAAAGTGAAAATATGAAATGTAAATGTTGAAATACAGAATCACCAAACAAACTATACAAATACTTAAGTACCATGCCTCAACCTGTTGGGTTTTGTTTTTTCAGACAATGCATAAACATATTATAAAAAAAAAAAGAAAATGAGTAAATTACCAAAAAATATAACTAAACACATGTAGGTAAACAAATCAGTCACAATGAAAATGACAATAACAGTTTTGAAAGGAGAGGACTGGGAGAACTGGGGAGAGACTGGACAAAAAAGAGAACAACGGGTACCTAGTAATCCTTTGTTTTCAAACATTTTATTTCCTTCTTCAACATAAGCATTTGTTATATCACATTATCAGTCATGATCCATTCACAATGAATTTAAAATCAAGAATGTAGTTGTACATGTATTAGCAAGTGAATGGGATTCAGTTGAAGAGGTTTTTTTTTATACATCAGACGAAGACCAATCAAGGCAAAAGGGGACAAGGATAAAATAATAACAACATGGTATATCCATAACTTTACATATATAAAATTGAAAAAAAAAAAAAGCAAGCCCAGACATCCTCACACACCACAGACACAGCCACACACACACACACACACACACACACACACACACACACACACACACACACACACACAACACACACAGTTCTTTATGTCACAGATTTACGAGTATAGGGGCAGAATGGGCAGCTAGAGGAAAGAAGATGCAACAATCCTCATGAATACATTGAAATAGGTGGTAGAGACAGGGTGGTAGTATCCTGATGGTAGTCACCCCACCCCACTGACCCTGGGCCGAAATAGTTAATCGAGAGTTATATGGGTACCATATAGAGGCATATCCTAAGAATGGACAAGCTTACATGTATAGACATAGTATTCAGCAATATAGCATATACATATAATAACACATAGTTGGTCAAGAAATGGACAGATTCTGTCATTCTCTTTTCATTTTACTACCTAGTTCAAATCATTATGTATCATACACATTCTCGCTCTCTCTTTTTTCTCTCCCTAGAGCTTTCTCTCTCTTTTTCTAGTTCAATCTCTCACTCCCTATCTTAAGTATAGTGCCACATGGGTCTTTGCACAATCAGTATTACACTTTGACATGTGATGAGATTATTAATCATATTTGCTAAATTAAGAAAATCTTAACTAAACAAAGGCAGATACACAAACCATTTCTCATCAAAGTCATGTCTGTTTCCATTGATAGACGATGCACATTGCTCAGTCATGTGTCTGTTTTTCAAAAGAGGCAGAAAGGCTCCGTTTTCTGGTTTTACATTTGTAGTTTGCATTTGTATATATAAAATTTTGCTAGTAGTATTATCAGATCTATTACTTGATCATTCTTTACATTTGTTTTTGTTCCAAACATGATCAGTTCCCTATCCAACAGAAAATTTTCAGCGTGTTGGCATTTGTCTCTTAGCAATAATTGAAACTGGGTCCAGAACTGTTGGATAACTTCACAATCATAAAGCATGTGAACTATCGACTGCTCCTTGCACATTGGAGAGTTTATAATATTTCGTAGAAATAAATATCTTTGTGTTGGAAGGAGCCTATGTATAAGTCTGATTTGGAACCATCTTAACTGTGAATCAAGAGATGTTTTGTAACAGTGAGAGAAAATGTGTTCCCAGTTTAAATTATCAAATACACTGTTCCATTTTTGTACACAAGTTGGGTCAACATTGTGATCATTTAGTATATTTTGTACAAATTTGTTGCCTTTTTAATATAGAACCATGCTTTGTTGTCTATGCATTTATATCTGCTTGTTAATGTTATGTTATGCTTTCTACCATAAGATCTAATCGCATTCAGAATGCCTGCGTATGTAAGGAAATTAGTTCTTATATCTGGATACTTGTTACAGAACTCATTATACTTCATCAAGTTATTATGTTCATTAATTAGTTGTTTAATGAAAAAAATGTCATGGTCAGACCATTCTTGTAGAAACACAGGTTTTCTTCCTCTTAGAATATTAGGATTGTAGTGAATACATTCAGACATGAATTCATCAACTGAATCTGGACAAGACTTTGCAGCTATTTTCTTATAATGCTTTAGTACATCCTTCCAGAAAGGATTATCAACTCTTTGTTGTATAGTGTTTGCATATTCAATGCCAAAGTTTTGTAACATTTTAAACTCTGGTATCATATTAATAGTAAACTCTTTCCAAGTGGATTCCTCCATCAGTCTTTTCAACCAACTAATTTTCATCACTGACAAAAAAGATTTAATATTAAGCATTCTTAAACCACCTTGATTATATTCTTTATACACTATAGACTTTTAAAAAATTTTACTTTGTTTTTCATTCCAAAGAAAGGTATAAAGCTCTTTTTCTAAGGAGGTTAGGAAGTTGTCAGGGGGGTCTGGTAGATTAATCAAGAGATGCACAATTTTTGAAAATACTAGTGTTTTGATTACTGTTATTTTCCCAAAAGGAGTTAGTTGACGTTTTTTTTCCCAATAATTCATCATTTTTTCATGGCATTGAATTTGTCTTCATAATTAAGTCTAACTATAGAGTTGGTATCTGTTGAAAACTTGATTCCTAGAATATTAAGTGTTTCAGGGTCCCAAAAGAAGTTTTTGTCTCTCATGTACTGAATCCCACAGTTTCTTCTTCGTCCAAGCCATACTACTTGACTTTTATCAAAATTTATTTTTAGCCCAGACATTCTTGAAAAGCTAGAGGCCGAAACTGCTTCGATGAATGATCTTTCATTTCCATCCAGAAATAGAGTAGTATCATCAGCAAACTGAGAAATCAGAGCCTCTCTACCATTGATGGTTAATCCTTTGATATTAGTGTTAGTACGCATCATGATTGACAGAATTTCAGCACAAATGAGGTAAAGGTAAGGTGAGGCTGGGTCGCCTTGTCTTACTCCTCTTTTTTTTATGAAGAATCAAGAGGAATATTGACCATTAACAAACACACATGTGGAAATATTTGTATAAAAAGTGCTTATCCATCTTATTATATCAGGGCCAAATTTGAAAAATCGTAAACATTTCTGTAAAAAGGTCCAATATACACTATCGAACGCTTTCTCAAAATCAATAGTAAATAATAGACCAGGAATGTTTTCTTTTTCTGCATATATTAATGTGTCATAGATTAGACGAATATTTTATCCTATGTAGCGGCCTTTTAGGAAGCCTTTTTGGCTTTCATGTATAATTTTGTGTAAAACGCTCTTTAGCCAATTCGCAATACATGCAGAGGCTATCTTATATGCTACATTTAGAAGAGAAATGGGACGCTTTGGCTTACCGTCTTTTGGAATGCAAGTAATAGTGCCTTGGCGTTGAGTAACAGATAACTGGCCTGTTTTGAATCCTTCATTTATAGAACGCACAAGAAATGTACCTAAATCAGAAAAGAAAAATTTGTAGAATTCTATTGTAAATCCATCTGGACCTGGGCTTTTGAAATTTTCATATTTTTTAGTGCAATGGCTGCTTCCCGAAGGGTGACCAGTCCCGCGATGCTCTCACTATCTTCATCTGTCAATACTGGAGCTTCAAGAGAATCAACACGGTCTATGTCTAAACTTGTTACAGTCTGGGGGGAATATAATTCTTCATAATAACTCTATAGTTCTTTCAAGATGCCTTCTTGGTCAGTTAAAGTGTTCCCATCATTTTTGTTTCTAGATAAGGCATAGTTTTGTCTAAATAGTTTCTATTTTCCATATTACAGAAATATCTATTAACTTTTTTCTCCTTTGCAGATCCAGTGAGCCTTGGATCTAACAGCCATGCCTTAAATTCTTTTGTCTCTTAATTCTTGTAATTCTACCTTGAGATCTTCCAGTAGGGCAATATCATCTCCCTGGAGATTTGATTCCAGCTGACTAATTCTTTTTTTCAAGATCAACTTCACGTTTATTATCTTCTTTCTTTTTAAAAGTAGAGTATGATATAGTTTTTCCTCTGATTTCAAGTAAAGGTGTTTCAAAGAAGAGCTGGTCACCAATCTGAAAAGCCAAGTCTTCAAATGAGATACTGTCGATGTTTTCGAAGTCATAAACAGGCACTGCATATTGTTTCTTAACATCAGTTATGACTGCCTTGATTTCTTGAATATACTTTTTTTTATCTTTTAGTAAGCTATTATTGAATTTCCAGAAGGGTCTATCTCGCTTAAATTCTTCCTTTTTCAATGCTAACGTCACAAAAAAATGATCAGATCTATACCCAGGTTCAACATGGGTATCATTGACTTTAGCTGAAAGTTGATCGTTTATCAGAAAGTAGTCGAGCCTTGCTTGTTTAACGGAGTTAAATTTGCGCCATGTATATTTCCGTTTATCAGGATACATTTCTCTAAAAATATCTAAAAGATTGTGTTGAGTCATAATATCATTTATCTTTCTCCGTGTTCTTGGACGCCTCTCTGTACTAGCGTAATTACAAACATCAAGTTCCACATTCAAAAAACAGTTCCAATCCCCTGCAACAATGACATGCTCATTCCCAATGTTTTCAATAAGTTCTGAAATTCTTTTTTTTTTAAAAAATCAGGGTTATCACCACTGCTGGGTCCATATAGGTTGACCAAAGTTAACTTTGGCTTGAGGATTTCAACATTCATGATGATATAGCATCCCTCATGGTCTCTGATAACATCAAAAACTTTGTATTCAAATTTATTATTGAATAAAACAAGCAACACCATTTCTATTGGTTTCTGACCCACTGAGCCAAACATTGTAGCCCCAACTGGTTTTAATTAAGTTTTCATTCTGAAGAGTCATGTGAGTTTCTTGGAGACAATAGATATGGGCTTCTTTCTTTCGGAGAAAATCAAAAACATCCTTTCTTTTACAAGAGTTATTAAGCCCATTACAATTGTACGTACAAATTTTAAAAGAATCTTTGATCAACACCATTTTGGAAGCAAAAGCGAAACATTAGAAAGGAAACACTTATGTGGAGAGGCTGACTTTCAAGTCAGTGGTGCGTCGATGTTCACTGTATATGTGCGATACTTCTGATGACGGTACCAGCGAAATATGTACCAGGAAATTTATTTGTTATAAAATTGTTGTGAATGCTGTGTCGCCGAGAGTGACTTAAAATTCCTGCAAGAATATTTATGTCTCTAACTGTACCACCTCATGTGTGTCGGTGGGCTGAATTTATTGATGTGAACATTGTAATATCAATACATGGAGAAGCTAATTAATTTTTGTTTTAGATCAACAATACGTCGAATCGAAGTTTATTGTGTTCTGTGGGACTTTGCTGAAATCGTGTTCTCGGGGATTTAATATTGATTGCTGTGCCTTGTAAATCTGCAGTTCTTCAATGGTTTACTGTGCCTTGTGAATCTGCGGTTCTTCTTCTGTGGATTACTGTGCTTTATGAATCTGCGATTCTTCTTCTATGGATTGCTGGGCTTTGTGAATCTGCGGTTCTTCTGCTATGGATTACTGTGCCTTGTGAATGTAAATCTGCGGTTCTTCTTCTGAAAGTTCTACGTGATTTATTGTGCTTGTTGTGTGGAGACTGTTTCTTCTTCTTCATCGGTTGTGTTTGTGAACGGCTGTGCTTATCATGTGGGGACCTTGGTTATCCTTCTTTGTCTTCTTTTAGTGTGTAGACTGTGGCTTGGGTTCTGCGGAACCGAGTGTGTTGATTGTATATGTGAGACACTGTGGACGGCGCCGGCGAGATCTGTGAGTGATATCAAGATATGTAATATGATATGCTGGTATCTGATGATTGAAGTTCCTATGTATTGATATCTTGATCTATATACTATGTAGTGACATGTATTGATTTGTACCAATTCACATGAATGTATGTTTGATGGTTCAGGCAGCATAATTATAAAGAAAAAAAAATCTAACTCGTGTGTTGCCTGGCTATCCATGTGCGTTTGGTGTGGGTGTGCGTAGGGAATAATTATTACATGCATCCAAACTTTTGAGAGCGAGAGTCAGACAGCAAAACACGCACCGCACACCATCCGTAACACACACACACACACACACACACACACACACACACACACACACACACACACACACACACACACACACGACACACACTCAATAAGCATCAACACAAGCATAACACAGTAACAAAAGAAATACTTGCAACACATTGACACGGTATTATCCGGGTCTACTGCCTTCACACCACATTATGCAACTTAGTCTACTTTGTATCAGACCAAAACAAAACAAAACAAAAAAATTGACTCGTTTCCGACAAGAATTAGTCAAAGCAAAAGAAAGATGCTACAATCAAATTACCCCGATTTTCCCACTCCCTCGAACGAGAGCACTGAGGACCAGTCTGTGCTCGGACTCAAAAGATCCTGACGCAGATATCCAGAGCTGATGTCAGCGCCGGCTACAGAAACGCACCCAGCAAGTTAACTTGTGGTATTAAATGCCTTTAAAAATCACCTAGATAAATCTCTGAAAAACTATGTCTTCTCCACAAATTTCGGAGAACCAAAACCAAGAAAAAGTAGTTGACACAAAAACCAAGGAATCCTCGTGGTTAAAAACGAAACTGGCAACTACACACACACCACACACACACACACACACACACACACACACACACACACAAACTCAAATTGAGGGCCAAAGGTTTTAAGCCCACTATGCCTTATCATGCTAGACTATGCTATGCACCTGTCAGTAACACCGACCGCTGCGCTAGTGCCAGACTACTGGATGTAGCAGTGTAGAAAAGTCAAGATCAAGATCAAGTCGTAACAACACAGCAGAGTTAGCCATGAGACTGCTTCAGTCACGTGATAAAAACAAAGTGGAACAGGAAGTAGATTAAGCAAACAACCTTAGAGAAAGGGGAACAAAGCCTTTGAACAATCTTTGAGAGGCTGATTTCTAACTATTTATCAGTTCTAGTAGTAAGATATTTTTAAGGACATAATAATAAATTTAAATGAATTCTGCTGAAATTCCAAACGCAAAAAATATCCACCAACGATGTAGAGTACAACACAGTTCCAAGTCAGCACCAAAATTACCAATCCAGATTACCAGATCAAGATTCAAGGTTCACTGACATCTCATTGGCCGAGGCTTTCAATTTGCATAGTGCAAGGTTACTTGACCAAGGTCGACCTCAATCTCAGCCATAGGCTCAAAAGATCATGTACAAAATTTGCAGATGAGGAATATTGAAAAAAAAGAATCAAAGAAGAATGAATGAATATGAATGAAAAGAAAAAAAATCATTGTACGGCTTTGGAAAGATGACATATCTATACAAACATCTAGACTGTGATAGGCTAGGCCTTGTAAGGAGTAGGCCTAAATCAGTAACTACTTTGGAAAATCTAGCAGACGACAAAAACGACATGACAAAAAAACAACAACAACAACAAAAACAAAAAAAATCCGCGATCAGGCTAGGTATGTTATCTATTTATGTTTATGTTTAGGCTAGGCTTAATCTACTGGCGTTTTGACTACACAGCACGTTGATCTGTTTTTTTAAGGTCTGCATTGGACTGAACATGGACGATCTTTCCGCTGTGTGTCTTCATAATGACCTGTCCATTTCTCGCCCATGCCTGTGCACACACCCATGTGTCACTTTTGACTGTACACATGAGAGAGGACGCCCTTGGTGTCAGATCTTCGACGAAGACTACTGTTGTGCCCTTCAGCCCTTTCCTTGCAAACAGAACAGAATCACGGACACGGCGTGAAATAAATTGAATGACAATACCTAGGCTTGACATCACAGGAAGAGGCAGAAGGCCCGGATCGTCTCTGACCAACCCGATGGACAGCTTCGATGTCGTCCCGGTCTCCGGTCAGGCTCAGCTTGTCTCGGAAGAGAGCTAGCACCTTGTCCTCGCATTGCTGCTGAGACTCGGCACTGCTCTCCGCCACCCCGTAGATACGCATATTGTTGCGCCTGGCGTATGCCGAGAGGTCCTCCGCTCGTCGGTCAGCTACCTCCGCCAGATGTCTCGCCTCGGTCAGTTGCTGTCGTAGAGCCTCTTCCCTCTCTCCGACTTCCGTCACCTCCTTTCGTAGTTCTTTATTTTCTTCTCGAACTTCAAAAACGGCACCACGAAGTTCGTCAACGGTAAGTGTCAGTTTCGCAACTTCTCTGTGTATCTTACACAATTTCTCCATAACATCTGCCAGGGTGATTGGAGACTGATCAGGGGAAAACCGTGTATGACATGTTACAGTGCGTCTTACACGAGCTCTCTCCCTTCTCCTCTCGGGCTGCCATGGTATCTTCTTCTTGACAAATAGATTGAGAAAGATTCAGATTCCTGTAGGCCATTTGCAGGGAGACAAAGTAACGGTGACTGACCACTAGGCCTGCCCACCCTTTGTCACGGTCGCTAAGCCGGACGGCCCTACCACCCTTACCCACGCCTATCACACGCTAGGTCAGACAACACAGCACACTAACACAGTTTTACAATCACGCACGCTTCTTTATTTCACACACACTCCATGGCGCCACCACTCACGCACATCCACAACTGCACACAAGTATCCCAATTCCCGCTGACTCCCCCTACTCTACGATAATGACCTGGAAGACCCTAACCTAACACACCAGTTGCGGTATATCACTTGACCTGGGGACACAGCGATAGCCCGCACACTTGGTGACTAACTACTAGGGACGAGGATTTACCAAAGGGACTGTAATCTCTTAACTACTGCTACCACCCACACCTCTCCCCAGGACTCACCCTTCCCTTTTAACCCGGGACCACTACTGCACTGATCGCTGCGTCCCTAAGGGAGGCATCGACCAGTACCCTACACTGTGCTGGCCACTACGTCCTGAAAGGAGGCAGTAGCTAACACCCCTAACCCTACTGCCTAACGCTACACCCCTTCTATCACAAACATGGGACAACCCATCCCGGCCCGGAAAGCTCCAGTCCTCGGCGCTGTACGTGGCCCCTCACAGGCTGACACCTCCCCGGAAGACTCTGCACCCCGGCGCTGACCGTGGCTCCCCCGCAGACCGACACCCTCCCCGAAGACTCTGCACCCCGGCGCTGACCGTGGCTTTCCGCAGTCTGACTCCTCCCCGCGATGGGCACGACACCCAACGCACACACACCAGACGCCCTCTCGACGGGTCCGGGGCTCGTAGGACGCCTCCTCCTCTGAAGGCCCTGCCGGACACCAAGGGTGAAAGAAGGCCTGGTGCAGCGCCCTCTCACAGGACGCCTGAACAGGGAAGAGGAACCAGTGCCGGAGAACTCCCGAAGAGCACCGGTAGCCGGAGGAGAGCTGCCCCACAGAAGGCAGACGGCCTGGGGGGTCTCCCTCTCCCGGGAAAACAACAGGCACTGGAAAGCGCTGCTCACCTGCCGGCACATGGCAGTAGTCTGCGGTGGTCTGGCCCCAGCCTGAACATACAGACGATCAACCACACCAGTTCTGCAACTGGCTGACATTGGCTGCCAACAAGGACGACACCAACTCAGCACAGGCCAAGGGCACCCAAACCCGACGAGGACCTGGCACTAACTATGACTCGAAGTCACTCTTCAAAAACTAACGGCGCTGTCGCCGCACCTACAAAGCGTACGTCCACTCCGACGAACACCAGGGACCGAAGTGAAGCTACCCCAACGTATTCAGCCCTGGTCGGAATCAAGCGAACTCTACTCACCACACAAAACAACGATTGGTCAGAGCAGTGTATCCATCCGCAGAGCTAACACACCTGACCAACGGACTAGTTGTTGCTCGTGCAACAACACGACAATTTACCACGACTCACTGACATGACAACACAACAACAGCCGATATCCTGCACCGCCTTCTCTGGTATAGAACCAAAGTAATAAAAGGGTAACAATCGGGAATGAAACCAACCTCCCGCTTCCATCCCTTCAACAAGTGAAGACCGGAAAGTAAGAATATTGTATGTCCTACCTCCCCAGCCCCCCTACCTAGCCTAATCTTTCTACCTAACCCTGAGGAACTTAACCTAACTCTAGCTAACTAAACCCCAACCTCGCACACACACACACACACACACACACACACACACACACACACACACACACACACACACACACACACACTCGCACGCATACGCGCACACGCTCTCTATCTTGAACCACCGCTACTCTTAAACACATGGACATACTGATTTAGTACCGCCGATCGGTGACACCCTTATCAACACTACTGTCACGTGATAACTGCCCTTAACAAACATCTGTACACACTGGTGTCATATCTTAGCCCATCTGTTTTTCCAGTTTTCTTCTTCATTGACTTGTTTAGGGCTTTTTTTCTTTTTTGTTTTGTCTTTCTTCTTTTCTTTTTTTCTTTTTCTTTTTTCTTCAAATTTATTTATTTATTGGGGGGAGGGGAGGGGTTTATCAATTAATCAACATCGTCTATGCATTTCCCTGAACGGATATAACGATTCCCTGCTTCGTTGTCCAGCCTAGACCCCAGACTGTGGTCTAACTCAAGTTACACTTTCCTCACTGCCCTCCCTTCCCGCCGCTGCTCCACTAGTCCTCTTCATTGCAACTCAAGACAGAACAAAGCAACGCCACATTCATGAGTGTTCAACTTACACGACAAAAGACGACGCATTTCGGCCTCGTAGGTCTTCTTCAGGCAAGGTAAACAACACTCAGGACAATGAAAATGAAGAACGAGCAATCCACACGTGCACACGTAAAACAGATGACGTGAAGAGAAATACAAAACAAGCAAGGGTGGCAGTCAGCATGAATCACAGTTAGTTCCAAAGAGAGGAGACTGCAGGCGGATAGTGAAAGAAATATTGCTCGTTCTTCGTTTTCATTGCACTGAATGGTGTTTGTCTTGTCTGAAGAAGACCTGAGAGGCCGAAACGCATCGTGTTATGTCTTGTACTTTGTTTGCCCATGTTAAAAGGCAGATTTCTCTCAAATTCCTTTTAAGATTTGTTTCAATTTTCGCCTGCAGTCACTTCACTCTGAAAATAACCCTCTATGGAACTGTTGATAGAGGGAGATGAAGAAGAGGAAATACAAATAATGGTCTGATAGCGTTGCTGAATGGACACTGAGAGCATTTGCAGACATCAAGGGTCTGGGCGCAGGCTACAGGGCTAGAAGAACGTCTTAAACAGTTGTCTTGTGTGGAGCCCCGGGGAATCTTGACTAAGAAGAAGACTAAGAGCATGAAGACGAAGACGACGACGAAAACGACGACGACGACGACGATGACGACGACAATGACGACGATGACGACGACGATGACGACGACGACGATGAAAAAGAAGAAGAAAGAAAGAAAGGCAGAAAGAAGGAAAGAAAGAAAGCAAGAAAGAGGAAGAAGAAAGCAAGAACAAGAAAGAGGAAAAAGAGAGAAAGAAAAAGCAAGATGAATTAGAACAACAAGAAGAACCACCTTCCCTCCATCCTCACATACGCACGCGCACACACACACACACACACACACACACACACACACACACACACACACAGACACACACACACACCACACACACACACCACACACACACACACAAAGCAAACAACTTACCACTAGATGTAGACAGTAAAACATGTTCCAAGCTAAACCTCTCAGAGTCATTGACAGCAGAGAAATACAATGATAGAGCCGGGGCTCCTTGGACAGCTGTATGCTGTTCCAGAAAACGAAAGGCTATGGTGACTGTAGCAGTCAGAGAGTGCACCAGAGGAAGCGATCTACGAGTATTACACACTGCTGTTCTTCTGACGGTGACATTAAGGACTTCAGAGAGCTGAAAGCCAACGCCCTGGCACAGGGTTATTTGTAACTGCACAATTCTGTTAGATGGAACCTGAAGATGGACAGAGCATGTCGTGATGCGGGTGCTGTTGGTGCTGTGATAAAACATGTAGCCGTCAGTGCCCTCAGTAGTGATGTTCTGGAACTCGGAGGCCTGTGCACATGCTGTCAGATTGTAGGTTGCCAGCGATGAATTGAGCGCCATTTCTGTATTGTTAAGAGAAAAAGATTACAGGAAACAGTTATTGCAAAGGAAAGTAGACGTATGGTCTAACGGTGGAAAGCAAACCAACATAACGCACGTAATTCCCATGTAATGCTGATAATGTACGCCCTTTCACCAAACACATGCAGACAAGAGAGAGACACACTACAAACAAAACATAGTTTAATGGTGGAGGTGGTGTTCCAGTTTTGACCATAAGACCCGGGTTGCCCTATGCACACAACCACAACAAGCAGAAATCAATTAAACAAAACACACATGAACGTCCTATCGAGCATGAGTATACTTTTGGCCCCCAAAAGTTCACACAGAACACAGGAGAGAAACAAATACAGGTAACCCCTGTATTAGTCAAATGAAAGGCAGTAAGTCAGCTTAAGCAAGCTAAGGACCAGTAAAAGGTGAATGTAGGTGTATGTCCTTCGCAGGAGAAGATAACCCGCCTTCTGCTATCACTGGGTGGTGGTGTGTGTACGAAGATGGCTGATCAGGTCGATCCCTACATTGAATAATGTGTTGCAGTGTGGACAGGCAGACTTGGAGATGAGCCAGGTTGAAAGGTGGTGCTTGCTCGTTTTTTTTTGTCTTCTGAAGAAACTGACGTTTTTGCTCCTGTGCTTCCATTCCCTCATTTCAAAGTCTGTCACTCCGGATTTGATCATGGTGCGCCAGGTTGAGCGATCCTGTGCAGCTTCTTCCCAGGAGGCAGGCGTAATGCTGCAGCACTTCAGGGGGGCCTTCAGTGTGTCTTTGTCTTCGTTCACAGACACTGTGCAAAGATGAATACTAAACAGGGGAGACAAGTCTGACAACAGTGAACACAAGTTCATGCAAACAGCTACAAACCGATACTGCCTGACGTCTCAACAGACAGGACAAAGACACGTAGAACAACCAGGGAAAGTGGAATGAAAGAAAAGGGGGTGGAAACGCTTGGCAGACACATTCCAACACAGGGTGTAAAGGGACCTACCTATTTAGGTGGAGGGGGGGGAGGGACCTACCTGTTTAGGTGGAGGGGGGGGGAGGGCAGGGCGATGCATTTTTATGTGCATTATGATCAGTACGAGCACGAGGACGGGTGTAGGTTAGTAAGCCTATAACATGGGACGTCTATTTCCTTGCTAGTGTATTGAAGCTCATTCACGTTTCATTCACGCCATGGAGTGATAAAGGCAGATGTCCATTTTCTCCTCCTACGTATATAGGGAGGGTAAGAGTGGGCACGAGTCTACATCCACCCCACCTCCTCCTATCATCTATCCCGGAGTCTTGAAGACAATTCGGGCGCCACGGAAGACTTCGCAACCAGTTTCCTCCACTCCTCCCGGTTCTCAGACGCGCGTCGGCATTAACTGAGTGTGAGACCAGTCCATGCACTGACGTTGTCCTCCCATGTGTTTCTCTGTCTTCCTCTCCTTCTGTCTCCTCGCACTGTTCCTTGTAGGATGGTTTTGGCAAGTCCTGTGGACCTTGATACATGACCACACCATCCCATTTTCCATATTTTCACTGTGGATAACAGGTCTTCATATGATCCAATGGTTTGCCTTACTCTGGTCGGGACCTCCAAGTAGGCAATGTGGTCTTTGTGTGAGATGCTAAGGACCTTGGGGAATACTCTCTTCTCTAATGCCTGGCTCCTTCTCTAAAGTTGGTAATGTGGTTTTTGTATGATATGTAAAAGTCTTGGAAAATGATCTCTTCTCTAATATCTGGATCCTTCTCTCAAGTTGGTAATGTGGTCTTTGTATGAGATGCCAAGGATCTTGGGAAATTCTCGCATCTCTAATGCCTGGATCCTTCTCTAAAGTTGGTAATGTGGTCTTTGTATGAGATGCCAAGGATCTTGAGAAATTCTCTCATCTCTAATGCCTGGATCCTTCTCTCAAGTTGGTAATGTGGTCTTTGTATGAGATGCCGTGGATCTTGGGAAAGTCTCCTATATCTAATGCCTGGATCCTTCTCTCACGTTGGTAATGTGGTCTTTGTATGAGATGTAAAGGATCTTGGGAAATTCTCTCAATTCGAATACCTGGACCCTTCTCTCAAGTTGGTAGTGTGGTCTTTGTATGAGATGCCGAGGATCTTGGAGAATTATCTCATCTCTAATGCCTAAATCCTTCTCTCAAGTTGGTAGTGTGGTCTTTGTGTGAGATGCCGAGGATCTTGGGAAATTCTCTCATTTCCATTGCCTGGGTCCTTCTCATAAGTTGGTAGTTTGGTCTTTGTATGAGATGCCGAGGATCTTGGAGAATTATCTCATATCCAATGCCTAGATCCTTTTCTCAAGTTCAGCTGTCAGAATTCGGAGACTCCTTCTGTAACCATGCCCTCTCAAAACCAACCACTCGCCAGGGAGTGCGCTTGGAACAGGGCGGAAGGTCGGTCTGGCTCAGGTGCAGAATCACTCTCCCCTCAAATTCAGCTGCAATGTAGTTTGAATGCTACGTTTTGTCATTTGGGACACTCTGAGAACTTTAAAGAGGCGAATGATCTTGGAACAAAGGGGGTCGGTATGGATTTATTCTGAAGGGGAGTGAGGGGGGGGGGGCGTGTCTTTCTTACACTCTCTAATGTGATGGCTGGCGTGGAGTTACACCGGTGAAAGAGACGAAGCCTGCTGAAACCAGTTCTTCTCATTAATCCTTCTCTGTGGTCGTGGCTTATTCATAGACGATTTCTGCTTCTCAGCGGCTGTTTGCTGCTCTCATTTGCTAGTCTGTCAACCTCATCGCTTCAATGGGTAATAAAGTGGAAGGGTAATTACTGGATGACTATGCTGTCAGTGGAATGCTGTATACCAGCTAAAGTAGATGCACAGATGTCGAGTTCCAGTTGGGGGACAGAGGCTGGAAAGTTGTGAGAGCTGGCATGATAGATTTAGCATCAGAAAAAAGATGACAACAGCACCGATTTTATACACTTGTTTCTGTTCTACCGTGTGTTCTGTTTGAACTTGTTCCAGATCAAAAGCTATCGTCAGTCTTACATAAACAGTGATTTGTGTCTAGTGATTTTTCCAGTTGTTGTTACCGTGTTCATGTATTACCCTGTGATAGATGGGAAAGCTTGCAATTTTTGCTTCTAAGGATGTTTGTCCGTTGTGCCTCTTGTTTACATTTCAGATAAGCAGTTTGTTGTCGCTACATACATTAATTTGAAATTCACTGTGTGACATTGTTTCAAGTGACAGTCTGCTAAAGTGAGAGTAGCAAGTGAGTCAAAGGTGATTTTCAGAGGCCTGTAGTCGCTAGCTGCCAACTGAGTAAAGACCGTTCGTTTTTGCACTTACAGAAAGCAAAGGATAGGGTTGTGTTGTGTGGTTGGCAACTGCCATCCACGCATGAAGAAAACGGGTATGATTGTTTCAGAGAGGGGAACTGCTTCTCCATCAGTTCATCAGCCAGTTCTTCACACTCTCCCTCACAACGCCTTTCTCAGCGTGTCCACAACTTTGAGAGTGACTGTTGAAATGGCTGACTACCAGGAAGCGACGCTGGGCAAATTCAATAATTTGCTGAGAGAGCTGTTGATCTAATAAACAACACAAACTGTAGATATGATGTATCCCTTCTGTATGGTAATATCTACTCCTGCTGTGCAAACGTCGGGACTTAAAACTGGATCTAATCGAAACAACCGGCTGTGTAGCAAAAGAGGTAGGAGAAGAAGACAGGTAGGTAAAAATATAACAGCCGAAATATTATCCAAGAACTGTTTCAGTATTTGTACACTGAACTGCTTCTGTACTACACAAAGGATCTCAACAATGGAAAATTAGCATAATGGCTTTAATGTTCTGTGTCTGCAAGATTCTAGAAGTTCCACCAACAGACTATTATTTTTCTTTTAAATTGGATGATTTCATTATCTTTCAGAAACATGATGGATGAGGACTATCGATGGTAATAGAACCAATTTGGGAAATGAAAGGGTCTAAGATGGACTTTGAGATAAATGGTATAGCAACACACATGAATTCCTGGTTGTGAGATTGGCAAGACCTTTGTGGACTTTGAGATAAATGGTATAGCAGCACACATAAATTCATGGTTGTGAGACTGGCCAGACCTTTGTGGACTTAGAGATAAATGGTATAGCAGCACACATGAATTCATGGTTGTGAGACTGGCCAGACCTTTGTGGACTTAGAGATAAATGGTATAGCAGCACACATGAATTCATGGTTGTGAGACTGGCAAGACCTTTGTGGACTTAGAGATAAATGGTATAGCAGCACACATGAATTAATGGTTGTGAGATTGGCAAGACCTTTGTGGAAAAAATAGATGATGAATATGGAGACCTTGTAATGTGGCCATCTTTTTGTGGCATCAGTTATTGGATCAATAGAGCGCCTAAGGCGGTGATTTTTCTTTTCCTTTTTCCTTTTTGTTTTCTTTTCTTTTTTTTCCTAAGGCTGAAATCCACCACTTCATTTTTTGGTGCTCCACACTCCTCTTCATCTGACAAGAAAAAGCGCAAAAAAGAACAAAAACAATTTATACTACTATTAGTTACTCTTTTTTCCTTGTTTTTGTTTGTTTGTTTGTTTTGCCTTCCAATCAATCTCTTACACACCATGCATATTCTGTACGTTCTCTTACAAATGGACATATTCTGGCTGATTTTAGTGTTTTGGCGTTTGATACAAAGTGTCTGGGTTTGTATCCTAATCTTCAAAATTGTGGGATCAGCATTGTAACAATTCTCAAGGAATAGCGCTTGACGAGATGTTGAATGAAGTACTTTTCAGCGCACTAACAACGTCATCTCCAACACATACAGGGCAGCAGATTTGATTTTGATTGATTTAGCTTAGAGTCTGCTCACAACGATGGTGATATTAGACAAAACAAACAAACAAACAAACAAAAAGGAATGTGTATGTGTGTAAGTGCTTATATGAGTGTGTGTGGTGTGTGTGTGTGTGTGTGTGTGTGTGTGTGTGTGTGTGTGTGTGCTTGTGTGTGCATGCGTGCATGCGCGCGCCCGTGTGTGTGTGTGTGTGTGTGTGTGTGTGTGTGTGTGTGTGTGTGTGTGTGTGTGTGAGAGAGAGAGAGAGAGAGAGAGAGAGAGAGAGAGTGTGTGTGTGTGTGTGTGTGTGTGTGTGTGTGTGTGTGTGTGTGTGTGTGTGTGTGTGAGCGCGCGCGCGAACACAAATGCATGAAAGTTCGCCTATTAACGACTAAACAATAATTATAAACTGATGAATCAATTACAACAAATGAATAATAACAGAACTCGATGTAGCCTTTGCTATATCAATCATTTTGGGGCTGTAAAGTATTTCTTGTAAAGCCCCTAAGGAAGCAATATCTGTCTTTAGAATATTATATAAAGATGCTAGAATTGGACATTCAAAAAGAATATGTTGAATAGATAATGGGAGACCACAAGTGCAATTTACATCCTTAGAAAATTTGGTTTTCCACGAGTTTAAACGCATTTTATAAATTATACTAGAAATGATTTCGTGTTTATCCAATTTTAATCTCCTTTCTGGATTTTTTCTAAGAGCACCCTCTTTTGCTAATTTATCAGCTATTTCATTTCCATAGATACCACAATGAGATGGGATCCAGCAAAACTCTACAAAAGTTCCTTTCGCCATTACGGAGTGTATCATAAATTTTAGATAAAAAATTAAGTCTTTCCATACATTTGCATCCCAATTTCGTAAGTTATAAAGAACAGATTTAGAGTCAACATGGCCTTATCTTGGATATCTGATCTTAATGTGGCAATTTACAGCATTCTAATCTGTGTTGACAGGGCAGCAGATTCACGCCGACGTCATTGACTGCTAACTTCACAACAGGTATGAGTGCAGAAGCAATTCTACATCATGGAAGTGACCATTTCCCTGTCTCTTTCAGTTTAAAGAAGCCATCAACAGTACCACAAAGGAAACAAAAGGACCCTTTTCACAATGACAACGATGAAGGAAATATCAAATGAAAGTTAAGGAGTAGAAGATGCAAAGAAACTATACTAAAATTTAAACAAATTGTTCAACCACTTTGGTTGAAAAACAACGCAGATACAGCTTGCGAAGAGAAGCATCAGGTTGCGAACCTATGGCAGAGAAAAAGAAGACGAATTGCTCTGATCAAGATATTGAAACAGACGTGAATCAAAAGACTGAATAGTTCAAAAGTGTTGCTAAAGAAGCAAAAGAAACTAAATGGCAACAATGTTGTGAGTTATTACTTATGACACAAAACTTACTCAGTGCTGGTAGTTTTATTTTTCACATGGAAGGAAACAGTTCAAACGCCGCCCCAGACGTCATAGACACTGACGGGACCACAACACTAGAGAAAAATGAAAAGAAAGCGTCAGCGCCGCTGGAACGTTTCAAACAAAGCAGAGATCAGAGAAATTTGGAGAAAAAAGAAGTATCTAACCGAGCTAAATCAGTATCTAGCTCAAACTGGCATTGCTGATGATATTACAGCACCTGAAATGGATGAAGCAATAGCTACATGCACTAAATACATGGATGAAGCAATAGCTACATGCACTTAAGACATGGATGAAGCAATAGCTACATGCACTAAAGACATGGATGAAGCAATAGCACATGCACTAAAGACGGTGCTCAAGGTTTAGACAAAGTGCCTCATCCAGCCATCAGAAAGCTCTCAGAGGAAGACAGAGCCCAAATCGTCAGTCTCTACGAGGACAGTTTCGATAAAGCCTATCTCTCGAATACTGGACAGACAGTTACCTAAACGTTCTACCAAAACCCGAAAAAAGACCATCATCGGCTAAGTGGTTACCACATACTGCAATATGCAAAGTATAATAGGAAAGCTTAGGAATGAATCTTAGCAACAAATCTCGAGAAAGGCCTTGAAAGTTGAAAAAAAAATCTTCCCTCCAAATCAAGGAGGCTACGTAACAGATAAAAGTAATGGGGAGAATGTGACCGCTTTTGCCTATGAAGTATATAAGGGATTCCAAAGAAAGGAAGAAACACTGGCATTTGCCATAGACGTGGAACATGCAGACAACAAACTCCAGTTCTTGCTTCTGATGGAGCTACTCCTTGACAAGGGCGTCGGAAGGACTCTTACACAATGGACTGCAGCAGCACTTCAGGGGCAAACCGTCATTGTATGATTTGGAGACTGATGTCTGAACCTCTTAAACTCTCCATGGGATTACCTCAAGGTTCTTTCTCCCCACACACCCCTCGCCCCACCTCTATCTCTCTGTTTTATACAATTCTTACGTTAAAGGCCTTGCAGACCTCAATAGAAATGGAAAACGGAACTGTTCGAGTGTTGATACTGGGAGATGACGGTCTGATCTACAACAAGATCAAATAACGCTCAAGAAAGAACGAAAACAGCAAATGAATAACATCACTTAGTGGTGTCAAGAAACTGCATCGTTCATCAACCCTAGAAAATCCCAGACGCTTGTCTACACTCTCAACGACAAGACAACGCGACAGTTACCCCCCCCCCCCCCCCACTCCGTTTCCCTCAACAGAATACAAATTGCATCAACAAACAATTAGCCTATTTCAGTATAAACTTTGATAGAATGCTGACCTTTAGAAAGCATGCTAAGAACATTGTTCTTAAATTCAAAAAGGGCCAGGCTACCATGAAAGCAACGGCAGCTAAAGGCATTGAACAGCGCCATCGCTACCGATTGTATCATGCAGTTGATCTCAGTGTGACTGATTATGGATTGGGGCTTACAACACTATCCAAGAGGAATCTTCTTAAATTAGAAATAAATTAAAATGAAACAAGGAGACCGATCTTGGAATTACAAAGGACCCACCAGCTGAAACTATGCTACACCTGCTTGCCCTTCCTTCAATGCACCTCAGACACAAGCTAGAACAGGTGAAGACATATTTTAGAGCACTTGAAAATCTCCATAACCCACTAAATGTGGCAGTCGAGGAGACAAATGTCACTCGTCCAGGATGTGGAAAGTCACGGATGGGAAAGACATAAGACAATTTATAGCTTGTGCGCCACTTATCAGAACTCAAAGACACGAAGGAATGGACAAAATGTCCAAACCACTTCAAACATCTCTACCAAATTGCCTTCGCTCCAGAGATTGGAAGACACTGCCGAGAACGGCCAGAAGGCAAAACCAGATGCAGGTGGAAAACCTCGGCACAAAGAAGAAATTGTTATATACACTGACGGTTCTCCCACTAAAGATAAGTCAGGCTGCGGATGCACAGTGAAGCAAAATGGCCACACTATCCAGGAGGGCAAAGGCACATACAGTTTAACAGCTTCAAGTATAACAATGGAGGTAAAAGCAGTGACACAGGCACTTCAATGGCTCTCTTCCACGGACTAACTTAGAATTCAACAAGCCATGATTCTGACTGACTCCATGAACCTACTTCAAAATGTGGAAATTGGAACTGGAAGCCCTGCTTGGATGAAGTAGTGAGCAGCATCCCATTAGAAAGACTGAATGCACTGCCCAGGACATGCAGGTGTCAAAGGAAATGAGAGACCAGACACCCTGGCCGGCAAGGCAACAATAAGAAGTGGATTACAGCTTGGACGATCTAATGTGAAGAATCACCTAAAAACAAAAACAGATGAAAGCCACTGTACCATAAACATCTTTCAGTGCTCAGCATCATGAGAGGAAGTGGCCCCACATTCAGACTTAAAGGAAGAGTAAGAAAACAATCACCAACCAGCCAACCAACCAACCAAACACACACACACACACACACACACACACACACACACACACACACACACACACACACACACATCACATCATATACGTTGGCGCATGCACACACACACACACACACACACACACACACACACACACACACACACACACACACACATCCACACACATACACACACACCGGCCTGTTCCCACATACCCATGCACACACACACACACACACACACACACACACACACACACACACACACACACACACACATACACATATACGTGTACACTCACCACACACACATACAATGATAATAATGGCACAGACAATGTTACGTAGATAAGCAAGGTCTGATCGGTGCACTGGGGCTAATGCGTAGGTCAGACATCTACTAAGTCGTAACCACGAGACCCTCTTCTTAAATTCTCTCGTCTTAGTTTGTTCGTTTAACCATTAGCTATAACTTGTCCGCATTTTGGTCTCCAAACCTACCAGATGTGGTGTAGCATGTAAGAGCTAGCCCGTACGCAGTGACATCTCCCTGATGAAACTGAAACTATATCAATGTACTTTTTTGTAGAATCTTTTGGCGTAGATTAAAAGGCAGTTAGTGTTCACACTGATTTGCTGATCTGGGACATTGTTCCTGATCAGCACTGACACACCATCCTTTTGTTTCTCCTCCCTGACCACATTAAACGTGTGTAAGGTTTGCCTCTTGGACACAGTCTATATTGATGTCCGTTCTGTAAGATCTTGCGACTAGATTTGAACATATTCTTGAAGACGTTCTGTATTGTACATGCAACACCATTATTAACACACTGGCCTTTTCATACTGTTTTCTATTGAACCAGTCTTGCTGACCAATGACTCACGCAATCTGACACCAACCGAAGCATCGGGCATGCATGGGACTGGTAGCACGGGTGGGCTGCTGAGAGGGTCAATGTCCATCGCTCCTCAACCCTGTTGGGTATCTACTAGTACTGTACCGCATTGAGAGTCCACGGAGTCGTCTCCCGTGTAGCCGTTGATGTGTCGTGCAGACGTGAAGCGCTTATTTAAATGCAGGCAGGCTTAGTCTGACTCCGCCTGGTTTCTTGCTAGAATGTCCTTTAAAGAGGCTGCCCTCCCAGGCTGTTAAGCCCTTTTTACCTGGATGGTTTCTGTCTCGATTTTCGCCCACACTCTTTGTATCTTCTGAATGTACCTTCAAAACATGATGTTTCTTGTTCTGTGCGACTTTCTTGTATCTGACAGTGATGGTACTGATATATGCTGTCTGGCTTTTTGCCCTGGCCGGCAATTTTGTTCTGGTTGAAGCATGAACGCTGAACATTCTGTGTCTGTCCACTCAGGTTCTTCTGGCTGTAGTACTACTCATCGCCCAGCACACCACTGCAATATTTATCACCTGGATGAATTGCTGTCCCAGGATGATGAGTTCCACTCTACCTGGCTGTTTGACCAATAGCTGAGGATCTGATTATTGATCACCAGTGCACTGGCCCACAAGTCAGTGAGTCTGCATGCAGTACAACTAGAAGCCCAGTCGCTCTCATGCCCTTGCAGGTAGGCCTGGGGCATCATTACCCCATGTCATCATCTGTCACCACGTACAGACGCTGTATAGGAACTGTTTGTAAGAGGCACTGTTGGCTCATCTCTTCTGTCGAAGGCAGTGCTAGCCAACGGTCGGGGCTGAAAGCTGGAGGTAACAAGCAAACACAACTCGAGACCAGTTCACAAGTTGTTTCTGACAAACATTCGACAAAGGGAAAAGGGGGGAGGGGTGGGGAGAGGGGATGGAAATTTTAAAAACAATCACAATTAAATATTTGTGATCTAATCTTTTCATTTCAAATGATCTGAAAACGTTAGGAACCTTCAGTAGACATCTCGATTAACTTCCTGAGACGATCTTAAGACTACTGGAAGTCTTCACCGGACATCAAACTCCATTAGAGCCACCAGTGTCTGTCTGTCTGTCTGTCTGTGTGCCTGTCTCTCTCTCTCTCTCTCTCTCTCTCTCTCTCTCTCTCACCCCCTCTCTCTCTCTCTCTCTCTCTCTCTCTCTCTCTCTCTCTCTCTCTCTCGTGCACACACTGCGCTACACAAGATGTTGAAGAACAACACGTCATGTCAACACACATCGACATCGAGTCTGACACTTCGCATGTACAAGCCAGTCTCGGACTTTTGCATTCAGATCAGTTGGACTGTGGCGACATACATCAGGATTTCCAGCACCCTGTCAGCAACCCAGGCCTTGAAGACATTATAGAAAGAACAGTGGCAGGCTTTGACACGGGGATTGTGCAAGACTATGACAGATCGGCAGGTACAGAGACGTCTGCGAGATAAGCACGGGAACATAGCGTTCAGAAAGGTTGTGCTGCGTAAGTCAGATGGTGTCGATGTGTTGTTGTGCGAGTCAGATGACATTGTTTTAGAATATTCCTGCGTGCCGAATACGGAGAACGACTGTGTGTTCTGGTACATTAAACAAGAACACAGGAACATGTCATGTGAGGAACATGTCAAGCTGGCCCACCTGCGAAAAGGAAGACGTGCCAGCAACACACAACGCGCTGGGATTCAAGCACGTGCGGCGCGGCGGTTGCACGTTCTCCACGGCCTGGTCCAATTCTACCTGGGGTGACGGTCCTTTGCCGAACGGGTTGAGTATGCATATCAGGAACACTTTGTCATTCACAACTTTGCCATGTAATATGAAAGAAAAAAAATTGCTGTGGTTTCCATGACAATGAGATCATGTCGTGTCGCGTTTTTTCGATCGCGCTGATTTGTTAATGAGCTGTAAGCTTAATAGCAATACACTTCTTTCGTTCGTTCGTTCTCTCTCTCGTGCTCAGATTTGGGATTACTTATTCATCTGGTCTTGCATTATTTTCATGAACTCCTTTCTTAACTTTTAAGTTTGATTGGTGCAACGCACACCATGTTGTGACATACCGAAATGGTGGACATGTGGGAAAATGGGTAGTGGAGAAATAACAAAATGGTGGACATGTGGGGAAACGGGTAGCGGAGAAATAACAAAATGGTGGACATGTGGGAAAATGGGTAGCGGAGAAATAAGAAAATGGTGGACATGTGGGGAAATTGGGTAGCGGAGAAATACCAAAATGGTGGACATGTGGGAAAATGGGTAGCGGAGAAATACCAAAATGGTGGACATGTGGGGAAATGGGTAGCGGAGAAATAACAAAATGGTGGACATGTGGGAAAATGGGTAGTGGAGAAATAACAAAATGGTGGACATGTGGGGAAATGGGTAGCGGAGAAATACGAAAATGGTGGACATGTGGGGAAATAGGTAGCGGAGAAATAACAAAATGGTGGACATGTGGGGAAATAGGTAGCGGAGAAATACCAAAATGGTGGACATGTGCGGAAATGGGTAGCGGAGAAATACCAAAATGGTGGACATGTGGGAAAATGGGTAGCGGAGAAATACCAAAATGGTGGACATGTGCGGAAATGGGTAGCGGAGAAATAACAAAATGGTGGACATGTGGGGAAATGGGTAGCGGAGAAATAACAAAATGGTGGACATGTGGGGAAATGGGTAGCAGAGAAATAACAAAATGGTGGACATGTGGGGAAATAGGTAGCGGAGAAATAACAAAATGGTGGACATGTGGGGAAATGGGTAGCGGAGAAATACGAAAATGGTGGACATGTGGGGAAATAGGTAGCGGAGAAATAACAAAATGGTGGACATGTGGGGAAATGGGTAGCGGAGAAATAACAAAATGGTGGACATGTGGGGAAATAGGTAGCGGAGAAATAACAAAATGGTGGACATGTGGGGAAACGGGTAGCGGAGAAATAACAAAATGGTGGACATGTGGGGAAATAGGTAGCGGAGAAATAACAAAATGGTGGACATGTGGGGAAATGGGTAGCGGAGAAATAACAAAATGGTGGACATGTGGGGAAATGGGTAGCGGAGAAATAACAAAATGGTGGACATGTGGGGAAATGGGTAGCGGAGAAATAAGAAAATGGTGGACATGTGGGGAAATGGGTAGCGGAGAAATAACAAAATGGTGGACATGTGGGGAAATGGGTAGCGGAGAAATCACAAAATGGTGGACATGTGGGGAAATGGGTAGCGGAGAAATAACAAAATGGTGGACATGTGGGAAAATGGGTAGCGGAGAAATAACAAAATGGTGGACATGTGGGAAAATGGGTAGTGGAGAAATAACAAAATGGTGGACATGTGCGGAAATGGGTAGCGGAGAAATAACAAAATGGTGGACATGTGGGGAAATGGGTAGCGGAGAAATAACAAAATGGTGGACATGTGGGAAATTGGGTAGCGGAGAAATACCAAAATGGTGGACATGTGGGAAAATGGGTAGCGGAGAAATAACAAAATGGTGGACATGTGGGAAAATGGGTAGCGGAGAAATAAGAAAATGGTGGACATGTGGGGAAATGGGTAGCGGAGAAATAACAAAATGGTGGACATATGGGAAAATGGGTAGCGGAGAAATAACAAAATGGTGGACATGTGGGGAAACGGGTAGCGGAGAAATAACAAAATGGTGGACATGTGGGAAAATGGGTAGCGGAGAAATAACAAAATGGTGGACATGTGGGGAAATGGGTAGCGGAGAAATAACAAAATGGTGGACATGTGGGGAAATGGGTAGCGGAGAGGGAACGAACGGGAAAGGGAGAGGGGGAGTCGAACGAGGAGGGAAATCCATCACGATTTTGTATCAGCAAATATTGTTTCAGTAAGGTCTCGTTTAGAGACTGAACTGAATCATTTTATTTTGCAAAGAGAACTGCATTTATGTTGATGCTGCAACTCCGACATATTTCAATGTGAACATTTGTGCAGATTACGGAAGAATGATAGGTTGCCATTTATGAGTGTAACGAATATAGTGATACGTGTGACATTAATCTTGTATGTGTGTGTGTGTGTGTGTGTGTGTGTGTGTGTGTGTGTGTGTGTGTGTGTGTGTGTGTGTGTTCTCATATTTATGTATAATCTTCATACCGAAATATTTCTACAGCACTCTGGCGATAACACAAAACTCTCCATGATATCGAGGGAATACACATTTACTCACAAGCACACTGATAATTTGACATTCTGATTCCTGCGCCTCTTGCCACCCCGTCCCCCGCCCAAACGCACCATCTTCACTCCTTCACTGCTTCCTACCACCGCCCATGCTCACCTTGCACATCTAACCTCTTACAACACACACAACACACACACACACACACACACACCACACAATGAATGCACATGCTCCTTTCTATACCACCCAACCCCTACTCTCTCTCTCTCTCTCTCTCTCTCCCTCTCTCTCTCAAGAGAGAGAGAGAGAGTAGGGGTTGGGTGGTAGAGAGAGAGAGAGAGAGAGAGAGAGAGAGAGAAGAGAGAGAGAGGCAGGGAGTAAAGCCAACAATGTACTGGGTCTTAGCAGTCAAAGGCGAAACATGATGGTTTTGTACACTGCACACTAACACATACACACGAGCATAATACCTTTACTGCAAGTACCAGGTGTAGGCGTGACAGCTGGCAAAGCACTATGTAGAAGTGACTCTCACATAGCCTGCTGCATGAATTCATTTCGCCCCCCCCCCCCCCCCATCTCTCTCCACACACACACACACACACACACACACACACACACACACACATCAGCACACACACACACACACTGAACAATTTGGTAGTGGGGAAAAACAAGTTCAGGCTAACAATTCTTCAGTTATTACATTATTGACATGGCAAAGATTTAAATGAAAGAAAAAAAAAGGGGGGGGGGGGGGGAGCGGGGAAGGGTGAGAGAAAAAGAAAATGGGAATATAAAATCAGGAAATATATTCCACGGGAGAAAAGGAAAATGAAAACATAAACATCAGAAAATATATTATAAATGTAAAACCCTTCACTGGCAGCATATGGGAACCATCGTTATCCTCGCTCAAGACAGATCATTAATGTTTCATACTGCCTGCTCGAAGACCTTTCGTCCGCTAGATCGGACTCACCAGGGAGACACGGCTGATTGTGTATGTGCCCCTTTGGCATCAAATGGAGATACACCACAGGCTATAATTCTGTGGTGCTCTTACCATCAAGGGTTAAAACAAAAATCCTAGAGCATCCCAAAGCAGCCACGGAAGGGTAGAACAGTAAATCAGAAAGAAATTGTGGAAACGAATTAAGTTGCTGAAAATCTAAAATCGTTATATAAGCAGTAAAAACGTCCCACTGATTGACCAAACAATATCATGCTGAACGATTTAATAGTGGGGGAAAACAAGTTCAGGCTTCTCTCTCTCTCTCTCTCTCTCTCTCTCTTCTCTCTCTCTCACACACACACACACACACACACACCACACACACACACACACACACACACACATACACACACACACACACCACACACACACACACACACACACACACACACACATATACACACACACACGCACACACACACACACACACACACACACACACACACACACACACACACACACACACACACACAACACAACCACAAACACACACACACACACATCACCCACAACGAGTGGGCGGATCATGCGGCTAAAAAGGCAGCGAAAAATTTAGAAGGTTCACAGCATCTTGACATTCAACTAGATCTGCATGAATTCAACCAGCGCATAGAAAAAGTGTCTCAAAATCAGGTTGCTGAACTGCACAAAAAATAAATAGTCAGTATTACCAGCACTGTGTACAAGTAAAGAATGCAGCGAATCCGAAATCTTTTTTAAACAATTTATCTGTAATGCATTCCAGACATGTTACTACTTTGATGTATAGGTTCCGATTGAATGCTTTTAGAACAAAGTATTCTAAAAAAATTACATTGCATATGTGGCAAACAAATTACTGTAAACCATCTACTTCTTCACTGCCCAGGAGTTAGGCACTCTGTTCCTCAGATAAAGTTAGCAGATCAATTGTCAGCCAGTGTACTGGAAAATCCACTGAAAATATTTTAAATAATCATGCATTACTTTGCATGTTCTCTGAAATTTTTAATTCCAGTCCACTTGTTATCTATCTCTGATGTATCTTAAACTAAAATTGTTGTGTTGTACGACATTGATATAAAAGAGTTACGGTTATATGATATATGGTCCCCCCCACTCCCTTCCTCTATTCCGTCCTCCTTTCCACCCTGATGCCCCCCATCCCCACCCGCAACCCCCCTCCCCCTACCCACCCCTCTGCATTATGCTCCAATCCTACTAAACTTTTTTCGTTTGATGTACTTTAATTTCCCCGATCAACATACACTAAAGGCTAGATAAACAACCAGGATAAGTAAATATCTACATATCTCACAACCCATCCCAACCTTCCCCTCTTACCCCTAGCACAGTCCCTCTCTCTCTCTCTCTCTCTCTCTCTTGCACGGGGGGCTGAGATGATCTCACTGTGGCGACAGCACGCTTTTTCCTGAGCTCTCTCGGAAATTAGTCGTTTTTGTTAATTAGCGCTTTACTTAGTGCCTTTTGGCAGAACCTGACCTGACAGTCACCTAGCGGCAAGTGTACTGATGACAGTGACATAAAATGTGTGACTATCAGTGACCATGCCTGTGGACAACGTGTGATTTCGTGCAAGTTGTGGCCTGTTCCTTGGCACGTTTCTGAACATGGCGAAGCGTGTCAAGTTCGTGTTGAAAATGCGAACCAGAGTGGTGGCCGTACGGAACAAACTGCAGGGTTTGTTGTTCGTGTTTGTTGCTGCATACCTCTTATGCTGTGGCGATGTGGAAATGAACCCTGGGCCTACAGACAACGAGTGCCGCACAGAGGAGGCTACTGCAAACAGTGATACAGTGACTGAATCCAGGATTACCATGACTTCCCCTTCCCAGCTCGCCGCAGACTCAGGTTTCTCCTCTGACGTAGCATCACAGATACTGGACACCCTCAAACTTCAAAGTGAGAGGTTCGAATCTATTGTCAGTCGTTTGTCCAGCATGGAAAGTAATATAGGCGCCATCAGATCTGACATTGGACTGGTGAGAAGCAAGTGTGAGGAGATTGGGAGACGATGTGACAGCCTTGAAAAGAATATACAAGTGATTGCTTCGTCCTTAGATGAAACCAGAGAAGACGTTGGGGATTTGTTTAGGCAGTGTGCCGAAAATGAAAAAGGATTTCAGAAACTCACCTCTAGTGTCGAAAAAATGAAAAGTGAAATGGACTGTTTGAAAGAAAATCATGACAGACTGGAAGGTTTCTCACGTCGAGATAACCTTCGCTTCTACGGTGTGCCTGAGATGGCCAAGTCTGAAAACTATGACACTTGTGCCAGACTGATCGCCGATACCCTCAACAGTGTGGAGGGGCCGATGAAATGGACAACCGATGACATCGCCCGAGCTCACAGGGTAGGGGAAAACAGAGACGGCCGACCCAAATCAATGGTGGTCAAGTTTAGTCAGTGGAAGAAGATGGCAGTGATCACAGACCGTGGTTTCAGAGAAAGACTGAAAGCGAAAGGTGTGACAGTGTCCAACGACCTGACCAAACGACAAGCCAGTATTGTGGCAGAAGCCAGGAAGGAGGGGAAAGTGGCCTACTTTAAGAGAGGCAGACTGGTTGTGGAACCAAAACGACCGGACCCCAGAACCTATGCGGAGGTAGCAGCCACAGGAGACGACCGCGCCGACGCTGATGCCAGAGGAACAGCTTCCGAGGCCAACGCCGATACCGCGAGGAAGCCGGCAGCTGACAGCGTAACAGAGGGCAGAGGGCAGCAGAAAGTACGCGAAGCAGAGACGGGGATTCCCCTCGTCGCTTCAACGAGGTCAGCCAGTCTGACCCTGCACGGGGCGCACATGGTGTGCGTGGTGGCAAAGGTGGGGCGGGACGAGGTGGGCATGGCGACGGCAGTCTACACCGCTTCTTGTCACCCCCTGCCAACAAGAGCCCTGCCAATGACGCACGACCCAGGCGAAGTGCACGACGACTACACGGTAGGACAGGCCGGATCATCTTGAGAAAGTGACATTTCTTGTTTACAATGTGGAAAACTTATACAGCAAGCTTAATGACTTTTCTTTCATGGATTACATTTCGAAGTTTGATGTTGCGTGCTTGACAGAGACTTTTGTTGATAGTTCTTTTGATGTCAGTAATATTCTTCAAGACTTTGTTAAGTTTGCTGCTCCAGCAAGAAAATTGTCACATCATGGAAGACATTCTGGTGGCGTTCTTCTGTTAGTGCGCAAATCCTTTTCCAGATATATTTCAGTAGTCAATGTTAATTGTGAAAATGTTGTGGCCATACGGATTGACAGATGTGTATTTAACTCGGATAGAGATGTGTTATTGTTCGCATGTTATGTTGTCCCTGAAAATGGTCCTTTGTACAATTCAATGGAAATCGAAGATGGGATCGTGAACTTGGAAGAATGTATCTTGCAGGCTACAGAAAATGAAAACGTAAATGTTTTGATAATGGGTGACCTCAATGCAAGAACTGGATCTGAACAACCAACACCCGAAGTGATGACTAATTACTCACTGATATTGATGATGACGATTGTGTGACTGATGATGTTTTGCACAGATTTTCAAAAGATGATGTTATAAATAGTTTCGGTAAATCGTTGTTGAATTTATGTTTTATGATCAACTGTGTCATAGTTAATGGTTGTGGTGAATGTGAGTCTGCTGGGGATTTTACGTATGTTTCTCCTCACGGCTCTAGTGTGATCGATTATGTCATTATGTCTAAGGATATGTTTTCTACGCAACATTGTAAGCTGAATGTCGGAGACCGTATTGACTCCTGGCATTTACCAGTTAAACTTCAGTGGACAAATGTAGGACAGGATGTGGAAAAGCCAGCTGAAGCTGAACAAGGTGTGGAAGATAGGTTTGTGTGGTCAGACGATTTGCTTAGTGTTTTTGAAGAGGAATTAAGTTCTCATGAATTTGATGAAAGCCTACAGAATGCCTACCAAGCTCTAGATACCGATGTCAATATTTCCATTGAACTCTTCGTTAAATCACTTTGCAGCGCTGCTTCTTGCATGATGAGAACAAAAGGAAATAAGAAAAAGAAAAACGACTGGTTTGACAAGGAATGTGATCGAAAAAAGAAGGCAGTTAAGGGGTCACTACGGAAATTTAAACGAGCTTCAAAGAAATCACGTGCAGAAAAAAGAGAAGAGTACGTAAAAGAAAGAAAAGAATACAAATATTTGTTAAACAGAAAAAAGATGAATTTGACCAAAGAAGATTAACCAAACTCAATCAGTCGATTAATGATCCAACGGTATTTTGGCAAATTATTCGATCAGTCAATAGAAAGTCAGCCATATACAACTCTATTACCATTGATCGGTGGCATAACCATTTTTACAATGTCTTTAATGATGTGGATGTATCATCTACTCCAGAGGAAAATATCGAGTTTAGCCATGTGGGAGAAACAACAGATGACTCAGATGTTTTGTTCGATGAACTAATTTCCAGGCATGAGGTTCAAGCCAGCATTGTTAATCTCAAGGCCGGAAAAAGTTCTGGTCCTGACAAACTTATTAGTGAGATGCTGAAGCATGCCAATTCAAAAATTATTGATTTCTTAGTTATTTATTTCAATAAATTGTTTGGCCTTGGTGTTTTCCCAGATGATTGGTCGAAATCTATAGTTGTTTCAATATATAAAAAGGGAAATCCAAACCTGCCAGATAACTATCGTGGCATTGCCCTAACGAGTGTTGTAAGTAAGGTGTATACACATATTTTAAACAAAAGACTTTCAAAGTGGGTAGAGAAAGAGGAAAAAATAATAGAAGAGCAAGCAGGCTTCAGACCAGGTATAGTACCGTAAATCATATTTTCACCCTATATGCGATAGTACAAAAGTTTCTTATAAAAAAAAGTCTAAACTGTATGCTGCCTTTGTGACTTCAGAAAGGCGTTCGATTCTGTGAACAGAAATGTTTTATGGGCAGTTTTGAGAAAATGTGGTGTGAAAGGAAAACTTTATCAAGCTATACGAAGTGTTTACGATTCTGTATTAGCATGTGTACGAGATAAATGTTGTTATTCTGATTACTTTGAATGCCCAAGGGGGGGGGGGGGGGGGGGGGGGGTGAAACAAGGATGTCTATTAGCCGCTCTTATTTTCCTTTTCATAAACGAATGGCTGTTGATTTGTCAAGCAATGGAAAACATGGTATTCAGCTTATTCCTGGTGCAGTGGAAATATTCTTATTATTGTTTGCGGATGATGTTATTTTGTTATCTGACTCTGTTATTGGGCTCCAGAATCAAATAAATAGTCTTAGAGAAAGGGCAGATCGATTAAAGTTAACAGTCAATCTTGACAAAACAAATGTAATGGTTTTCAGAAAAGGTGGCTACTTAAGTGACAGAGAAAGATGGTTTTATGGAAATGAAGAAGTAAAGGTAACTAACTCATACAAAATACTTAGGGATGGCTTTTACCACAAAGTTGAGTGTTAGCAATGTCTGTCTGATGTTTGTAGAAACGCAAAAAAAGGAGTGATGGAAATTATGAAATCATTACGAAGACTAAACACTATTGATATAAATTAATTTTGGAAGCTTTTCGATACACAAATTCAGCCTATCCTAACATACGCAGCTGAAGTCTGGGGATTAGAACAAGACAGTAAACAGATTGAAAATGTCTACATGTTTGCCATAAAAAGATATCTGAATGTACCCCTACATACATCAAATAAACTGATATATGGAGAAACTGGGAGGTATTCTCTACGCGTTACAACTACCATAAAATGCATCAAATACTGGTTAAAACTAGTCAGACTCCCCATGTCGAGAATATGTAGGCAAGCCTACAAAATGCTTCGGTTACAGCACGAATCTGGTCACTTTAATTGGGTGTCAGAAGTACAAAAGACTCTGACTGAAAATGGCTTTGGTATTGTTTGGCTGAACCAGGGAGTTTGTTCAGAATATGGTTTGATAACAGAATTCAAAGACAGACTCATTTCCTGTTTCAAACAAAATTGGCATGCAGAAATAGATAATAACGATAAATATAGATATTTCTGTTCCTTCAAAAGCATTTTTCAGGCAGAAAGTACCTAACGTTAGTTACAAATAAATGGCACAGAGATCAGTTTGGCCAGATTTAGGTTAAGGGTTAGTGGTCTGAAAAACTGTAAGCAATGGTTCTTAAGTTCTGAATATTCGAATGATACTATTTGCCCAGCTTGTGGAAATGAATTAGAAAACGAAGAACATTTTTTGTTTCATTGTACTACTTATGCTGACAAACGTAAAAGCTGCAGTGTGTTGAATACTCGTTCATTCCACCCAAATAATGTTAGCGTTGCTTCAGTGTTATCTAATAATAATGAACGTGTTGTTAAAGAAGTGGCTAAATACATAGCTGAAGCCATGTATGTGAGAAAAAAGATAATTGAGCAAAATACCGGTTAACATAAGGATGATCCAATGTGCGGATGTTCTGGGGAGGGCGGGGGGTTGGGGAGGGTGTGTGGGCTGGCGGAATAGGGGAAGGGAGAGGGCAGGGTTAGTGGTCAAGTGTGTGTGATTATGGCGGTATGGATGTTGGGGGCAATAGTAGAAAGGTAGCGGGGTGGGGCGGAGGGAAAGGTGAGGACGTGTGTGTGTGTGTGTGTGTGTGTGTGTGTGTGTGTGTGTGTGTGTGTGTGTGTGTGTGTGTGAGTACGTGTACGCATGAAATTTCTGCTTTTTGTATCGGTGAATGCATTTGCCAACCCCCTTGTCTAAAAGGCTTAACTGCTAAACGGACAATAAAAATGTCAGTGTCAGTGTCAGTGTCTCTCTCTTGCACACATACACAGGCGCACACACACACATAATTATGCACGGACATACACACACGCACTCAAACGCACACACACACATACACACACACGCGCGCGCGCACGCGCGCACGCCCTCGCACACACACGCACACAATCTTTTTTCCCCGTCTAATAACACTTATAGTGAATAGACGTTAAACTAAAGAACTAAATAACAACACACACACACACACACACACACACACACACACACACACACACACACACCACACCACGCACGCACGCACGCACGCACGCCCGCACACACGCACACACACACACACACACACACACACACACACACACAACACACACACACACACACACACACACACACACACACACACACACACACACACACACACATCCGTTAATCAGGATGTTGAACCAAAACAGATCTTTAACAGAACGAGGGGCATTTCTAATGGACTCCCATGGATATTCAACAGGAAAAACAAGACTCAAAATTGTTCTGTCGATTGTAACTTTTTGAGACAAAACAAAACAAATCAGAACACAAGGCTCCTCTTACAGTAATGTCAGTTTTGATTTCTTCATAGCGTCTTTGTCCTGTGGGAGTTCATGTCGAGGTCTTCGGTAACGGTATGTTCATGACACTTTAGTTGGATGGATGAGGTGCCTCACACCAGAAAGGGACGCTCGCTCACGCTGGCTCCGCGTCTTAGCAATTACCGTGGTCAATAGGGGACGTTGCAGTTAGTGTCCTGCGTATGTTGGATCAGAGCAGGCATCTCTTGACGGCAGCAATCTGGTGTCACCTCTGGTGCGTTAACTAATAAAGACTTGATGTTTTCTGCTTCCTGTGAACTGTTGGTGCCAGGGCTGACATGGAACAAACTAGGCTGTGACTCTGAACGGGAGCCCGAATGGGCGTGGTGGGAGTAGTGCCATTGAGGTACCATTGACGACGGAGAAGAAAAACGACTGTCTGACACTCGCTGTATAGGAATCCTGCCGATTTTCACCGACACCTGGGCTGTACTTCCTACTTTCGTCATAATAGTGAAACCACTCACCTTTTGTAACAGGTAAATGCCTTCACAAGCTATGATCACTACATGTATTAGCGTCAACAGCTCCAGCTCAGCTAACTTCAGTTTCAGTGAATGACACTTTACTCACAGGAAAAATAGTTTTTTTTAATAATTCTAGACCAGAGTGAAACAAAAACTGGTTTCTGTCCACTAAAACTACAAGCGCTAAACCAAACTGCTAACTATGTTACATTCTGCTATTTTGATGGGTTACTGGATGTACGCGGATTAGGTAAGACCCTTTTTCTGCGAAAATAATTTTTAAGAGGCTTGATTATCCTTCCTCGTCAGAAAGTGAAGTGCTTTACCCCTCTATCCATTAGCATGGTCTGCAGCACGCAATGGAAATGCGCAAACTTTCCTTTTTCAATGATAATTTGACTTCCTTTTGATAGTAATGGTGTTGAGTTCCTTTAATGGTAATTTGTGTGTGTCAGAGAGAGAGAGAGATTCAAAGCAGCCTTAAAACACTACCTGTGTTTTCTCACATTTTGCCACGAGTCTCTTCTGAAATACACCTTTAACAATTTTGCGCACAGCAGGCGCTGTTTTAGCTTGCATAAGATTTATAAACCGAAGCTGCATTCACTACAATACTTACTCAGCATCACGTGAACCACCCTGGAGTAAATAATGTAGGGAAAACGAAACGATGAACACATATATAGCAGGTGCTGCCTATCGATGGGGCTGGTTTCCTCTTGCATACGTTTTCCTGTATTGCTATAGAGCAAACTAGAAACTGCTTGTGTTTAGCCTTCAGGAATTAGGCTGAAGGTCTGCAGCATGGTCTGCAAATCTTTTTTTGGTGCCAGCCGCCATGGCCAAGTGGTTAGCATCACGGACTCCCGGCTGGGAGATCGCGGGTTCGATTCCCATCAGAACCATGTGTGATTTTTCTGCCCCGACCAGCTTCTACACAGAACTGAGTTTGCTGCTGACTCAGTTGGGAAAGCTGGGACCATAGAGTCGAGTTTCATCCACTCAGTGGATGCGTCTCTGGGAGTGTTGCTCAAATTTCCAGACCAACACAACGGGTGTCTGTATTCCTTGGGCCTGGTTGAAAGTAAGCGTAGAGTACAGCCCTGTCGTGAAGTCTCAGACTGGAATGGAAATCTGTAGCATCATCTTCATCATCCTCATTCTCATCGATCATCATGAAAAAAAGCCTCAAATTCTGTGCCATTCATGCCCTGCTCTCATGGTGACCTAAGTTTTGATGTCCTTTCCACGTCTATGGCCTGGGTTTGATTCCATTGGGGTAACTAGTATCAGCATATACATGGGTAATGTTCTTGGACGGGACCTGGTGGTGCCCTCCGGAGGGACAGCTCACTCACGTCAGCATTGCAACTAAGCAATTGTTGTCTTCAGTAGGGGACTTAGTAGGTGGTGTCCAGCATACGTTGGGCCAAAACAGTGACTCGGCAGCAGTGCAGTGTCTCCTCCAGTGGGTTGCCTCTTGAAAGTAGACACTGTCTGCTCTCTGTGAATTGCGGTTGCTGGGTCTGCAGCTTAACAGGCTGTGGAGAGGTGGGGAGGGTGTGGGAGGCTTAGAATGAGTGGCAATGTCATTGAGATGGCACAGCAGATGGGACAGAAAAAAAAAGGAAGAGAAAAAAGAACAAAAAATGTCTTTGGTTGAAGAACCCTTGTTTATGACTATATCAGCTCCAAATGTCTTCTCAGCAGTCAGTGCGACTGCAGAGTCGTAGGCAGGCTGCCAAATGGGTTTCTGGATCCACAGTTTCATTAGCACTGGTCACTACATTTGTGCTGACCGCCTGCTGACCACAACCATTCCTACAGCCTTGTCGTGTCCTATGTCCCTGCTGCGCTTCATAAATTGTGCTGAAAGGAGGAAAACAACATTTCAGATCAGTCCATGACATTGCAGAAGGCATCAGTTGCAACTATTTCTGATCTGGTGGAAAAGACAAATACCTGGGGAAGTGCTTGTTGTACATGCAAAACAGATCAGTAACAGGCCCAATCAGCAAATGAGCACACGCCCTTTACCTGGCACAATTGTCAAGCATCCAGCTTAACGTTTACCCATCTGCTGCTAGGTTTTCTTTTCCTGGGATGTGTTCCGCCGTTCACTATACCTTTATGGAATAAAGAACAAAGAAGAGAAAACCAGTTTAGCTATTGGTATGGATGACCCTACTTTCGTAGACAGTCCGTTCTATAAGCCAGAACGTACATTGTAAAGCGTATAAAAGCTCGGCTCCTTACCAAGAATAATCATTATATAAGTATTCTTAATAACAAGACCAACATAAAGAAGAACAATCATCATCATCAACATCATCATCATCATCATCATCATCATCATCATCATCACCATCATCATCATCATCATCATCATCATCATCATCATCATCAATAATACTCAAAAATGGATAGTAAGACTTGGTTGACTTGAGCTATGTACACACCACAGCTGCAAAAGTACAGTATGCACACGTTTCCAGCCAACAAAGTATGAACACATTTTGACATGAACCAAGCTGCTTTCATCTCCACAAAATAATGAAAATCTCTGATTCTACATAGCCAGGTTCCTTCTGACTACCCGTCAGACCCCAGCCTGAAAGATCATCATCCAAAGAGACAATAGCATTGGTATCTGATGTAAGGGTATTATCAAACGCTACTAGTCTGGTCCTGCTTCAGTTCCTGATGGTATGACAATAAATTGTCAAGGCTGCCTTTCTCAGTTTGCACTGCAATCTGGTATTGCCTTTGTTTCTGAGATGATGGACTACAGGGAAATCAAATTTCGCAGCAGGGAATGCTGCCACGAGATTTCTCATTACCCATGGATATTTTCTGCAAGTCCTCTGGCCTTTCACGACGCCAAATGTATATTCAAACCAAGGAACTGTATGCTTTGTCTGTTTGTTTGTTTAGTCGAAATGCATTACTTTATTGCAGTTTACAGTTTATGCATTAGCCATATTAGTACCAGCAAGTGAGGCAGGTCAAGCTATGTATTTCCACTACACGCTTTACCATACACAATAACCTTAAACAATGAAATGAATAATTGTTAGCGGATAAACACAACATTTATTTCCCTTCTGTCTCCCTTCCACTTTTTGATAGCCCAAGGTATGAGAGAGGTGGGGGGGGAGTTCAAATGGGATCCTGTCTTTTTTTTAAAAAGTTTTCACTGTGGCTGTAGTGATGTCAATCAGGGACTTGAACTATAATCCAGCCTTCTAATGTTCCCTAGCTTTCCCTTCCTACTATCTATCTATCTATCTATCTATCTATCTATTATCTATCTATCTATCTATCTATCTATCTATTTCATGGAGGTTGGGGATTATGAGTGAGGTGGGACGGAGGGTATTGAAATAAGGACACAAAATAACAAATAACAAATGAAGTAATATGCTTTGAGCTTATCTAAACATTGACATATCCTAAAACTACTTTCGTTAGCAAATATTCTTTTCAGGATTGTTTTCCTCAACCACAATTGGCGAATGGTCTCTATGTGTGAATGAACCACGGCCTATTGTCCTCCATGTGGCGAAGGCTGTCTTCAATTGTGTCTTTTTGTCTGGGAGCCAAAACAGGACCATTACGCCAGCACCAGCATTCCCAGATCTGCTATAACTGTACAAATAAAATACTTTTCTAGTGTCCTTCACATAATGGCACAGAATAATAAGCGCCCTTTAGGCATCTGCGCGCCAAACCACAAATGCATAGCTGATTTTAAAGATGTTTGAAGCGTATCCAGTTAAAAATTGTGGTCTGCCATTTTTTTGTCCCGAACTTACTTTTTTTTTTAAAAACATATTTTAATTCGTGTTACATCTGGACAGGTGATCGTAGGAAGAGGGAAGAGTTTTAGTTCAGTAACGAACTATACGATCTGGGTGTCCAGCATCGGTGCTTCTTATTCGTCCACTTTTCCACAGTCTGCAAACTTTGGCAAGATGAAGCTTCTTGATCAACATCTGTTGCTAAACAGGACTGCGCACTGGGAAGTCTGCCTGGTTTACATGCTTGTCTTCTGAAGTCTTAGCGTTTACATCTCTCTCTCTCTCTCTCTCTCTCTCTCTCTCTCTCTCTCTCTCCTCTCTCCTCTCTCTCTCTTCATAAAGGGCAATGACCTTTATTTGAAGTAAACCAGTTGAGATCTGAGATCTCTCTATCTGTGTGTGTGTGTGTGTGTGTGTGTGTGTGTGTGTGTGTGTGTGTGTGTGCGTGCGTGCGTGCGTGCGTGTGTGTGTGTGTGTGTGTGTGTGTGTGTGTGTGTGTGTGTGTGCGTGTGTGCTTGTGTGTGTGATTGTGGTGTGTGTGTGTGTGTGTGTGTGTGTGTGTGTGTGTGTGTGTGTGTGTGTGTGTGTGTGCTGGAACTTAAAACCAGGTTCCAGCTCCTTCACCTAAGACACCGCTTTCTTTGGTAGCCACTCGTGCACGAAAAAAGTCCAGTTCCTCTTGCATAAACGAAGTCCTGTCTTGTGACAAGGTGGCTTGTGTTTGCTTCTTCTTCTTCTTCTTCGCACACTCAGACAGGACCCCAGCGGCACTCTGAAGAGTCGCCAAAGTGGAATTTTGGCGAACATGTAGTGTTTGAGTCTGGAGTGCCTTGTCCTCAGTCTCACAATGCTCAGTCTGGTGTGGAGAGCAGGTAGTATGTGTCCTTGTCGACGTCTGGGTGCTGCTCAAGCCATGTTTTTTCTGCTTCTCCTTGATACTGCTTTCGGTTTCTTAAATGGAGACTTCCTGCTCCATTTGGGGATGCCGTCCTCCTTTCTTTGCCAGTTGGTCAGCTTCCTCATTGCCATATAAGTTGCAGTGTGAGGGTATCCACTGGATGACGGTGTTCTCAGTGGCCTGCTGCAGAATGGCCAGGGCAGAGACAAGGGTGTCGAGCTCCTCGTTTTGAGAATTTTTAACAGCCTGCAGTACTTTTTTTTAGAGCATCGGGGAACATTCTGTTTTCTGACGCAGTGTGGACTAGCTTGCTGCTTCTTCAGTCAAGAAAGTTTATTTCATTCCGGGAAGCGGACAAATAACCCCAGATTCTGGAAGGGGGTAAGAAAAAAAGCCTGAGAACGTTCGTTAATCAAACTTTGGATTACCCAATTACTGAATGAAAGATAATTTAGTTGAGGCGAGAGAATGCTTTTTTTTCTATCAATCTAATTATACTATCGTAAATTATGACGTATTAATTTGTCTTTTTGTTCCATAAATCGTCTCTGTTTTACCCTTTAGAAAACAATAAAGGATGACTGCAGATCTTCCAAGCAGTGTAAACACTCCGACTAGTGTCTTAAACAGGGTATGGTGGAGGGGGGGGGGGGGGTGATTGAGCATCAGGGTGGGAGAAGAGTGAGGCAAAGAAGCCAGGTACACTAACAAACATATGTGCTCACAAAATAATATCAGTCGAATATACGTAGACCCTCATCCTCTCTAGCACTTCAAATACTGTTTCACGTGTGTTGACAACACCACATTGGTTAGTTACAAAACAGCCTTTCAACGTGGGAGGGAAGAACAAAAAAATGAAGAAAAGGTGGTGTGAGAACAGTGGCAGCGTGGAATCACACGTGGCGTATGTGATTACCTCCCCATGCGTGCACTGAGACTCTGGTGGAAACAGAGCACTTTTCAAAGCAATGCCACAACCGCCAGTATCCTCAAACAACCTCCCTACCAACATTCAACTGATCACGACGAAAATCGTGTTCACAATTTGTTTTTCATTCACACGTATGAACAAAAGGTTTTCACATTTTCCAGTTAAACCTTATTGCAAGACTCGACACTCTTCTCTTTTACAGTTTGAAGTGTTCTGCATTACATTTTTAAAGAACATAATGTCAAAAGAGTAAAGTAGAGCAGAAAAGGAATACACGGATAAAGAAAAATGAACAAACGTACGTCTACCCGTGTATAGATCGCCATTCAGCTGTGGGCCTCAAATACACAACGTACCTACAACCCGAGTTCCCGCCTTGGACAAGTAACCATCCCGTATGTCGGAGGTGTCACAGAAATCCTTTCACGTAAGATCAGGAAAACACGGCGTGGAGGTACATGCCAAGCCATACAACACCATCAGGAGCAAGCTTGTGGCCGCGAAAGACAAAATAGACAAACCGGACCAATCAGGGACAATCTACGAAATCCTGTGAGATGAATGTGATCAGTTGTAAGTGGGTGAAACAGAAAGAAAACTGAGGTTCCGTGTCACAGAACATAAGAGGGTCTCCTCCCCGGTGGGGGAACACATGATCAGCAGCGGACATGTGTTCTCCAGTGACAGCATCAATGTCCTGGACCGGGAGGCCAGATGGTTCCAGAGAGGGGTGAAGGAGGCCATCTACATCGCGGCCACCTCACCAACCTTCAACTGGAGGAGACACATCCTGCCATCGGTCTACAACTCCCTAGTTCGGTTGCATGACGTGAGCTCGACTCGCGAACGTGAACACTGAACACAGTTCACCCCGTCAGTCGAGCAGTGCTGATGAAGGCTGCCAGATCGTAGCCGAAAGCTTCGTTTTCGTCCGTCTTTCTTTAGAGTCCAGGTACGAATGTTTAATCATACCAAAACGATGTTCAAACCAATGGAGGCTTGTAAATATTGTACCTTACAAACTCCAAGTTGTTTATACTTCGTAGAATGGATTACAATCTTCAACTTACCACAAAGGCTGGAGAAACAATGATTTGACAGGCAGGCCCTCGGACCGCTTCTCAGACAAGTAGCTCCAGGCTTGCACAAATGAGTTCCAGACACTCTTGAGACTTAACGCGTTACCGTTTAGTATCCGACCTTGAGGATGGCGTAGTAGCACCCTTCCCAAATCGAAGACAGTTGACCTCGGCAACAGCCACCACCTTAAAGTGGTGTTCAGTGTTTCAGCAATGAAGGCCCTCTAGAGAATCAGCGTACTTCACAGAGCTGGACGAAAGGAGTGGGAAAACGCCGCCGAGAAGCTGCTTGTGCTGTGTGCAGAGCACTCTGATATTCCGAGACTTTTCGTCCGTCCTCCATCTTTCTTCTCCCTTCCCCCTTCCAGCCCGCATAACGGCAACGGTCCAGAATCAAGGACGTAATGTAGGGTGCAATCAACTAGAAGAGACATGACCAGCTGCAGGTAGAGACTCACGCAGGCTAGGTACGAGTCCTCACGTGGAGGTGCTCTGACCCGCTACCAGTTCAGTTCTCGTACGTGCTTCTACGACTAACCGTATAGAGTGTAAGTCCACTGAGCCACACTCACTGGAAAGTGTCGGGTGAAACGGGAGGGGTGGGGGAGGGGCGAGGATACAGGAGTTCATAAAGTCAGGTCCTACACATACAATACTCATTCTCTCCCGAACGGATAAGTGGAGAAGACAAGACGGGAACAGGCTATACAAATATAAACACTCTTATCGTGATGGTCAAACCTCGTGGCGTTAGGTGTGTTTGAAAGTACAAGAACGTCAAGGAGCCTTACATAACATTGTATATTACGTTGATAGGATAGAACAAAACTGGGCACTTCGTATATCACTAAGGAAAATCACTATCTAGCTCTTAAAACCTAAGAAAACTGCAATAACAGCCGAGCTCGTGCATCAGCTGGTCGTATTTTCACGCATGAAAGAGACGTTGAAGTCCAGGCCAATCGCGTTCGTATCAGTGGCATGATCTGACGCTGAAGATTTTTTTTTTTTTTACCAGAAACACCAGAAACTCTCGTAGCTTAGTTTAGCAGAACCGGTGTTTGGAGGATCCTTTCTGTTTTTCAAAACAATCTGTTTTCGTTGTAACTTTGAGCCTCGCAGTAGTCCCTCGTCTTCCACCTTTCCTACCGAGCTACTATCGTAGAGTGTCTAAACTTGACAGCCGTTGATTCGGATGACAGATTGTGTTCTCTGAAGGAGCTTGCACGATGTGCTCATCATTTTCATGAACTCAGTTTTGAAGCAGACGTTTCACTGGTTCCAGGGCGGCCTTTGCTGTGTCAGTGACGGCTTCCTGGCATTGTCACCACTGATCTGTGCTGTCTTCAGCCACTGGTGCCATGACTTGAAGCATTTACGAATGGTCACGTGATACACAGAGGAAAGGGGAGGACTGACCTGATTAGCACGTGGTCTGTGCAGGAAGGAAACTTCAATAATCGGCAGTTAAAGAGACAAACATCGTATAAACACGTCTGTATGTAATGAATTTCAGTGCATACTCTGCAGTGGGCCACCTGTTTTCTGTGGCCACAATAATGTCATCACAAGAACACTGTGGTGTAAGATACAATGTGACAATGTTTGCAAAATCAGTCACAATCAAAACAAAAAACAAAACAAAACAAAAAATCCTGAAATTCTCACCACAGTTGGAACTGGACATGGACCTTAATGACAGCGGCCATGAGCGGAAACAGGCGGCACACTGTCGGTCAACCATCCTGTAGTGAAACAGACCTTAATGACAGCGGTCATGAGCGGGAACAGGCGGCACACTGTCGGTCAACCATCCTGTCGTGAAACAGCTGTAACTGGGAGTGGACCTATACAGCAAATAGGAGTGGTGAACTGAAGAAGAACATGAAATTTTGAATTCTGAAAATGACAGGCAACACGAAAGCTGTATTAATTCAAGCTTTATTCCAACACGCTCTGCACTTGCAAACGTGTAACATCAAGCGTACAGACAACAGCTGATCGACGAGGAGAGGTGATGAAGTCATCAGGTTCATGGAACATTGAGTGCTGATTATGATATTACCTTTTGTTTTTCTCACTTCCTGACTGTCATACCCTCCCCTCTCCATCCTCCCCTCCAAGCTCTCTCTCTCTCTCTCTCTCTCTCTCTCTCTCTCTCTCTCTCTCACACACACACACACACACACACACACATACAGAGAGAGAGAGAGAGAGAGAGAGAGAGAGAGAGAGAGAGAGAGAGAGAGAGAGAATATGTTAAACCCGCAGAATTCCTTGTATCACATTCTAATTTGAAACTTGAGATCTATGAGGGTACATAGTGCGTGAGCAAAGAAGTGTCCGTGCATTACGTCATAAAAACATTGGAAAGATAAGCGGAAAAACAAAGCTTTTCGGGAAAGAGTTATGCATAAAAAAGGGAGAATAATGCGAAGAAAACTGCAGGAAAATAAAGCGGCCACAAAGGAAGACATATGGAAACAGAAAATTCCAGAACCTTGTACTACGATTTGGTCAATCAGGGCATTCGACAGTATTTCAAACAAGTTTTCATAAAGTAAGGCAAGCAGACAAACAAACAAACGAAAAACAAAGGATGCTTTCAAGTAATTTGTATAGGCATGACTACCGTTAGGCGGCATCGAATTCACGTGCCTTAATTACTGATCAGTTAGTGTCTTGGTATTATTACACATATGAATTCGAATTAGTTCACAAATATCGATGATTATTATCACCATGACAATGAATGCGAGGTCAGTAGTGTAAAACGAACTGCTGTGAAGTTTGCTGTGTTGGAATATGACGCTGTCTATAAACAGCAAAGGGCATTACAACGTGTTATGAAAGATGTGGTCTTCTACAGTTATCAATGAGATGCTTTTTGTCACGTGTGCGCTACATATGGATCACACAAAGAATCATAAATCATAAGTGCAATCGGTTGGACCATCTAAGAAAACGACAAATGGCAACAGAATTCTTCATCAATGCTTCAGATATAAAATCACCCTCTGTGGAAAGCTGTCAAATGTTCAAAGTAACAAACTGACCTGAGACAGAGCCTCCTGCGGCATACTTGGTATTTTCTCAAAAGGGCCACAAAAGAACCTGTCTCTTCTCAGAGAAAAAATGTCAGGCAGCAAACACGAAAGGGCAGATATGAAGAACTGGGATTTCTAGACATAGTAGGCTGTGCAGCATCTGTAGGCCATGGATAACTAAGCTAGGTATGGGAACTCTACTGTGCTGGTATTTCTGAACACCAGCAGGATACATCCTGTAAACAAACAACAAACAGTGAAACTGAGGAACAGAAAATCGGATAAAATGTGTTTTGAAAGGACGAAAGCGATGTCACATCTTATCATCTTAGAAGCAAATTACCTCGTTACCAACACCAAGGAACGAATTTTCAGGTGAAAAAGAATTGCCAAACTATTAAAACACTGTGACCAAAATGTAAAATAGGAATTGCATATTATGGATGTGAAAGGTGTGGAGCCAAGTCTTCCGAGTCCTGACTGTAAACTTTCATATTGGGCAACAACGAAACTCAACACGTTTTTTCTTCATATATGATACTGTTACATAGCAATTCTGTGCTGCCAGTCTAAGTAATGTATGAGTTTACTTATAAAGATTTTCTTCATCTCCGTTATAGGCCACATATTTGTGCGGTTGTTGGTCTTCTCATAAGATCGCATGGAGTGTTTGGAGGACGATGCTTACAATGTCTAAATGGACTGTCTGACTATTACAGTGATTTGCCATTCTTGGTATTCTACCCTGACGTCCGAATTATAAGGACACGGGACACTAAATCATGACCTACCAGGAGACAGTGCGAATGAACAATACTTCATTCCTTCCTGATGATAACCATCCCACAAAAAATGAATCTCAACAACACTCGCAATCAAATATTGAAATACCTGCAAAACAACAACACGAAAAAATAACTAGTGAAACAGGTATTGAATTATTTTAATGCACATAAATATGTTCTTGGAGTAGAACACATAACGTCTGCACATTCTTTATTGAATGAAAAACTAACACAAAGCTTCGCTTAGCAGACAATATCGATGGCCCAGAAGACAGTGAATAAGAACCCGCCAAGCTTGTTAAAAGTCTGGATGGAAATGTGAGACAGTAGAAAGAAACTCGTGGAGAGCATGGCAGCAGAGAGTCCTCAGAAGAGAAGGCCCCTTCAAGCAAGTGTTTCGGCCCTTATCTCCTGACACTCTAGGGGGGTTGGGCCACACTCGGTTCATGACTCCGGATGTCCCTCTGCTGCCCCTTTTTTCCCATCTTGGGACGAGCCATGGCTGGGATTCGAACCCATGACCCTCTGGACATGCTCATTTCCCACTTAATGACTCGCACTCAAACCACTGAGCCACTGGGACACCTGATATTTGTAGGAAAGTTAAGCCTTATGAAGTTCGCTTTTGTTCCTCCTTGACCAGATCCAGCTTGAACACCTCTCTGCCGCTTCTGCCATTGCTTTCAGGGCTCTGGTTTTTTCCCTCCCTGAAACTGAGAGCTGTTTCATGAGGCTGTATGCAGACATTCCTACAAACCCCCTAGCTCCAATTTCTGCAGTGAGGACTTTGACCTGATAGCCTTCTCTCCTCAGGCTGTTTGCCAGATCAGCATACTTTTCAGTCTTGTAGATTTGAGCTGCCTCCCTTCTGTTCTCATATGGCACCGTGAGCCCGATCATGATCAGCTGCTTGGTTGACTGAGAGTGGACTACTATGTCTGGTCTCATGCCACTCTTGCTGATGATCTCTGGGTGACTCTTCCATTCTGGGAGGTCTGCAGTACACTCCCAGTCATCTGCCCCGTCCAGGAGACTCTGCCTGCATGTTCCGAGTGGCACTGTTGTTCTTGGCCATGATTTGCTGCCTCCTGCCGTGAAGAATGTTGCGGGTGCTTTTGGAGTTCTGATTTTCCCTTTTGTGGTGTTGGTACTAGCCCAGACTACATGTGCAATTTCTTTGAGCACTTGGTTGAGCCTCCATGTGTACCTTCCTTGAGCCAGGGCTACTTTACATGAGCTTAGGACATGCTCCACTGTTTGTTTTTCATGGCAGAGGGGGCATGCAGGATCGTCTGTTTTTCCCCACTTCACCAGGTTTGCATTTGAGGGCAGAAGGTCATATGCAGATCTGAGAATGAAGCTGATCCTGAGAGGGGCCATGTGCCAAATGTCATTCCAAGTGAGACTTCTTTGGAGTGCATTCTCCCACGTTGTCCATTGCCCTTGCTGGCTCTGCTGGACTGATTTTGGGAGTCTTTTTTGGTCTTCTTCTTTCCTCATGTCCTGAATCGTCATGTCTCTTTTGGCTGTTCCTTTGGCCTTTGACCACCATTGCGTTTTGGTCACCCCTAGTCCTTGTCTGTTGGTCTGTGTGTATCCTGTTATTTCTCTGATCTTGAGACTTTCTTTTGCAGAATCCATCGCCTCTTGAACTTTCCATTTTCTGCCTGTCTTCAGCTGGGGCTTGATTGCTTCTACCACCTTGTCTCCTGAGTCCTCCAGCATGCTTTGAAGTCTGATCTTCCCTGCTTTGTATTCCTCCAGGATGGATTTCAGGGGTAGTTTCAGCTTTGCTTGGCGACAGTACAGCGCTATGTCAGTCAGACAGGGTGGGACACCAAACCATTTCCTTGTGAACTTGTTGATTTTAGCTTCCATTGCCTCCACTATGCTGGTGCAGATGTCGTATATCATCAGAGGCCATAGGAGCTTTGGTACCAGCATGAACTGCAGACACCAGACCTTGTATTTGCCAGGGAGCCCATACTGGGCAATGGTCTCCAAACCTTCTTCCGACATCTGTTGCTCTTTGTGTGTCTTTCAGCGTATCATCATACCATCTTCCAAGGCTCTTGACTGGCTCTTCTGTGACTGTAGGAATGGCCTGGTTGGCAACGCTGAAGACCACAGGTTCGGCCACTTTTCCTTTCCTCAGTGAGAGACTCCATGATTTCTTTGGCTTGAACTTCATTCCGGATGAGGCAACTATGTCGTCCAGCCTCTCCAGCACATGACGTGTCTCGTCTTGTCTGGATGAAATCACTGTAGTGTCATCCATGAAGGCCTTGGGGGGGGGGGGGGGAGGGGCATCTTGTATCCATCGCCAAGGTCTGTTTGTCTTGCGTTGCTTGTTGCTGCTTTCAAGATGACTTCCATTGCCAACACGAACAGTATTGGGGAAATTGCACAGCCCATTGCAATGCCCACTTCCAAGTTGATCCAATCTGTTGTGTACTCCTTGGTAGAGAACCGCATTAAGAAGCCATTGAAGAACTTCTTGAGCATGTCGCAGATGTTCTTTGGCACATGGTACATCTCAAGAGCCAACTGTATCATCTCATGGGGTGCAGCTCCATATGCGATTGCCAGATCAAGCCACGCTACGTCCAGGTCTCTCTTTTCTGTTTTTGCTCTTTGGATTGCGTCCCAGATCATTGTGGCGTGTTCTACACAGCCAGCCACGCCTGGGATGCCACCTTTCTGGACTGACACATCCATGTACTTGTTTTCCATGAGGTACTTGGTCAGCCTTGCTGCCATGACGGAGAAGAAGATTTTCCCTTCGACGTTCAGTAGTGATACTGGCCTGAACTGGCTGATGTCACCTGAGTTTTGCTCTTTGGGGATGTACACACCATCTGCCGTCATCCACTGGCCGCTGATCGTCTGGTTTCTCCAAGCTGATCGCAGCAGCCTGTGGAGCCACTCCAGCACCTTGGGGCATTTCTTGTACAGCTGGTAAAGTATTCCGTTTGGCCCTGGTGATGATTTGGCTCTGGCTTTGTCGACCACCTTCTTGATTTCCGCCAACGTTGGAGGCTTGTCATTGAACTGTTCCTCAGGGTTGGTTGGCCACACCAGACCTTGAATGCCCATTGGCGCTTTGCTCTGTGAGTCAGAGTACGTTTTCCTCAGATGCTGCTGAAGAACCTCTTTGTCCACACTTAGAGTCCCAGATTTTGGCTGCTCAAACAGTGTTCTGGCAAACTGGAAGGGGTCTCTGAAGAAGCGCTCTTGTGTCTTCTTCATTTTGCTCTTCCTCTTCCTCGCAGATTCCGCTTTGCTGAGGGCGCTGTGTTTTGTTTTCAGGTCTTTCCAGAGATTTTCCAAGCCTTGTGTTTCAGCTGGCAGTGCGGTCTTCATTTGCTTCTTGAGGTTTTTCTTTTGGACCCTGATCTTGCCCATCTCTTCTTGGCGTCTGGATTTCTTTGGACGTGTTTTCTCTTTGGGTAGTTTTGCTCCATAGGCTTCTCTACATGTGGCATACACAATGTCCCCATATGTGGCTAGTTTGTGTTCCAGGGTGCTTTTCCCTATCAGTGCATCGAGTCTTTGGACGATTTTTGCATCCAGTTTTTCCCAATCTTCAGTTTCGTTCACCCGTGGCAGGTTGAGTTTCAGGCGCCTGGCATCGAGGGCCTGTGCAAATGGCTCACCCGAACCAACAGCGTGGATGTCCTTGGCCCTGCCGTTTACATCCTGGCCTTGGTCTTCCGACGTCTTACCTGCTGATGCAGTGCGCTGGTGCTCATTCAGATGAGTCTTCACACATCCCATCTTTGTTCTGTGGATCTTCATGGCACGGGTGGTAGCGAAACGCTTTCCACAGACACATGGATATTCCATTTGGTCCATGTTCATAGTCCGTTTGAGATTTGCAGTCGTGATTGGTTGAGCACCGATGGATTCATCATTCTCTCCCCCTTTCGGTGAGTCCTGGAAGCATCTTTTCCTTTTGTATTTAGTAGCCACATGTTGAAGGTAAAGTGGGGAGTCAGCCCACAGAGCTCTTGGTTCTGGTCCTTCCCAGTGTCCTCCGGTCTTTCCCGGAGTCCTCCGGCCTATTCCTGGAAGTCAATGGTTTACCCATACATCAGTAGAAAGAAACTCGTGGAGAGCATGGCAGCAGAGAGTCATCAGAAGAGAAGCACCTTCAAGCAAGTGTTTCGGCCCTTACCTCCTGACACTCTAGGGGGGTTGGGCCACACTCGGTTCATGACACCGGATGTCCCTCTGCTGCCCCTTTTTTCCATCTTGGGACGAGCCATGGCTGGGATTGGAACCCTTGACCCTCTGGACATGCTCATTTTCCACTTAATGACTCGCACTCAAGCCACTGAGCCACTGGGACACCTGATATTTGTAGGAATGTTATGCCTTATGAAGTTCACTTTTGTTCCTCCTTGACCAGATCCAGCTTGAACACCTCTCTGCCGCTTCTGCCATTGCTTTCAGGGCTCTGGTTTGTTCCCTCCCTAAAACTGAGAGCTGTTTCATGAGGCTATGTGCAGACATTCCTACAAACCCCCTAGCTCCAAGTTCTGCAGTGAGGACTTTGACCTGATAGCCTTTTCTCCTCAGGCTGTTTGCCTCATCAGCATATTTTTCAGTCTTGTAGATTTGAGCTGCCTCCCTTCTGTTCTCATATGGCACCGTGAGCTCGATCATGATAAGCTGCTTGGTTGACTGACAGTGGACTACTATGTCTGGTCTCATGCCACTCTTGCTGATGATCTCTGGGTGACTCTTTCACTCTGGGAGGTCTGCAGTACACTCCCAGTCATCTGCCCCGTCCAGAAGACATGCCTGCATGTTCCGAGTGGCACTGTTGTTCTTGGCCATGATTTGCTGCCTCCTGTCGTGAAGAATGTTGCGGGTGCTTTTGGAGTTCTGATTTTCCCTTTTGTGGTGTTGGTACTAGCCCAGACTACTTGTACAATCTCTTTGAGCACTTGGTTGTGCCTCCATGTGTACCTTCCTTGAGCCAGGGCTACTTTACATGAGCTTAGGACATGCTCCACTGTTTGTTTTTCATGGCAGAGGGGGCATGCAGGATCGTCTGTTTTTCCCCACTTCACCAGGTTTGCATTTGAGGGCAGAAGGTCATATGCAGATCTGAGAATGAAGCTGATCCTGAGAGGGGCCATGTGCCAAATGTCATTCCAAGTGAGACTTCTTTGGAGTGCATTCTCCCACGTTGTCCATTGCCCTTGCTGGCTCTGCTGGACTGATTTTGGGAGTCTTTTTTGGTCTTCTTCTTTCCTCATGTCCTGAATCGTCATGTCTCTTTTGGCTGTTCCTTTGGCCTTTGACCACCATTCAGTTTTGGCCACCCCCAGTCATTGTCTGTTGGTCTGTGTGTGTCCTGGTTTTTCTCTGATCTTGAGACTTTCTTTTGCAGAATCCATCGCCTCTTGAACTTTCCATTTTCTGCCTGTCTTCAGCTGGGGCTTGATTGCTTCTACCACCTTGTCTCCTGAGTCCTCCAGCATGCTTTGAAGTCTGATCTTCCCTGCTTTGTATTCCTCCAGGATGGATTTCAGTGGTAGTTTCAGCTTTGCTTGGCGACAGTACAACGCTATGTCAGTCAGACAGGGTGGGACACCAAACCATTTCCTTGTGAACTTGTTGATTTTAGCTTCCATTGCCTCCACTATGCTGGTGCAGATGTCGTATATCATCAGAGGCCATAGGAGCTTTGGTACCAGCATGAACTGCAGATAGTAGACCTTGTATTTGCCAGGGACCCACACTGGTCAATGGTCTCCAAGCCTTCTTCCGACATCTGTGTGGTTTCTTTTGTTCTTTGTGTGTCTTTCAGCGTATCATCATACCATCTTACAAGGCTCTTGACTGGCTCTTCTGTGACTGTAGGAATGGCCTGGTTGGCAACACTGAAGACCACAGATTCGGCCACTTTTCCTTTCCTCAGTGAGAGACTCCATGATTTTTTTGGCTTGAACTTCATTCTGGATGGCAACTATGTCGTCCAGCCTCTCCAGCGCATGACGTGTCTCGTCTTCTCTGAATGACATCACTGCAGTGTCATCCATGAAGGCCTTGACGGGGGCATCTTGTATCCATCGCCAAGGTCTGTTTGTCTTGCGTTGCTTGTTGCTGCTTTCAAGATGACTTCCATTGCCAACACGAACAGTATTGGGGAAATTGCACAGCCCATTGCAATGCCCACTTCCAAGTTGATCCAATCTGTTGTGTACTCCTTGGTAAAGAACCGCATTGAGAAGCCATTGAAGTACTTATTGAGCATGTCGCGGATGTTCTTATGGCAAGGGAAGCATTGCCGAGAAGACCATTTCAATTACCAGCCTCGACATCACCATCACTACTGATAAAGCTGTAAATACAATAAGCATGGAAGTGTCGAACAAGAAAAATACAAAAAACCGATGGACTGACAATATTACAGAATGGACGAAGAAGCCATCTGCAAAGACCCTGGCTTTGACACACAACCGACAGATCTGGAGGAACATGGTGAACAGTGGAGCTCCCGAAGGATTCTTCCAGAAGCTACATGGAGAAGAGGAATACAAAGACAAGAACATTATCGAGCCCGTCATTCCTGACCCGCATACCTTCAAAATGTAAGAATTCGAACACAAATTCATGGAGGTTCTTGAAAATGGAGTAAAAATACTTTTTGAAGGTATAACGCCATATGTACGTATGCTTTTGCGCGAAACAAATTCATGGAGATATTTGAAAATCGTGTGAAAAGTACTTTGTGATGGTATGATGCAATATTTGCGTGCGCTGTTACGCGAAATTTCAATATGGTGGCAAAACTGACTTTGTTTGTGCATGGAACCTTTTTTGTGTGTTATTACCCGTACAAAAGTAGTAGAAAGGGTTTTGCCGAGAGCCTTTGTTTTGTGCTCATTTGGTAGGTCAATAGGAATGTACAGGTATCTGGCTGTTAACAATAACGTTCGAGTTATTCAGATAATTGTTATAATTATAGTCTACCTCATGTTTGGAACTTGAATATGGCTGGCCTAACTGGATCAATCCACCCTCCACTCCGTGTTCTCTCCTTAAATATTAGAGGTCTGCGCCATCAAGATAAAGATCAGACAACTGCGTTTATAGTAGAAAATACAAGAACTTGTTGTTTTGTCCTCAGACTTACATTCGTTGCCAGAACCAAGAAAATGGGGGAAAAGGGTGTGATATCCACGCAGATGTTGAATACTCGTCTGAATTCAAGCAAAGAGAAATGACACCTGCAAGGGCGTCGAGACTCTGTTAAAGGTGTAAACTCGTCATGGACAATTTCACCTCTCGTCTATTCCACTCCATCCGTACTAAACGACATTCTTCGAGTTCTGCAACGCCGTAAACAGATTATTTTTGCAACCTGGTCGGCAGTGGATACATCTGCATTTACAGATTTCAATGAAGAAGACGTTCCCAGTGCATGTGATCAAGCGGCCATGAAGCCTTCGATGGAGTGACGTGCGTGTGTGACATGTTGTGGTACAGTTGAGAATAAGTGAGGCAGCATAGGGTGGTAGATATGCTATCATTTGCAAGGATATGCAAGCGTGATGCATACACACACACACACACACACACACACACACACACACACACACACACACACACACGATTGTAACGCTCTGGAAATCATTGCACAGGCCACATTACACGGGAATTGGAGGACTAAGCAGCGCGCTGGGTTAAGACCTACGTGAAGCATTTATTAAGTGTTGTCCAAAAGACTCTTAAGAACGCCCCCCCCCCCTCCATCCCCAGGTTACTGTAGACCCTATTTTTTCCTTCTTTCTGCCTGCCCTTTCAATAGCCGTCACCCTCGTACTCTCTGCAGAGTTATGGGTCAGCAGCTGAAGTGTTGCTTTCAGAAACTAGTCTGCAGACAATGGCACCTCTTTGATGGATGACAGACCGAAACGTATTCAGTTATCTATTTTTCTGTTCATGCATTGACATAAATATAGCTGCTTTCTGTAGAACAAAACATTTGTGATTATCTAGCTAGGCGCACTTGCCTTGTTTGGTACGTTCAGCAAACGAAGCAATATTGGTGTTCCTTTTTATTGATGAAGAGAGATGGCAAAATCATAACAGAACGCTGTTTTCCGGTGAACGTTAGCAAGACAAATCCTTCATGATATATTACATTCTGAGATGATGTGAAACAATCCTCCATGACAATCATGCAACAATATGTACAGTCTTCATTCAACCACAAAAATGTTTATGCGGAATGTGTTAACTGCTACACTACCATTTAGCGCGATGGGGTACAAAGAAAGCCATGCGTAGTACTAGTTCCAGCAGAAGCTTTGCGTAAAAAGCCTGAGCAGAAATGGTCTCCTGCACCAACTTTCTTCTCTCTTGACTGTCACACTG
>CM065732.1:8975879-8983379 GCA_033310375.1 Conus canariensis
AGAAGAATATACTCAAGCATATGCACCATATTTCATAGTAAAATAGAGTTACCTTTATCCGTGTGATCCGCCTCCAGTCTCCCCCCCCCCCCCTCTCTCTCTCTCTTTCTCTCTCTCTCTCTCTCTCTCTCTTCTTTAAGCATTAAAGATCAAAATACAAGAATATACTCAAACGTATGCACCATATTTCATGCTAAAATATAGTTACCTTTATCCAAGTTATCCGCCCTTCTTCTTCTTCTTCTCTCTCTCTCTCTCTCTTCTCTCTCTCTCTCCTCTCTCTCTCTCTCTCTCTCTCTCTCTCTCTCTCTCAGCATTTGGTTTCAGTTTCAGTTTCATCAAGGAGGTGTCACTGCATGCGGATTATTCCAGAAACGCTACATCACATCCGCTAAGTTTTGAAACCATACTTTGCATGATTTAAAGCTGATGGATGAATGAATTAATGACTAAGAGGAGAGGATCTAAACAGGGGGCCTCGTGGCTACGACTTAACAGATGCCTGACCTATGTATTCGCGCAACGCGCTGGTCAGACCTGGAGTTGTGCCGTCGTGTGTCAGACCTAACATTGGGTGTGCCATCATGTGCAGGCTTACCTTCTTTGGGAGAAGCATTACTTGGCAGTGTCTCCATGTGCTGGTTTACCTTCCAGCACTTGGTTGTACTTCCATGCGTAGGCTCATCTCCCTTTAGATTAGCATTCCTTTGCATGAGCTCAGAATATGCTCCACTGGTTATCTGGCAGAGTAAGCATACAGGATCAACTTAAGAAACCACTTCTCACCAGGTTTGAATTCAAGGTCAGGTGGTGTATATACATATACTTGGGTAAAAACCTGATCTTTGATAGGGGCAATGCGCCATATTTCATTCTATTTGAGTTACTTCCCACATTTTCCACATAGTGCATTACCCCTAGTGGCCTTGCTGGATTGCCTTCTAGATTCTTTCAATATGCTCTTCTTTCTGTTACCCCTGTATTACAATAAAGCCATTTCCTTTTCCTTCGCTATTGACCACCACTTCATCTCTGTCCATCCTTGTCTTTGCCTGCTGGACTTTAGGTGTCCTGTTTCTTTCCTATTCTTGAATTCTTTCTTTCTTTTTTTTGCCGTGTGCACTGACATGTTCTACCACTCTCCCGCCTGGTGTGAGTTGATCCTTTCTTCTTCGTCGTTCGCTCAGACAGGAAACCCCCGATGCACTGACGAAGGCTGCTGTCCGGCGGAGGCCCTCCAGAGATCCGTAGAGTTTCTCCCTCATCGGTTGGTCAGCAGGCCAGGTCTCTGCTCTCAGATTATGGTGTGTTGGACAGTCCTGTAGGAAGTGTTCCACTGTCATTGGGGCTGTACCGCAGGGGCACACTGCAGACTCGCCAATGCGGAACCTTGTGAACATGTGATGGTGTAGCCTGGAGTGGCCCATCCTCAGCCACACAATGTTTACTTAGTCTGGTCTGGGTAGGAGGTAATAGGCATCAATCCGGTTGTAATCTGGATGTAGCTGAAGCCATCTTTTCCTCTGCTTCTCCTTGATGATCGTCTTGGCCTCTTCATAGGAGATTTCCTGTTTTTCTTGTGGCTGCTGTCCTCCTTCCTTCGCCAGTCGGTCTGCCTCCTCATTGCCTGCTATGTTGCAGTGTGAGGGTATCCACTGAATGATGGTTAGTTCAGTGGCCTGCTGCAGTCTGGCAAGGGCAGAGACAAGGGGTTTGAAGTCCTTGTTCTTTGGGTTCTGTACAGCCTGCAGTACTGACAGTGCATCAGAGAAGATGACGACTTTGGGATGTATGGCCTCTCTATTCGCACACAGTGTCTACACTGCTGCCTGCTGTGCGTCTGCCTCAGCTTTGTAGTTCGTGGAGAATATGCCAGTGGGGATGGCTTGTCGGACGTGTGTTCCATCCTTCAAGTTAGGAATATTCCTCCACCTCCATTTCTGGTAGCCTCCTCTGCTGAGCCGCCCGCGTATGCATGCGTCCACAGCTCCTTGGGATATGCCTGTTCCATATGGACTATGGCTAGTGCTTTCTTCTCTGGTTCTGACTCTGTGCCATTTGTGAGCATGACTGAGATTGTCTCTCTGACTTCCGGAAACTGGTCCCTTCTCCAAGCGGGTACAGAGTTGTGTGTTGGAATCTGCTTGTTCCCTTGCTGTAGCAGTTCAGGGTCCTGCCTTTCGAGTCTGCGAGCGTTGTGCACAAAACTGCTGCGCTTCAGTTTGCACTTGGTTGGCTCTGACATTCTTTTGTTCATGGGGTGATTCTTCATCCTCTTGAATTTGGCAGCCTGGGTGAGGACTATGGCATCTCGCCTGCTTTCAAGGCTCTGAAGACCTGTCAGAGTTTCCATGGCTTGGCTCGGGGTTGATTTGAGAGCGCCAGTGATGATCCTGGACGCCTGGTTCTGGACCTTGGCAACTTTGGCTAGGTTGATCTTGGCTGCTGTTCCCCAGGCAGCTGTACCATATTCTAGGACAGGTCTCAATCGTCCAAGGTACAGTTTCTTCTGGATGTTGTGGTCGGCTCCCCAGGAAGTTCCTGATAACTTCTTCATCAATGCCAGACGTAGCCTGGCTTTTTCTGTTCACTTGTTGATCTTGAGTCTCCAAGTCATCCTGGGGTCAAATGTGACTCCCAAGTAAGTGGGTGACTTATCCTGTGGGAGGACATGACCATTCACCTGGAGGCGTGCACTCTGCTCTTTGTAGCCAGGCTGAAGATGGTGTATGTGGTTTTTCTGGCATTGATGGTTACGAGCCACTTTTTTGTCCATGTCTGGATCTTCCTCAGGGCTTCCTGGATCCTTACAGTGGCTGTTGTTATGTACTGCTCAGAGCACCAAATGGCAAGATCGTCTGCGTAGATTGCACTATGGATCCATGCAGGGATGTCATCGAGGATGTCGTTTATGGAGATGGTGAAAAGCGTAGGGGAGAGAACTCCACCTTGTGGGACGCCTTCCTTCATGGTCTTCTGTCTGCTTTGGTGCCTTCTGTTCTGTACCCGTGCTTTTCTGTTGGTCAGGTATTGGCTGATCCAATTGCACATGAGACCTGAGATACCGTACGGGTGCATCTTCAGCTTCAGCCCATTCTTCCACACTTTATCAAAGGCCTTTTCCAGGTCGATCCAGACTGTAATGGTGTGCTTCTTGTCTTGTAGTGCATCATCTACGTTTTGCGCAATGTAAGCGACCTGGTCTTCAGTGGATCGGTGTTGCCTGAATGCTGCCTGCTTGTCAGAGATGATCTCTTTCTTCTCCAGGTACCATGTCAGCCTATTGTTGACTAGCCTTTCCATGAGCTTCCATACGCAGCTGGTCAGACTAATGGGTCTGAAGCTGTCTGCCTTTGTCTTGTCTTTTCCTTTCTTGTAAATCGGGATCATGATAGCATCTCTCCATGACTGAGGTACTGACGCATTTTTCCAGCTGGCGTTGAAGATGTTGAGAAGGGTTTTCTTTGCTGATGGTCCCAGGTGTTGTAGCATCTCATTTGTAATGCCATCAGGTCCTGGTGATTTCTCTTTCTGCATCTGCTTTATCCCTCCCTTCAGTTCTTTTTCTGAGAAGAGTTCTTTCATCACTTCTTCCTCTGTGTCCATGTCTTTGTAGTGTTTCTGTTGTTCCAACACTTCCTTCTCTCTATCTTTTGGGACTTTGATGTTACTGATCCTTTCAAAGCTGCTTATGAGGTAGTCTGCAGCCTGCTTTCCAGTGAGGGTCTCTCCATTGTCTTCTAGACCGATTGGTGAAGCTGACGTTCTTTCATCATACATTTCTTTGGTAAGTTTCCACAGTTTTGCTCCATCCTTCTCCAAATTGAGATTTTCTGTTTTCCTCTTCCAGTTGGTTCTTGCTGCCTGGATGAAGGCCTTTTTGTACGAGGCAGTTCTTTCCTTCAGGTTGATGTTGTTTTCTGTTAATGGTTCCTTCTCTGCCTTTTCTCTTGCTTCGTTCGCTTGATCTTCCAGCTGTTGAAGTTCTTCAGTCCAGTAGGACCTGTAGTTCTTTCTGGCTCCTCTTAGGATGGTTTCTATGGCTGCTTTCAGTATTGCCGCATTGAAGGCAATGGTCATGTTGTTCGCATCTTTCTGACGAGTATTGATGTTGGCGGTATACTCGTCAGTGAGGAAGAAGAAATCTTCCCATTTTGCTTTCCTGTAGTTCCACCTGGGCAGTGGTCTGCAATCCTCAGGATGGTGGTTGAGGTCGAAGGAAAGTTTCACAGGTTTGTGATCGCTGCCTGCCAGCTGGTCCAATACTGCTTTTTTTTGCGCTCGGCTGCAGGTTGTTGGTGGCAAAGGCTAGGTCTGGTGTTGTTGACGATAGCCACCTGCGTGAGTAGAATGTTGGGGGATCATCTGCTTGATTCAGTAGATGTAGTTACTGGTCAATCTGCCAATCCTCTACCTCCTCTCCTCTTGAGTCTGTTTCGTTGTATCCCCAGCTTGTGGAGTGGCTGTTGAAGTCGCCGACAACCAGGCAGCTATTCTGTAGAACATCCATTGCATGTAGTGAGAGCTGTCGATCTGATGGGCAGTAAACATTGTATATCCTGATCTGCTTCTCCCGCAGTGTGATCTCCACTCAAGCGATTTCTGCCTGATCCTCAGTGTCCACTGTGATGTGCTTCGCTAGTATGTGATTCTTCACCAAGATGAGGATTCCACCTTTGTGTTTCCCTTCCCTGTCCGCACGGTAGGTCTGGTAGCCTCTTACTGTGAAACGAAGGTTCTCTGTAGGATGGGTCTCCTGGACACAAGCAACATTAATGTCCTCCTTGTGAAGTCTTTCAGCAAAGGGGAGCTTCTCCTTGGAAATTCCTTCAGCATTCCACTGCAGTATCTCCAATGGCCTTGGCTCCACCTCCCTCCTGTCGTAGCCAGTCGCTTTTACCCGAGACACCCGCCGTCTGGCTCCACCACGAAACAGGGCAAGGGGACCACCAGTAGCGTGGTTTGGGCCCCTTTGAGGCACAGGGCCCGGCACTCTTCCACCCTGGCGGGTCCTCAACGCTCGAGCACCACATCGAGATTCTCCAAGGTTGTCTGTCATGTGAGCGGGGATGCGTTGTGCTGCCGTTACGCCCCTGACAAGGCAGGACCAGCACATCCGACTTCGGCTCTTGCCATTTATCGCATGGCTGGGGTAAGGCTTGGAGCAGTGTCAGGGCGTGTCCATGCGCCGGTGGGCCTGCACACAGTTCCTTCCTTTTTTCGGTGGGGGCCTTACTCCTCCATCTGGACTGGTCTAGCCTGCGGCTTTCCTTGATTGGAGAGGCCGAGAACTCGTTTTAATATAGCGCCAGTCGCCCGCTCCCGTGCCGCGTTAGTCACAACAGAGGTTGCTTCCAACCTGCACCATGTCCCCCTGAGGAAACACCCACATTAACGTGGCGAGAAGGTACGACTACGGTTTTCACCCATTCTTAATAGAAGAAAGGGATCTTCGCAGATCCAAAACCGTTGTTTCCACGAGTCCTTAAGCATTGTTAGTAACCTTGCTTTCCTCACTTTGTACTCCTCAAGCTTTGGTTGTAGGGGTAGCTCTAACTTTGTTCGTAGGGGTAGGTTTACCTTAGGGGTAGCTTTGTCTTTGCACGTAAGGATGAAAATCGTCTCCCAGTGAGACTGTTCTATGGCGAGCTGCTGGAAGGCAAGCGTTCCCATGTAGGACAGACGAAGCACTACAAAGACACTCTACAGGCTTCATTGAAGATCTGTAGCATCGCCCCTGCCTCCTGGGAAGAATCTGTGCAAGATCGCTCAACCTGGCGCACCATGATCAAATCCGGAGTGAAAGACTTTAAAACGAGGCGAGTGGAGGCACAGAACCATAAACGTCAGCTTCGGAAAAACAGTGCAAACGCTGCCTGTCAGCCTGGCTCATCTCAAAGTCTGCCCTGTCCACACTGCAACAGACTATTCAATGCAAGGATCGGCCTGATCAGCCATCTTCGTACACACACGACCACCAAGTGGTAGCAGAAGTCGTGGTCACCTTCGCCCGCGAAGAACAAACAACAACAAAAACACACACCTTCGCTCGTCAACAGCAGAGAGCAAATCAGTGAGACCTGCTGGGACACCATGCCCTTTTATTGAGCACTTGTTGTCTTTTGGCCTCAATTCAGTCCACTGTGCAAGCACTGATGTGACATATCAGAAGAGGTCAGAGGAGCTTTGACATCAACACGAATGATAATTTAATTGCCTACACGTATTGCTGCGATTCGGAGGACAAAGAAAAAAAAACGAGGTTTAAAACAATGTTTCAACTTATCGGTTGGGTGCAGGACTTTAGCTTGAGCTGTGATCATCTGCTATTACTTCAGTGCAAATCATCAGACCTTCCATGCTGCTGCTATTTCGGAGGGGGTGATAAGTGAAGAAGGGGGGGGGGGGGTGACCCAGAATCTGATCGTGCAGTGCAGCTCCAATGTGCAGAGAGTTGACTTAACACAGTTTTTCTTTCTTTCTTTCTGCGTACGCAAACTGATACTCCTGCGGACACTGCCTGTATAGACAGGCAGTGGAATTTTGTGTGTATGACCTTTTTTTTTTATCCCGCCATTAAGGCAGCCATACTCATCTTCGGGGAAGGTGCATGCTATGTGTAACGTGTCATCCATACCAACGGCCAAACTGGCCTTCTCTTCCGAAAGTTGGTGATGGGATTTTTACGTGTGTGCAAGATGTTGTGCGTGCGTTCACACACGGAAGCTCGGTTTATAGTCTCATTCGAAGGACTGTATGGGGAATGGAGTCAGAAACAATATTAACTCCGAGGGAAAAATCCCTCTGTACCGAAATTCGAACCCGCAACCCCAGGATCACGAGTTCGGCGCTCTACCAACTGCGCTATCCGGCCCCCACTTAACACAGTAAAACGGGTGTTTCACTTAACGGGCTCGAGGGCAGAAATGACGCAAACCCACGTTGATAAGGCAAAGTACAGTGATCCTCTTTTTTTTTTTTTTGCTAACGGCAAGGTTCAACTGTATAATCCCGTATCAGTCAAGGCAAAAATGGGGATAATGCTGTTTGTTTGTTTTTTTTTCTTTCCTTTTTTTCTCTCCTTCAACTGTTCCTTGCGGAGCATGTAGTATGTTCCGACTTCGTCCGTACTGTCTGTCAAATATTAGGATCTGATAAATGCAGAACATCATACACTGTGCCGTCCCCCACCCCTCCTTTCCCTCCTTGCACCCCCCCCCCCCTCAACTGATGGCAAATAAGTGCTTAGTAGAGCAGGCCAATGAAAATGAGCGCCCCCCTCCCCCTACGGAGAGCGCCACCACGTCCGTCCAACGACAGTCCTCATCCACTTTCCGAACCCGGCGACCTCAGCATGAAGTGACTCATGAAAAAGATGTGGAGAGGACATCAAACTGGAGGTCACCCTGAGAACAGGCCATGAAGGGCCAGAGAATGTGAGACTGCTTTTGTTTCTGATCGATGTGCAAGAGGATGATGAAGATGGTACTATGGAGATAT
>CM065732.1:8985879-9015879 GCA_033310375.1 Conus canariensis
CATAATCAACAATTTGCCCGCGACTATTCATGGAAAGAAGGTTTTATCCCTCGTGTTAATTCAGTTAATATCAGAGTTTTTTGTTGTTGTTTTTCTTCGAAGCAATTTTCAAAGAAAGACACGCAATAAGCACAAGACATTTAATGTGCAGTATGTATAAGTAGTCCTCCCGATAATGTGCAATATATTATGAAACTGACTGGAAGCTCCAGTGACGGATGCAAATGAGTTATAAGTCTCGGGTTCTTTTTTTAGGACCTCAGCGCAGCATTTAACACGTAGATCATGTCATCATCCTCGGAAGATTAAAGAGCACTTTCAGTATGCATAGAAGAGTTCGTGATCGCTTAATATTATCCTCTCCTCCTCCTCCTCCTCCTCTCATCATCATCATCGATATAATCATCATCATTATTACCATCATCCTTATTAGCATCATCATCATCATCATTATTATTATTATTATTGTTGTGTTGTTGTTGTTATCACCTTCATTATCATTCTCATTACTATTATTATTATTATTATTTTATTATACTGTTGTTATTGTTGTTGTTGTTGTTGTCGTCGTCGTGGCTGTTGTTGTTTTTGTTGCTGTTCTTGTTATAAAGAACATCTACACGCCTAATCAATTGAATTTCCTAGGTTTTTACAATAAATAAGAAGCACACCAAATCGCAAGCCAAATAAATTAGAACCAATAACACACACACACACACACACACACACACACACACACACACACACACCACACACACACACACATACACACACACACACACACACACACACACACACACACACACACACACACACACACACACACACAGCATCCCGCAGTCTTTATCTGGCACCATATCCACACGTACCACCATCCTGCTTCATATACTCACAATGACGCTACATCCATCACCAACGTATCAAACAAAAACATAACTATTATATAAATAAATGCAGGCATTGTCGAGAGGGAAAAAAACCGTGACACATTTGTTTATTTTCATCGGATGGGGAACGAAACGTTTTCAAGGTTGATTTAAAAGAGACCAGAGAGCCAGAGTCTCTGGGTGGATGTGGGAGATCGTTCCAAATAGAAGGTGACTGATGGGCAACGGAACGTTGACCAAAAGTGTCATACAAACAGGGGATGTGGAAGAGACGAGTATCAGAAGAAGAACGGAGAACGCAGGATGAGGTACACAAGTGCAACAGATCAGTCAGTCAGATATTGAGGACAGGTGGATTCAACAGATTCATAGCAGAGACAGTCAACTTTGTAAGAGAGCCTTTGTTGGAAACGGAGCCAGTGAAGAGAACGTCATAAAGGGGGAAATGTGGCCAAATACAGATGAACAAAAGACGAAGCGGGCAACATGACTTTGGACCTTCTGAAACTTCTTGATAAAATAACCTGGGCAAACGGACAAAATATTCAGTACAATAATTAAAACCAGACAGGCCAAACGCACAACCAAAGAATAAGGAACAAGTAAGGTAACTCTTGCTTCCATGATGAAATAAATACACGCCCATAACTCCAAACTTACACTGCTTACGACACGACTCGCCTAGCAAGTATGACAACACAGAGCGCACAGAACGAGCAAGGACACATTCCCTCAAACTAAGGTTTTGTGGCGTCCTCGTAAAGGAGAAGATTAATGAAAACAGTACGACAGAGTTCAAGACAAGAAACCCGAACGACGTCAACAACATGCTGTTGTTAGGCAAGACAAGAAACCCGAACGACGTCAACAACATGCTGTTGTTAGGCAAGACAAGAAACCCGAACGACGTCAACAACATGCTGTTGTTAGGCAAGACAAGAAACCCGAACGACGTCAACAACATGCTGTTGTTAGGCAAGACAAGAAACCCGAACGACGTCAACAACATGCTGTTGTTAGGCAAGACAAGAAACCCGAACGACGTCAACAACATGCTGTTGTTAGGCAAGACAAGAAACCCGAACGACGTCAACAACATGCTGTTGTTAGGCAAGACAAGAAACCCGAACGACGTCAACAACATGCTGTTGTTAGGCAAGATAAGAAACCCGTACGACGTCAAAAAGCTGTTGTTAGGCCAAGACAAAGAAAACCCGAACGACGTCAACAACATGCTGTTGGTTAGGCAAGACAAGAAACCCGAACGACGTCAACAACATGCTGTTGTTAGGCAAGACAAGAAACCCGAACGACGTCAACAACATGCTGTTGTTAGGCAAGACAAGAAACCCGAACGACGTCAACAACATGCTGTTGTTAGGCAAGACAAGAAACCCGAACGACGTCAACAACATGCTGTTGTTAGGCAAGGAGTTTGATCCAGTGTCACACCGCGTTACGAGCAGAAGAAGAAAGAGCGATCGATGTGTCAGTGAGGTCGACAGAAGATGGAATAATACAGGGATGATTTAACTGCTGTGGGAGATGGATCAGTAGTTTTGTCTTCGTTCAGCTAAGTTTATTGGGAGTCATCCATTTTTTTAGGAGAGAAACACAGGACTAAGTGCTTCCTGTCCTAGTCGGAAATCAGAAAGAAGTCCAGAAATAATATAAGGCTCATTGTCATCAGAGAATCTGTGATGGAAAACAGAATGTTGATTTACAATAGCGGGGACAGGCTAAGGGTACGAAATGTACAGAACTGGCCCAGACATTGAGCTGGTCGTTGCCAGTCGGTTGTCCTTGATAGTTGTGTGTGTCTGCTCCAAGCTTAATGTGTGTGGTGTTTATGCTCATTGGACCCGTATACTTCGCACTTTATTCTAAACTCATGCACTCTTATCTCACATCGTTGCTACACGCAGTTGAGACGTGCAGAAGTATATATAATTCATTATGATTCCAAGATGTACAAAAATGCAGCAACCGATTATTTGTGTAACGTTCCGTTTGTTTTCAATTATGCTTCATGGGCCCGCGCACATACATGGGCCCATGCCCATACATCATACACACACATATACATTCACCACACACATACAAAACAAAAACATGGTAGGCAGGCACTCAAGGTATGACCAGCGCGTTGGGCTAATGCGTAGGTCAGAATCCGCTGAGTCGTAGCCACGAGTTAATTCATTTATCCATCAGCTTAAAATCATGCGTAGAGTGGTCTCAAAACTTAGCAGATGTGGTGTGGCGTATACGGACTAGTCCGCACGCAGTAACTCCTCCTTGATGAAACTGAAACTGAAACTGCTTCAATGATATTTTGTTTAGGAAGAGCAGCACAAATCTCATTCTTAGCAGCGACTCTTTCATGAATCTCGCTGACAGACAGTAAATGAAGAAGAAGACTGATGAAAATCAAATCATTTTTAATTCTACCATCTGGTAGTTACAGGTGGTCATAACCACAAAGACAGGACGGTGTGTGTTGTACGTTAGTGTCGAAACTTTGCCGTTTGTGTCGATGTTTCTGGGCTAGTACAGTAACAAGACTAGTACATTCCCTAATTGCATGTTACCTTGACTACTGGAATTAAGCATTAAGCACTGCAGAGTTTGCTAAGAGACCAGAATTCAAAACAACGCACCACGTCCCTTCCGAGAGAGAAAAAACAACAACAAGATTACCTGTGCACTTCTGATGAAGACAATTCACCAGCTGCCCGTACAGTTCTCTTGTCAGTCTGCTTGCAACAACCCGATCACGATTGAAAATCTTCTAAGAACTATACGTAAAGATCAGCAAATGGAATTCTCTTGTGTCTAGGAAGGAAATTCTCAAAACACAGCGTGAAACACCACAGGACAAATGATGACCTTATAAAGACCATGATGAGTAAGTAGCAGCATATGGCTCCTGGTTATGAACCCAGGTCCAGATGCCAAAACCATCCATACTGATAAATCAACGAGTACTTTGTGCAGGCTTTTGATACTAAATATCCGAAACTCTATTGCTGCCCGCAGATATAAACCTGAAAGCGTTTATAGGAGATAACACACGGGGATACGCCAGCAGACAGGACGTCGGAAAACCAAGACCTGGATTCAAACTACTGTGCCAAGGGCATTCATTCTGATCATTCGGACAAAAAACTTCGTGCAGGGTCGTGAGGCCAAAGGCCAATAACATAACTGGCAAAGCGCAAGTGCGAAAAGGAAGGGGAGAAATTATTTAGATGAAAAATAGTCTACAAACTTGATGACGTGCTGATAAAAACGAGCACACTGGAGCACAAACTAGCCACATTTGGAGACATTGAATGACAGCCTGTGTGGACCTGTGAAGACTCTTCCTGAAAAGTTCAGACACCAACGAGAGATGGGTAACACCCAGAAAAAGTGGAATCTGAAGAAACCCATGAAGGCTGCCCCATAAACTCAGAAGGAAACACTAGGTAAGCTGTGGGAAAACACAACGCAACGCCCTCAACAAAGCAAAATCAAAAGGGAGGCCCCTTTCTGTTTGCCATGAAACTAATCAGCAGCCCCCCCCCCCCCCCCTCCCAAAAAAAAAAAAAAAAAAAAATTATTTCGTAAGAGGCCCCTTTCAGTTTGCCAGGAAACTCGTCAAGCAGCCACAATCATGGACACTCACAGTAGGCAAAGAGACTGGAGCAGCATATCAGGAAAACATAATCCGATCCTCAAAGCGGAGGACCATGTGCAGTCTAGGAATTGATGCAGCCTGTAGAGACATGGAAAAGGTTCTGTGAAAAGTCTCCAACACTGGATGAGGTAAAGGAAATGCTTAAAAAGCAAAGCCCAGGTCTTTGCCTGGACCGAATAGAATGTCCCATCTGCTGTACAAGAAATGTTTCAATGTTCTTGAGTGACTCCACAAACTGGTAAGATCAGCATGGAATAACCTGAAGATACGAACCAATAGTTTATAGCGAGTGGCGTATACATTCCTCAGGAGCAAAATTCAAGATACATCAATCTGTTCAGACCAATATTAGTATTGAAAGCTGAAAAGAAAATCTTCTCTGTCATGGCGAAAAAGCTGACTCAAAAAAATCACAGAAAATGTGTACCTAGATTTGTAAATCAAGAATGGAGGAATTCTGGGGATGTTTGGCTGCCATCATAATTTTGGAGGCAATACAAAGAGCTAAAGCAGCGAAAAGGGACCTCCACGTGGTATGGCTCAACCCGGCAACTGCATATGAGTCAACGCGCCCTTAAGATGTTCCATTACCATTACCAAATTGCACCCGCAAGCTGCTGAGAAGTATTTCATGGCTTCTTAAAGAGGTTCTCCACAAGAAAATATACAACAGACTGTCCCAAGCAGGCAAAGCAATAGCCTGTGCAATTTCCTATTGCTGTCAGTGTTGGCAGTGGAGGTTATCTTAAGAGCAGCCATGAACTCAACACGTTCAGCAGACCTCGGAATTAGATACCAAATGTCCTCTCTAAAAGCCTCTATGAAAGACACAACAGGGTTTTTTTTTCAGCAAAAAAGATGAAATCACAAAATAATGAAGCATTTATGTACACTAGTTTCTTCAGCAGGGATGAGTTTCAAACCTAAGAAATCAAATTCCCCTCCCTGAGGAAAGGACAAGAAGCCGTAACAATGATATCTCTGTAGCCCACAAGCCATATCAGCAGTGAGAGGAGAACCAGTCACAAGATGTTTGGAAGGTGGCTTGATGACTCCTCGAGAGATACAATGATGGAAAGGAAACCTAGGAAATAATACAATAATATCCTGCAGATGATGGACTAATGGCCTCTCTCGCAAATACAAGGTTGGGTGTCTGTAGGTCATGCTGATCCCGAAACCTCCCTGGCCTCCATTGATATACAGTATCAGCACTATCACAGTGAAATCAGTGGAGGACAAAATCAACAAATACAAAATGATATGGCTCGGTGTTCCACCTGGATTTACTGACGTTGCCATTTCCTGCAGCACAGCAAAGCTGAAACTACCGTTGAAATCCATCCTCGAGGCGTACAAATTTCTACCTATGCGACATCAATCCAACCAAAGCTAAGGACCGGCAAAAATGAAAACAAATGGAGGCAGTGGACAGAGAAGAGAAAGAAAAAAAACAGTATCAGGGAAATAACAGGCACAAACAAACCAACAACTAGGGAGCGGGTCAACCGAACCGAAGTAGTGGTCAAAGGTCAAAGGGAAATCAAAGAGAGACAGGGTAACACAGGAGTTGAAGGAGGAGGAAGAAAATGCCTAGAAAATCCAAAGGACATTCCAGTCATGACCAGAAATGAGGACTAGTCAGGAAACTGCACTCTGAAGTACAGTAAACTGAAATGGAAACTGGTCAGGAAAACACACATGGTCTCTCCGTCTGCTGTTGATTGTTATTGTGGTATTCTTCGTTTGATGTTGATTGTTATTGTGATATTCTTTGTTTGATGATTGTTATTGTGATATTATTTGTTTTATGCTGATTGTTATTGTGATATTCTTTGTTTTATGCTGATTGTTATTGTGATATTCTTCGTTTGATGTTGATTGTTATTGTGATATTCTTTGTTTGATGTTGATTGTTATTTTGATATTCTTCGTTTGATGTTGATTGCTATTGTGGTGTTCTACGTTTGATGTTGACTGTTATTGTGATATTCTTCGCTTGATGTTGATTATTATTGTGATATTCTTTGATGCTGATTGTTGTTGTGATATTCTTTGATGCTGACTGTTGTTGTGATATTCTTTGTTGTAAAGGGAGCGCACACAAACATCCTGGTTTCCCCAGTCTCTCCTTTGAATGAATGGAGTGGATGCGTGCGTGTGGAGTGAACATGCTGTGTGTGACCTAGTGCATGCAAATGCAGTGTGTGATAGTGGTGACACTGTCTTTTCGGACCTATATTTTGAATCCCCTCTTCAAAACATTTGAACAAAAGTCTTAAAATTAGTTTTGAAAATTTGATATTGCAAAGTTGTTTACTACATTTGGGGGCATTGTAAGTAAAGATTATGCGTTGTATCCCTATTCTGAAATTTAAGAAAAAAAACGATTTAGTTCGCCTTTGAGAGATTTTATTTTCCTGGAAGAAAGACTCCCGATTGTTCCTTATCATTTTTTTTCACCAGCATTCTTAGTCTTTATAATTTCTTGTATTTATTGTTGTGTATCTATGATTTTTGTTGTTGTTGTTGTCTTGATGTATTACGCCTGTCTCCACTTTCACGGAAAGTAGATTCAAGTAGTGAACTACCTGAGGGTTTTCTTTCTCTTCTCACACTCTTCCTGACTATTTCGGATCCTCGCCTCTCTTGGTTTCTTCCTCTGCTCTGTTCAAATATCTCCCTCCTCACTCAACAATAACCTCCTTTTTAATGTACTTCTTGGCGCATTCGTTATTTTACATAGAACTTTTCTGATTACTGTGTGTTGATGCATTCTTTATTTTAAATATTGTAGGGTTTAAAATGGGGTTTTTTTGTTGTTTTTCAGCATAAACTGTTATTTTCGTGATTTGGACGACACACACTGTTGGCACCTTTTTCAAAATCAGTTCTTCATATTCACATTTTCCAAATTTCATTCAGTTTTTTTTTTTTTGTTTTTGTTTTTTTGTTGTTGTTTTTTTTCAAGAACTTTCGAATATCTTGCTTCTAACTTATAGCCTTTCAGACCCATTTTCAAAAATATGATCTTTTTTCTTTTTCGGATGTTACTTTATTGAATGAAACCATTTCCATCTGAAGGTGCATGTGCACTAGCCAATGCATTATATCAGCAGCACTTCTTTTCTGTCCCGTGATTATAATTTTTTTTAAAAACTTTTGCAATATATCTTTGAGTGTCATGTCAAACTCTGCTGCATAAATGTGATACTGAGTTTGTGCTCATACTGAAATTTGCCGTTGTTTCATCATTACATATTACAGTTCAAATTGTACTTTGACTGTACATCTTAATACCTTTCCCCCCTCTCTTGTTTGGGCGCAGTTGATTTTTTTTTCTGAAACGCCAGCTGCATCCTCGTTATCAGGGCTGATGAAAAATCAGATTCTAATCATTTTCTGGCACAGGTTCAGAAAGTGGGCCTCTCTGGAGAGGACTTGATTAAGTGCATAAATCAGTGTAAGGATCGCGGGCCTCTCTGGAGAGGACTTGATCAAGTGCAGAAATCAGTGTCAGGATCGCGGGCCTCTCTGGAGAGAACTTGATTAAGTGCAGAAATCAGTGTCAGGATCGCGGGCCTCTCTGGAGAGGACTTGATCAAGTGCAGAAATCAGTGTCAGGATCGCGGGCCTCTCTGGAGAGGACTTGATCAAGTGCAGAAATCAGTGTCAGGATCGCGGGCCTCTCTGGAGAGGACTTGATCAAGTGCAGAAATCAGTGTCAGGATCGCGGGCCTCTCTGGAGAGGACTTGATCAAGTGCAGAAATCAGTGTCAGGATCGCGGGCCTCTCTGGAGAGGACTTGATTAAGTGCATAAATCAGTGTCAGGATCGCGGGCCTCTCTGGAGAGGACTTGATCAAGTGCAGAAATCAGTGTCAGGATCGCGGGCCTCTCTGGAGAGGACTTGATTAAGTGCATAAATCAGTGTCAGGATCGCGGGCCTCTCTGGAGAGGACTTGATCAAGTGCAGAAATCAGTGTCAGGATCGCGGGCCTCTCTGGAGAGGACTTGATTAAGTGCAGAAATCAGTGTCAGGATCGCGGGCCTCACTGGAGAGGACTTGATCAAGTGCAGAAATCAGTGTCAGGATCGCGGGCCTCTCTGGAGAGGACTTGATCAAGTGCAGAAATCAGTGTCAGGATCGCGGGCCTCTCTGGAGAGGACTTGATTAAGTGCAGAAATCAGTGTCAGGATCGCGGGCCTCTCTGGAGAGGACTTGATCAAGTGCATAAATCAGTGTCAGGATCGCGCCATAGGGCGAGAGAGAGGACTTGATCAAGTGCAGAAATCAGTGTCAGGATCGCGCCATAGGGCGAGAGAGAGGAACAGAAGCAGACATAGGGCGAGAGAGAGGAACAGAAGCAGACATAGGGCGAGAGAGAGGAGCAGAAGCAGCAGACTAAGGGCGAGGAGAGAGAGGAGCAGAAGCAGACATAGGGCGAGAGAGAGAGGAGCAGAAAGCAGACATAGGGCGAGAGAGAGGAGCAGAAGCAGACATAGGCGAGGAGAGAGAGAAGCTAGCAAGCAGACATAGGGCGAGAGAGAGGAGCAAGAAGCAGACATAGGGCGAGAGAGAGGAGCAGAAGCAGACATAGGGCGAAGAGAGGAGCAGAAGCAGACATAGGGCGAGAGAGAGGAGCAGAAGCAGACATAGGCGAGAGAGAGGACAGAAGCAGACATAGGGCGAGAGAGAGGAGCAGAAGCAGACATAGGCGCGAGAGAGAGAGGAGCAGAAGCAGACATAGGGCGAGAGAGAGGAGCAGAAGCAGACATAGGGCGAGAGAGAGGAGCAGAAGCAGACATAGGGCGAGAGAGAGGAGCAGAAGCAGACATAGGGCGAGAGAGAGGAGCAGAAGCAGACATAGGGCGAGAGAGAGGAGCAGAAGCAGACATAGGGCGAGAGAGAGGAGCAGAAGCAGACATAGGGCGAGAGAGAGGAGCAGAAGCAGACATAGGGCGAGAGAGAGGAGCAGAAGCAGACATAGGGCGAGAGAGAGGAGCAAGCAAGCTAGGCATAGGGAGAGAAGCGACATAGGGAGAGAAGACAGAACAGTAGGGCGAGAGAGAGGAGCAGGCGGAGAAGCAGACATAGGGCGAGAGAGAGGAGACAGAAGCAGACATAGGGCGAGAGAGAGGAGCAGAAGCAGACATAGGGCGAGAGAGAGGAGCAGAAGCAGACATAGGGCGAGAGAGAGGAGCAGAAGCAGACATAGGGCGAGAGAGAGGACAGAAGCAGACATAGGGCGAGAGAGAGGAGCAGAAGCAGACATAGGGCGAGAGAGAGGACAGAAGCAGACATAGGGCGAGAGAGAGGAAGCAGAAGCAGACATAAGGGCGAGAGAGAGGAAGAAGCAGACATAGGGGCAGAAGAGAGGAGGAGAGCAGAAGCAGACATAGGGCGAGAGAGAGGAAGCAGAAGCAGACATAGGGCGAGAGAGAGGAACAGAAGCAGACATAGGGCGAGAGAGAGGAAGCAGAAGCAGACATAGGGCGAGAGAGAGGAAGCAGAAGCAGACATAGGGCGAGAGAGAGGAGCAGAAGCAGACATAGGGCGAGGAGAGAGAGGAGCAGAAGCAGACATAGGGCGAGAGAGAGGAGCAGAAGAGCAGACATAGGGCGAGAGAGAGGACAGAAGCAGACATAGGGCGAGAGAGAGGAGCAGAAGCAGACATAGGGCGAGAGAGAGGAGCAGAAGCAGACATAGGGCGAGAGAGAGAGCAGAAGCAGACATAGGGCGAGAGAGAGGAGCAGAAGCAGACATAGGGCGAGAGAGAGGAGCAGAAGCAGACATAGGGCGAGAGAGAGGAGCAGAAGCAGACATAGGGCGAGAGAGAGAGGACAGAAGCAGACATAGGGCGAGAGAGAGGAGCAGAAGCAGACATAGGGCGAGAGAGAGGACAGAGCAGACATAGGAAGGAGACATAGGGCGAGAGAGAGGAGCAGAAGCAGACATAGGGCGAGAGAGAGGAACAGAAGCAGACATAGGGCGAGAGAGAGGAGCAGAAGCAGACATAGGGCGAGAGAGAGGAACAGAAGCAGACATAGGGCGAGAGAGAGGAGCAGAAGCAGACATAGGGCGAGAGAGAGGAGCAGAAGCAGACATAGGGCGAGAGAGAGGAACAGAAGCAGACATAGGGCGAGAGAGAGGAGCAGAAGCAGACATAGGGCGAGAGAGAGGAACAGAAGCAGACATAGGGCGAGAGAGAGGAAGCGAACAGAAGCAGACATAGGGGAGAGAGAGGAGCAGAAGCAGACATAGGGCGAGAGAGAGGAAGCAGAAGCAGACATAGGGCGAGAGAGAGGAGCAGACAGCAGACATAGGGCGAGAGAGAGGACAGAAGCAGACATAGGGCGAGAGAGAGGAGCAGAAGCAGACATAGGGCGAGAGAGAGGAGCAGAAGCAGACATAGGGCGAGAGAGAGGAACAGAAGCAGACATAGGGCGAGAGAGAGGAGCAGAAGCAGACATAGGGCGAGAGAGAGGAGCAGAAGCAGACATAGGGCGAGAGAGAGGACAGAAGCAGACATAGGGGACGAGAGAGGAGCAGAAGCAGACATAGGGCGAGAGAGAGGAGCAGAAGCAGACATAGGGCGAGAGAGAGGAGCAGAAGCAGACATAGGGCGAGAGAGAGGAGCAGAAGCAGACATAGGGCGAGAGAGAGGAGCAGAAGCAGACATAGGGCGAGAGAGAGGAGCAGAAGCAGACATAGGGCGAGAGAGAGGAGCAGAAGCAGACATAGGGCGAGAGAGAGGAGCAGAAGCAGACATAGGGCGAGAGAGAGAGCAGAAGCAGACATAGGGCGAGAGAGAGGAGCAGAAGCAGACATAGGGCGAGAGAGAGGAGCAGAAGCAGACATAGGGCGAGAGAGAGGAACAGAAGCAGACATAGGGCGGAGAGAGAGGAGCAGAAGCAGACATAGGGCGAGAGAGAGGAACAGAAGCAGACATAGGGCGAGAGAGAGGACAGAAGCAGACATAGGGCGAGAGAGAGGACAGAAGCAGACATAGGGCGAGAGAGAGGAGCAGAAGCAGACATAGGGCGAGAGAGAGGAGACAGAAGCAGACATAGGGCGAGAGAGAGGAGCAGAAGCAGACATAGGGCGAGAGAGAGGAGCAGAAGCAGACATAGGGCGAGAGAGAGGAGACAGAAGCAGACATAGGGCGAGAGAGAGGAGCAGAAGCAGACATAGGGCGAGAGAGAGGAGCAGAAGCAGACATAGGGCGAGAGAGAGGAGCAGAAGCAGACATAGGGCGAGAGAGAGGAGCAGAAGCAGACATAGGGCGAGAGAGAGAGACAGAAGCAGACATAGGGCGAGAGAGAGGAGCAGAAGCAGACATAGGGCGAGAGAGAGAGAGCAGAAGCAGACATAGGCGAGAGAGAGGAGCAGAAGCAGACATAGGGCGAGAGAGAGGAGCAGAAGCAGACATAGGGCGAGAGAGAGGAACAGAAGCAGACATAGGGCGAGAGAGAGGACAGAAGCAGACATAGGGCGAGAGAGAGGAGCAGAAGCAGACATAGGGCGAGAGAGAGGAGCAGAAGCAGACATAGGGCGAGAGAGAGGAGCAGAAGCAGACATAGGCGAGAGAGAGGACAGAAGCAGACATAGGGCGAGAGAGGAACAGAAGCAGACATTAGGGCGAGAGAGAGGAGCAGAAGCAGACATAGGGCGAGAGAGAGGAACAGAAGCAGACATAGGGCGAGAGAGAGGAGCAGAAGCAGACATAGGCAGAGAGAGAGGAAAGAAGCAGACATAGGGCGAGAGAGAGGACAGAACAGACATAGGGCGAGAGGAGGAGCAGAAGCAGACTAAGGCGAGAGAGAGGAGAACAGAGACATAGGGCGAGAGAGAGGAGCAGAAGCAGACATAGGGCGAGAGAGAGGAGCAGAAGCAGACATAGGCGAGAGAGAGGAAGCAGAAGCAGACATAGGGCGAGAGAGAGGAGCAGAAGCAGACATAGGGCGAGAGAGGAACAGAAGAGACAAGGCGAGAGAGAGGACAGAAGCAATAAGGGCGAGAGAGAGGACAGAAGAAATAGGCGAGAGAGAGGAGCAGAAGCAGACATAGGCGAGAGAGAGGACAGAAGCAGACATAGGGCGGAGGGGAGGAGACAGAAGCAGACATAGGGCGAGAGAGAGGAACAGAAGCAGACATAGGGCGAGAGAGAGGAGCAGAAGCAGACATAGGGCGAAGAGAGGACAGAAGCAGAATAGGCGAGAGAGAGGACAGAAGCAGACATAGGGCGAGAGAGAGGAGCAGAAGCAGACATAGGGCGAGAGAGAGGAGCAGAAGCAGACATAGGGCGAGAGAGAGGAGCAGAAGCAGACATAGGGCGAGAGAGAGGAGCAGAAGCAGACATAGGGCGAGAGAGAGGAACAGAAGCAGACATAGGGCGAGAGAGAGGAGCAGACGCAGACATAGGGCGAGAGAGAGGAGCAGAAGCAGACATAGGGCGAGAGAGAGGAGCAGAAGCAGACATAGGGCGAGAGAGAGGAGCAGAAGCAGACATAGGGCGAGAGAGAGGAGCAGAAGCAGAAGCAGAAGCAGGAGCAGAAGCAGGAGCAGAAGCAGGAACAGAAGCAGGAGCAGAAGCAGGAACAGAAGCAGGAACAGAAGCAGAAGCAGAAGCAGGAACAGAAGCAGGAGCAGAAGCAGGAACAGAAGCAGGAACAGAAGCAGAAGCAGAAGCAGGAGCAGAAGCAGGAGCAGAAGCAGGAGCAGAAGCAGACAGAAAAAGATCAAAACAAAAACAAAACAGGCTAGCTGAACAGGAAAAAACAAAAGGATTGAAGAGAGAGAGGCTGCTGAAAAAGCTAAGAGAGAGAGAGACGGAGAGAGGAGAGAGAGAGAGAGAGAGAGAGAGACAGACAGACAGACAGACAGACAGACAGACAGAGAGGCTGCTGAAAAAGCTAAGAGAGAGAGAGAGACGGAGAGAGAGAGAGAGAGAGACAGACAGACAGACAGACAGACAGACAGACAGACAGAGAGGCTGCTGAAAAAGCTAAGAGAGAGAGAGACGGAGAGAGAGAGAGAGAGAGAGAGAGAGACAGACAGACAGACAGACAGACAGACAGAGAGAGTGCTGTAAAAGCTAAGAGAGAGAGAGGGGGGAGAGGGAGGGGGGAGAGAGAGAGAGAGAGAGAGAGAGAGAGAGAGAGTGCTGTAAAAGCTAAGAGAGAGAGAGAGACGCTGCTGTAAAAGCTAAGAGTGAGAGAGAGAGAGAGAGAGAGAGAGAGAGAATGAGAGAGAGAGGGAGAGAGCGAGAGGAAGAGAGAGAGAGACAGAGAGAGAGAGAGACTGCTGTAAAAGCTAAGAGAGAGAGAGAAAGAGACGCTGCTGTAAAAGCTAAGAGAGAGAGAGAGAGAGAGAGAGAGAGAGAGAGAGAGACTGCTGTAAAGGCTAAGAAAGAGAGAGAGAGAGAGAGAGAGAGATTGAGAGAGAGACTGCTGTAAAAGCTAAAAGAGAATACAGAGAGGGGGGCTGCTGTAAAAGCTAAGACAGAGAGAGAGAGGAGAGACAGAGAGAGAGACACACACACAAAACAGAGCGAGAGAGAGAGAGAGAGAGAGAGAGAGAGAGAGAGAGAGAAGAGAGAGAGAGAGAGAGAAACTGCTGTAAGAGCTGAAAGACAGAGACTGCTGAAAAAGCTAAGAGACAAGAGAGACAGACAGACAGACAGACAGACAGAGACAAAGAGAGAGAGAGACAGAGAGACAGAGAGAGCTAAGAGAGGGGAGAGAGAGACAGAGAGAGAGACTGATGGAAAAGCTGAGATAGAGATAGGGAGAGGGGGGGGGGAGGGAGAGAGAGAGAGACTGCTGTAAGAGCTGAAAGACAGAGGCTGATGAAAAAGCTAAGAGAGAGAGAAGAGAGAGAGAGAGCTAAGAGAGGAGAGAGAGAGAGAGAGAGACAGAGAGAGAGAGAGACTGATGGAAAAGCTAAGAGAGAGAGAGAGAGAGAGAGAGAGAGAGAGAGAGAGGCTGCAGTAAAAGCTGAAAGACAGAGGCTGCTGAAAAAGCTAAGAGAGAGAGAGAGAGAGAGAGGAGAGAGAGAGAGAGAGAGAGAGAGAGAGAGAGAGAGAGAGAGAGAGAGTGCTGTAAGAGCTGAAAGAGGCTGCTGAAAAAGGTAAGATATATATATATATATATATATATATATATATATATATAACATAGGAGAGAGAGAGTGATGAAAAAGCTAAGAGAGAGAGAGAGAGAGAGAGAGAGAGGGAGAGAGAGAGAGAGAGAGAGAGAGAGAGAGAGAGAGAGAGAGAGAGAGAGAATCGTTCGCAGCATCCTTAATTCGTACTAGCCACCTTCTTGCTCTCTGGATTGATTTGTCTGGGACTGGAAAAAAACGATGAGTTAAATGATTTGTTATTATTATTTATTTGTGTCCAAAGACCTACCTACCAAAGACCTTTTAACAATGCTTAAGGTATGTATAAGGTCGCAGATCAGCATCATGTTGCACATCCAGAAAAAAATATTTATCAAAAACATACGATCATGTTTTGTTTGAAGCCGGTGTTGCTTCACCAGACAACAATTTTCTCTTGGAAGTCATTTTTGTTCTGCCAAGAGAAATTTCGCTAGAGATGGCCAACAGTTTGGTCAGAAGCGAACACAGGTGTATGCACATTTTTATCATGTGACTCCCTGTTTTATTCCACGTGGAAATACGCCGATGGCCATATCGTGGACATGGTCAAGCTTTCAGTCGTGGTGGTGCATCTGATGTCACAGACATTTACTGCTGGCACTGCGGCTGCAAGGTCCACAAACGGAATGAGTGTCCCTATTTTCAGTCTTAATCCCACATCAAAACTAACGTTAGTCCTGCTACAGCCAGAAACCAAAAACAGGGTTCACAACATGTTTTGGTCTCTGACGCTTCAGTTCAGGGGCTGCTCGTTGAGACTTTGTGCTGTAAAAAGATTCCATGCCACGCTGTTGTGAGACACTGGGTGTACTACTGCTGGTGTCTATGTCTCACCCCCATATTTCACAGGACAGAGTGAAGCCTGTGTAATTTGACGATCCACTTACTGATCTTGTCCATGTCTCACCCTATGTTTCATAGGATAGAGTGAAGCCTGTGTTATTGATGATCCACTTACTGATCTTTTTCTGGGTAATCTTCCTGGCGTGTCTACTGTGTGTGGTGGCCGGGGAGATCTTTTGTCCCTTGTATTGTTGGTACTCGATTACAGGAAAAGGGAGAAAAGGAAGATCCAAAATCTGCTCATGTCCGTATCATTCCCCAGCTTGACATTACACCTCATGAACTGGCGCGATTGCAGAAAGAAGATAACGCACTTCTCATTTGTTTCCAAAAGTGACTGCGAAATTACCTGATCGTTGTAATGAGATTGTGTTCATCACAACGATTGGTGTACTGTGTCGTTTGTTTCCGAAGCAAAGTACATGTGTGGAACAAATTGTTGTTCCCTTGTCACTACGTGACACTCTCCTGCAGACTGCTCATGATTAATGTTTTCTGTCAATTGTGGTGTAAAACGTACTCTACAACGAATGTTATATTTTTTTTCTTTTGGCCTGGGGTGAGTGTGCATGTGTCCCGTTATTGTCAGTCTTTCGACACTTGCCAAAAAACAACACCGAAGGGTCGAGTCCCTTGAACCCCTTTACAGCACATGCCGATCATTGCGGAGCCATTCAGTCACATTGCAGTTGATCTCGCTGGTCCCTTCCATACATCACTCTCTGGAGTTCGTTACGTTCTAACAGTCATTGACGTAGCCACTCGTTACCTAGAGGCAGTGCCTTTGAAAAGATCAAGACTGCGGCAGTCGCAGAGGCACTACTTTCCATTTTATAAAGGATGGGTCTTCCGGATGAGATCCTGTCTGACTGTGGGTCACAGGTCATGTCTGATCTGAGGAAGGAAGTTTTTCGTTTGCTTTCCATTTCCTCTCGTACGACGATGCCATATCATCATCAACCCAATGGTTTGGCTGAGAGATTTAACGGTACTCTAAAAATCATGCTCGAAAAAGTGCGTATGGAACGACCATCTAATTGGCACAGACATGCCCGCACTGCTCTTTACGTATCCGGATTTGCCATCAGAAAATACCTGATTTTCCCTTTTGAATTACTTTTTGGACGTTCCCTCAGAGGTCCTATTGGCATTTTGGCCAAGTCTTGGTCTGAATCTGTGGTAACACAAGAAGAAACGAGTGTCTTTGATAGTATTTTCTATTTGTAAAATCGGATTCGAGATACTTGCCGTATCGCTCGAGGAAAAAAAAGAAAGAAAAAAAAAGCAAACAAACAAAAAACGGCTATAACAGAGCTACCACTCATAAACATCATGCGGAACACCGTGCAAAAATGCGTTTGTTCTCTGTAAGCGACCATGTTTCAGTGCTTCTCACAGATGACAATGATAAACTGCGTGTCAAGTGGAATGGCCCCTACCCTGTCATTGGAAAATGTTCCGATGTCAACGACAGAACTGATATGGGAAATACAGCACAAAGGTTGTTTTTTCCATGTCAGCATGCTAAAGCTGTACTGTTATCGTTCGCACATTGCAATCAACAAAACAAATGTAACGTTGATTCTGCCGGCTGTATGTTTTGACAGAGCTGATGTTCTGTCAGTGAATTGTGTCAGATTGTCCATCAAACCCGCTTTGTGTGTGTCAAATGATCAAATATCGTGTGCGTCAACTGATTTCCCTGTTGTGCATGCAATGGCAGCAGGTGTGTTACTGTATGATGGTGGTGATGATGCTGTACTGCCTACCTTCTCAGTTCAGGGTGAAACATTTGAAGATGTGAAAATTAATGATCATTTCACAACCTCTTAAGTCACTCAATTGCAAAAAGTTTTGGAGGACTTCCAATATATCCTGACAGATAAACTAGGTGTTGCTTCGGGTGTAGAACTCCACAGGATTCAGTTCATTACAGACACTCCTGTGTGGCAAGCTGCAACCCCTTCCATTTAGAAAAAAAGCAAGTTATTGAGAGATAGGTACAAGTGATCCTCCATCTTGGCATTATTGAGCGTTATACTTCCCTGTCTTCTGCTCCCGGTGTTTTAGTTTCTGAACCAGGTGGCTCAGTTCCGTTTTGTGTCGATTGTAGAGCCCTTAACAGAGTCACAGTTTTTATTCTGAGCTTATACCTGACGTAGAAGATTCTTTTTGCCAGTTATCGCATGCTCGGTATTTTGTCAAAATTGACCTTACTAAAAGTTACTAGCAAATTCCAATCGCTGAGGAAGACAAAATCAAAACGGCCTTTCAGACCTAATTTGGTTTGTATCAATTCGTTCACATGCCGTTTGGACTACAGAATGCTCCTGCAACTTCTGTGAGAATGATAAGAATGTTGAGCTTGCATGAGATTTCTGCGGTCGGGTTTTTGTTGTGGTTGTTGTTGTTGTTGGTTTATTTTGTTTTGTTTTGTTTTGATGATGTTCTGTCAGCATCACCAACATGGGATTTGCTGCTTTCTTGCTTGTATGAAGTTTTCTTGCGACTTCGAAATTTTGGTGTCACAGCGCGACCACTTAAAATCATGGCAGGCTTCCAGAAACTGAAGTTCCTTTGACATACCTTTTCAGTCGGTTCTATTGAAAAGATCTTTTCCACCAAGTCCCTTTGTATCAAAAAGGCAGGTTTGATCACTTCGGGGCTGGCTTTCGTATTCCAGAAGTCATGTGCCCAGCTTTGCTGTTTTGCCTGCTCCTCTAACTGATCTAACTAAAGGACAAAAACGAAGTTCAGTGACTTGTACTCCTGACTGTCAGACAGCCTTAGAGGCAGCACGGAAAATGTTGAAACGTTTTCCGATGTTGTCGTTGCCTGGCCTGAGCAAAGATTTCGTTTTGCGCACTGATGCGAGTTCCTTTATTTACTTTAAAACTGACCATTTTCTAATCTCTTAAAGTATGAACAATGAAGTTTTTGTAATCCGCATGTTTGTCACTGTTTCTTCCAGTTATTTGTGTCGTTACTGTTTTCTATTTATAATTCACTGAACATTGCTCGTCTGTAGTCTGGGCACACTTATTCATTTGGATGGCATACGTGGATAAAAAAAGAAAGCAAAAAAAACAACAACAAAAACGACTCTGTACTATACAGCAATACAGTGAACTTCTGAAAGATGTCATGTGCATACATATTTCAGCATACTACATTTTCCAAGCCCATTTACTGAAATGAAAACTGCCCGATATGGACAAGAGATTATCAGAGAGAACCTGAGTCATTTGTAAAAGACAATTAATACAGCTTTATTTTGTAATAACCAGAGGGCACAGGGTATGTGATGTTATCTTTTATGTACAGCATCTTACCTGTGTTGGTGTGTCAGGTAATATTCTTCAAGAACTGAAAAAAGTAATTATCTTTTTCATTGTGTGATTTCAATTGACATCGGAGGGAATCAGGAAAGACAAACATGTTGAAAAGAAAAGCAGCTTTTTCCAGCCTGCTTTCCACGTATGTCTTAGATAAACCTCTCTCTCTCTCTCTCTCTCTCTCTCTCTCTCTCTCTCTCTCTCTCTCTCTCTCTCTCTCTCTCTCTCTCTAAATCAGGAAACACTACTGATCCATCAAATTATAGGCCTATTTCGATTCTATCAGTTCTTTCTAAGCCATTAGAACTCCACATCAATAAGTGTCTCCATTCCCATGCAGAACAATATGATTTAATCCACCCACATCAATCAGGCTTCAGAGAAAACCATTCGTGCCACACTGTGCTAACTAAATTAATAGATAGATGGCTCTTAAACATGAACAACAAGCAATTTTCAGGAATTCTCTTTGTAGATTTCGCAAAAGCTTTCGACGTTATAAATCATGAACTTTTACTCAGAAAACTAACTTTGTATAAGCTATCATACAAAACACTGAAACTGATTTAATCTTTTCTCTCCAACAGACAACAAACTGTGTCCGTAAACACATACAAATCTGAGTTTCTTCCCAACAAATTTGGTGTCCCACAAGGGTCAGTATTAGGTCCTCTATTGTTTTCATTTTACATCAATGATCTGCCATTGTACTTGAAAATAAACAGTGAAATGTTCGCTGATGATACAACCTTAGACACAAGTAATTCTGACGCCAAACAGGTTTGCAGTGACATCCAAGAAAACATCAATCTCTTGGTTAAATGGACACGATTTAATCACATGGTCTCTCCATCCTCACAAAACTAAATTCATGATGATAACTACAAGACAGAAACGTCAAACTCTAAGCCAAAATCTGCCAGTACTTTGCATTTCTGACGAAAACGTCGAAGGAGTAACCAGTCACAAAGTCTTGGGAATAACAATAGATAATAATCTAACTTGGTCAAAACACTTAGAGTCTTTATCTAGAAACGTTGCAAGAAAACTACATCTTCTAAAAAGGATTAAGAACTTCTTAAATTTACATGCAAGAAAACTATTCTTTCATTCTTACATTCAGCCTTTTATTGACTATGCCTCAACACTTTGGGACTCAGCGAGCAATAATTCACTCAAACCACTAATTAGCCTTCACAAACGAGCTGTCAAAGTAACGTTAGGTCGACCATCCTCACTGGTAGATTCAGACTATAAGCAATCAGGTATTCTCCCATTTAAAGCCAAACTTCTATACAATAAAGGACTCTTTATGCATAAGATACTTAATGGAAATGCTCCACTTTCTCTAACAAATATGTTCACTTTTAACGACTATCGACATTCACATAAAATAAACCTCCCGTTTGCCATGCTTAATCTATACAAGTCTAGTTTGGCGTATTCTGGAGGTTGGCTATGGAACCATATTCCTCAAGAACTAAAAAATCAATCAAACTTAAAAAAATTCAAGTCTTATTTTCAAAAATATCTTATGAATGTCTCAGATTTGACTGCACTATACCCTAAAATGTATTAAAAATTCTCAATTCAGATTTAATTTAACAAACATGTCATGTTCGAAGTTGACTCAATTCTACGCAAATTGCACTGATCATCCTATGCCATTAATGTGTTGTTTTTTGTTTGTTTTTTTAAAGCTTTTTGCGGGTGTTTCTCCATGTCTGCTTCATTGTCCTTCTCTTCCTTTATCTCTGACTATCTATCACCAGTCAGTCGGTCGGTCCGTTGGTCTCTCTCTCTCTCTCTCTCTCTCTCTCTCTCTCTCTCTCCTCTCTCTCTCTCTCTCTCTCGCTCTTGCTCTCTCTCTCGCTCTCTCTCGCTCTCTCGCTCTCTCGCTCGCTCGCTCTCTCTCTCTCGCTCTCTCTCTCTCTCTCTCTCTCTCTCTCTCTCTCTCTCTCTCTCCATTCACCCCACCCACTCTTGCCCTAATCATTTTGTTTTCTTGTTGTTGTTGTTGGTAGTGGTGGTGGTGGTGTTTATTGGTTTCTTTTTCTTCTTCTTTTTGTCAAAGTTTCTCATGCAAGCAATTGTTGCATTTTCTTTTCATGTGTGTTTGATTTGCTTTTTACTATATATCGATTTTTTTTCTTGCCCAGAGGGCTGGATGTAAAAAAAAGCATTCATGCTTAGTCCATTACCCTCTTAAAATAAAATTCGTTCGTTCGTTCGTTCGTTCTCTCTCTCTCTCTCTCTCTCTCTCTCTCTCTCTCTCTTACACACACACACACACACACACACACACACACACACACACACACACACACACACACACACACATACACACACACACACCGCGCGCACAACGAACTGTAATACGGTGACTAAAGCTAACCAAGCTACCTTCATGTTTTAATACTCTTGGGGTGTAGAATAATGGAACTCCTCTACCGTGCGAAAAGAGGTCAGTGGTATGATCAGTTCGAACCATTTAAAAAAAATCGCTGATCTGATCTACAAAGTAGGTGACCCTGCTGTGTGTGTGTTTGGAATATTTGGAAATGTTATGATCATTCTGATCATGATTCGCCTTCCCGCATCCACCTCTAGTATTTTCTTCCAAGTTCTGGCCTGCTCTGATCTGCTGACTTTGATTCAAGGGCCACTGCGTAGGTTGCTCCAAAGCGAATTCAATGTGCCAGTTTTTTTAGGAAACTCGGTTCATGGCAGTGTAAAATGTACTGGATGATGTATCATACAAGCAGCTGATCATGACCGAGCTCACGGTGCCATATGAGAACAGAATGGAGGCAGCTCAAATCTACAAGACTGAAAAGTATGCTGATCTGGCAAACAGCCTGAGGAGAGAAGGCTATCAGGTCAAATTCCTCACTGCAGAAATTGGAGCTAGGGGGTTTGTAGGAACGTCTGCATACAGCCTCATGAAACAGCTCTCAGTTGCAGGGAAGGAAAAAACCAGAGCCCTGAAAGCAATGGCAGAAGCGGCAGAGAGGTGTTCAAGCTGGATCTGGTCAAGGAGGAACAAAAGTGAACTTCATAAGGCTTAATTTCCCTACAAATATCAGGTGTCCCTGTGGCTCAGTGGTTAAAGCGCGAGTCATTAAGTGGAAAATGAGCATGTCCAGAGGGTCATGGGTACGAATCCCAGCCATGGCTCGTCCCAAGATGGGGAAAAAAAAAGGGGGGGCAGCAGAGGGACATCCGGAGTCATGAACCGGGTGTGGCCCAACCCCCCTAGAGTGTCAGGAGATAAGGGCCGAAACACTTGCTTGAAGGGGGCTCCTCTTCTGAGGACTCTCTGCTGCCACGCTCTCCACGAGTTTCTTTCTACTGATGCATGGGTAAACCATTGACTTCCGGGAATAGGCCGGAGGACGTCCGGGAAAGACCGGAGGACACTGGGAAAGACCAGAACCAAGGGCTCTGTGGGCTGGCTCCCCACTTTGCCTTCAACATGTGGCTACTAAGAATAAAAGGAAAAGATGCTCCCAGGATTCACCGAAAGGGGGAGAGAATGATGAATCCATCGGTGCTCAACCAATCATGACTGCAAATCCCAAACGGACTATGACCATGGACCAAATGGAATATCCATGTGTCTGTGGAAAGCGTTTCGCTACCACCCGTGGCATGAAGATCCACAGAACAAAGATGGGATGTGTGAAGACTCATCTGAATGAGCAGCAGCGCACTGCATCAGCAGATAAGACGTCGGAAGACCAAGGCCAGGATTTAAACCACAGTGCCAAGGACATCCACGCTGTTGGTTCGGATGAGGAATTTGTACAGGCCCTCGATGCCAGGCGCCTGAAACTCAACCTGCCACGAGCAAACGAAACTGAAGATTGGGAGAAACTGGATGCAAAAATCGTCCAAAGACTCGACGCACTGATAGGGAAAAGCACCCTGGAACACAAACTAGCCACATATGGGGACATTGTGTATGCCACATGTAGAGACGCCTATGGAGCAAAACTACCCAAAGAGAAAACACCTCCAAAAAATCCAGACGCCAAGAAAAGATGGACAAGATCAGGGTCCAAAAGAAAAACCTCAAGAAGCAAATGAAGACCGCACTGCCAGCTGAAAAACAAGGCTTGGAAAAACTGTCGAAAGACCTGAAAGAAAAACACAGCGCCCTCAGCAAAGCGGAATCTGCGAGGAAGAGGAAGAGCAAAAAGAAGAAGACACAAGAGCGCTTCTTCAGAGACCCCTTCCAGTTTGCCAGAACACTGTTTGAGCAGCCAAAATCTGGGACCCTAAGTGTGGACAAAGGAGTTCTTGAGCAGCATCTGAGGAAAACATACTCTGACCCACAGAGCAAAGCACCACTCGACATTCAAGGTCTGGTGTGGCCAACCAACCCTGAGGAACAGTTCAATGGCAAGCCTCCAACGTTGGCGGAAATCAAGAAGGTGGTCGACAAAGCCAGAGCCAAATCATCACCAGGGCCAAACGGAATACCTTACCAGCTTTACAAGAAATGTCCCAAGGTGCTGGAGTGGCTCCACAGGCTGCTGCGATCGGCTTGGAGAAACCAGAAGATCAGCGGCCAGTGGATGACGGCAGATGGTGTGTACATCCCCAAAGAGCAAAACTCAAGTCACATCAGCCAGTTCGGGCCAATATCACTACTGAACGTCGAAGGGAAAATCTTCTTCTCTGTCATGGCAGCAAGGCTGACCAAGTACCTGATGGAAAACAAGTACTTGGATGTGTCAGTCCAGAAAGGTGGCATCCCAGGCGTGGCTGGCTGTGTAGAACACGCCACAATGATCTGGGACGCAATCCAAAAAGCAAAAACAGAAAAGAGAGACCTGGACGTAGTGTGGCTTGATCTGGCAAACGCATATGGATCTGTGCCCCATGAGATGATACAGTTGGCTCTTGAGATGTACCATGTGCCAAAGAACATCCGCGACATGCTCAAGAAGTACTTCAATGGCTTCTCAATGCGGTTCTCTACCAAGGAGTACACAACAGACTGGATCAACTTGGAAGTGGGTATTGCAATGGGCTGTGCAATTTCCCCAATACTGTTCGTGCTGGCAATGGAACTCATCTTGAAAGCAGCAACAAACAACGCGAGACAAACAGACCTTGGCGATGGATACAAGATGCCTCCTCTCAAGGCCTTCATGGATGACACTACAGTGATTTCATCCAGAGAAGACGAGACACGTCATGTGCTGGAGAGGCTGGACGACATAGTTGCCTCATCCAGAATGAAGTTCAAGCCAAAGAAATCACGGAGTCTCTCACTGAGGAAAGGAAAAGTGGCCGGATCTGTGGTCTTCAGTGTTGCCAACCAGGCCATTCCAACAGTCACAGAAGAACCAGTCAAGAGCCTTGGAAGATGGTATGATGATACGCTGAAAGACACACAAAGAGCAAAAGAAACCAAGCAGATGGCGGAGGAAGGCTTGGAGTCCATTGACCAGTGTGGGCTCCCTGGCAAATACAAGGTCTGGTGTTTGCAGTTCATGCTGATACCAAAGCTCCTATGGCCTCTGATGATATACGACATCTGCACCAGCATGGTGGAGGCAATGGAAGCCAAAATCAACAAGTTCACAAGGAAATGGCTCGGTGTCCCACCCTGTCTGACTGACATAGCGCTGTACTGTCGCCAAGCAAAGCTGAAACTACCACTGAAATCCATCCTGGAGGAATACAAAGCAGGGAAGATCAGACCTCAAAGCATGCTGGAGGACTCAGGAGACAAGGTGGTAGAAGCAATCAAGCCCCAGCTGAAGACAGGCAGAAAATGGAAAGTTCAAGAGGCGATGGATTCTGCAAAAGAAAGTCTCAAGATCAGAGAAATAACAGGACACACACAGACCAACAGACAAGGACTGGGGGTGACCAAAACTGAATGGTGGTCAAAGGCCAAAGGAAAAGCCAAAAGAGACATGATGATTCAGGAGATGAGAAAAGAAGAAGACCAAAAAAGACTCCAAAAAGCAGTCCAGCAGAGCCAGCAAGGGCAATGGACAACGTGGGAGAATGCACTCCAAAGAAGTCTCACTTGGAATGACATTTGGCACATGGCCCCTCTCAGGATCAGCTTCATTCTCAGATCTGCATATGACCTTCTGCCCTCAAATGCAAACCTGGTGAAGTGGGGGAAAACAGACGATCCTGCATGCCCCCTCTGCCATGAAATACAAACAGTGGAGCATGTCCTAAGCTCATGTAAAGTAGCCCTGGCTCAAGGAAGGTACACATGGAGGCACAACCAAGTGCTCAAAGAGATTGTACAAGTAGTCTGGGCTAGTACCAACACCACAAAAGGGAAAATCAGGACTCCAAAAGCACCCGCAACATTCTTCACGGCAGGAGGCAGCAAATCATGGCCAAGAACAACAGTGCCACTCGAAACATGCAGGCAGAGTCTCCTGGACGGGGCAGATGACTGGGAGTGCACTGCAGACCTCCCAGAATGGAAGAGTCACCCAGAGATCATCAGCAAGAGTGGCATGAGACCAGACATAGTAGTCCACTCTAAGTCAACCAAGCAGCTGATCATGATCGAGCTCACGGTGCCATATGAGAACAGAATGGAGGCAGCTCAAATCTACAAGACTGAAAAGTATGCTGATCTGGCAAACAGCCTGAGGAGAGAAGGCTATCAGGTCAAATTCCTCACTGCAGAAATTGGAGCTAGGGGGTTTGTAGGAACGTCTGCATACAGCCTCATGAAACAGCTCTCAGTTGCAGGGAAGGAAAAAACCAGAGCCCTGAAAGCAATGGCAGAAGCGGCAGAGAGGTGTTCAAGCTGGATCTGGTCAAGGAGGAACAAAAGTGAACTTCATAAGGCTTAATTTCCCTACAAATATCAGGTGTCCCTGTGGCTCAGTGGTTAAAGCGCGAGTCATTAAGTGGAAAATGAGCATGTCCAGAGGGTCATGGGTTCGAATCCCAGCCATGGCTCGTCCCAAGATGGGAAAAAAAAAAGGGGCAGCAGAGGGTCATCCGGAGTCATGAACCGGTGTGGCCCAACCCCCCTAGAGTGTCAGGAGATAAGGGCCGAAACACTTGCTTGAAGGGGGCTCCTCTTCTGAGGACTCTCTGCTGCCACGCTCTCCACGAGTTTCTTTCTACTCTACTACAATAAAGACTTTATCCCCATGGATGCTGGTGGCACTCACCATGCTGAGAGCAGCCTCTGTGGTGTGGCCACTTCGTGTCAATGCAGTGTGGACAAAGGGAAAGTCGAGATCTACTGCTGGTATAATGACCGTTTTCATCACTTTGATCAATGGTCACTTTCTCTATGGATTTGACATAGGATCTTGTTCTTGGGTTTGCTGTCCTAAAAACTATACCTACATATTTTTTTTCATAATTTGGTCATGGATAGGCTCGGCTCAAACCTGTTTGGTACCTTTCATGTTGCTGGGATTCAGCAACAGTGTTCTTCTCTGGACACTTGTCAGATCTGTCAGAACAGGCACCCGTCTTCCTGTGCAACAAGTCACCCAGGATTCCAGACAACGGAGAGTAACTTCATTGACTGTCACCTTGATGGCCACCAACATATGCTTTTTCCTCCTGACAATGCCAATGCAGATATACGTGATTGCCTCTGAGTATGTTGACTGGAATGACCCGATTCAGAATGGACAATACGCAGTCTGCATTGCAGCCAGTCGCTTCCTGTTGGACTCCAACAGCGCAGTTAACTTTTACTTGTATGGTCTGACCGGCCGCAAATTCAGAGCAGTTTCCAAAGATGACATTTTAGATTTCCGGGCTATTCTTTACAACTAAATGTCAATGTGTTAGTAGAAGACTGCCGTGCCATTGCAATGACGTCATCCAGTGTTAGTGTTGTGTGTGGAAACAGTGAAGCACAGGGCGACAGCTGACACCAACAGTGATCTTCAGTGTTAGTGTAATGTGGAAACAGTGAAGCACAGGGCGACAGCTGACACCAACAGTGATCTTCAGTGTCAGTGTTGTGTGGAAACAGTGAAGCACAGGGCGACAGCTGATATGAACAGTGATCTTCAGTGTTAGTGTTGAGTGGAAACAGTGAAGCACAGGGTGACAGCTGATACCAACAGTGATCTTCAGTGTTAGTGTTGTGTGGAAACAGTGAAGCACAGGGTGACAGCTGACACCAACAGTGATCTTCAGTGTCAGTGTTGTGTGGAAACAGTGAAGCACAAGGCGACAGCTGATATGAACAGTGATCTTCAGTGTTAGTGTTGAGTGGAAACAGTGAAGCACAGGGTGACAGCTGACACCAACAGTGATCTTCAGTGTTAGTGTTGTGTGGAAACAGTGAAACACAGGGCGACAGCTGATATGAACAGTGATCTTCAGAATGACTATTGCTACATGGTGATGACTGCAGCTAAACAAAACCTGATTGGTTTTCTGAAACGTTTTTGTCTGTCTTTTTTTGACGAGACAAATAGTACATACACTTTTCAAGTGTGCAGGTCATGTTTGTCTAGATGACTGGATGCACAACCACCTGCGTGAATGATTAGAAGAATGTATCAGTCAATTGAATTAACAGTAAATAAGTAAACAAAAAGATAAGTACATACATACATACATATATACATACATACATAACTACATACATACATAACTACATAACTACATACATAAATACATACCTACACACATAAATAGATTCATGAAACACCATAAATAAGTATGTAAATACATCCATAACTATTCTGTTACTAATTTACTAGTTATTAGGTAACAGTCTACCTGACAAACCCACAAACTAACAAACTAGATAACTAACTAACCAACTGACTGACTGACTAACTAACCAACTAGCCAACTAACTAACTAACTAACTAGCGAACGAACGAACGAACGAACGAACGAACTAACGAACTAACTAACTAAGGTCATCGTCACAGCTAAACATTGCAGATGTGTGTGTACTGAATATTCTTCGATGACCTATTTGAGATTTCTGATTATCACTCATGTTCATAAAAATATGACTGTTTAATTATATTACAGGGTAATGTATTACAGGGTAAAATGCGGTTAAAGGGAGATACGACTTGACACTACACATGTGTCTAGAATCCCAAGAATTATATAACATTGTGGACGAACTCACACTGGCCTATTCCTGCACTGTTTTGTTAATGAAATGTGTGTGCGGAAAGGAAGAGGTGTGTGAGGTAGGATGTGTTATCTAGTTACCATCGATTGCCGTGATGACTATTGATTGTTGCTGTTTGTGTGTCACGCCATTTTCTCACCTGTCCTGGATAGGGGTGTACGTGCAATCGTATGTGTTCCATGCAGAGGCATTAAGCATTGTGACGGCCCTCGGTGTAGGAAGCACTTGATATAGCCTGTTGCATAAACGTACAAATAAAATGTGACTGATGATCAGAGGAAAAGATATCCAGCTGACAGTGATTTTTGTCTTTCCACTCTCCGACACTCTATCTGCATGTCACAATAAAAGACACAACCAATTCCTTCTCTGCATTGCACAACAAAACACATTTTCGTATTTGAAGTCCAGTTCATATGACTGTTCAATGTCCATTTGTATTTGGTGATAGAAACTGAAGCCAACTGATAATAGCAACATATATCATTTCTTTAACATCATTAAGTATTCAAATTCTCGTAATATTCGAGTGGAGCAATGGTGTCCATGCAAATGCATGTTTACAATTACATTTCACACACAGCTTGCATTATTAAGACGCTTAAAGCAGAAAACAAACACGTTATACTTAGTCATTCACACACACACACACACACACACACACACACACACACACACACACACATACACACACACACACACGCGCGCGCGCGCGCGCACACACACACAAACACAGAGGTACGCGTGTACGCGCGTGTGAACACGCATACACGCAAGCATGTATATGCAGAGAGAGAGAGAGAGAGAGAGAGAGAGAGAGAGAGAGAGACGTACACATACACAAATATGAACACACACTCACGCGAGCTCTCGCACGCACACACACACACACACACACGCGCGCGCGCGCGCGCGCGCGAGCATGCCTGCACGCACACAGACCAACACAAACACACGCGCGCGCGCACACACACACGCACACGCGCGAGCGCGCGCGCACACACACACACACACACACACACACACACACACACACGCACGCACACACACACACACACACACACACACACACACACACACTCACGCACTCACGCACGCACAAAGGTAACACACACACACACACACACACACACACGCACTCACTCACGCACGCACGCACAAAGGTACACACACACACACACACACACACACACACACACACACACTAACACACACTAACACACACTAACACACACACGCACAACATATCACAACGCAATAGTCTAATAGTTGACATCCTACAACTGGATAGCACTACGCTAGACTGAGTGACACCCCCCACCCCCCATTCTGTTGCTTTCAGCTAAGTTAGTGATTATAAAAAATTGTTGAAAATTTATCATTAGCACTACACACATCAAAAGTTCCCCGTCCCCCTCTCCTTTCTTTTGTTTTTACAGAAGTGGGAGAGAAAATTTCTTTTCTGAGCGACAACAGAGTGGTCGGCGATGTAGCGCAAACAGAAATCTGCTACGGATATTGTTTGGTTATATATCGTTAAAAAAAATGCATACTTTTGTTGGAGAAAATTTGTTTCAAATGTCATTAATTTAGCAAAAATTCGATTTAAATCATTTCACAACAGAATTTCAGCCACAATACACTGGGCGTTCAGCGTGCACCGGACTCGCACCAGGGGGACTCCTGCCAGCATAATGGATACCCCCACCCCTCTTCCACATCACGACGCCTCCAATACCATGGGCAGGTGCCTCATCCACGCAGTCCTGGGCAAAACCCTTGCCATACTTTGCGGTACACCCTCGCCTCCAATACCATGGGCAGGTGCCTCATCCACGCAGTTCTGGGCAAAACCCTTGCCATCCTTTGCGGTACACCCTCGCCTCCAATACCATGGGCAGGTGCCTCATCCACGCAGTTCTGGGCAAAACCCTTGTCATACTTTGCGGTACACCCTGCTCC
>CM065732.1:9020879-9043379 GCA_033310375.1 Conus canariensis
TCCAGGCAAAATGAGAAAATGGACCACCACCATTTCTTCGATTGGATGGAGGTGCGGTACTTGTCAATGTTCTGGTCCATCCTATCAATCCCTCCCATGGTCTTGTTGTAGTGGTTGATGAGAGCTGGCTGATCAATGTTGGCGTGCTGCCTGGCTTGCCTGGAAACAACCTTCTTGTTTTCTGTGTAGGATTCACGCCCACCTTGTTGAAGATTACATTGACAGCGTTGTTGTCATTCCAACGAACCACGATTATTGCATTGCTTGTGTCAGTGTAGTAGTCGAAGGTGCCCCTTGGAGTTTTATTCATCTCCTGCACTGATCGCAGCGGACAATCTTCAACCCGATTTGCACGAATGGTTCCTGTGCATGCAATGCCTTTGGAAGAGAGGTAGTCCACGAGTTTTTCAGTGACGTGAAGAGGTTGTCAAACGTGTGGTGGAAAGCATACTGTCCTTGGATTTCAGATACAAGATCGATGACAACTGATCCTCCCATTCCCACACCAGGGCAGGCCGCAACAGCTTGCCTTCCTTTCGCCCCTTGGTAGGGCTCAAATTGGACGGCGTATCCCAAGGGGGTAGCAAGGACCCACATCTTGAATCCAAATCGGATGGGTTTGCCTCTTATAAATTGTTTTGAGCCATGCCGACCATAGTACGGGACCATGCTCTCATCAATGCTGAGATTCTGTTGTCTTAGAAAGTAACGAAGGCTTCTTTCATTCAGCATGGTCAGCAGTGGTCTGACTTTGGCCATCTTGCCATTAACATCAAGGTTGGAGTTGTCACTCACATGGAGGTATCTCATGATCTCCTCGAATCTGTCTCGGCTCATGGCTGAGGTGACAGCTGTATTATGAATGTCCATGTCATTGGACCAGTACATTCTGCGTCGGGGAAGTGTGCAGTAACCAGATAGAATTAGGATGGCCAGAAAGGTGCGAACCTTTCTGAGTCAGCTTTGCGTTTTTGCCATGTTGTGAAGAGATTGCACCGTACTCTGCATTCCCCAGTTCAGAAACGTGTTCATCTGAATCCTGCACGCACACACTCACACAAACACACAAACACACACACACACACACACACACACACACACACACACACACACACACACACACACACACACGTTTCAGATATTGAATTATAGTATTTTATCTTTCTTTCTTGATTCTCTCTCTCCCTCTCTATCTCTCTCTCTCTCTCTTTCTCTCTCTGTCTGTCTGTCTCTCTCTCTCTCTCTCTCTCTCTCTCTCTCTCTCTCTCTCTCTCGGGCGGGAGGGAGGGAGGGAGGGAGGGAGGGAGAGGGAATAGCGGGAGGTAGGTATGTGAGAAAAATAACTATAAAAACTGACCATGTCGTTCTCTTGGGGAGTAGACTGAGTGCTGTCACCACCGGTGATCTGTCTTCCGTCAGCATAAATGACTGTTGCTGAAGCAGATGACTGAAGTTGCCGCCCACTCAGGTTGTGAATTTCAGCATCTTCATCTCCACTGTCCTCGTCTGTCAATTCATCAGTAGGTGGGGGATCAATGTAGATATTGGCAGTTTGGAAAGCAGTGTCCGCTTCAAGGATATCCAGTACTTCATTTACATTGTATCGTCTGCAAAACAGATCGTTTTGATAAAGTAAGCACCAAGGAAGTCGAGCATGCACATATTTAGGTTAGTTTAACTGTTGGTTGTTTTGGTGCTTTACGTCTCAGCCACTTTCGCGGATCAGAGACAGTTGGTCACATTGTCCTGACACCAGCGAACCAGTTTCAGTAATGCCCGGATTCAAACCCTTGACCTTTGGAATAAGAGTCGAACCCTCTACTGACTGAGCTATCCAGCTCTTCGATTAGTTTGACTTTATTTCATCTTTAGAGATAAGTTGAAATAAAAAGAAACGCATGATGTGTCATGTTTTGTTGTTTGTTTTTTTTTTCCTTTCTCCTGTGCCTGTTTATCAATCCTGTAACTAATAACATTGACGTAACGAAATAAAAAATATAATATACATCAAAATTATAACATATCATGAAACGAAATAACAATGTAACATAAATATTTCGGCACTGTTACAATTTAGACTGATTTCAAACACACAAAACTGTCACTAGTATGAAATGAAAAACCTGTACCCGCTCGTACCTAGCGTCCCTGTAGTGGAACGCCTATAAAACGCAACAAATTTTACCTATTATAAAGAATAAGCTTATATCATCGCACACGGGTTTAGTTTATATCCTACGTATCACATTTACTTCAATAATATCATTCAAAATGTGTTTGACAAAAGAGATATTGACTTACCTTCTGCTTTGATCTATCTTGACTGTTTTCAACCCTGTGGTTCATCACAAATGGCCGACAACCGGAAATACATTCCAAGGGAGATAACGCTTGTCGTATTAGAAGTATAGAGGTTGCTTTCCTTTAACTAATTATCACAATTTAGTTGCCTTATCTTTAACATTAAGCCAATAAAGGGCAAATAATATAGCGTCCCACTATAGGGACGCTAGGCATAAATGGGTTAATATATCTGCTCAATACATTGTATAGCGTCTGTACAGACATACGATTATTAACAAAAAAAAGTGTATGACGAAATCACTTAAAAGTCCATAGATCAAGATAGTAATTTAATTCGCTCATTTCATCTAAACCAAAACATGTGCATGTGACAACAAAGACACAGAATCTCATTTCATGTTTTGTGGCTGTGTTGACTCATACATCCAACTATGCCAAATTGACATTTTTCCATGCATAAATTAAACAATGATGACAAATAGATTGAGACCAAGTAATTCAATGTAAAATTAAAAGAAACATGTACTGTTCAACCTTTATGTGTTCCAAGGCTGCAAGCTAATACAACCCCTTTCTAGTTTTGAAGAAATGCACCATAGGTGCACAGAATCACGGCGAAAAAAAAAACTTGTCTTAGGGCAATCTCCAAAGATTGTCTTCAACTATCTTGTGCACTAAATAAGTATATACAATATAAAATACAATACTATTTTGTAATATCTCTGGGAAAGGTTTGCAGTCCAAATTCAAACCCGTTTCATTCTGGTTGTGTATTTGGTCTAAAGTGCATTTTGCTGCCTTTGACCACGACTGAACTGTAGATGTTTTGGTGTCTCTCCTATTGCAGTGCATTCCACGAAGACAAAATCCTCATTGATCATAAGATTCCTCCCTGAATAGAAAAGCTAACTGTTGTGTGGCTGTATCATCAACTGGTTATTGAAGATGAGGTCCTCAATTTCATTAGACAAGGCAGCTTAGTGGTCCATATCAAACCAAGCTTGATGCCAAAGTTCTTTGACTTAGCTATCTATTAACAGGGCGATTAGAACTCGTAACGATATGCTCCAGGGGAAGCTTCTTAAAGTGCTGCCTATGATCACCTTTACTTTTGAAAAGGCGCTGCCTACACGCAAAAGACTAAATGCCACCCTGGAAGCTCTAGTGACTGAATTATACAAAGAGAGGGTATCCTCGTCTGGGCTGTAAAAACCAACAGTGATGTCAAAATGGTACCTCATGCCTCGATTATGTTTATCTTAATAATCAGCATTGACAGCTGTGCCATTTGGATAGCAAGTGCACCAAATGTTCACCTTTCTATATCCCTATCCACTTTACTACTGCGTTCTTAATTTTCTGTCTACCCTTCCTAGTGTCACCGCTCCACAATATGGTGATGCCGAAATTAGTCCACTTTTTTTTAGCACAACCCTAAAATCAACAGCATACATAGCAAGACAGAAGCTGCAGCTGCTGGACAACATCCTAGAAAACTATTAATGATACCCAAAGCTGAGTCCGCCTATGGGCTACAAACGAGCTCTTCCTTTTGACACAGAGACATTGAAGTGGTGCTGCAACGTAATGAAGATGAGTCAATCTTACATTCAAGCCTCAAGGGAAAAAAGAACAGAAAGAAAGAAAAAAAAGAAAGAAAAATAAGGCAACGACGACAACAACAACACTACCGAGATAAGAAATTTCTGCAAATAACAGAAATGAGCAAAGTTTTTGCATACCTCTGGCCAGATATTATTAGTTATGTTGATCCCCTACCATCTTTCTCTCCTTATCATCACCCCCCCCCCCCCCCCCCCATCGTATCGCCATGTGCATGACAGATGGTCATCAAAGACAAGATCCTGGCGCGCCTTTACCGAAAGCGATCCACGTCTCTAAGACTAGTTTCCAATTGCATTCGTCACAGGATCATAGGAAACCTCTCGCGTATTGAGTATTTAATAAAAAGTGGCAGATGTAAGGTAAAGCAGAGGAGTTGAAGCAATACAGTGAAAAACAGTAGGAAAAGAACCAGACAGACGACTGGAAGCAGGAAGAAACTTCAGGGAGATATTGACAGCAAAAGGTCTTTAGAGAAGAAACTCCCCTCAGACATCTGTCTTGGTCCTGAACTCTTCACACTCTAAGGAGGCCGGACCGCATACAGATCATGAATCCCAGATGCCCTTCCGCTGCCATTTCTTTTTCTTTTTCCGAGCGCTGCTGGAATTAATATTGAATGGTTGGGCGGCTCAAGGCTTGACTTTTTAAATGTATGTCTCATGTGCATCACTATTGGACAACTGTTCTAAGTTGGGAAATTTAAACCTTATACATTTCCGGAAATGAAATGAGGCAGGGAACAGTAAACGATAAACAGTAAACAAGTTGGGTATTTTTGCTCCCATAAGAAAACCTAACACAGAGTAACTTTTATTCAAGACTGGCACAGCCTTTTAAACTTGAATAAAGTCAGACAAATACATAGACGAACAATCTAATAGTGGGGGAAAATACAAGCGCAGGCCAACAACTGAACTATCTTCATAGTAATGACTTGGCAAAGATTTGGACTTAAGGAGGGGGGGGGGGGTGGGGGTGGAATTTGAAGATGGAGAAACTGGGAACATGTAATTAAGAAAATATGTTACAGATATGAAAACTCTTCACTAGCTGCATAAGGGAACCATCGCAATCCCTTTTGAAGGCAGATATATTTGTATTGCCTGCTCCGAGACCTTTCGTCCGCTGGGTCGGACTCATCAGGGAGACACGGCTGGTTGTGTCTGCGCTGCTGGCGTCAAATAGAGACACACCACAGTCCATAATACTGTGGTGTTCTCACCACCAAGAGTGCAAAAAAGAATCCAATAGCACCCCCAAAGCAGCCAGCGAAGAGTAGTAAATGAAACCAAACGAAAGTGTGGGGAGGAAAAAAGTTGCTGAAAAACTTTATGCAAACAGTATAAAATAAAGGGGACAATCTTTGAGCCTACGCTTGAGGATCCACCCAAAGATGCAAGGGAGATCAAAAGACAAACACACAGACGGACAGAAACAAATACAAATAACCTCAATTTAATCAAAACAAAATCGGAAATGAAATGAGGCAGGGAACAGTAAACGATAAACAGTAAACAAGTTGGGTATTTTTGCTCCCATAAGAAAACCTAACACAGAGTAACTTTTATTCAAGACTGGCACAGCCTTTTAAACTTGAATAAAGTCAGACAAATACATAGACGAACAATCTAATAGTGGGGGAAAATACAAGCGCAGGCCAACAACTGTTGTTGGCCTGCGCTTGTATTTTCCCCCACTATTAGATTGTTCGTCTATGTATTTGTCTGACTTTATTCAAGTTTAAAAGGCTGTGCCAGTCTTGTATAAAAGTTACTCTGTGTTAGGTTTTCTTATGGGAGCAAAAATACCCAACTTGTTTACTGTTTATCGTTTACTGTTCCCTGCCTCATTTCATTTCCGATTTTGTTTTGATTAAATTGAGGTTATTTGTATTTGTTTCTGTCCGTCTGTGTGTTTGTCTTTTGATCTCCCTTGCATCTTTGGGTGGATCCTCAAGCGTAGGCTCAAAGATTGTCCCCTTTATTTTATACTGTTTGCATAAAGTTTTTCAGCAACTTTTTTCCTCCCCACACTTTCGTTTGGTTTCATTTACTACTCTTCGCTGGCTGCTTTGGGGGTGCTATTGGATTCTTTTTTGCACTCTTGGTGGTGAGAACACCACAGTATTATGGACTGTGGTGTGTCTCTATTTGACGCCAGGAGCGCAGACACAACCAGCCGTGTCTCCCTGATGAGTCCGACCCAGCGGACGAAAGGTCTCGGAGCAGGCAATACAAATATATCTGCCTTCAAAAGGGATTGCGATGGTTCCCTTATGCAGCTAGTGAAGAGTTTTCATATCTGTAACATATTTTCTTAATTACATGTTCCCAGTTTCTCCATCTTCAAATTCCACCCCCCCCCCCCCCCCCCCCTCCTTAAGTCCAAATCTTTGCCAAGTCATTACTATGAAGATAGTTCAGTTGTTGGCCTGCGCTTGATTTTCCCCCACTATTAGATTGTTCGTCTATGTATTTGTCTGACTTTATTCAAGTTTAAAAGGCTGTGCCAGTCTTGAATAAAAGTTACTCTGTGTTAGGTTTTCTTATGGGAGCAAAAATACCCAACTTGTTTACTGTTTATCGTTTACTGTTCCCTGCCTCATTTCATTTCCGATTTTGTTTTGATTAAATTGAGGTTATTTGTATTTGTTTCTGTCCGTCTGTGTGTTTGTCTTTTGATCTCCCTTGCATCTTTGGGTGGATCCTCAAGCGTAGGCTCAAAGATTGTCCCCTTTATTTTATACTGTTTGCATAAAGTTTTTCAGCAACTTTTTTCCTCCCCACACTTTCGTTTGGTTTCATTTACTACTCTTCGCTGGCTGCTTTGGGGGTGCTATTGGATTCTTTTTTGCACTCTTGGTGGTGAGAACACCACAGTATTATGGACTGTGGTGTGTCTCTATTTGACGCCAGGAGCGCAGACACAACCAGCCGTGTCTCCCTGATGAGTCCGACCCAGCGGACGAAAGGTCTCGGAGCAGGCAATACAAATATATCTGCCTTCAAAAGGGATTGCGATGGTTCCCTTATGCAGCTAGTGAAGAGTTTTCATATCTGTAACATATTTTCTTAATTACATGTTCCCAGTTTCTCCATCTTCAAATTCCACCCCCACCCCCCACCCCCCTCCTTAAGTCCAAATCTTTGCCAAGTCATTACTATGAAGATAGTTCAGTTGTTGGCCTGCGCTTGTATTTTCCCCCACTATTAGATTGTTCGTCTATGTATTTGTCTGACTTTATTCAAGTTTAAAAGGCTGTGCCAGTCTTGAATAAAAGTTACTCTGTGTTAGGTTTTCTTATGGGAGCAAAAATACCCAACTTGTTTACTGCTTATACATTTCACTTTTGTTTCGCTTCAACCAGACTCAGCTGGAACTTGCTTCACCTGCCTCTGCAATTGCCTTCAATTTCGGGTCCTCTTTATACCAATACTTCCGAGCTGTTTCATTTTATAACAGGCTGCTGATGAACTTACTAAACCCTTCAATCCAACCTCTGTGGTGAGGATTTGGGCCTCGAAGCTGTATTCTATAAAGCGGCTGGCTAGACTGGAATACTTATCAGTTTTGTAGACGTGAGCTTGCTCCATTCTGCTTTCGTATGGCACAGTGAGTTCTGTCAGATTCATTTATTTTTATGAACCTGAGTGGAGAACGATACCCGGTCTCATGCCATTCTTCCTGATGATCTCTGGACAGATCTGTCACTCGGGGAGGTTTCATGTGCAGTCGTCCACCCCAACCAGTACATTCTTCCAAGCTCTTGGTATCACAGCTGTTTGAAGCAATTATTTGTGACCTTCTGCCGTGTAGAACTCCATTGCTGGAACTTCTGGTAGTGTAGCGCTTCCTATGGCAGTGCTAACCGCATGTGCAACCCCCCTCAAGCGTTTGATTGTGCATCTACGTGTATCTGCCACAGGTCAGCTCCGTTTGGCATGCATTTGGGACATGTGTTACTGTTTGTTTGCCGTGACAGAATGGACACGCAGGATCATCTGATTTGACCAGGATCTTTTGACCCGGTTTGAATTTGTGTGCAGGAGGTCATATTCAGATCTGAGGATGATGCTGAAAGGTGCCATTGCCATATCTCATTCCAGGTGACGCTTCTTCGGAGTCTGGTTTCCCTCGTAGTACACCGTCCTCAGCATTGCTGGACTGCCATCTAGATTCTCTTGGCATCATCTTCCTTCTTCAGCGCCTCTACTGCTGTGTCTCTCTTGCTTTAACTTTTGCCTTTGAATAACATTTGATATCTTTTGATCCCAGCCCCTGTCCGTTGCTATGTGTTCAGAACCCTCAAGCATGGTTAGTAACCTTACTTTATCCACTGTGCATTCCTTGAGGATAGATGTTAGAGGACGCTTCAGTTTTGCTTGGAGGCAGTAGAGTACAACGTCGATGAAATCTGGTGGGACACTAAGCCACTTCTTTATGCATGTTTTGTTCTTACTTTTGGACTCCGTTGATCCTACTGTGCTTGTACTGATACCAATAGAGGCCAGAGAAGCTTCGGGATTAGCAGGGACTTCCGCCTCCTGACCTTGTATTTACCTCATAGCTGTAGTGCTCTATCATAAGCAGGCTTTAGTTCGCCATTTGCTTGATTTTCGTTCCCCTCTTCATGTCTTTCAAGGTGCCATCGTATCCTCTCCCGACGCTCTTGACTGGGTGTTTCTGTCACTGTCACATTTGGAATGGCTTGGTTGGTTACAGGGACTATTTTAGTCACTTTTTTCTCCCTGCAGAGAGAGGCTTCATGGGCATGTCACATCACAGCTGGAGGAAACGTGCACGTGCTGGAGGAAACGTGCACGTGCAACACGTCAGTCCATGACATAGGTGTCTGGTGGGCGAGGCTTCAGTATTCCAAGGGTCGTCTGTGGGAAGCTTGAAAGACCACTGTTCTGCCATGGCTTCACAGTCACCACCTAGTTACACTCCAAGTATTGTCTCGGTACAGGTAGGGAACCACTGTTATCTGTATAACCTCACTGCAAATGCTGATCTGTAGCATAAACAATAACAACAACAACAATAACAACAACAACAACAATAACAATAACAATAACAATAACAACAACAACAACAATAAGAAAGAAACAAACAAACAAACAAATGATCGAACAAGGCAAAAACTCACTGAAACAGTCTCAAATTTTGAGATCTGATGTTTCACACCGTCTGTAGACATTCCATGTTATTGCTGCGGTGTGTGGCGGTGAATCTACATACCTTTAGAGCAGACTATAGACATTCCATGTTATTGCTGCGGTGTGTGGGGGTTAATCTACATACCTTCAGAGCAGACTATAGACATTCCATGTTATTGCTGCGGTGTGTGTGGCGGTTAATCTACATACCTTCAGAGCAGACTATAGACATTCCATGTTATTGCTGCGGTGTGTGGCGGTGAATCTACATACCTTCAGAGCAGACTATAGACATTCCATGTTATTGCTGCGGTGTGTGGCGGTGAATCTACATACCTTCAGAGCAGACTATAGACATTCCATGTTATTGCTGCGGTGTGTGGCGGTGAATCTACATACCTTTAGAGCAGACTATAGACATTCCATGTTATTGCTGCGGTGTGTGTGGGTTAATCTACATACCTTTAGAGCAGACTATAGACATTCCATGTTATTGCTGCGGTGTGTGGCGGTGAATCTACATACCTTCAGAGCAGACTATAGACATTCCATGTTATTGCTGCGGTGTGTGGCGGTGAATCTACATACCTTCAGAGCAGACTATAGACATTCCATGTTATTGCTGCGGTGTGTGGGGGTTAATCTACATACCTTCAGAGCAGACTATGGTCGTAATCACCGCTTCTGTTCTAGCGTTTCTGAATGAGTACTTTTCCAGGATTGGTGACGCAGGATCATCTCTACCTTGATGAAGACAGGCTAGACAGTGGCTAGCATGTGACGACACCTCCTTGTAACCTATGAGTGTGCAAACACCCAATGTCTGGGAAGATGAAATACAGTTGTCCGGAATTTCATACAGTCCAGTCTCAGGTACTGCAGAAAGTACCAGACGCCTGTGACCAAATGCCACTGTCCTTGCTTACTGCGTTCAGCTGATCTCTGGTTTGAAGGGGTATACACCAGGGAGCAGAGACAATGCCAAGAGTACTGCTGTGGGGGTTTGCTTCCCAGCCTGGTGTCTTATCCTTTGACAATAACTTCATTTAAAAACTGTTTATTTAAATATTCTTTTCCTGACAGAGCCAGTCGTGATTTCATCGCTATTACTACGTTTTCTTCCAGTGAAAGCTGTCGTCGCTGCATGGCCACAGCTAACAGATAGATCAATGGGTCAATAGCAGAAGCCAGTGGTAGCACAAACAGAATCATAGCGTCGTGGGTCTTTTCTAAACTAGGAACACCGTTTCTGGTCATGATGGTAATGAAGCCGAAAGAAAACCAGCTTGCATTGTCAGTGGTCACCAGTTTTCGAGTCAGACTGACTGAAGAATATACAGATCTTCTTGAAGGAGCTAGTGTAACTCTGAATTTGGGTGTTCTTCTGTAGAGTACAATCTGGCCCAATGTGCAAAGCAGATTACGACTTTCACAGCCACAGTAACAGTGAACCATCGAGATATCTGGTCAGAATAATAACTGTCAAATGATACCAGACGACACAGTCCAGACTGCCCATGAAGTCCCCAGTGTGGCAGACCAGGAAGAAACGGTATCAACGACAAAAGGGCCCCTGTGCACCACGCCACCGTGACACCTGATGACAACGACACTTCTTTCAGCCTCCAGGTGTCTTTATTGAAGCAAAAGACAATGATATGATCTATAGTGACGAAGCCAAAGATCAAAATTGACGTCTCACAGGACAAATACAACAGAATCCCAGTCACTTTACAAGGCACACTACGGGTCCAGGTCTTTTCAAACTGATATAGTGAACACTGAATACTTCACTAGCTACAACAGCAATGCTGACACAACGCAGTATCGCCAATGAGTCATGTTCTGACAGCCATTACCGTTGTCCTGGTGACTTTAATGACTGCCTGCCTGTCTATGCACGACGCAATGGGATGTATGATTGTATTGACCAAAAGGATGAAGATGGGTGTGAGGACATCCTGTGTTCCGGATTGTTTAAGTGCAGAGCATCCACAACCTGTATACATACTGACCACCTGTGTGATGGCTGGTCTCACTGTCTGATGATTGATGATGAAATACTGTGTGATACAAGCTGTCCAGTAGGCTGCCTGTGTCAAGTTTACACGTTCTTTTGTCCCTGGCCTTTCTCTATGTCACTGTTTCTGTACATTCGCTATTTGGATGCGACCAGTTCTGGAATGACATTGATTGATATAAGGCACCTTGTCTATTTGATTTGTCTCATTTTAGTCCGGTGTTCTTTGCTTCTTTTGCCTAGTGTTGATATATTGAATCTGAGATTTCTTGACCTTAGTGTGAACAATCTGACACATGTCAGCATGGCTTCTTTAAGGGGGTTAAGCAGTTTGCAAGCATTGTCATTGTCCAACAATCCCTCATCTCTCTTTATAGAGAGAGCTCGTCTGTCGCCCAGCAAAGTGCTCTCACATTGGTTGATCTGTCATTTACTTCACTGACAGCGTTGGACACACTGGTCTTCTCTTCCTTTACTCACTTACAAAAGCTGAACTTAACTTTCAGCACAATCCACACGATCAGTGCCAATGGATTTCAGTTCACGCTACAGTTAATTGAACTGTACATGGATGGCAGCCCCATTACAAACTATCCACCTGACATTTTGAAAGATCTTTTCCATTCAGATACTATATCTATACAAAACTATCAAATATGCTGCGGACAAATTCTCCCAAGAAACTTTCAATCCTCATCCTGCTATTCCTCAAGAGACGAAATATCTTCATGTGATGGTTTATTGCAGTCATGGTCGTAATGTGCGTTTCTGTGGCTGGTCGCCTGTCTGTCAGTCACTGACAATGTCTTCTGTTTCTCTACACGTTTCTTTATCAGAAGCATGACTTCTTCACGTGGATTCCGGGTGTTTGTCTTCAACCTTCAGTCATGTATAGGCAGATGTATGCTATGTCATGTCGTGGTGTATAAACGTAGGGTTGGTGGGTATCTATGACACTATGATTAGTTTGTCAGGTCGTGTTCTGTTTGTAACAATAGCATCACGATTAAATGTGTCACGTTGTGACCTATCAGAGAACATGATGACGTGTTCAGCCGTGTCACGTAATAGTCCATTTGCAGATATAACACTTTGATCGGAGCGAAGAACATGAAGAATGCCTTGACACTGTGGAATCGATTTGCAGTTTAGGAAGCAAAACCAGGTGTTTGGTCTTCAGTTTTCTTCTTAAACTCAACTGATCCATCAGGGCCTTTTCTTCAAACCGTTATCAGTGAAGAGACAAAATTCTCATAAACATGCGTCGTGGAAATCACAAGTGATATGACGGATGACAAAGATCAAAACAAAATCTTGAGCGGAACATATGAACAATCACAAAAAGCACAAGTACAGTACAAGTGATCCGACCTAATTGTTCATACCTCTCTCTCTCTCTCTCTCTCTCTCTCTCTCTCTCTCTCTCTCTCTCTCTCTCTCTCCAATTTTAAACTTCCCATTCCTCACTTTACACACACACACACACACACACACACACACACACACACACACACACACACACACACACACACATACACACGCGCGCGCGCGCGCGTGAGCACACACACACACACACACACACACACACACACACACACACACACACACACACACACACACACACACACAGAGTTGATTTCGTTAGATTCTACAATGTCAAGGAATAAAGAACAGAGTCATTCAATGCCTAATTGTAGTCATGAGCTTAAAGCTAAGAGAGTGACAGACTCAGACAGGCAGACAAACACAGACCAAGTTGAGGCAAAGGTAGGTATTGACTGAAGAGTGACACGTGTTTGTACCCTGATCTCAGTGCTTCTTTCTGCTTTGTTAGATATGTTTGGTTTCGTTTTGGTTGTCTGTTTTCTGGAACCCCCACGCCATGACGAGCATGGAAGGATAGAGTGTATGACTAGTTTACCTCCCAGGACAGGAAAACTATCTAGAGCTTACCACGAAGCGTGGCATGAGATTTGGGATTGTACTCCACTTAGATTCATCAAAAGAAACGAGTCTGATTAAACTCCATGTACCTTATGGAAGCAGAATGGAGCAAGTTCAAATATACAAGATTGAGATTATGCCACTCTTGGCAGCAGCTTGAGGGAGTCTGGCTTCTGCGAAAATCCTACTCACCATAGAGTTTGCAGCAAGAGGAGAAGGGTTGGGGGGGGGGGTGCAGTTTCATCAGCCTGTGCTCTCATGAAACAGCTCCCGATTTGATCACAAAAGGTCAAGAACCCCATGTTCATGGCAGAGCCGGCTGAAAATGTTCCAGCTGATCTGATCGATTAGGAACAAAAGTGAACATCATACAGCTTAAATCTGCCAAAGTATAACAAGTTTCCGATCGTAATGCAGTTCAGCACATCTACCTTAAAAAGACACGCCTTGATTCGTCCACACATCCAGAAGGTGGGGTTTGAATCTTGCCAGTGCCAGGATAAACAAACCTTCAGGCAGCTGAAGGGTATATAGGATAAACAAACCTTCAGGCAGCTGAAGGGCATATAGGGTAAACAAACCTTCAGGCAGCTGAAGGGCATATAGGATAAACAAACCTTCAGGCAGCTGAAGGGTATATAGGATAAACAAACCTTCAGGCAGCTGAAGGGTATATAGGATAAACAAACCTTCAGGCAGCTGAAGGGCATATAGGGTAAACAAACCTTCAGGCAGCTGAAGGGCATATAGGATAAACAAACCTTCAGGCAGCTGAAGGGCATACAGGAGTGTTGACCTGGACACGGCCAGCCCTCTCAGAGGACAGAGAGTTCTGGACTGAAACCTTTCGATAACGAGGAAAGGCTGGAGGTCTATTCTGACACAAAAAAAAACCTGCTGTCAATTTTTCCAAGAGTTTCTTCCTACTGACACATGGTCATCAGGAAATAATCCGGAGAGAGACCAGGTGACCCTCACAAAGAGCAGATTTACGAGGTCTGTAGGCTGGCTCTCTATCTTGCGTATCTCCAACCTGCCACTAGTACTGAAGACGAAAGATGTTCTCAGGGTTCACCAAAAGAGGGGAGTGAGTTGAGCAGGGGCAATCAGTGCTAAGTAAAAAAGAATGAAGATGTCAACAGAATAAAGAATCAAGCCCAACGCATCACGTCTGGTGCCATAACAACTACCACCCCAACGCATCACGTCTGGTGCCATAACAACTACCACCCCAACGCATCACGTCTGGTGCCATAACAACTACCACCCCAACGCATCACGTCTGGTGTCATAACAACTACCACCCCAACGCATCACGTCTGGTGCCATAACAACCACCACCCCAATGCATCACGTCTGGTGCCCATAACAACTACCAAGTACAACAGATGGAAGAGATAACTGGACAGCAGGCACCCGGTGTCAGGGAAGACACAAAGGTCTTGCTGTAAGCTGTAAAACTTTAAAAGCTTGAAAAGCCACTCCTTGAACAACAGATCGAGCAGATCCATCAACATTAACTGGAAAGAGGCCGCTTCATTCGTTAATAATGAGGGCTGGAGAATGCGCTACCTGTCATAAAGACATAAAGCAAACCCTATTCCAAAACATGGAACATCTCCTCGCAGAAGAAGCACCAGTTCCCGCCAACTATCCCCAGCATCCTCTGTGTTGAGAAAGGGAACGCCACTGGACGCACAGCAAAAGGTATTGGCCATAGAACACACTTGCAACCAATAGCACGCTCCTCCCCCCCCCCCCTTACACGCACGTACGCACGCATGCACGCACGCACACTCACACACATTCTCTCTCTCTCTCTCTCTCTCTCTCTCTCTCTCTCACACACACACACACACACACACACACACACGCACGCACGCACGCACGCACGCACGCACACAAACACACATCACCAAAGATGGCCCAATGACTGACAGCTCTCAGGATGGGGCTGCTGGAATCTTCATCCGGTACACAGTGAGGAATTAAGTGCGTACTGTTAGAACAGGAAATCGCACCACCAACTCTCAAACTCCTCCCCAAACCAGACCAAAAGCAAGGTGTCCCTGAAGAAGTCCACAACAAAGATGAACGCACCGCAGAATAATGAACGGCAGCTCCAACATTCCAAGCACAGACCAAGTTACGACGACCATCTGCTGGCACAAATGAAAATGGAAAACATCTTAAGAAGAAGAACAAGAAGAAGAACAAGAACAAGAACAAGAATGATGATAATAATGATAATAATAATGAGAATAATAATCATGATAATAATAATAGTAATAATAATAACATAGCAGTTATAAAGCGCCTTGCCAAAGTTTCTACGCGCTGACAATCCACACTCTCGTGTACGCAACGGGCTGCCTACCTGGGTAGTGCCGACTGAAGAGCTGCCTGCTGGCGTTCAGTCGTTTACCGTATCATCCAGACAATATTGTTCGCTCAGTCTCCTTATTTCCTTCATACTTTCAATTTCCCACCAGGGTGCATGCTGTATGTAACTTGTCATCCATACTAACGGACAAACTGGCCTTCTCTTCCGAAAGCTGGTGATGGGATTTTTTGTGTTTGCAAAATGTAATGCGTGCGTTCACACACGGAACCTCGGTTTACAGTCTCATTCTAAAGACTATTTGCAAAATGGAGTCTGAACCAATATATTAACTTCGAGGGTAAAATCTCCCTGTACCAAAATGGTCCGGCAGAGGTTCGAACCCGCAACCCCAGGCTCACCCAGATTACGAGTCAGGCGTTCTACAAACTGAACTATTTCGGCCCCTCTTACAGTTGAGCACCGAACACAACCTCCTACACAATCATTAGCATACAGCCTTTGGCACTGGACAGGCAGGTGAGTGTCCATGTGGTCAGGAGCATCAGACAGCAGACCACGTGCGTGTTCCTAAGCTGCTACCAGCATGCCGCTGAAAGGGGCAGGTTCTGGCCAGTGCCATCCACCCTGGAGTCAAGCTGTGTGCAACGGAGAGAAAACAAGAGGAAGAAGGATCGATCATGTAAACAGTGAGGAATGTACACTTAAACGCTGTAGAGTCCATGTAAATTTTCGTTGTTACTCAAGTTGACAGGTTATGCTGTCACTTTAGTCTTAGGTCACATTTGATATCTGGCAGAGTTCAAATAGCAGCTGTGTCTGCTGAAGAAATGCCAGTCTTTCTTCTTCTCTGACGTCAGGTGTGTTTTTGTCTTGTGTGAAGAGGAAGATTTTGTCCTAACAATTGAATTTAATAAACTAGTTTACTGACATGTGTCAAATGGAACAGAGGAGACAAATGTGGATTGTGGAGTTCGTGTGTTCCTATGTTTCTAGAGTGCACAAACAAATTTGGGAATAAGAAGACAGACATACAATAGAAACACTGGGACGGGAGAGGACGAAGAGGTGGGGGGAGTGAGGAGGGGCTGCATATATATATATATATATATATATATATATATATATATATATATACACTGAACAAACACACACACACACACACACACACACACACACACACACACACGCACACACACACGCACACGCACACGCACGTACACGCACACACACACACGCACAGGCACACGTACACGCACGCGCGCGCGCGCACACACACACACACACACACACACACACACACACACACACACACACAGGCACACGCACACACACACGCACACATACACACACACAAATAGGAAATGATTCAGAGTCCGGCGCTGTACGTCTCAAGGCCTCAAGGACTGGATTGTGTGATGAATCCGTTTAAGTGGGGGATCACCTGGTGACAGGTGTGAATGAAGCATTAAGCGTAATGAATGCATAACGTTCTAGGGCCTTATTTCTATCTCTGGACACAGACCCCTGTCACACACTTGGCACTGTGGCGGTACACTTCATGCAATAGCTGACCACAGCCTTTACAATGTAACTGGTGACAAATTCGCCATATGTTTCGTCTGCAATCATTTGTTGCACGTCACCTGTTGCACTCCCACGGAGAATCTGCAGGAAAAATGTAAATTACTGGTCACTATTATGTACACATGCTTGAGGTCAGTTTCAGAATGTCTTCTAGAATTTCTAGTAAACTTTTTATCCACTGCTGGGAGTGGTTAATATGCAATTTTTTTTTTTTGCAGTGCGGATCTGATATTTTTTTCCAAGTCGGGAGAATCGTATTCACCCTTTGTCTTTGTGGGGTTTGACAAAACTTTCTCTAAACATTAAAACACCTCAGCTTAAGTGCAATGATAGTCCAGCAAATCACACAGATGCCTTTTCGGGGGGCGCCATCTTATAAAACAAATTATCATATCTAAAAAAAATGAACAAAAACCAAACCAATGGATTAAAAAGACTACGAACAGTTATTTAGAACAAGGAATAACATAACTTCTAAAATATATGTCCAACATTTCTTGTTCAGTTCTTTTCGCTTCCCTCCCCCCGCCTCTTCAAAATAAAAAAAGCTAGCAGACCTTTTAAATGATGGAAAACTGCTTGCATGTAACTGTCTCCACTTTCACATCACTGTTGTTCCAAATGTTAACGCCATGCTTAGGACATCAGTCATTCTGATTAATCTTTCACTTCTAAATGAAAAGAAAATCATGAACATATTAAAGTGCTAAAATGTATGGAGAGGCCATGCTGGCTAATGATCAATGCCAATGGACAGTCGCTATTCATCATATACAACGTTTACTGTCTCGCTACCTGGCTAGATCATTCAGTGACAGCTGATCACTTGTGGGAAATGAGCTGACAGATATTCAACTACATGACACAGCTGATCTTAGTGTTCCATTTACTCATGGACCACTACTTCACGTTACTAATCTGTGTGGTGCATATGTTCTAACATATTACATCTGGAGTGGCTGATCATAGATGCATACCTGGCCAATTATTTGTACGTGATCTACCCGATTGCGGCCTAACACCTTCACAGAGACCATTTTGTGACAGAATTGATGAAAGTATTGTATCCTCGAATAGAACACTGCGTGAATTAACTGATCTCAGTGTTAATCTTCTCGTTGATCACTACATGGCAGGGCTTGCTATGTGACAGTAAAGTCAGTATGGGATTCCAGCCATTCTAGAAGTTTCCTTTCACTGGATATCCTCCGCTTTTCTGCCAATGTATTGAAGGTATAAATGAAGGGATTGATAGCGGAGTTCAAGGGCAGTATGAATACAGCCAATGCCACATTCACTTGCGATGGGATGGACGTACCAGCCAGTGCCAACATCCCACACAGTCCAATTGGAAACCAGCACATGAAGTCTGATACGGCAACAGTAATTAATCGCTGGGCTACTGCCATGTCACGTGACACTTTTGTAGTATTGACTTTGAAGGCATGTTTCTGTATTGACCAGTAGATGAAGGCTTGGCCAGCTGAAATGAACAAAAACAAAACAAAATTAAGGATGATCACTACACTGATAGAATAGAATCTCCCTTTGAAATCTTCCCCTGTAACTGGCAGTGGGATACAGATACCTGTCTGGCTATAAAATTCCCAGTGTGACATCATCGGGAGTAAAGGCAGCAAGGCCAGTGAGCAGCCCACTCCCCAAACCAAGAGACAGGCCACAGCTGCTGACATTCTCTGGAATCGCAAGGTGCTGAATGGAAAGCGAAGGACAAGAAAACGATCCAGTGTGATCAACCAGATGATCAGAGCAGACACCTCACTGGACAACAGAGACAGAAAACCAGCCCCCTTACAGGCCACACTGTTTTTCCATACGTCGTCATAATGGAGATACCTGCCACGGAACTCCACATCAGCTACTCCTATAATCGAAATGTAGACACCCATTAAAAAATCGGCCACTGTAAGGTTGAGGACAAACACGCCGAATCCACTTGAAGACGTCATGCTTCTTACAAAGAAGCGTGCACAGAAACAAATGACGTTGCCGGTTAATGATAGACAGGCGATCAGCCACAGAAACGCACGGTACACCCATGACCGTAATAAATCATCACATGAAGATATTTCGTCTCTTGGAGAATGGCATGAGGAATGAAAGTTACTTGGAAGCATTTGTCTGCAGCATATTTTGTAGTTTTGTGTTGATATAACATGCAAATAGACAAGCCCTGTGAACATGTCTGGTGGGTAATGTGTAACTGGACTGCCATCAATGTACAGTTCACTTAATCGTGGGGTGAACTGAAATCCATTGGGACTAATGGTATGAATAGCTGTAAAAGTTAAGTTGAGCTTCTGTATCCGAGGAAAAGAAGAGAAGACTTCAGTATCCAATACTGTCAGTGAAGTAAATGACAGGTCAACAAGCGTGAGAACACTTTGCCTGGCGACAGACGAGGAGTCCGTGTGAAGAGAGGTGAGGGGATTCTTGGACAGTGACAATGCCTGTAAGCTGCTCAACCCCAGAAATGAAGTCATGTTCACTTGTGTCAACTTGTTCTCACTGAGATCAAGAAACCTCAAATTTAGCATCTTAGTCCGAGGCACGAGGGTCAAAAAGCATCGGGCAAGAGCAAGGTAAATGAGGTAGACTTGGTGTTTCATAGCAGAAAGTGTCATTCTCGAATCTGAAGCATCCAAGGAGCGAATGTATGGAAACAGTGTCACAGAGAACGACTGGGGGCAAAAGAATGTGTGACTTTGACACAGACAGCCCAAAGGACAAGCTATATCACACACTATTTCATCATCACCCATTGGACAGTGAGGCCAGCCATCACACAGATGGTCGATGTGTATACAGGTTATGGATGCCCTGCACCTGAAAAATCCTGAACATATCATTTCTTGACATCTGTCTTCGTCCTTCTGGTCCAAGCAATCATACATTTCATTACATCGTGTGTAGACAGGCAGACAGTCATTGAAGTCACCAGGACAACGATAATGACTGTCAGGACAGGACTCGTTGAAGTGCATTTGTGTTGACTTAAGTTGCCTGATGCCATCAAAATTGATCAGGGCAGGTGAGGGGGAAAATGTGAAATGTAACATGCTTTTCTTGTACTTAGTGCATCTGTGTTCGTCTGATTCATCCCAGCATTGGGGTGTTTGATCACACACCATGTCATGGCGAAGACATTGACCATTACTGCATGTAAAGGTGTTAATACAAACAGGATGCTGACAGATTGATTCATCACTGTTATCCTGGCAATCGGGGATAAAATTACACACTAGAGTGTATGACAACCGCGTGACGTCATCACTGCATGTAAACATCTGAATCAAAACGGTGGAGTCATTTAAGAAATATAGTCCGTTGACGTATGATGAGCTATTAAAAAAATAACAAGATGTGTGCTGTTGGCCGCACACTGCCAACTGATGGAAACCACACGCAAGGAATGTGTATGTCACTTGGCCATCACTGCAGACTGTAAAGTAATCTTGTCGCCAGAACAGTGCAATCTGAGTGATGCTCAATGTTATTGGTTTTGTATGTGATTGCACATCAGTCCGGTTTATGTGGAACTCACAAAGTACTCTCTTCAACAGTCCTAGCTCACGATAAGTGAATGCACAGTTATAAAGTATGTGTTTAGGATAGGAAACAAAAAAACACTTCGTTTGTCTAGAATGATGAAATCTACCAGAGACGCGAAATGTATGATGAAACACAAATCTGCCCTGAAAAGCTGTGTTTCTATACATAGCAGGCAATGCTACATCACCTAATCGCACACCAACATAGTGATTTTCAAACCGGTTTACATGCATGACAATCTTTTTTGAAACAACAGTGACCCAATCATAAATACACTTAGGAAAACTTGCTACGCCCATCAGGCTCTGACAATACTTGTCACTGACATCGATTCTGTCACTGTCAGATGCAGGGATATTTCCAATGAATTTGTAGCAACGTCCACAGAGCGCCACCATCCCCTGACAGTCAGCACTACTGTAAGGACAGTGTCCCGCTTCATCCCGTCCATCCTCACACTCTGTCTTCAAATTACAATCCACGTGGTGACAAAAACTGGAGTAATGATTCACTGAACAGTTCCATGTATCCTTAGACATTTTGTCAGGTGCTTTACTGTAGGGAATAAAGGAAAAGAAGAGCTGAAAGCAACCCGCCATGATGCATGGTTTCCTTGGAACTTTAAGACTGAGCTGTGTTACATTTAAAACATGAGGAAAATCAGATTTGGCTTCATATCTTTTCCAAACTCTAGTTCGTATGTCTTGTAAATGTTGAAATAATGAGATACTTCTGAGACGTTGCCAGGGTTCTTTGAAACTGACCATGACCACATTTCCGGCTGGTATCGATATATATTCAGTTACGTATTTGGGGCCTTCCTGACTTACATTTGCTCTCATTGTCATGTAGCCAGATGATGATGATGTCATCACAACAAATAGTGGTCCCGACTCGTCCTTGGGTTTAGACTGTATGACTTTGAAAAACCATTTTAAGGATGTTACTACCTCACGAAAGAATAACAAGAAACGAACCAAGCCCCCAGTCAGCTGAACTGATCATAAGCCAAATAACAAAGAATTAAGTGTTCAGCTAGGAAATCAGATGACTAACCAGCCAGCAAATCACCCAACAAACCACCCTATTGATCAATCAACTCCAATTATTCCTGAGTCCCTAACAAGCCGAGTGATTAATTATTTTTTATCACTGGCCAGAAAGAACTACTATGGGAACAAGTGTCATATTATAAAACACTATATAATCAGAAAACAAATGTTGCAGATGTAAAGGCAGCTACAGATAGTTTCTTAGAGGAAGAGACCATGACGAGATTAGAGGAAGAAGATGCTGCATTATGTGAAGGTGCAGCGATGGAATAACCACCGAATTTTATAAATTCTTCTGGAGCAAAGTAGGTCGTCTAGTAATCGATTCCTTTAATGATTCATTTAATAGAGAAGAACTGTCTTTTACACAAAAGAAGGGAGTCATAACATTACTTCACAAAGGTAATGATTTAGACAGAGATAAGTTAAACAACTGGCGACCTATTACATTAACAAACACTGATTACAAAATACTGGCAAAAAGCTTAGCGGTGAGATTAGGAAGGGTGATACCGAAATTGGTTAACGAGGATCAGGTAGGGTACATAAAGGGTAGAAACATAGCAACAGTTGTAAGAACGATAGATGATGCGATAAATTATTTAAATATAACGGGTAAATCAGGATACCTTGTGGTTCTAGATTATTCCAAAGCTTTCGACTCCATATGTAAAAAAAAATTCATCTTGCATGCTTTTAAAGTGTTTGGTTTTGGCAATTCTTTTCAGACATGGATATCGATTTTAACCAGCAATTGCCAGAGTAGCATTAACCATGGTGGATGGATCTCTGAGGCTTTTGATGTTAATTGTGGAATTAGGCAAGGCTGCCCATTCTCTCCCCTTGCCTTTATTTTAGCGGTAGAGATTTTAGCAATAAAAATAAGAAACAGTC
>CM065732.1:9045879-9050879 GCA_033310375.1 Conus canariensis
TGAATAGGACACAATGTAACATCCAGGGGGACGCAACCCTCGGTAAATCGACGAAACTATTTTCATTTGTCAAAAAAAAAAACCCCAAAAACCTTGATTGCCAGTTGAATATTGGCCAGATGTTTCATTCACAAATGGGCAAAGCATCTTTAGGTTTTACGGCATTAGTAAAGACAGGAAATTAATTGACAGAAATAGCGGGGTTGTGCAAACATTATTGTTCAAATGAGTGCTTCATTTGCCAAATTCTCAGCACTTCGTGACGTATTCCTACGTTCAAAACGCAACAACAACAATAACAACAACTTTAGAATAATGATAATGATGAAAATAATACTAATACTAATACTAATAATGATGATAATGATAATATTAATGATAAAAATAATGATAATAATAATGATGATGATGATAACAATAATAATAATAATATTATAATAATACTAGTAACAATAATGAGAAGAAGTACAAGAAGTACTTCAATGGCTTCTCAATGCGGTTCTCTACCAAGGAGTACACAACAGACTGGATCAACTTGGAAGTGGGTATTGCAATGGGCTGTGCAATTTCCCCAATACTGTTCGTGCTGGCAATGGAACTCATCTTGAAAGCAGCAACAAACAACGCGAGACAAACAGACCTTGGCGATGGATACAAGATGCCTCCTCTCAAGGCCTTCATGGATGACACTACAGTGATTTCATCCAGAGAAGACGAGACACGTCATGTGCTGGAGAGGCTGGACGACATAGTTGCCTCATCCAGAATGAAGTTCAAGCCAAAGAAATCACGGAGTCTCTCACTGAGGAAAGGAAAAGTGGCCGGATCTGTGGTCTTCAGTGTTGCCAACCAGGCCATTCCAACAGTCACAGAAGAACCAGTCAAGAGCCTTGGAAGATGGTATGATGATACGCTGAAAGACACACAAAGAGCAAAAGAAACCAAGCAGATGGCGGAGTAAGGCTTGGAGACCATTGACCAGTGTTGGCTCCCTGGCAAATACAAGGTCTGGTGTCTGCAGTTCATGCTGATACCAAAGCTCCTATGGCCTCTGATGATATACGACATCTGCACCAGCATAGTGGAGGCAATGGAAGCCAAAATCAACAAGTTCACAAGGAAATGGCTTGGTGTCCCACCCTGTCTGACTGACATAGCGCTGTACTGTCGCCAAGCAAAGCTGAAACTACCACTGAAATCCATCCTGGAGGAATACAAAGCAGGGAAGATCAGACTTCAAAGCATGCTGGAGGACTCAGGAGACAAGGTGGTAGAAGCAATCAAGCCCCAGCTGAAGACAGGCAGAAAATGGAAAGTTCAAGAGGCGATGGATTCTGCAAAAGAAAGTCTCAAGATCAGAGAAATAACAGGACACACACAGACCAACAGACAAGGACTGGGGTGACCAAAACTGAATGGTGGTCAAAGGCCAAAGGAAAAGCCAAAAGAGACATGATGATTCAGGAGATGAGAAAAGAAGAAGACCAAAAAAGACTCCAAAAAGCAGTCCAGCAGAGCCAGCAAGGGCAATGGACAACGTGGGAGAATGCACTCCAAAGAAGTCTCACTTGGAATGACATTTGGCACATGGCCCCTCTCAGGATCAGCTTCATTCTCAGATCTGCATATGACCTTCTGCCCTCAAATGCAAACCTGGTGAAGTGGGGGAAAACAGACGATCCTGCATGCCCCCTCTGCCATGAAAAACAAACAGTGGAGCATGTCCTAAGCTCATGTAAAGTAGCCCTGGCTCAAGGAAGGTACACATGGAGGCACAACCAAGTGCTGAAAGAGATTGTACAAGTAGTCTGGGCTAGTACCAACACCACAAAAGGGAAAATCAGGACTCCAAAAGCACCCGCAACATTCTTCACGGCAGGAGGCAGCAAATCATGGCCAAGAACAACAGTGCCACTCGAAACATGCAGGCAGAGTCTGCTGGACGGGGCAGATGACTGGGAGTGCACTGCAGACCTCCCAGAATGGAAGAGTCACCCAGAGATCATCAGCAAGAGTGGCATGAGACCAGACATAGTAGTCCACTCTAAGTCAACCAAGCAGCTGATCATGATCGAGCTCACGGTGCCATATGAGAACAGAATGGAGGCAGCTCAAATCTACAAAACTGAAAAGTATGCTGATCTGGCAAACAGCCTGAGGAGAGAAGGCTATCAGGTCAAAGTCCTCACTGCAGAAATCGGAGTTAGGGGGTTTGTAGGAACGTCTGCATACAGCCTCATGAAACAGCTCTCAGTTGCAGGAAGGGAAAAAAACAGAGCCCTGAAAGCAATGGCAGAAGCGGCAGAGAGGTGTTCAAGCTGGATCTGGTCAAGGAGGAACAAAAGTGAACTTCATAAGGCTTAATTTCCCTACAAATATCAGGTGTCCCTGTGGCTCAGTGGTTAAAGCGCGAGTCATTAAGTAGAAAATGAGCATGTCCAGAGGGTCATGGGTTCGAATCCCAGCCATGGCTCGTCCCAAGATGGGAAAAAAAAAAGGGGCAGCAGAGGGACATCCGGAGTCATGAACCGGGTGTGGCCCAACCCCCCTAGAGTGTCAGGAGATAAGGGCCGAAACACTTGCTTGAAGGGGGCTTCTCTTCTGAGGACTCTCTGCTGCCACGCTCTCCGCGAGTTTCTTTCTACTGATGCATGGGTAAACCATTGACTTCCGGGAATAGGCCGGAGGACGTCCGGGAAAGACCGGAGGACACTGGGAAAGACCAGAACCAAGGGCTCTGTGGGCTGGCTCCCCACTTTGCCTTAAACATGTGGCTACTAAGAATAAAAGGAAAAGATGCTCCCAGGATTCACCGAAAGGGGGAGAGAATGATGAATCCATCGGTGCTCAACCAATCATGACTGCAAATCCCAAACGGACTATGAACATGGACCAAATGGAATATCCATGTGTCTGTGGAAAGCGTTTCGCTACCACCCGTGGCATGAAGATCCACAGAACAAAGATGGGATGTGTGAAGACTCATCTGAATGAGCAGCAGCGCACTGCATCAGCAGATAAGACGTCGGAAGACCAAGGCCAGGATTTAAACCACAGTGCCAAGGACATCCACGCTGTTGGTTCGGATGAGGAATTTGCACAGGCCCTCGATGCCAGGCGCCTGAAACTCAACCTGCCACGAGCAAACGAAACTGAAGATTGGGAAAAACTGGATGCAAAAATTGTCCAAAGACTCGATGCACTGATAGGGAAAAGCACCCTGGACCACAAACTAGCCACATATGGGGACATTGTGTGTGCCACATGTAGAGACGCCTATGGAGCAAAACTACCCAAAGAGAAAACACCTCCAAAGAAATCCAGACGCCAAGAAAAGATGGACAAGATCAGGGTCCAAAAGAAAAACCTCAAGATGCAAATGAAGACCGCACTGCCAGCTGAAAAACAAGGCTTGGAAAAACTGTGGAAGGACCTGAAAGACAAACACAGCGCCCTCAGCAAAGCGGAATCTGCGAGGAAGAGGAAGAGCAAAAAGAAGAAGACACAAGAGCGCTTCTTCAGAGACCCCTTCCAGTTTGCCAGAACACTGTTTGAGCAGCCAAAATCTGGGACCCTAAGTGTGGACAAAGGAGTTCTTGAGCAGCATCTGAGGAAAACATACTCTGACCCACAGAGCAAAGCACCACTCGACATTCAATGTCTGGTATGGCCAACCAACCCTGAGGAACAGTTCAATGGCAAGCCTCCAACGTTGGCGGAAATCAAGAAGGTGGTCGACAAAGCCAGAGCCAAATCATCACCAGGGCCAAACGGAATACCTTACCAGCTTTACAAGAAATGTCCCAAGGTGCTGGAGTGGCTCCACAGGCTGCTGCGATCGGCTTGGAGAAACCAGAAGATCAGCGGCCAGTGGATGACGGCAGATGGTGTGTACATCCCCAAAGAGCAAAACTCAAGTGACATCAGCCAGTTCAGGCCAATATCACTACTGAACGTCGAAGGGAAAATCTTCTTCTCTGTCATGGCAGCAAGGCTGACCAAGTACCTGATGGAAAACAAGTACTTGGATGTATCAGTCCAGAAAGGTTGCATCCCAGGCGTGGCTGGCTGTGTAGAACACGCCACAATGATCTGGGACGCAATCCAAAAAGCAAAAACAGAAAAGAGAGACCTGGACGTAGTGTGGCTTGATCTGGCAAACGCATATGGATCTGTGCCCCATGAGATGATACAGTTGGCTCTTGAGATGTACCATGTGCCAAAGAACATCCGCGACATGCTCAAGAAGTACTTCAATGGCTTCTCAATGCGGTTCTCTACCAAGGAGTACACAACAGACTGGATCAACTTGGAAGTGGGTATTGCAATGGGCTGTGCAATTTCCCCAATACTGTTCGTGCTGGCAATGGAACTCATCTTGAAAGCAGCAACAAACAACGCGAGACAAACAGACCTTGGCGATGGATACAAGATGCCTCCTCTCAAGGCCTTCATGGATGACACTACAGTGATTTCATCCAGAGAAGACGAGACACGTCATGTGCTGGAGAGGCTGGACGACATAGTTGCCTCATCCAGAATGAAGTTCAAGCCAAAGAAATCACGGAGTCTCTCACTGAGGAAAGGAAAAGTGGCCGGATCTGTGGTCTTCAGTGTTGCCAACCAGGCCATTCCAACAGTCACAGAAGAACCAGTCAAGAGCCTTGGAAGATGGTATGATGATACGCTGAAAGACACACAAAGAGCAAAAGAAACCAAGCAGATGGCGGAGGAAGGCTTGGAGACCATTGACCAGTGTTGGCTCCCTGGCAAATACAAGGTCTGGTGTCTGCAGTTCATGCTGATACCAAAGCTCCTATGGCCTCTGATGATATACGACATCTGCACCAGCATAGTGGAGGCAATGGAAGCCAAAATCAACAAGTTCACAAGGAAATGGCTTGGTGTCCCACCCTGTCTGACTGACATAGCGCTGTACTGTCGCCAAGCAAAGCTGAAACTACCACTGAAATCCATCCTGGAGGAATACAAAGCAGGGA
>CM065732.1:9055879-9063379 GCA_033310375.1 Conus canariensis
TGGTCTGATGCCTAGGTCAGATATCTGCTAAATCGTAGCCATGAGACCGTCTTCTTTTTTTCATCTTAGTCATTATTTCATTTATCCACCAGCTTAAGTCGTGCGCAGAGTGGACTCGAAACTTGGAGGATGTGGCGTAGCGTATTAGGACTAGACCACACGCAGTGACACCTCCTTGATGAAACTGAGACTATGTACTCTTTTCCTGTTCCTGTTGTACTATGTACTCTTTTCCTGTTCCTGTTGTACTATGTACTCTTTTCCTGTTCCTGTTGTATCCCTTTTGTATTCTTCTACAAAGCATTTTTGACTTATCATTAATTTCTGTTCGACCTAGAAAGAGATGGAGAGAGAGAGAGAGAGAGAGAGAGAGAGAGAGAGAGAGAGAGAGAGAGACAGACAGACAGACAGACAGACAGACAGACAGACAGACAGACAGACAGACAGACAGACAGACAGACGCCCTTTTCATATCAACATCCTCTGTGAATGTTCGTACTATGTGCTCTTGTTCACTGTTACCTAATGTCTGTTGACATCTATGTATAAATAGCCAGGATTGGTGGGTGTCTGTGACATCTGTGTTTACATAGCTAGGATTGGTGGGTTTCTGTTGACATCTACGTTTACGTAGCCATAATTGGTGGGTTTCTGTTGGCATCTATGTTTACGTAGCCATAATTGGTGGGTTTCTGTTGGCATCTATGTTTACGTAGCCATGATTGGTGGGTTTCATGCAAGAGTTCTAGCCTTGTGTCATATTTTTTATCATATCTCAATAAGTCCAGCATCGTAATCTTTTTCAACCTTCACCTTATACACAGCAAATACCGTGTCCAGCTAGCACTGCATCTGCACATGATTATGTCATCTCCAAACCAAACTAAATTAACTAAGCGTCCGTTAGATCAAGACTAGTCTCTTACAGAGTTGAAAGTGAACACTTCAAAAGCTCACACTGTCAATAACATACTTCCACATTGCCCGAGTAGTTACATGTCTTATCAAATGATATGGGATTTAGTCTGGGTCCACCAACAAAACAAAAGCCGTGTTAAATCCATCGTAAAATCCAAAGTTTAAGAAGTGAACGCACTCTTTTGGAAGCCGAATCTACGGAATTTGACATAATCACTTTGGAAAATAATTTCCTGAGTCTCTCTTAACTGATTCAATATGCCTACCCAATTTTCACACACACCCCAATCCATCCACCCCCTCCCACCTCCCCAATCAGGCGTGACCAACCCAATGATTCCCATAGAGGAGTCGCTGTTTATCTTCGAAATTCTTTGTATTCTAAACCTTGCCCGGATATTCAAGTCCATGAATTTAGAAGTCGTATGTGTCGTAACCAGATTAAACCAAACGAGTATGCAAATAGGTTCCTTTTATTGTTCCCCCAATGCACATGTACACTCTTGGGATCTTGTAGGGGATCATTTCCAGAAAGTGAACAACACAACACTGCCGTTCATTTATGCTAGGTGAGTTTAACACAGACAACATGAACAACCCCTTCCTGCACCTAAGAAGATTCATGTAATTACACTGTCATCACCGCATAATCATGGAACCGATCCGAATCACCGACACTGTATCTACTGGTTTAGACCTTATCATTACCCACCACGCCACCCCCTGAGCTAGTTGAATTAATTCAAGTCGTATCCACAGTCTTTAGCGACCACAGGATCCATGTTTGCATCTAAAAATACAATTAAAAACAACAACAATTTTAGAACAACCGTATTCAACAACAATAAATTAAACAGAGACGAATCTAGTCACACACTGCAACCTTTTAGCTGGGGATACATCTTAAATATGGGATCTGTTGGCGAAATTACTGAAAATGTCGTTAACACTCTCACGCCTTTTGCTAAGTAGTGTATGCCAACCAAAGGTGTCACAGTCTATTCTTATGAACTGCCTTGGATGACAGATGAAATACGACTTTGAATTTAAAAAGCATAAAATCATTCATGCGAAAGTAGCACAAACGGACCTGCCTGAAAACTGACATACTGTTAGGTAATTTCAGAATTATGTCACAGCGAAAGAAACCGAACGACAAACTGAATCCTACCAAAAATAGACGAAAAAGCACAAGATGCACTAAACATCGGCCATAATGATCGATGGAAATTAATTGGTTCTTTTTTTATTCATAAAAAGGGCACTAATAGTGATGAAATTCCTCTTTCATTGTCAAACGAAACAATATTTCAATAACGACGTAACGCCAACGTATTAAATATCTTTTTCATAGAACAATTCACTCTTGACAATGACAATGCCAAACTATCTCCCATACCACATAGAAACTATGAAATTGTATAAAATGAAGTTGACATAACATGAAATGTTAAAAATCTGATACGACCAAAAAAGTGTGATAATTACCGGTCGAACCTCTCCTTGACTGTGTCGGTAAATTTCTTGAGAGATATATCCAATACTTCTTAAAACATTCTTTTAAAAAAAATCAATGAAAATAAATCAGCTTTCACACCAAGCAATTACACATGAATCAGCGTCTGAATACATACAATGATCTCTATTCTTCTGTTGATTGTGGGATCAGAAGTTGTTTTGCTATATCAAAGGCTTTCGATCATGTCTGGCACACACAAAGTTTATCAAAGCTAACAGCTATGGAGATTACAGGGAAACACTAGATTTTTTGTGTGACTACCTACGAAACAGATAATAGTCCGTATTTTTAAAAAAAGGTGAAAATTCCGATTGAAACGAATTCCCGCCGGTGTCCCCCAAGGATCTGTCCTCGGTCCTTTACTGTTTTTGTTATATATTGATGATATTGCTGATGAAATCCAGGCAACATTTAAATTGTTTGCTGATTATACTGGCTTGTCGCTAGCCTTAAATGATCCACACATCAAAGCAGAAATCCTAAAATCAGACCTTCAGAAAGTTGCCCATTAGGCCAACCTTAGGGAAATTTACTTTGATGAAAACAGAAATGAACTTCTAAATACTATCTGTGACCAGAACCAAATTTTTCTCCTTACATTTGGAAGGAAGACCTTAGAAGTGTCAAAATCCCATAAACATCTAGGAGTAATTTTCCGAGACGAAGAAACATGTTGATTGCGTATCTTATACAAACAAACACAGACTATCCAGAAAGGCTTCAGAAACGATGCATGAATCCTTTTCTTACTTGGTTTGGAGTACGCAGATATTTTATGGGACAGTTGCATAGGCACCTAATGAATCATGTTAAAAACACATGTAGCAGACATTCGTAACATTATTGGTTTGGGGGGACGCAAGTCATCACAAATCATACGAAGAGTCTGGTTTTTGCAAAGAAAGCCGCAAAGACACAAGCCATTACAATTGTATAAAATGGTTAGTGGCGCCTGTCCAAACTATTCATTTGATCCTCTCTTTTCTATAGTCTCTGATCAAAATCGTTAACATAGGCAAATGGCCACTCAAAAGAACAGTTCCACGATCCATAACTGAATCATACTACAATTCCTTTTTACCTTCTACAATCATCTTTGTGGAACAACCGTCTGGACTATATCAAGTAAACAGACTCTAATATCCGATTTAAACGTTATCTATCGATTTTAGACACTACGGTTCCCGTCTACTGTTACATTGGACCCAGACAGGACAATATGGATCATTGTAGAGTACGTTTAGAACTGAGTAATATTAATCACATTGACACACCTGGTATTTACTTACAAAAAGAAAATATGCTCCCAGGATTCACCGAAAGGGGGAGAGAATGATGAATCCATCGGTGCTCAACCACTCACGACTGCAAATCCCAAACGGACTATGAACATGGACCAAATGGAATATCCATGTGTCTGTGGAAAGCGTTTCGCTACCACCCGTGGCATGAAGATCCACAGAACAAAGATGGGATGTGTGAAGACTCATCTGAATGAGCAGCAGCGCACTGCATCAGCAGATAAGACGTCGGAAGACCAAGGCCAGGATTTAAACCACAGTGCCAAGGACATCCACGCTGTTGGTTCGGATGAGGAATTTGCACAGGCCCTCGATGCCAAGCGCCTGAAACTCAACCTGCCACGAGCAAACGAAACTGAAGATTGGGAGAAACTGGATGCAAAAATCGTCCAAAGACTCGATGCACTGATAGGGAAAAGCACCCTGGAACACAAACTAGCCACATATGGGGACATTGTGTATGCCACATGTAGAGACGCCTATGGAGCAAAACTACCCAAAGAGAAAACACCTCCAAAGAAATCCAGACGCCAAGAAAAGATGGACAAGATCAGGGTCCAGAAGAAAAACCTCAAGAAGCAAATGAAAACCGCACTGCCAGCTGAAAAACAAGGTTTGGAAAAACTCTGGAAAGACCTGAAAGCAAAACACAGCTCCCTCAGTAAAGCGGAATCTGCGAGAAAGAGGAAGAGCAAAAAGAAGAAGATACAAGAGCGCTTCTTCAGAGACCCCTTCCAGTTTGCCAGAACACTGTTTGAGCAGCCAAAATCTGGGACCCTAAGTGTGGACAAAGGAGTTCTTGAGCAGCATCTGAGGAAAACATACTCTGACTCACAGAGCAAAGCACCACTCAATATTCAAGGTCTGGTGAGGCCAACCAACCCTGAGGAACAGTTCAATGGCAAGCCTCCAACGTTGGCGGAAATCAAGAAGGTGGTCGACAAAGCCAGAGCCAAATCATCACCAGGGCCAAACGGAATACCTTACCAGCTTTACAAGAAATGTCCCAAGGTGCTGGAGTGGCTCCACAGGCTGCTGCGATCAGCTTGGAGAAACCAGAAGATCAGCGGTCAGTGGATGACGGCAGATGGTGTGTACATCCCCAAGGAGCAAAACTCAAGTGACATCAGCCAGTTCAGGCCAATATCACTACTGAACGTCGAAGGGAAAATCTTCTTCTCTGTCATGGCAGCAAGGCTGACAAAGTACCTCATGGAAAACAAGTACTTGGATGTGTCAGTCCTGAAAGGTGGCATCCCAGGCGTAGCTGGCTGTGTAGAACACGCCACAATGATCTGGGACGCAATCCAAAGAGCAAAAAAAAAAGAGAGACCTGGACGTAGTGTGGCTTGATCTGGCAAACGCATATGGATCTCTACCCCATGAGATGATACAGTTGGCTCTTGAGATGTACCATGTGCCAAAGAACATCTGCGACATGCTCAAGAAGTACTTCAACGGCTTCTCAATGCGGTTCTCTACCAAGGAGTACACAACAGATTGGATCAACTTGGAAGTGGGCATTGCAATGGGCTGTGCAATTTCCCCAATACTGTTCGTGTTGGCAATGGAAGTCATCTTGAAAGCAGCAACAAGCAACGCAAGACAAACAGACCTTGGCGATGGATACAAGATGCCCCCTCTCAAGGCCTTCATGGATGACACTACAGTGATTTCATCCAGAGAAGACGAGACACGTCATGTGCTGGAAAGGCTGGACGACATAGTTGCCTCATCCAGAATGAAGTTCAAGCCAACGAAATCACGGAGTCTCTCACTGAGGAAAGGAAAAGTGGCCGAATCTGTGGTCTTCAGTGTTGCCAACCAGGCCATTCCAACAGTCACAGAAGAACCAGTCAAGAGTCTTGGAAGATGGTATGATACGCTGAAAGACACACAAAGAGCAAAAGAAACCAAACAGATGTCGGAAGAAGGCTTGGAGACCAATGACCAGTGTGGGCTCCCTGGCAATTACAAGGTCTGGTGTCTGCAGTTCATGCTGATACCAAAGCTCCTATGGCCTCTGATGATATACGACATCTGCACCAGCATAGTGGAGGCAATGGAAGCCAAAATCAACACGTTCACAAGGAAATGGCTTGGTGTCCCACCCTGTCTGACTGACATAGCGCTGTACTGTCGCCAAGCAAAGCTGAAACTACCACTGAAATCCATCCTGGAAGAATACAAAGCAGGAAAGATCAGACTTCAAAGCATGCTGGAGGACTCAGGAGACAAGGTGGTAGAAGCAATCAAGCCCCAGCTGAAGACCGACAGAAAATGGAAAGTTCAAGAGGCGATGGATTCTGCAAAAGAAAGTCTCAAGATCAGAGAAATAACAGGACACACACACAGACCAACAGACAAGGACTGGGGATGACCAAAACTGAATGGTGGTCAAAGGCCAAAGGAAAAGCCAACCAAAAGAGACATGATGATTCAGGAGATGAGAAAAGAAGAAAACCAAAAAAGACTCCAAAAAGCAGTCCAGCAGAGCCAGCAAGGGCAATGGACAACGTGGGAGAATGCACTCCAAAGAAGTCTCACTTGGAATGACATTTGGCACATGGCCCCTCTCAGGATCAGCTTCATTCTCAGATCTGCATATGACCTTCTGCCCTCAAATGCAAACCTGGTGAAGTGGGGAAAAACAGACGATCCTGCATGCCCCCTCTGCCATGAACAACAAACAGTGGAGCATGTCCTAAGCTCATGTAAAGTAGCCCTGGCTCAAGGAAGGTACACATGGAGGCACAACCAAGTGCTGAAAGAGATTGTACAAGTAGTCTGGGCTAGTACCAACACCACAAAAGGGAAAATCAGGACTCCAAAAGCACCCGCAATATTCTTCACGGCAGGAGGCGGCAAATCATGGCCACGAACAACAGTGCCACTCGGAACATACAGGCAGAGTCTGCTGGACGGGGCAGATGACTGGGAGTCACTGCAGACCTCCCAGAATAGAAGAGTCACCCAGAGATCATCAGCAAGAGTGGCATGAGCCCAGACATAGTAGTCCACTCTCAGTCAACCAAGCAGCTGATCATGATCGAGCTCACGGTGCCATATAAAAACAGAATGGAGGCAGCTCAAATCTACAAGACTGAAAAGTATGCTGATCTGGCAAACAGCCTGAGGAGAGAAGGCTATCAGGTCAAAGTCCTCACTGCAGAAATTGGAGCTAGGTGGTTTGTAGGAACGTCTGCATACAGCCTCATGAAACAGCTCTCAGTTGCAGGGAGGGAAAAAAAAAAACAGAGCCCTGGAAGCAATGGCAGAAGCGGCAGAGAGGTGTTCAAGCTGGATCTGGTCAAGGAGGAACAAAAGTGAACTTCATTAGGCTTAAAGTTCCTACAAATATCAGGTGTCCCTGTGGCTCAGTGGTTAAAGTGCGAGCCATTAAGTGGAAAATGAGCATGTCCAGACGGTCATGGGTTCGAATCCCAGCCATGGCTCGTCCCAAGATGGGAAAAAAGGGGCAGCAGAGGGACATCCGGAGTCATGAACCGGTTGTGGCCCAACCCCCCTAGAGTGTCAGGAGATAAGGGCCGAAACACTTGCTTGAAGGGGGCTTCTCTTCTGAGGACTCTCTGCTGCCACGCTCTCCACGAGTTTCTTTCTACCAGTGCATGTGGCCATCACACACAAAACGCAGAGCATTACATTTTATAGTGTACAAACTACATTCAGATAAGAATCACAACAATATTCACTCTTAATCCTTTCTGCATGGATACTCACATACCTCTTTATAGTAATTAA
>CM065732.1:9068379-9083379 GCA_033310375.1 Conus canariensis
TTCTTAATCTTTCCATGTGTTGATCTTTGATAATATATTGAACAAAGGCACACGTTGGACAGAATCAAACGCCTTCCTTAGGTCCACGAAACAGGCATAAAGATTCCCACCTATTTTGGAAAAACATTTCTCGACAATAGCATTCCACGTAAAGATATGGTCAAAAATTGAATATCCTTTCCTAAATCCAGCTTGTGTTTCTGTCAATACATTGTGAGTTTCAACCCAGTGAATTAATCGTTTATTGAGGATAGCTGTATAGCATTTACTGATTAGATTCAATAAAGAGATTCCTCTGTAATTTTCTGTGAAAGTCTGGTCATCGTTTTTGAAAATAGGAACAATAATTGCTCTTGGCCATTCCTCTATATATATTCTGGTATCAAAGGCGGCGTTAAACAATATTGTCAAAAAAGGAACCGAACAGTCCCCAGTCAACATTTCAGGCATAATTCTGTCAGTGCCAGCAGCTTTGCCTTTTTTCAGTTTACGAACAGCTCCCATTACCTCGTTTTCATTTATTGGTCTATTCAAATCATCACCATTTGAAATAAAATTTTCTGATAAATGGAAAGTGTTATCATATTTTTCTTTTTATCAGCATTAAACAGGTTCCGAAAATAATTAAACCATTGATCTTTGTTTATAGTAGGGCATACACTGACTTTCTTTCTACCAGAGATTAGTATAACATCTTTCCAGTACGATTGAGAAGCTAACTGTTTCGCTGTATTACGTTTAAAAGTAGACTTTTTCTTTTTAAGGAACAATCTGTATTCTTTCCTCTTCCTCACAAAAGACACCCTGTGTTTAGTGCGCTTGGCTCGTATAACTAAGTTCAGTGCACGTCTAGGTCTTGTCTTATGTGTATTACACTCTTTGTCAAACCGTAAAGTATCCTTATTGTTGTTGTTGACATAAACACGTTTTTTTTCATACATTCATTGGAAGCAATTATAGCATATGTGAATAGTTGCAATAAGTATTTATATCAAAATCAACAACATGTGTTGCCCTTGACAGCAATCTTGAGATATATCAGAATGTAAATTACCCACAAAATGTTCTAAAGATTCACCCCAAATATATCTTTCCTGACACTTATTGTCAAGGGAATCTTCCTTTACAATAACTTCAACACGGTCACATTCATTTAAAGTTATGCAAACTGTAAATGCGGCGAGTCAATTAAAGACAAAACACATAGGGAGCTAACAAAATTCTCACGAAATAAGTCACTTGATATAATACAATAATCAATTAGACTCTCACCAGTGTTTGTCAAACAAGTAAGTGACTCATCAAATCCAAAATTAGATAAACCATTAGCAATGACACAATCAAACATTAAACAGATAGATAGCAAATCTTTACCAAAGTTAGAAATTTCTTCGTTATCTGACTTTTTGTCATCTGACTTTCGTCTGAAAAGGGGGACACCATCAACATAATGACTAAAGGGAAGAAACTCATCACTCGTCCAAGCATTCTCACATCCAGTCCTTGCATTCAAGTCACCACAAATCATAACATAGAAATCATCAAATCTTTCATGCAGGTCAGTCAAACACTGTTCTAAGGTTTCTAAACCAACCCCCCTCGTGTGACAGTCCCCAATATTTGCTATCGTACGGGTGAATATAAACAAATTAAAAGTACATTTTTCTTTGTACCAATCAAATCGTTTTTCAATTCAAGAACAATCGTATGTTGATAATTTGTATCGATTTTACGAACAAAATTTTAGAGTGACTTTCGAACAAAGACAATAACTCCACCTGAGTATCTTCCTGGCTGTGACAGTTTCACAGCTTTAGACACAAATGCCTCAAAGTCGTTAAATGCAGTGTAATTTACGGGATTGGAATAAACAAATGTTTCATCTAGAGAAAAAATGTCAAATTATTTCAACGTATTAACCACATCTCTTATGTCCAGTTTGTTCAACCAGCCTTCACAGTTCCAAGTCTCTGATTTTGTTTTAGAAGCCTGTTTTACCCACAGATTGATTTATCAATGCTGAATTGTTTGTATTTGTGTTGTACGGGCCTGTTTTACCCACAGATTGATTTATCAATGCTGAATTGTCTGTATTTGTGTTTTACGTGCCTGCAAAAACATTTTCCTTGTGTATATGGGGATATAATAAAAAGTCTGAAGTCTGAAGTCTGAAGTATAGATCTTTATAATGCTGAACAGTTAAGTAGTGGGGGAAAACAAGTGCAGGTTAACAATTCTTCCATCATTATAGCAATGACTTAGCGAAGATTTGAAATTTAATTTAAAAAGAAAAAGTTGAAGATGAAGAAAATTGTATATTATAAATATAAAAACCCTTCACCAGCTGCATGAGGGAACCATCGCAATCCCTCCCGAAGGCAGATCTATATGTATCGCCTGCTCCTACGCCTTTCGTCCGCTGGATCGGACTCGTCAGGGAGACACGGCTGATTGTGACTGTGCTCTTGGCGTCAAATAGAGACACACCACAGTCCGTGATTCTGTGGTGTTCTCACCACCAAGGGTTCAAAAAAGAATCCAGCAGCACCTCCAAAGCAGCCAGCGAAAGGTAGTAACACAAAACAAAACGAAAATGTGGAGAGGAAAACAGTTGCTGAAAAAATTAAAAAGTACAGATCTTTACACATGAAGGGCCACGGCCACACCGTTATTTGTTTGTTACCCCCCTCCGGTCACCGCCTCCACTTGTCCCATTCCTTTTGGCTACCCCACTCCCTTTCCCAGCTTTTTCTTTGGTCCCGTTCCCCCCAGCTACCCCACTCCTCCGTCCACTCCCCGAGTCATTCATCGCGTTCCATCCGTTTCCCACTGATCGCGGTTCTTTTTCTTTTCTTTGGCTGTCGGTTTTCACCCAGTTTTGCAGAGTAGTCGATTGTTTCTCCATTCTGCCCGAACTGCTACTTCCTGATCCGGTGTAACAGCCCGTTCTTATCCCCCTCTGGAACTTACCCCGGTGTAAGTCTGGGCTAGCCTGCTTTTACCCCTGGGGGTCATTCTAGGACTAGTTAGAACTTACCGCCCCCCCCCCCCCCATTGGAATTTAACCCCCCCCCCCGGAGGGGGGGGGGGTAAGTTTGGGCTATCCTGGATTTACCCCTTCCCCCAAAGGGTCAATCTAGGACTATTTGGAATCTTCCTTCACCCCACCCCACCCTTCAAACAAGAGAGGGTTATTCAGGGTTTTCCTCTGCCTTTTCCCAACAGGCGCACCCGCCTTTAAAAGAAAATGTGGGTTAGCCTGTATATTTACACCCCCTCTCCCATTTCCTATATACAGTCAGTTGGGTTTAGACAAAGTGTAGTTCTAGACTCTTCTCAATAGATGGACATCCTACTTCCCCCACCCCCCTCCCCCCGCATACACCCCGGTTCACTAACAGATACGTATTAACATTTCTCGTGCTAGGTTACACGCGTGGGTCAATATTCGGGTGTGTGAGTAACGCCCGTGCATGCGTGGGAAAGAAATACAGCTACATGCCAATGTGACCAAGTGCCAATGACCAAGCGTAGTTGTGACAAAATGTCGTTGTGACCACGTGTCGTTGTGACCAAGTACCGTTGTTGCTTCATCCCGTTTTGCCTCCTTTAACTATTTTACAGCTAATTAGAGTCTCTTGAGTACCTGTGTACCTTAGCTTGTACAATGCAGATGACTAGTGGTCAGTGCCACTGACCACTGGTCATAATGACGTAAATCGGAGATTTTAACTATTTTACAGCTAATTAGTGTCTCCTGAGTGCTTGTGTACCTTGTACAATGAATGCTACTAGTGGTCAGTGCCACTGACCACTGGTCATTATGACGTAAATCGGAGATTTTAACTATTTCACAGCTAATTATACTCTCCTGAGTACCTTATGTGCAATTTACATCCTTTGACATGTGTGTGCGTGTGTTTGTGAATGCATATGTTTGTGAATGCATGTGTGTGTGTGTGTGGGGGGGGGGGGGGGGGGGGAGAATTTTGGAATTGCTCTCATGTTGAAACGTCATTGTAGGTGATTTTCCCTTTAATTAGTTTTATCATTAGGACCCTCAATCCTCTCTCTCTCTCTCTCTCTCTCTCTCCTCTCTCTCTCTCTCTCTCTCATGTGTGTGTGTGTGTGTGTGTGTGTGTGTGTGTGTGTGTGTGTGTGTGTGTGTGAATATGTGTGCAATATTTTTCGCACAAAATAACAATAGGCCAACATTTGGCCATTGAATTACAAAGAGCATTAGTTTCAAGTTTAAAAATAGCTTAACGATTTTCTTTGAAGCAGTCTTTCATGACTCGGGAAACAAAAGGCGTGTGTTTCTTTTAATGTTCGTTTTCCGACGCATGTATTTTCGTTTTTCTTCGGTTTTCTAGTATAAATTCATAACAAAGTTCAAAGAATGTTTTATTGTTTTGTTCGAGTTCTACCTTGATATTTGTTTGGACATTTTAGACGTTTGTTTCTGAGCCCAGATAATGGCAGGTGTTTCGTCTACAGTTTTCTGGTAATAAATTCATAACAAAAGTTCAAAGACAAGATAGGCTTACATATTTATGCAAAAATGCATTTATGTGCGCGCTTTTCTACGGCCAGATGAGAGACTATTCGTTTCTAAATTTTCTCCAAATTCCCAGTTTTTAAAGCATCAAAAAGGATATGTAGACTACCGCTAATTTTAAATGTTGGATAGACCTAAATCATAGACATAAAGAAATCGATTGTTTAAACACGTGTGTATGCGCGCGGTTTTAAAATCTCATTCAGGGATCAGAGAGATTATTGTCCATTGTACGGTTAAACAGATAATTAGGACTGAAGGAAATCAACAATGGATACTTCTTCTAATATGTTTTTGGGTTAAAAATACGCTTGTGATTTACTTTCGCTGAAAAACACAACCAAAGGCGATATAAGTAGCCTATTTGTTAAAATGTGTAATTTTGGATGCAGTTTTGGGACATCTATATTGCATCTACGACGAAATAAGCCACAGATAGTGTAAGAGGTTCCTTTCAGCTTTTTTGTAATAGTTGAAATGAATGAATAGCTAAACTATACCCGTTTTCAAATTTTCTGACGAAAGGCATGATAAACAAAACAACAACAAAAGAAAGACGATCAAGGTGTTTCTGTATTTGTGTGTGCTTTTTTCTTCTTTATACAAATTACCGTTTGTAAGGCCAGGTGAGCTATCTTTTTTTTAATTAAGGTTACTGCCAATTATTTATTTAAAATACGACAATTTAAAAGCTAACCAACAGTGAAAATTGTACTTTTTTCATATATTTTTTGTGTGATTGTGAGGCAAGACTAACTATATTGGAGTTTAATGCCATTCCAATTTTTTTTTTCTCTTTGTCTTTACTAAAACAGGAAAAGTAATTATAAAAAATCATTCAGGACAGTAACAAATTTTCGTGGTTTAAAAGTGTACTACAATTCAGTTGTATCTCTCTCTCTCTCTCTCTCTCTCTCTCTCTCTCTCTCTCTCTCTCTGTGTGTGTGTGTGTGTGTGTGTGTGTGAGAGAGAGAGAGAGAGAGAGAGAGAGAGAGTGTTATACTTTTGTGAATGGTGTTCACGTACCTAACTTGTCAAGAAAATGAATAAAGCAGTTGAGAATCTGTTCTGGAGGTTACAGACTGCAGTGTGCGAGAGTGTGTGATAGTATGTACTGAAATCGTAACTACTACACACAGTACCTGACAATGCCATATGGGAATAATGCGCTGCCTTGGCGGAGGTCTGCAGCTTTCTGAGTGCTTTCCTCGTTTAGACAGTTCTTACTGCTGATGGATGACGATGAGGATGGTGTAGATGATGTATGGAGGTCTATTTCGGAATGAGACTACTTGTCTGGGCTGTACTCGACGCTTACTGTCATAATATATCCCAGCTTCAACCAGGCTCGAGAACTACAGACACCAGCAGTGTTGGTCAAGTAATTAGAGCAACACTCTCATTCGCATCCGTAAAGTGGATGAAACTCGCCTGTGTGGTCCCAGTCTTCCCATTCAGCCCATGGTACGCTCACTCTGGGTAGGAGTCGTTCAGAGTAGAAAAACCCACAATGCCTCTGATGGGATGCTAACCCTGGACCTCTTGTCTCACAGTCTGCGACGCTAACCACTGCACCACGGTGGCTGGTCGCTAGCCTCCCTTCTTAAATTCGCTTGATTGGATAGTTGAGCGGTGAAGGGGTGGAGTGGGGGGTGTCGATGCAGGCTAGCATGGATTTACCCTCTGGTCTTACACCTGTTTGCTTGCAGTTGGAGGAGGGACGTCTTACTGCTGCTTGATTACGTAGAGGAAGGAGGGGGGTGTCTGTACAGTTGGAGGAGGGACGTCTTACTGCTGCTTGATTACGTAGAGGAAGGAGGGGGGTGTCTGTACAGTTGACGGAGGGACGTCTTACTGCTGCTTGATTACGTAGAGGAAGGAGGATGTGTCTGTACACGATCGTCTTGATTTACCGTCTCTGTTTACACCAGCTTAATTGCACAAGAGGGAAGGGGTCGAGGGAAAAGGGTTAGCACAAGCTAGCCCAGATCTACACTCGTTTCTTACATTAACGAGATTGTTAAAATGACGAAGCATAAACTGTGCATTTTGTTGACATCAAGGACAAGATACATGTTTTTGATTTTGTTTTTATTCATTTCCCCCTCGATTTACTAATCTGACGTCAGAATACACAGGAAAGTGTTAGTTCCAGCAGCAGTAAGTATTCTAAACTCTGAAAAGTATATACTTTCACAAAGATTTCAACCGCTGCTGTGCTTAGGATAAAAGTTGCTGTTACAGGCTCTCCGTTCGAAATATTTTTTCTCTGTGATACAGGGTTTCTAAGGACCATTGAAGCATTTACTGAACAATAGTTTTGCGAGAAGAGCGATGCGACTGAAATAGCACATTCCATTCTATACGTCTTTGTGTCATGTCTTATCTGTTGTCTTGTAATTCTAGTTGTGGAAGCGTGTTGTGCAAATGGAGAGAAATACAGGCAGGCTAGGCAAGATGTACTCTTCTTGTTACTCCAACTTATCGCACAGTGGAAGGGGGAGAGGCAGGGAACTGGCGTGGGGTGTGCAGGTGAATACAGGCTCTCCCATATTTACCTTCAAAGGCAGAAAAGTCTGCGTGTGTTTGATGAATGTGGGGTGTAAGTTGCAAAGGTGTGTGTGTGTGTGTGTGTGGGGGGGGGGGGGTAAATCAGGTAGCCCAAACTTACCCCAGGGGGTCAGTTCCAACTAGCGTGGGTAAGTTCCAGCTAGTCCTGGAATGACCCCGGGGGTAAAAGCTGGCTAGCCCAGAGTTACCCCGGGGTAAGTTCCAGAGGGGTGTAAGAATGGGCTGTTACACCGGTTTTTGAACAGCAGACTGTCTATTGTTGTGAAGGCTAGTAACATATGTCAGAGAGAGAGAGAGAGAGAGAGAGAGAGAGAGAGAGAGAGAGAGAGAGAGAGAGAGAGAGAGAGAGAGAGAGAGAGATGCAGATGTTTATCCGTAAAGGCCATAGCCCCTTAGAAGGGGGATACATATAAAAGAACTTTGCATAATCCATTTCTAATCAGGACTACAAACAAACTAAGGTATTACAAAATTTCTTCGTTTAAACCCTCTGTAAAAATACACAGGCTGCTTCACTATTTTATCATTTGTCGATGACATTAACAAAATTAATCTGAATAGTGAAGGATGCATATAGTATTTGGGTGGAATACACTGTTGTATAAGATCACTTAGCTCTGGACATGAAAGAACAAAATGAACTTCATTTTCTTGAGATTCCTGACATAATGGACAAACAGTCACACGATCGTTTAAATGTCTGTAACGCTGTGAATGTGCATAGATATCCGATATACCAAATCTGAACTTGGTTATCATATATTTCAAATGTCTGTCAATTACCATTGACAAATACCTCGGAACACAATGCATAGGATTTAGCATTCTATAAATATCAAATCTATTACTGTCTTCAACATGAGCGTTCCACCTCTGCCAACTACAATCAATCAATGTTTGCTGCAAAACACGGATAAAAGCATTTATATCGCCAACACCCTGATTTTCCCATACAAAACCAAATCCATATTCATACAACTTTAGCCTTACATTCGAGACCCAATTTTTCTTACCCCATGCATCTAACTCAACGAGCATCGCATAGGCTTTATAAAGTAATCTGTGTGGTTCCATTTGTGTTATCCTTAACCAGTAACGAATACATTTAATCACAGATATTAAATAGATAGGATATCGGTTAGCCTCTCCATATACCAAATATTTTAATTGGTGTTCTCATCGAAACATAAAGAAATTTCTTCAGAGCGTACAAATGAATTTTCTCAATATGCATAGCAGAAGAATCAAAGCCCCATAGCTCAGCACCATATTGTAACATTGGCTGAATTTGAATATCACATAATTTCAACAACAAAGATAGAGATTCATTATCTAACTGTGCCAGTTTCCTCAAAATACACAATACAGCATATTTAGCTCTACTTGCAAGATCTTTACAAACAAAGGTAAAGCTTAAGCGTGTAGAAAAATTAATACCAAGACATTTATAAGCATTCACTACGGGCATTTCGACTCCATTATATGTCCACCTTTCTCTGGCGGCAAGACAACCGCCCTTTCTAAACACAATTGTATTACTTTTCGTCATCTTTATTTTTAGCTGCAATGCAAAAGAAGCTCTTTCTAAACTGTTCAGCTTGGTTTGTAAGCCAATTATAGTTTCAGACATTAATACAACATCGTCTGCTAACAGAAGAATGAAAATTTCAAAAAAAAACATTTATAAACTTTGCTCCATGTCGTCCAGAATTGGTAACTTCTAATGTCAGTTCATTAATATATAAGGAAACAATATAGGACTGCACACATCACCTTGCTTAACACCAGTCGTGCAGTTTATGCAATCAGTCAAAGACCCACCGCTTCTCACTCTAGCTTTGACAGAGTCATACATGCTCATGACACTTCGATATAATTTCCCTCTGATTCCATTTTTAAACAAAATATGCCACAAAATACTTCTATTAACAGAATCAAAGACTTTTTTAAAAATCAATAAAAGCAACATATAATTTGCGATTCAACCAAAATTGTTTTTGCACAAATGCCATTAAAGTAAACATATGATCTATTGTAGAATAGTTCCGCTTAAATCCAGCTTGAAATTCACCAGAGAGGTTCTTTTCTTCTACCCAGTCCTGCAACCTTCTGTTGATAACAGCACTGTATAGTTTACTACAAATGTTACACAAAGAAATGCCTCTGTAATTGCTTGGGTTATCAACATCACCTTTCTTGTATAAAGGAAGAACAATAGATTCAGTCCACAGTTCAGGAAACACACCTCTGTCAAACAGAGCATTAAAAATGTTGTGACAAAATCTAACAACAAATCAGATTTACATGCATTTTTTAACATCTCACCAATGATTCCATCAGGGCCGCTAGCTTTACGATTCTTTAATTTCTTTAAAGCCAGCAGAATCTCATCTCTTGAAATTGGACGATTTAATGTATCATCACTGGTATTATTGTTATCATTGGTATCATTGTTACCATTGTCATCACTACCGCCTTCATCGTCCATACTATTACAGATATTTACTTCTTTTTCAAGCAATTTCTGAAAGTGCTAAAATCAGTTTTCTAAACTAATATTGTTAAATGGTTGTTTACTTTTATTGTGAATTCTCCGCATTGAATTCCAGAATTCCTTCTGGTTATTTACAGAGGATACCAGTTTTTCTAACATTGCTCGATTAAACTGTTTACGTTTTGTTTTCAGAAGTTGTTTATAGGCACGTCTGGCATTACTATAAGAAACATGATCTGGTGGCAATAAAGTGCGACGGTATCTATTTAACAAATTACGGGCCTTTCTCTTACCAGACTTACACTCCACATCATACCAGTCATCATCATAACTATGTTTTACATTTACATTGCTCTGTTTTTTTCATGCTCTCAGCTGCTTCTTTCAAGCAACAGTTAAATATATACAGAACTTCATTTATATCCACATCAATTACACTGATCGCCATTTCAACTCTCTGTTGAATCTCAGGGGAGAAAACTATATCACTAAATACATTAGTATACGTCTCATTCCAAAACATACGTTTCAATGAAAAGGTTAGAAACATTTCTTTTTGTGTTATTCATGCAATCATTGGAACACTGAGATTCATCAACAAAGGGATATGGTCTGACTTGATTCTTTCTAGCACTTGTAATTTACAATCATTCGAGAAACTCAAAAACATATCTCGTGACAAAAAAGCAGAAGAGCACACAAAACAAAGTGTGAAGTAACGCAGTTTTAATGCACGACACAAAACAGGACAAGAAATTTTCGGCAATATGCCTTCCTCAGCGACAAACAATAGACATAAACATGCACAATACTCGCCTTGTGAAGCCAAAGTGGTGAATGAAGTAGACAGAGGGACAGTGGGAGAGAGGGTGAGTAGAGTTCGAGGAATAGGGCACGAGGAAAGAGGGTAGAGTAAAGTGAGGAGGAGGAAAAGGAGAGAGAGAGAGAGAGAGAGGGGGAGAGGGGGGAGGGGGGGAGGGGGAGAAAGAGAGGGGAGAGACAGAGAGAGAATGGAAGTAGAGGAAGAGTGGAGAATGAGAGAGAAGAGGAGGGGAAGGAGAGTGAGTGGAGGGGGAGGGTGTGATGGTATGTAGTGGGTGTGTTGCATATGAATGAAATGAACAAGAGAAAACACAATAAATAAAATACAATGTGCTCAAAAAAGCATTTATATGACAAGGGGAGAGAGAGAGAGAGAGAGAGAGAGAGAGAGAGAGAGAGAGAGAGAGAGAGAGAGAGAGAGAGAGAGAGAAGCGGGTCAGCCGCCTAAAGCACCCGACCCAAGTCTGACCCAAGGGTAGGTTGCCCTACCCAAGCACCAAGGGGTGAGAGGGAAAACGGGAGAACCCCGAGAAAAAACCCACTAGCCAGACGCAGCTAAGAGCTGCAAGCCCCCCCCCCCCCCCCCCCCCCGCCCCCACATTCGTGACATTAAAAAATAATCAATTACACTATTACCTCTCTCAGATATATATGTGTAGCGACCATTCAGCTCGCCCTGACACATACAATTCATGATACACAAGTTCAAAGCGGTGCACATATTGATTAACATTTTACCATAATTATTCAATACATTATCTTCAGAATTTCTGTTCGTACATAAAGGAGTACTTACATACTGATCATCAATAGGTAAACCATCATCTTCTAAATCATGTGAAAAGTTTGAAGTTCGACTGTTCAAATCACCACTTAATAAAACATAAACATCATCAAGAGCAAGTATACAATCATTCACAAATTCTTCAAGCATATATATTCCATTTTCAATGTCAGAATGTGTATAGTACGGTGAATCAATCGGTGGTACGTAAGCACATGTGTAAAGGATATCTTTCTTTGCGCAAAACAGAGCTTTATCAATGACAAAAGCAACACAGTTATCAGATTTAATATCTAATAACTTACTGAACGAGCAGCGCTCGTGTTTAACAAGACATAACAGACTACCAGAACGCCTTCCAGGAGCTGTAAGTTTAATGGCAGGTTTGCAAAACGATTTATAACCTACAAAGACAGATGAATGAAAATCTTCCAGGAATGTTTCATCAAAACATATGAAGTCAAATGAACAAACAAAAGAGACAAATTCTTTATCATGCAATTTTGACAGTAAACCATTCACATTCCAATGGAGAAAAGAGAAAAGATTTAGAATTTTTATTTACAAAGAAACAATCTGAAGAAAAGAAAAAGAAACACCCGAAGGTGCTGGGGAGGACCCAGAGAAACACTGTCTTCACCTGCCTTTAGAGCAGTCCTGTACCATCCTCGGAGGCCTGCGCTGTGTTGACGATGGGTACAGGCACGCGCAGGACACTCCACTGAGATATCAAGGGACATAACTGCTCCTGAACTGAGGTAAATCAGACTACAGGATGCAGCTCATAACAGCCTTAAAGTAGCATCCCCATGGGTGTACCAGCCCGTATTTCATGACTGCAGAGCCCACCGGCGAAAAACACCACCTTCCAGCTGCCGAGCACACCCCACAGACCCAACCACCCCTGCCCACGGACAAATGAAGACAGTGCCACTCCAGACACAGCCAAGCTTTCGCCATACGGTCTTATGTACCCTCAAGAGAGAATCCAAAGTTGTAGTCTTTCCCACTGTAACAGGACTTTCCCTGTGGTCAGTGGGTCTTTCCTCACCGTCACTGGACCTTTCTCCAGGGTCAGCCTAGGTAAGGCAAAGAAGAAAAAGAAACACCGAAGGTGCTGGGGAGGACCCAGAGAAGCACTGTCTTCACCTGCCTTTAGAGCAGTCCTGTACCACCCTTGGAGGCCTGCGCTGTGTTGACGATGGGTACAGGCACGCGCAGGACACTCCATTAAGATATCAAGGGACATAACTGCTCCTGAACTGAGGTAAATCAGACTACAGGATGCAACTCATAACAGCCTTGAATTAGCATCCCCATGGGTGTACCAGCCCGTATTTCATGACTGCAGAGCCTACCGGCGAAAAACACCACCTTCCAGCTGCCGCGCACACCCCACAGACCCAACCACCCCTTGCCACTGTCAGCAAACCCGGGAGAAACATTGCACGTGCCGTCATGACGCGCGTCATACACAGATACGGATTTAACCAACACACGCTCACTGTTTACACACACATATTCAGGTTTGGTGGCTGAATCGCTAGCACAACAAACCTGGTCAACCGTTCCACGACCAGCACGTGCCAGCTCTGTGTCATACCCGTTACCGGGTGACAGCAAAACCGGTGCACCATGAAGGTCTGTTCCCACTGTTGAAAGACCACACACAATGTGTATGGGCCGGCCACTGTCCTATTTTATTTCCACTAGCATGTCACTAGAATCGACAGAATATTTCTTGCCGTCTATCAGGAGGTGGTTGAATGTAATTGTAGCTTTTTTTTCATTGGATTAGGATAGTCGTCTGCGCACATAGGCTAAGTGGAGAACGAGAAGTATAACCACTAATGGAGACAGACTATTCCCTAACTGTATCTGTGATGTTGCATAGACCGTACTTTTCATGTCTGTCCGACAGAGTCCTCTGTCTGTCGTACCCTTCCCTATCTCTGTCCATCTAGATGTTGACGTTTCTAGTGACGACGGAGGTATGAATACTGGCCCACTTCCGTTACTCTTTTCAATCACTGGTTGAACCGTTTGCACTACATGCGTTTGCGGCAAAGTACCGAAGTTCTGTACATTACCACCGAACCTGCCACAGACTTCGATACCAAATGCCACTCTTGTCGTATCAAGGGCACACACCAGTGTCAGTGCATACCCCCACAGAAGCACAAACCATACAACACATCTTCACTCCGGCCACGTCACCCCTTCCGCCATCTTTCTTTCTCTTCCCCTTCCTTCTACTCGATAGCGAAGCACAGAAAAAAACCGATTCTGGTACGCCAGATGCACAAATCCACCATGACTGAATAGATTCACTTCTTCAGATACTTCGTATCACTTTCTATAACACTCTGGTATCCTTAGCCTGTTGTAAATCACACTAACAGTCGAAATGTATCGGAACTCCAAACACTCACTGGCTATCCTCCGCCATCTTGCTGCGAACTCCCTACATACAGAGAGAGAGAGAGAGAGAGAGAGAGAGAGAGAGAGAGAGAGATAGATAGAGATATTTGATATTTTTGATATTTGATATTTTATTGTCATTACCAAAGAGGTCTTTTGACAAGGGGGGAGAAGTAACAGAACAAAAACATTTCCCTCTTCCTTTCCTGCAAACAAATAGTACACTTTCATTCCTAGTGTGTATCAAATCCAAAGTTAACAAAAACAAATAAATTCATAACATTTCGTTATGTCCTCACCTCACGCACAGGAGTAATGCAGTAAGGTTTAAAAAAAAAAAAAAAAAAAAAGCACCTTAAGATTGACTCGACCATCCGCTGAATCAAATGATGACATTGTATTTTGCTGATGTCTTCAACATAGAAAAAAAAGAAAAAAAAAAAAAAAAAGAAAGAAAGACTGACTCGACCATCCACTCAATCAAATGATGACATGGTATCTTACTGATCTCTTCAACATGCGATGAATGATAACATTCATTCAGATATCTCTTATAATGTATTATCTTCAATTTCACTATCCTTCATCCGTCTAATTTTCAATGCTTCCGCGATGAATTTCGCAACTGATTTTATTACAATTTCATCATCTGATGATAACACATCAGCGACATTTTGTCTTTTCGCTATATCTAACTGGAAAAATGAACAGTTTGTCCGCACTTCATTATAAGCAGTACAGTGGAACAGAAAGTGTTCTTCGTCATCAATAATATGTCTACATGCAGGACAAGGAGATTCTGTGGATGTTTCACATTCAAACCATCTTTTGTTCGCATTAAAACCTAAAGTCCTCAATCTAAATCTTGCGTAATTTATTCTGTGCCATTTATCTGTTATGACATTGAGAAACTTTTCAGAATGAAACACATTCTTAAATGATAAAAACCAGCGATATTTTTCTTTACTTTCCATATCCGAGTGCCAATTCTGTTTAAAAGAACAAACAAGCCTGTCTTTAAATTCCGCAATGAACTGTTGCTCATTTCCTACTTCCTGAGTCATCCACACTATTCCAAAACCCTGTTCTGAAAGGACTTTCTTTACTTTATAAGCCCAGTTTTCTTTACCTTTTTCCATTTCCAGAAGCATCATATCATAGGCTTGCCTGCTCAAACGGGACTGGGGTAGCTTCAAGATCTTCAACCAATATTTAATACATTTCACAAATGTACTTATATACAAAGGGTATCTGCCCATTTCTCCATATAAGACGGTGTTGGATGAATGAATAGGTACTTGAAGGAAACGCTTCACAGCATACGTATGCACTTTTTCCATCTGTGAATTT
>CM065732.1:9088379-9095879 GCA_033310375.1 Conus canariensis
GTGATTTCAATGGTGAAAATCCCCCAAACAAGGGAAACAGTTGGTGGAGAATTGTTAATTTGATCAATTATCAGTTTTAAATTAAATGCTGGCTCAAATTTATGGTAGGCTTCAAAACGCACTCGTGGATTATGTAGCGCTTTAGTGCAAAATCCTAATTGCGGCGTGTAGCCAGTTGTCCAACCTACTCTCTGAGCAACCAGTCTGCGCAGACACCCCGGATGGAAACTCACCGGTGTCGGAACTACACGAAGAAGAAGAACCGCCATCACCTCGATGCCAAAAACGAACAAGTTTATTGTAAGTGGTCTTGTCAGTTTCTTATTGTGGCGACATTGATGTTAGGCATTGTGTGCATTCACCCACGTGTGCATTTCAGTTGTAACTTCGGACAGATAATTTTTTTCAAATTTGCATGGGCAGTTCTACTCACCGGCGAAAGCGGCTGTTCTGTACCTTAACAGCAGAAGAGCAAGCTTAGCTTAGAACAGCAGGGGCCAACTTGAATATCGACAGGTGTCGGCTCACGCCCGTGGTCACAGGGATTGACAACTACAACCGAAGGTAGGCTGATATTCGAGAGTGTGTGTGTGTGTGCGCGCGCGCGCACATGTGTGTGTGTGTGTGTGTGTGCGCGCGCGCACATGTGTGTGTGTGTGTGTGTGTGTGTTTGATGCCCTGACATGCATGATTTGTAGACGACTAATTCACTGTGTTCTCGGACTATAATCATCTAGCATCCACAGGCATGCGTGCGCGCACACAGACAGAAAAACACACACTTACACCCATACCCCCCGCCCGCCCCCCCCCCCCCCCCACACAAACACAGGGGGGGGGGGGGGGTTCATATCTACCTATTGAGCACCATCCCGTTGTTTATTCTTTTGAATAACTTTTGTCCGTGTGTGTTCAACAGAGACACGAAACCATTTTTTTTTTAAAAGGGATGGTGCTTGATATTATCCTCACTCCCGCAACACACACATACACACATACGCGAACACACACGCACGCACGCACGCACGCACGCACGCAGACACACACACACACACACACACACACATACACACACACACACACACACACACACCCTGATGTGGCCCTTTGCGGTCGGCTGGGCTATAAGCAACATTACCTTACACACACATACACACACAGGGGGTGGGGGGAGGTGGGGATCAGGTTGGAGTTGAGAGGGGTTGTTGGATAGTGTGGAGGTAGAAAAAAAAGACGGAGGTAGGGATCAGAGAGAAACATCTGTAGTATCTGTGGTGAGTGCGCGCGCGCGCGCGCGCGTGTGTGTGTGTCCTTCATTTAACGTCTATCCACTATTCGTGATATTAGACAAAAAAAAAAAAAAAGTGAATGTGTACGGAAGTAATTGCGAGCGTGCACATAATGTGTGTATGTGTATATGTATGGGTACACGTGCACACGAATGTGTGTGTGCATGTGAGTGTGTGCGCGCGCGCGTGTGCGTGTGTGTGTGTGTGTGCGTGTGTGTATGAGTATGTGTGCCTGTGTGTGTGAGTGAGAGAGTTGTGGATGTGTAAGTGTGTGAATATCTTTACACAAGTCATAAGTGAAGATTAACATGAAACAAAATACTTATAACCAACAACTAACCTATCAATTAAAGTCAAAACGGATGTCAGTACTAAAGAAAAAAAGGAAAAAAAAAAAGAATAAACAAAATCCTTTGCTCCCCCCTCCCCCCCCCCCCCCCCCATTTTATCCCCCCACCCCCCTTCCTTTCTTATCCCCCGCAAATAAAGTTAATAAAAATATTATAAGTATTTTCCAATAGGGGTGCGCTCTAAGTGTACAAAGAATTCGTACGTTAAAGCTGGTGACTGAAAAATGGCCTGCACAGTATTTTGCTTCAATACTGGAATGATTTTTTTCATATCATTGCATGAAACAATATGAATTGGAGTAATTTTGTTTCCACATACGCAAACTACGTTTTTTACATATTTTGTTTTAAATGCATTAAGATTCCACCTGTGCATTAATGAGAGTAATTTTCTATTAAGACTAAAATTCTCTTTGATTCTTTTAATATCAAACTGTTCTTTATAAACGTGATCTACCATACTATATTCGAAAGCTTTCCAGATACGCGACTTAACTAAGTTACACTGTTCATGTACAGATAAGGGGAAATCAAACAGTTCTGAACCAAAACTATTTTTGGCTCCACGTTTAGCTGCCCTGTCTACTTTTTCATTATAATGAAAAGAACAATGTGAAGGAATCCAACAAAAAACTACATGGGTTCCTCTTGCAATCAACATGTGTATCATACAATTTATCTCTATGACCATTTCAGGTCTTGTGTGCAATTGAGAAACTTTTAATGCCTGAAGAGCTGATTTAGAATCAACACAGAACAGAATTTGAAATAGTGTTTTTGGAAAGTTTAAAAGATAATTTAAAGCCAGGAGTATCGCTGTTAATTCTGCTGTAAATATCGATTTGTTAATTCCGATATAAAATGATTTCTCTACTCTTAAGTCTGGGATTAAGAATGCACAACCTGTTTGTTTATCAATGCACGAACCGTCTGTGTATATTTTCAAATAATTTGAATAGTTATTTTCAATATGGCACTTGATACAGCTTGCTAACAAGTTTGTTTTCATCTTTTTTCATATTGGTATGTTCAATATCAAAATGTGCTTTATTAAGCTCCCATGGTGGTATAGGAGAAAATAACGGTCTAATGGATAGAGCATCGTTATCGATTGAAACTCCAGAATCAGTAATACTTTTTGACGTGTACGTTGCCAGTGTTTTTTGAGAAGCTATAGATTTTGCTCTTTTAGGAAAATCAATATCTGACCTCATTTTTATTTCAGATCTAATGTGCGTTTTATTAGTTGTACTCTTGATAACAAATTTACAACACGCTAACTCTCTGTATTCATCTAAGGGAAGCATCTGCGCTTCATAATACGTACGAGAAGATGATGCATGCACCGGAAGGCCAAGTGCTAATTTCAATGCCTTGCATTCAATACTTTCAAGCTTTTTCAATAGGTATTTGGGAGCGCTAAAGATTACTTCTTGGGCATATGTTATTTTCGACCTCATTAAAGATTTACATAGAGTTATCAATGTAGATGAATTCTGTCCCCATTTTTCTTTAGAAATAATTTTAAGGAAATTTAATATTTTCCTCGCCTTTGTTAATAAGTATTCAATATGAGCGTTCCATGATAGTTTAGATGTGAAATGGACTCCTAGGAATTTAACTTCTGTCACGTATTTAAGAGGTGTTTCGCCCAATGTAAAAACAGGCAGTTTTTCTGGATTATTACCACTATTGAAAAGAATTATATTTGTTTTTTCAACAGATAAGTTCAATCCATTTAACTTCATGTATTCCGACATCCTATTTAGCTCGTCTTGATAGATCTTTCTGATGAAACTTATATCACGCTGTGGAGTTTTCTTTTTAAGAGTTACATCCATCCATATGCAAATGTCGTCTGCATATTGAACGAGAACTACCTTTTTAGACAACTTATTTGGCAAATCATACAATAGCAATGAGAAAAGAAGCGGAGCTAACACTGACCCTTGTGGGATTCCCATTGACAAAGTTCTACTGGTGGAATATGATTTTCCTACTCTTGTTTGTATTACCCTATCTTTCAGAAAGCATTTAACATAATTGTATACATTTCCTGATAGTCCAATATTTTTAAGTTTGTTTAATAGCTGTGAATGCCACACTTGATCGTAAGCCTTGGTTATGTCAAAAAATGTAGCCAGGACACATTTACGTCTTGCAAATTGTTTCTTTATATTTGTTGATAATTTCACTAATATTTCTGTAATAAATCTCCCTTTACGAAAGCCAGCTTGATTAATAGGAATGATGTCATTTTTTTCGCAGTAATATGCTAGTCTATTCAAAACAATTCTTTCTGATAGTTTACAGACGTGTGATGTTAATGCTATAGGTCTGTAATTTTTAGGATCACTAGAAGACTTTCCTTGTTTATGAACTGGTACACCAATTGTCTGTTTCCATATTTTGGGCATGTCGCTACTATTCCAGCAAGTACTTAGCAAAGCATGAAGAAAAACTACAAGATTTTCAGGCAAATTCTTTAGCATCTGATTAGATATTGCATCTAAACCAACTGATGATTTCCGTATTGGAATGGCTCTAATGGCTTCTTTTACTTCATATACAGTTATAGGAGCATTAATGTTTATGCTATTATCTGGTGGTGGATCATCATATGTTATATTACTTTCTTTTTTTTCTCTGTAAGTTCGGTCAGTGTTTGTTAAACCCTCAGGACGGCTGACTTCAGCGAATAAGTTTACAAAAACTTCTGCTTTCTCTTTAGTAGTGGGCAGATTGTTATCATCTATTTTTATGGGATACTGTGGTGATGTCAATCCATTTTTCATAGCTTTCAGTTCTTCCCATACTTTTCCCATATCCTTACAACGTTTTACTTCAGAGTTACAGAAATCATCCCAATGTTTCAATTTTGCATATTCTATTGCATCATCACTTTCTTTACCCGTCTTTTTCATTTTTTCATGATTACTTGCTGATCTGTTTTTACAATATATCTTAAATCTGTCTTTTTTCTTGTTATTTGCGCCTTCACGTTCCTTGTTCCACCACACATTTCCATTGTGTTTTTTAGATTTTTTTTTTATTTTTGGGATCGATTTATCTGCTGCTGTTAGGATAAATCTGCAGAATTTATCATACTGATTGTCTATATTTTCTTCAGTAGAATAATCTAAATCTATGTTTTTAAGGATGTCTTTGAACAGTGACCAATCTGCACACTTGTAATTATACTTTGGAATAACATCTTCTGTGTTTTCTTCTTCTTCTGCTATGTTATTTAAAGATATTATGACTGGAATATGATCTGATCCTAAAGAGTCATCTCCCGTTTCCCACACTGCGTTGACTACCAATGATGGAGATACAAAAGTTAAATCAATGGCTGAGGGATTATGGTTAGATATATCTGGAATACGAGTTATGTTTCCATTATTCAGTATGTAAAGAATAGAATCCGCTATGTTATCTAACAAACGATTATTAGAAATATAGGAACAACTCTTATCCCAGAAAGGGGCATGTGCATTAAAATCACCCCAATAACCCACTTATCCGTTTGATCTTGGAACCCTTTCAACCATTCAGTGTTCTTATTATCAGGACCTTTTGGAAGATAAATTGAAGCAACATTAAGAATCAAGGATGAAGTGAACTTAACCATAGCTGCACAGCATGACACAGAGGAAATATTATACACTGGTGGAAGTTCTTTCACAAAAGTCCAGGTCTTCACGCACATAAATGGCTGTTTGCACTCTGTCTCCACATTGTTCGTAAACCGGAGGGTGGTAAAATCCAGGTAGATATGGTAATTTATCACAGCTCACATTTAAAGATTGTAGTAATAAAACATGAAACTTATTTGCTACTAGATATTGATTTAAGTATGATAGATTTTTCGTTATAGAACGACAATTCCACTGTAGAAATGTAATGTTTGGCTTTTTATGTGCTTTCATTTATATATCACAATAATTGATATCATTTAGACATTAACTATCTTAGATATGACTATAGATGAAAACAGAAAATCTTGATGATTGACTGTAAACAGCTGAGAGACAAAGTACGACCAGTTTAGTAGAACCAAGGACGTGGAAAAGGCGGAGGGTGAAAACCTTGGCAACTGTAACGAAAGGCTGCGGGTCTCCTCCGTGGCTTTTCCCAGAACATTCCATGCAGGTGTTTGCCCAGGGTCCTCGCGATGGTGCTCGCTCCTCTGGTCGTGGGGTGAACGTCGTCAGCTGTCAGGACTCTTATGTCTTCCCTCCTCAACTCGTTAAAGGAGACGAAAGTAATGTCGTTTTCTGTCTGTAGTTTCTGTCTTGTCATTGCGTTGGAACAGATCTTTCTTAATGTCTAGCGTTTTATTTTTGATAGGAGCCACTTGACTTAATACGATTTTGGCTTTGGGAAATTGACCTTTGGCCTCCTTGACGCATTTCTGCATTTCCGTGCTGCATTTCTCCGGATCTTTCCCCTTCAAGTCGTTCACTCCTACATGCAGAACTACACATTCGGGTTCAGGATTCAGAGATAGTTTTGCCTCGTTCAGAGCGCGTGTGCAATGCTCAATCTGATACGCTTTTCTCTTTGCCACCTGCAGACCGTATGACAGGCCAAGTCTCCGTGCATCAACCTTCTTCATGATACTGTCATGTATCAGGAGGACACGAGGCAAGTCGCCACCAGATGTAGAAACAGAATGGGATACGTATTTCTTTGTTGTGCCAGACTGTTTTTCTTTGACGTTTTGTTTGTGTGGAGACTTGGAGTTTTCTATCTTTTGTTCCACAGATGTGCTACGCAATTTCGCAGAACCTTGTTTGACGTTGCTTTGATTCTTTACGTCACAATTCAGTTTTTGTTCTTTGTGGTTTTGTTTCATTTGGTTATTTTCTTTGTTTGGCCTAATGTACGGCTCGCACAATTCATCCACGCCCTTGTTGTGTTGGGGAGGAGATTTTGCCGGCAGCGATGTTGATGCAACTTTTGCATAAGAGCGGTGAGGCGTTGCGAAGGATGTTTCGGTCGATTCGGTCTGAATGGCGACACTTTCTCTTTTCGTTATCTTGAGGTTCGATTCAATTATTTTGGTCTGTTTTTCAACTATTTTCTCTAGACTCAAGATTCGTTCGCTCAGAGTCATTATGAGCGCGCGCGTGTGTGTGTGCGCGTGTGTGCGAGTGTGTGTGTGTGTGTGTGTGTGTGTGTGTGTGTGTGTGTGTGTGTGTGTGTTTATGGTAGGTGCTGTTATAGTTGTCATCGTTCTTGTTTCTTGAATCTAGCATCAGTCTATCAAGATAGATCAGACTCTGTCCGTCTGTCTGTCTGTCTCCTTCTCTCCATGTGTGTGTGTGTGTGTGTGTGTGTGTGTGTGTGTGTGTGTGTGTGCGCTGTTCTTGCTGTTGTTGTTAGTTCTTAGGTTTAGCGTCTACCCACAAGAAACAATATAAGATAGACATGCGCACAGGTGCTCGCGCGTCTCTCTCTCTCTCTCTCTTTCTCTCTCTCTCTCATTTTGTTCTCATACGCGCGCGCGCGCGTGTGTGTGTGTGTGCGCGCGCCTACGCATTCGTGTGTATGTGTGTGCGCGTGCGCTTAGGGGAGTGTGCATGTATGTGTGTGTGTGTGTGTGTGTGTGTGTGTGTGAGGGGGGGGGGGGGGGGCGCGTGTGTGTGGTATGCACGCTCGCACGCACACTAGTGCTTGTGGACAGCGATTGCTCGAATTTACATTGCCGATTTCAGTACAAGTTTAGTAATCGATTCTTTCCTTGGTTTAAGCAAAAGTCTTTATCAGTCGAATGAAAAGTGGTCAAAATTCATAGATAATGAATAGGTCAGTGAAACAAAACAAAACAAAAAAATCCGAAATGATCATCCAGTCAA
>CM065732.1:9100879-9103379 GCA_033310375.1 Conus canariensis
ATGATGAAGGACGTATAAAATGATATAGGATGGGATGTTGAAGGACGTATAAAATGATAGAGGATGGGATGTTGAAGGACGTATAAAATGATATAGAATGGGATGTTGCAGGACGTATAAAATGATATAGGATGGATGTTGAAGGACGTATAAAATGACAGAGGATGGTATGTTGAAGGACGTATAAAAATGACAGAGGATGGGATGTTGAAGGACGTATAAAATGATAGAGGATGGGATGATGGACGTAAAAAATGATACAGGATGGGATGTTGAAGGACGTATAAAATGATATAGGATGGGATGTTGAAGGACGTATAAAATGATATAGGATGGGATGTTGGACGTATAAAATGACAGAGGATGGGATGTTGAAGGACGTATAAAATGATACAGGATGGGATGTTGAAGGACGTATAAAATGATAGAGGATGGGATGTTGAAGGACGTATAAAATGATAAGATGGGATGTTGAAGGACGTATAAAATGATAGGATGGGATGTTGAAGGACGTAAAATATAAGGATGAGTAAGAGAAAGATGGGATGGATTTGAAGGACGTATAAATGATAAGATGGGATGTTGAAGGACGTATAAAATGATAAGGATGGGATGTTGAAGGACGTAATAAAATGATACAGGATGGATGTTGAAGGACGTATAAAATGATAAGGATGGGATGTTGAAGGACGTATAAAATGATATAGGATGGGATGTTGAAGACGTATAAAATGATAAGGATGGGATGTTGAAGGACGTATAAAATGATAAGGATGGGATGTTGAAGGACGTATAAAATGATAGAGATGGGATGTTGAAGGACGTATAAAATGATACAGGATGGGATGTTGAAGGACGTATAAAATGATAAGGATGGGATGTTGAAGGACGTATAAAATGACATAGGATGGATGTTAAAGGACGTATAAAATGATAGAGGATGGGATGTTGAAGGACGTATAAAAATGATAGAGGATGGGATGTTGAAGGACGTATAAAATGATAGAGGATGGGATGTTGAAGGACGTATAAAATGACATAGGATGGGATGTTAAAGGACGTATAAAATGATATAGAATAGGATGTTCCAGGACGTATAAAATGATACAGGATGGGATGTTTGTTGAAGGACGTATAAAATGATATAGGATGGGATGTTGAAGGACGTATAAAATGATATAGGATGGGATGTTGAAGGACGTATAAAATGACATAGGATGGGATGTTGGACGTATAAAATGACATAGGATGGGATGTTGAAGGACGTATAAAATGATACAGGATGGGATGATGAAGGACGTATAAAATGATAGAGGATGGGATGTTGAAGGACGTATAAAATGATAGAGGATGGGATGTTGTAGGACGTATAAAATGATAGAGGATGGGATGTTGAAGGACGTATAAAATGACATAGGATGGGATGTTAAAGGACGTATAAAATGATATAGAATAGGGTGTTCCAGGACGTATAAAATGATAGAGGATGGGATATTTGTTGAAGGACGTATAAAATGATATAGGATGGGATGTTGAAGGACGTATAAAATGATAGAGGATGGAATGATGGACGTATAAAATGATACAGGATGGGATGATGAAGGACGTATAAAATGATATAGGATGGGATGTTGAAGGACGTATAAAATGATAGAGGATGGGATTTTGAAGGACGTATAAAATGATACAGGATGGGATGATGAAGGACGTATAAAATGATATAGGATGGGATGTTGAAGGACGTATAAAATGATAGAGGATGGGATGTTGAAGGACGTATAAAATGATATAGAATGGGATGTTGCAGGACGTATAAAATGATATAGGATGGGATGTTGAAGGACGTATAAAATGACAGAGGATAGTATGTTGAAGGACGTATAAAATGACAGAGGATGGGATGTTGAAGGACGTATAAAATGATAGAGGATGGGATGATGGACGTAAAAAATGATACAGGATGGGATGTTGAAGGACGTATAAAATGATATAGGATAGGATGTTGAAGGACGTATAAAATGCACATATTGATAACAGTAGGCAATGATCGTGAACTTCAGTAGCTCGTGTGAAACGATGTCTCTTTAGCTCCTTGTTCCATGACATAGCAGCGCCTTGGGGAGAGTTATGACGGCCACCATCCTTTGTCTTCCTGTCTCCAGCATCGGTTTTAGAACTGTCTCCCGCCCTCTTCCCCCCCCCCCTCTCTCTCTCTCTCTCTCTCTCTCTCTCTCTCTCTCTGTTTTCTTTTCTCTTTCTTTTTTCATAGATCTGTTCTTTCTTTCTTTAGCATGTGAACAAGTGAAAAATCAGATTTTCTCAATGGGTGAAAATCTGGGCGTGTTGGTAGACGACGAAAATCTCGTTTCAACACCTCTTTCCCCTTGCATTAGTCGCACCTTCCACGTCGAACTCAAAGAATCGGTTTCTCCCGTTCCTGTTTTAATGACGAAGCTGTCTCTGCTTGAATGCGCTCCTTTTGTCAGTTGCACACCAGATA
>CM065732.1:9108379-9173379 GCA_033310375.1 Conus canariensis
CACACACACACACACACACACACACACACACACACACACACACACACAGTGAGGAAAAATACAAGATCTGCATTTGCGACAATGAATCGGGCAAAACATTTCATTCTGCGCTAGCTTGCTTCCCCTCCCTCGCACCAATTCCATTAGTCCGTATATCACTTCAATTCAGCAAGAAAGCGACTCCATTTTCAAGCACCCCTCCCCCCATCCTCCAACCTCTCCCCCCGTCATTTGCTTCAGATGCTCTCTTAAATTTGAACACCTTGAGCTCTTCCTGCACAAGTGGCCAAAACACTGTTGTTTTACTTTTTTTCCAGCTGTAGTTCTTGTCCGCTGCCTGGGAAAAGGTCGGTATTGGCGACAACTGATTTTTCGCGTTCACCGAACTTCTGTTTCCTCCCCCTTTTCCCCATAGTGCCTTCATGGCTCCTCATTCACTGATGCACCCCGCTTCCTTTCTCTCTATGAGTGAAACTGACGTTCACAACATCCTAGAGGAAAGGACATTAGAGGTCCCACGAAACTCATTCCTACACTACCATACATTCTCTTGAGTATGCTGAAACACCTTTCCAGTGTGGCCAACACGTGAACACAGTTCTTCTGTAAGGATATTGTCTGTATGATGCTTTTTTTCTATACGTGGTCGATCGTCATTTAATACAGGCAATACAAATCGATCTGCCTTCAAGAGGGATTACGATGGTTCCCTCATGCAGCTAGTGAAGAGTTTTCATATTTATAATATATTTTCTTGATTTTATGTTCCCATTTTCATCTTCACCCCCCCCCCCCCCCCCCGCCTTAAGTTCAAATCTTTGCCAAGTCATTACTGTGATGATGGGGTTGTTGGCCTGCGCTTGTTTTCCCCCCACTATTGGATTGTTCGTCTTTGTATTCGTCTGACTTTATTCAAGTTTAAAAGGCTGTACCAGTCTTGAATAAAAGTTACTCAATGTTAGGTTTTCTTATGGGAGCAAGAGTTACCCTACTTGTTTATTGTTTACTGTTCCCAGCCTCATTTTATTTTCAACGTCATCTAATGTGTTTATTTTTCACCTCGTCATCCTGTGAGCCAATCTGCAGCACGCTTCTCGCCCGGACTCCACCTTGTATAGTGAAACCCCATGCCAGAAGGAGGGGTGGGGGTGGTGGGGATGGTGGTGCTAGGGTTGTTTTAGTATAAACTGGCTTCCAGTCTTCTTGCAATATTGTGCAGGTTATTTCCTGTTTTCCTGCTTTTTTGAAAAAAAACAAACTTTTTTTGTCTCCGTTTCTTCAGTCTCTTTTTGTTTCTGCCCATGTGGCCCATTTTAAATCTGTGTTTTGAACACTGTTTACTGTTTTTTAATTCGCCCCATGGAAAGGCAGGGGAGAGGGGCAGTGTAAATGTGTCCCTGCCTTATGGCAATCTGGTGCTGGTCATTCCTTCTTATATGTCAATCGCTTTGACTTTGCTTTCTCTGTAAATGTGGGTTTTTTTTTCTATATATACTGTTGCCAGTCGCTTTTTCCTGTATTTATGGTCTGTTCGTCTTCCTGTGGTCTGGAAAGCATTTTGTTTTCTCTTTTTCTTGATGAACTTTGTTAGATGAAAGCTGTTTCTTGTAGTCTGGTGACTAGATTAGTGGGAGTGTAAGCACAGGAACAGGCACTTGCTGTCCATTCTGCGGTGCTGTTCGTTCGTTTGGCATGTTGATGCATCTTTGTTGCGTTGGAATATCTCAAAAGGATATTTTTCATCGGCTGTTGAAGAAAAATCTGCGTCAAATGATCAGAGTGGTCGGTGCACTTAACATGGCTTAGTTTTATCCGTCTGAAGGACTGCACCATGAAAATGTTATGAAGTGTACCTGTATACCGCATGTAAATCTGGAGTTTTCCCTTGACGGGAATGACTTCTTGTTTTGGTTGTGTGTGTGTGTGTGTGCGTGTGTGTGTGTGTGTGTGTGTGTGTGTGTGTGTGTGTGTGTGTGTGTGTGTGTGTGTGTGTGTGTTACTTGTTTGCTTGTGTTTTGTTTGCTTGTTTTGTTGGCTTGTGTTTTGGGTACGTGTTGACAGCCCTGGAAATGTTCACTGTGGTCTGCTCGAGCTGTACTGAAACATTGTCCCTGCTCATCTCCGATACTGCCATTTCAGTTTTTGTTTCTGATAATGCTTTTAGCTTTGAGTAATATGTTTCTCCTCAAAATAGGAACATTCTTCTGTTGGTGATTGTGGAGCCGGTATGCCCAGACTTGTTTTTCATCACATGCCCGGACAAGCTCGGTGTGACAAGACCTTCCTTCGTTTGTATCCAGCTATCCAAAGTCTGATGCTGTCTCGAGCTGTTGTTTGATTTTCGTAATAAAAGACGCTTTCCTCTTAAACTGAAAATTATGACGCACATTCGTGCGCACGCACGCACGCACGCACACACGCACACGCACACGCACACACACACACACACACACACATACACACACATATGCGTTCGCGTGCATACACACGCGCACGTGCGCGCGCACGCACGCACGCACACACACACACACACACACACACACACACACACACACACACACACACACACACACACACACAGTGTCCTGACCGTTTTCTCCGTCCTACTTTCTATGTGCTATGTTCACTTCTTGCGCGACATTTTTGCTTGAGGGTTAAGTTCCGTTTAGCTCGCTGTACTATAGGTCAACAAACAGGCTGCCACATTAGTGCCCACTGATTCACCGCTTCCTACCTGGAGGTGGTCAACGCTGCACTTTTCTTTTACAGTGACCAAGTTTCTGCACCTGGATGAGAAAGCCTTTGTTAAATTCTCCAGGCTTTGTGCTGTTCACTCTTTCTGAGTGTAACAAGGTGCAGCTCAATGTTAATCGTTGCCGTTCCGTGAAACGTGTTGCTTGTGATACTGCTCATAGTATTTAACAGTTCATCATTGCTACGATTTCTTCTGTGATACCGCTGGTAGTATTCAACCATGTTTTGTTGCTGAGATTTCTTGCGCATCCGTCAAATTAGTATCAAAGCCGATTCAGTGTAGACCCTGTGCGGAGAAGTGACATACGGGCCAAGGTCGGTGTGAGGTCATTCAGGTTGAGCGTCGACAGTCACCAAGGTGGTGGGGCAGATGGGATAACCGCAACAGGAAGGCCGGTCAGAGGGGGTGGTAGGGGCGTATGCAACACTACACCGATATCATCAGAACATCAACACATCAATACATAAAGCCCCACGCGTATGTGAACTTGTCTTACAATGGCCTGGGTGCTTTATCCTGAGCGTACTATTTAATGGGGTGGATATGGGTATTTATGGGAAAGGGTGGGGATGGGGTTCCTGAAGCTATTCTTTCTTTCTGCGTACGCAGGGTGATACTTCTGCGGACACTGCCTGTATAGACAGGCAGTGGAGTTTTGTGTGTGTGACCGTTTTTCATCCCGCCATTAAGGCAGCCATACTCCATCTTCGGGAAAGGTGCATGCTATATGGAACGTGTCATCCATACCAACGGCCAAACTGGCCTTCTCTTCCGAAAGTTGGTGATGGGTTTTTACGTGTGTGCAAGATGATGTGCGTGCGTTCACACACGGAACCTCGGTTAATAGTCTCATTCGAAGGACTGTATGGGGAATGGAGTCAGAACCAATATTAAATCCGAGGGAAACATCCCCCTGTACCGAAATTCGAACCCACAACCCCAGGATGACGAGTCCGGCGCTCTACCAACTGAGCTATTCCGGCCCCCGTTCCTGAAGCAACTATGCTGAATTAACGTTGATAAAAGAAACCTTGGCCTTTTCAAAACAATTTGGTCTACGCATGCATCGATTTTCAGTCTGGTGACTCGTTATTGACTGGTATTGTTTTATAAATGCTTACAGCCCTGATAATAGTTTACGTCTGATCCACTCAAATATACAGTTCAGATAGTTGCCACTTGTAACTCTTTTATAGATATTCCGCGTATTTCCCATTTTCACTCACGTATGAACTGTTGTACTTCCCTTTCTGTGCGTCTTACTTACATTCTTTCACTCTAGAATAATTGTATTTTTCAGTCCAGTTGTCTCAAGACACCCTACTTTTCAAGTTTACTCCTTGATGTTCTCCAGAGGCCCTTCACTTTAAGGGATCATAAACATGTTGTGGACATGCTGCAGGGGTTGGACACACCATCACCAGCTTCCACTTCCATCCAGTGGCAGCTTCTTGGTTTTCCACTGCAGTTATCTTCTAATATTTCATGGATTTGAACCTGAGGCCGTTGGGTTCTCCCCCCCCCCAGCCCCTCCTTTAATTCTTTAGCCCTTCTATTACCGCCCATACCCACTGTTGCACATCAGTCATATTTCAGAATTCCCCATTCTATTGCGTCGTATTTGGTCTTTTCCAAACACACTAACATCTGAAGTCCTGCAGTCCCCCCCCCCCCCCCCCCCCCCCCACACACACACCGTTTTCATTCTTCTCTGCTACAAACAGTTCGTTTGTACACTATTGACCTATAATTATTCTGCATTCCTACGAACTAACGATACAGTCGTTTCCGTCGCTACCCCTTTACTTCACTTTCGGCGGTATTGAATCGTAGGATGGACGTACCATTATTCAACTCCATCCAGTTCTCCCCATCCTATCCCGCCCGTCATTTATCCTTATGTTGTTCTCCCATCCATCATTCATGCTCTGAAACTCCTTTCCTCCTCCGGAGCGTCATTCATCAGTTTCACGTTGTATTCTCTTCGCATCCATTTGACCTGCGTTCTCTTTTTCTTCACTCGTCCGTCATTCGTCCTAACGTGTCCCGGTTAACGTTCCATCTCTCAGTTACCATTTTCATGTTCTCTTCTTTTCATCTTATTCTTCATTTATTATTTTCACGTTCTGCCCCCTTCCTACACTCGGCATTGTTATGCTATCTTCGACTCAGCATGTCGATCATTCACTATTAACGCGTTCCTGTCTTCTCCTTCCGCCTGATTCAGTGCTGATGGTGCCCACTATTACTCTATCACTGTCCCTTTACATTACGGCCTCTGTGCTGATGGTGCCCACTATTACTCTGTCGCTATCCCTTTACATTACGGCCTCTGTGCTGATGGTGCCCACTATTACTCTGTCGCTATCCCTTTACATTACGGCCTCTGTGCTGATGGTGCCCACTATTACTCTATCGCTATCCCTTTACATTACGGCCTCTGTGCTGATGGTGCCCACTATTACTCTATCGCTATCCCTTTACATTACGGCCTCTGTGCTGATGGTGCCCACTATTACTCTGTCGCTATCCCTTTACATTACGGCCTCTGTGCTGATGGTGCCCACTATTACTTGATCGCTATCCCTTTACATTACGGCCTCTGTGCTGATGGTGCCCACTATTACTCTATCGCTATCCCTTTACATTACGGCCTCTGTGCTGATGGTGCCCACTATTACTCTATCGCTATCCCTTTACATTACGGCCTCTGTGCTGATTGTGCCCACTATTACTCTATCGCTATCCCTTTACATTACGGCCTCTGTGCTGATGGTGCCCACTGTTACTCTGTCTCTATCCCTTTTTATTACGGCCTCTGTGCTGATTGTGCCCATTGTTACTCTATCACTGTCCCTTTACATTACGGCCTCTGTGCTGATTGTGCCCACTATTACTCTATCACTATCCCTTTACATTACGGCCTCTGTGCTGATGGTGCCCACTATTACTCTATCACTATCCCTTTTTATTACGGCCTCTGTGCTGATGGTGCCCACTATTACTCTATCACTATCCCTTTACATTACGGCCTCTGTGCTGATGGTGCCCACTATTACTCTATCGCTATCCCTTTACATTACGGCCTCTGTGCTGATGGTGCCCACTGTTACTCTATTGCTATCCCTTTTCGTGACGGCCATCACTCTCTCGCTCTTTTTTTGCCTTTGCTTTCCTCATCCGTCATTCGTTCATCAGCGTCGCACCACCTCTCCATCTATTCTTCATCGTTCCTGCGTTCTTCCCTTCTTCTTTTCACCTCGTGACAAATCTGTTGTTTCCTCGTTTTATTTTTCCCATGTTTTGTTCATCGCTGGACCCTTCTCACGCTGTTCTGTGTTCATGTCATTTACCATGCTCATGCTGCTCTCGCCTTTCCCCTCTCCTGAACCCTTTTGACAATCTCCTGCTACTGTCCGGTCCACCGTACATTATTTCCACATTCGGCTCTTCGCCTCTCCTCCATGGATATAGTGCCTTTTCACTCCACCTCATTTGTAATTGTCTATTGTTCATCATTCACTTTTTCTCCTTTCATACTTCCTTCACTGTTCGTACGTCCTGCTTTTCTTCCGTCCACTATACGTTCTTCTTACGTTCTTGTGATCTTGTCCGAAGTATTTTTCATCATTCTCTCGTTCTTCTCCCGTCCCTCTCTCATCTTCCTCTCCTTTTTCCGTCGTTTATTCATCATTTTCCCTTTTCTTGTCATTCTCGCATTGTCTTCACGTCCCGTTCGCCATTCCTCGTTCTCACGCTCTGGTCCCGTCAGTCGTTCATTGTGTTCACATTCTCCTCCAGTCAGTCAGTCATTATGTTCACGTTCCTCTGACATCAGGCATTCATCGCTTTTGCGTTCTTCTCCAGTCAGTCAGTCATCGCTTTCAAGTTCTTCTACAATCGGTCATTCATCGTTTTCAGGTTCTTCTTTAGTCAGTCACATTATTTTAACACACTTGTCCGGTCATTCATCTGTTTTCACGTTCTTCGCCAATCAGTCATTCATCGTTTCCTCATTCTTCTCCCGCCATTTATACATCATTTTCAAGTTCTTCTATCGTCAATCATTCATCATTTTCACACCCATCTCCCGTCCCTTATTGATCTTTTTCACGTTCTCCCTTTTGGCATTCATCATTTTCACGTTACATCATAGCAACAGAGTTGTTGCTAGAATCAAAATTTCTATCATTTTGTTATTTCCGTCCTTCTGAAATGTCTGAATCCAGAAACGTGCACAACGTGTGGAAAAATAAGAGTTAAGAATAGTTTTAAAGTCCCGTTGTGCCCGATTAAAGCAGGAAGCATTGTTGTCATGAGAACTTTTGACAAAGCACAGGCTCGGAGAACAGCTTTATCGTCAAACCTCACATCTGATATTAAAAGTTGAAGAGAGAAAGATGAGGCTATTTGTTTATCAAAAACCTAGTTGTTCTTTTATATACAAGGAGTTTAAAGAACAGTTGACGTCTTTATTTTCGCATAAAAGCATTGCTGGTATTTTCTTTCGAGTTAATTACCAGAAGATCGTTTTTAAAAGCCTCTGAAAAACACCCCCCCCCCCAAAAAAAAAAAAAAAAAATAATAATAATAATAATAATAATAAAATAAAATAAAATTAAATAAATAAACAAATAAAATAAAAAAATAGTCTGAGTACGTCAGGCTGGTTAAAGAACAGGTTGATGCACATGATAAGCTCAAAAGAAAGGGTTAGCAATTCTTTAATGGGTAGCTTTTTTTTCATGATGTAAAATAAATTCAAAATCATGCTGCAAGACTCGAGCAAAGAGCAAGCGGTGAAGTGCCAGTGCGCTGCTTAACACTCTGTACTTGCTTCCAGTCGGGACGCGCGCGTGTCTGTGTGTGCCCGCGTGCGCGAGCGTGGGTGCGTGCGTGTGTGTGAAAGTCATAAGTACGTCTTGCGCATGGTTGTATATGTGTTTGTGTGTATGTGTACGCGTGTGTTTGTGTGCTTATGTGTGGCGCGCGTTCTGTTTTGAGTCCTCGCGCGCGCGCGCGCGCGTGCATGTGTGTGTGTGCGTGTGTGTGTGTGACAAATGAGTTTTGCATGTGAGTGTGCACGGTCGTGTGTGTGTATATATAGGAGGAAGACCAAAAGTGGTCGAAATATTGGGAAAGTTTTTACGTGATTGTTGTTGAATTCTTTGTTTGGATATATATATATATATATATATATATATATATATAGATATATGAAATAAAGATATATGTATATCGATAGAGAATTCATTCGCATATCCATCTGAATCAAGAGTACAAGAATAATGTTGTCTTGGTGTCACCAATATTGACTTCTTATCCCCAGGTCAGTGTGAAGTCATTAGAGCATGGCACTGAAGAACTGTTCACCGGACTCCTCCAGTTCTGTGGGTTGTGTTCCGAGGCCTTGGGCTCTACAGACGGTTCCCCTGCAATGTTGTCAGCCCTTTTATTCCCCTGTGTTCTCCTTGGTCTCGTTCCTTCAACAGTTTCCTGGATGATTGTTTTAGCGGGGCCGTTGAGTCTCCCTGACAATGCCAAGCTAGTTTTTTTTCTGCTTTGCTGGTGTCAGCAAATCTTCGTATAGCCCAATGCACTGTTTGATGGTCTGGCACACTGGTTCAGTGGTGATCTAATCAGTATATCTGATGTATAATATCTTGCAATGACACATCATTTGTATGGTTGGGTTCTCTTTTCCAGGTCCATGTCGCGTATGCATGTATGCGAGCAGCCATGCATACAGGAGCCAGATCTGTGTTTCACCGAGATGTTACTGTCTTTCCTCACAGGGTTCAGTCTGGACAGAAGTAAGGTCTTTTCTGCTGTGGAGAGGATACCTGACTGAAATCCCCCATCGCTGAAAAAGAATCCCAGATGTATGAACTTTGGAAACATTTCCTTGCTTCTGTCCATGGTGAGATCAGTACTGGAGGTGATGTGGCTGGCCTTCAGTTTGGTCTTGTCTGTGTTGATATCCATACTATGTCTCGTAGATGTTTCGTTCACTTGTGTTAATAAGCTTAGTGAGTTCTTGTTCAGTGACCACCAGGCCATCAATGTTACCTGCGAAGTGAAGGTTTATGATAGTTCTTGCGGTGCTGATTGTGTTAACATGGTCTTCAAGTGGATCATGTATGATGCATTCCAGGACTATGGTAAGAAGTACGGAAGAGAAAGGGGGCCCTGACAAATCCCAGCTGATATGTGGGACCATGCACCTTTGGTGAGTGCTGCATTGGTCACTTTGAAGTATGCTTGCTGGAGTTTGTTGATTAACTTTGTCCCGATATTACATTTTGTCATAATGGCCTGTAGCATATATGGGCTGACTCTGTCAAACGCTTTTTTGAGGTATGTGAAGACATTATAGAACCCCTTCTGGTGCTGCAGGTGTTTTTGGCGAAGGGTTAAGATGTATTTGATGATACTTCCTTTCAGATACAACGGTGTCTGACAATCACTGTAATCTATTCAGAATGATGTTGAACATCACTTTGCCTTACATCGCTGTTCAAATTGATCTGGAGTTCCGGCAGTGTTGAGGATTCCCTCTCACTAGAAGTGTGACGATTAGTGGTCGAGTCTCTTTGACGTTAGCCGTTCAGTAGTTGCCAGATTCGTTGCAGATAGCAGTTTAGATATCAGTTATTTCCTTTCCGAATTTTCAAGTATTTTGCAGGGATCTTGTCAGTGCTTGCAGCCTTGCCATGTTTCAGCGACTTCACTGCTACTACGACTTCTCCGACGGAGTGTTGGAAAGTCACCTCTAACTAATCAACCCTGAACTGTTAGCACATTTTAAGCTCTTCTGCTCTGTTTCTTGTAGAGCTCAAAACAATTTTTGTCTGTCTTGTGATGATGTTTTTAATTTGTACGAGTCATTTAACGTTTCTTCGGAGTGGTGGTGATGTAATTTTTTGTTGGTTTATTTTTTTTTCCACAGATGTAAAGGCTCTTTGTGGTGCTGACTTTGATTTGCGTTGGGTTTTTTTTCACAGACGTAAAGGCTCTTTGTGGTGCTGACTTTGATTTGCGTTGGGTTTTTTTTTCACAGACGTAAAGGCTCTTTGTGGTGCTGACTTTGATTTGCGTTGGGTTTTTTTTCACAGACGTAAAGGCTCTTTGTGGTGCTGATTTTGATGTACGTTGTTTTTTTTTTTCCCACAGATGTAAAACAGATGTAAAGGCTCTTTGTGGTGCTGACTTTGATTTGCGTTGTTTTTTTTTTCCCACAGATGTAAAACAGATGTAAAGGCTCTTTGTGGTGCTGACTTTAATTTGCGTTGGGTTTTTTCCCCACAGATCTAAAGGCTCTTTGTAGTGCTGGTATCCAGATCGCCGTCAGAGTTTTCACACTCTTGTTTCTAACATTCTCCATTAGAACGCTCTTCTCTCCTCATTCCTTTCAACATTAATTTTCACCCCATTTTCTTCTCCTTCCTCCTCATTTATCACGCGTGCCTTCTCCTTTCTGTCCATTCTGCCATTCACAATGACCATGTTCTCCTGTTCTCGTTCCGTCCATCATTTGTCATGCTTTTTTCTGCAGTTACTCATTTGTCATTTTTGAGTTATCTCCATCACTCAACAGTCTCATGGTCTTTGTTTCTCCAAGGCCATCATTCATTTATCCTTCTGGTGTCCTCTTCTTCGCCTTCGGTCCATCTTCATACTTCTCTGGTGGTTGTCGTCTCCTTTCGACTGTCGTTCATTGCTACGTTCTCGTCTGTTTCCCCAGTCTACCGTTCATCCGTTTTACGTTTCCGTTCCAGGCTATCACTCATCCTCCTCACGTTCTACTCATGCCATCTCGTCTGTCAGTCATTCTCCATGTGTCGTGCCCTCGTTCATCGTTATCATCATCGTCATTATATTATAATTTTTATAATCTCTCTCTCTCTCTCTCTCTCTCTCTCTCTCTCTCTCTCTCTCTCTCAGAGAGAGAGAAAGAGAGAGAATCAAAAATGAAATGTGATGGAAAAGTATTTATCCCTCGCATTTCAACGTATTTAAAAATCATTTATACTTATTTTACGTATTAAGTTATTGTTTTCTTTATCCGATTCTATTTCCTTTTATTTTTTTTCATTTGAATTCCTTTTTTCTTTTTTTCTTTCTTTTTTTTGTTTTTTTGTTTATTCCATTTATTTTTTTCCCTGTAGTCAGGTATGATTGTTACCATCTGATTAGCCATTTCATTCAAATAACGACATGGACTCGCGCATATACACACATTACACATACATACTCGCTACGTTGACACACAAGACTACACACACGCACGCGCGCGCGCACGCACGCACTCACACCTGCGCGCAAAACACACACACACACACACACACACACACACACACACACACACGTGGGCACAATTATGTGCGAGAGTACGTGAACGCGCGCACACACACACACACATGCACGCACGCGCGCACACACACACAGACGCGCGTGCGCACGCGTTTGTGTGTTGTGGACCACATGTCGAACCGGTCGAGGTTTAGACATTCATTGTCCAAAGCATTTGAAACAGTTGGTACACGAGAGAGAGAGAGAGACAGATGTAGAATGTTATTACTGAAGGGAATACATATATTAATAATGTCAGATGCGCATTTGTACTCAAAATTAAACTATAGGCTTTAAATATTGGCCTTCATTTGTACACACGCGCGCGCGCGCGCGCGCACACACACACACACACCTCCCTCTCTCTCTCTCTCTCTCTCTCTCTCTCTCTCTCTCTCTCTCTCTCTATATATATATATATATAAATCCAAACGTGATCGGAACGATGCCACACACACACACACACACACACACACACACACACACACACACACACATATAAACATATACACACATGTATATATAGATAGATAGATACTCCTTTCACGTCTGAGCTCAACCTTTGGCATATGTGACGTTTCACTAAATTGGTTTAGATCGTATCTGTCAAACAGACAGCAGTTCGTCCTTATTCACGAAGAAACGGTCTTCTAAAATGTCATCAAACTTTGGCGTTCCCCAGGGGTCTGTGCTGGGTCCAGTCCTTTTCAAAATGTACACAACGCCCCTGACTGAGATCATTAACAGCCATTCTGTTCATCATGAAATGTTCGCCGATGACACTCGACTTGAATATTCTGACACGCTAGACAACTATGACAATCTTGTCAAAAATCTTCAAGGCTGTCTCTCTGACATAAAACAGTGGGTGTCTCAAAACACTCACAAGCTCTAGACCCCCGTCTTCATCCGTCAATAGTCCTAGGCTCCACTGACATCTCATGTATGCCATTTGTTCGTGACCTTGCCGTCTATCTCGACTCTGATCTCGCCATGAAACGCCACATAGCCAAAATCTGCCAAGCATCCTTTCTTGAACTCCGTCGCATCAGCTCTGTCAGACCTTTCCTTACAGAACAGGCCACGAAGACATTGGCGTCTTCCTACATTCTGTCAAGGCTAGATTATTGTAACGATCTTCTTGGTGTACCCGCAGCCTTACTCCAGCCACTTCAACGTGTTCAAAATTCAGCGGCTCTCCTTATCTTCAAGGTGCCAAAACAGCGCTATGCTTCGGATCTCTTGAAGAAATTACACTGGCTCAAAATCGAGCACAGAATTCAGTATAAGTCTATGTTATAAGGTTATCACAGGTGAAGCGCCTACCTATCTCTCTGATCGCTTCGAAATATATTTCCCTGCACGTCCCCTCCGTTCTTCTTCTGATGACTGAATTTTTCGAATTCCCTCATACAACCAAAAGCAGCACGGTTCTAGAGCATTCTCTTTTTCTGCGGCAATACTCAGAAATTCACTACTTTTCCACCTGCGTCATGCCCCCTCCTTCCCGATTTTCAAGTCTGCACTTAAAACTTGTGTTCAAACGCCAGTTGCAAGATACCACCTGAAATATTACTAAATTACTTAATGTCATTTGCGCACTTCGCTCGTGTACAAATGAGCTGTTCACCGGTCATATAGTGTGTTTATGTATGCAACATTGTGTTCCAGTGTGTGTGTGTGTGTGTGTGTGCGCGCGCGCGCGTGCGCGTGCGTGCGTGTGTATGTGTTTACACGCGCGAGTGTGCTATGTGTGTGTGTATGTTTATGACTCGCGAATGCAGAATTTTGTGTGTGTGTGTGTGCTTATATTTTTAGATGCTGAATTGTTAAAACTTGTTAAACGCCATGTAGCGTACGTTGTTAGGATGGGCGCTATAGAAATTGTTCTCATTATTATATATATATATATATACACTACTCAAAACAATTGAAGTACCACTTAGGAAAACTGCTGTCATTCGAAAGAAAACAAAGCTGAACATAATTTAATGATTGAATATTTTATTTTTATTATTCCTCAATCCATTCAAATTTATTCAAACACCGTGACAAAAAATTATCTTTGTTTTACACTTGATTAAAGAGGCATACCCCCAAAATGAAAAGTAACAAGAGTCTATGGTAGATGTCATGATGTTAATAACGGGTATGACCACCGTTCGCGTTCAAACAAGCGTCACATCGACGTCTCATGGAGTGCACCAGGCGGCGGAGAGTGTCCTGGGGGATCGCCTGCCACTCCTGCTCCAGCAACTGAAACGGCTGGTCCACGGTGTCTGCTGGAGGGTTGTGGGCCCGCACTCGCCTCCCCAGCACGTCCCACAGATGCTCTATGGGGTTCAAATCTGGGGGACCTGGCAGGCCAGTCCATTCTTGTCACCTGCTGCCCTTGTAGGAACTGATTCACGATGGCGGCGCGGTGGCACGGCGCGTTGTCGTCCTGGAACTGGGCGCCCTGGCCAACTGCCCTCAGGGCGGGCATCACAAGGGGGCGGATGATGGTGTCGCGGTAGGTGGCACCGGTCAGGCGGCCTTCAACACGGTGTAGGGGGGTCCTGTGACGTAGGCTGAACCCACCCCACACCATCACGGACCCACCTCCATAGCGGTCATGCTCCCTGACGGCAGCGTCAACGTAGCGTTCTCCAGGACGTCGCCAGACGCGAACCCGCCCGTCGTTGAACCTGAGGGTGAACCTTGACTCGTCTGTGAAGAGTACTGTTGCCCATTCAGCTGTTGTCCACCTTCTATGACATGCTGCCCAGGCCCGACGATGAGCTCGATGCGCTGGGGTCAGTATTGATCTCACTGCTGGGGACCTTGACCTCAAGTTGGCGTCATGGAGCCGGTTCCGAACTGTCTGGGTACTGACGTTGACGTTGCTGGCTTGTCGTAGCTGGTCTCGGAGTACTGTGGCACTGGCTGAACGGTCTCTCAGACAAGCGATAACAATGAACCGATCCTGCTGTCTGGAGGTGCTTCTCGTCCGTCCACGTCCCTGCTGTTCTTCAACACTTCCAGTGTTAAGCCAACGGTCTCTGAGCCTCAGAATGACTGGGTGACTCACTCCAAGCCGTCGACCAATCTCCCTCAAGCCAATACCTTCTTGGTACCATGCTATCGCTCTTCCTCTGTCGGTGTTGCTTTGTCGTTGTCTCGCGGGCATGGTTAAATCTTCCTAAATTTCGCGACTTTTTATACCCGTCAAATATGCTAACTGATTGCAATTCTGCTCAGAAAAGACCTTGCTTTCACGTGCATCACATTTTTTTTTTCTTGCTGTGTCTGTGTCAAAATCTGGGAGCGACACAAGTTCGATAATTTCTCGGGATTTTTTTGCCTCAGATGCGACGCGGTAGATAACTGCTGACCGACTTTAACATAACAAAAATGCACGAGGAGTAGTATTTGAGAACCGGGTAAGCTTATCCAGCAGAGTTTATTCAATTATCAATATTAATTGGTTTATCAGAGCTTTTTAAAAATTGCATACAAAAATTAGGGGTGGTACTTCAATTGTTTTTAGTAGTAATATATATATATATATATATATATATATATATGTGTGTGTGTGTGTGTGTGTGTGTGTAGATAGATGTGTGTATAGATATATGTAGATAGATAGAGATAAACACAAACGTGATCGGATGGATGGTAGATACATGGACGGACAGATAGATTACATCATTTGTTCCTTCATTTATCAGTTAATTTATTTAGTTTGGTAGTTAGCTAGTGAGTAAATTATTTATTTCTCGATTTATTTATTTACTTACTTCACCTCTCAGCAATGTTTTGTGTTGTGTTTGCCCTGTGATGTGATAATCACGGTAGCACCGATGGAAAGCTTTAGGTTGTTTGCTTTTACATCGACACTTAAAGTGTTTCACAATAAAATTAATGGCATATAGAATTGCAACAACAGATTTTTTTTTCCTCACAACGCCCCCCCCCCCCCCCCCCTCCCTGCTCACCCCTTGCAATGTTTTTAGACCAGTCTTACAATCGTTTAATGTTCTTTTCATTCTTTGGTACGCTGTTTGTGACTTTCTTTCCTTTATATTTTTCCACATTCCTTCCTTTCGTAAATTTGTGTGTTCGTTTTGTTGTACGCCCAGTTCTTATAGAACAGGGGGTACTTTAGAATGGGAACGAAGAAATGCACTGTGTGTGTGTAAGTGTGTGTGTGTGTGTGTGTGTGTGTGTGTGTGTGTGTGTGTGTGTGTGTGTCCGTCCGTCCGTCCGTCCGTCCGTCCGTCCGTACGTGGTCAAAATGTGTTCCACTCGCTCCAGACAGAACTACTGGGCCGATCTTTTTGACAATTGGTAGGTATGTTCATTATGGGTCACGGATGATTCCCGATGTTTTAGTTTACCGCTATAGCCGTTACTAATGGCTGTAACGGCCTGTAACGGTTTTTCTTCTTTATGCAATATCTCAGAAAGTACTTGGCCGATGCCGATCTTGTTGAAAATTAACAGGTATGTTCATTATGGGTCACGGATGATGCCCTATGTTTTAGTTTACCACGTTATAGCCGTTACTAACGGCTGTCACGGCCTGTAACGGTTTTTCTTCTTTATGGAAATATCTCTGAAAGTTCATGGCCGATCTTTCTGAAAATTTGTAGGTATGTTCATTATGGGTCATGAATAATGCCCGATGTTTTAGTTTGCCGTTATAGCTGTTACTAACGGCTGTCACGGCCTGTAACGGTTTTTCTTCTTCATGGAATATCTCGGAAAGTACTTGGCCGATCTTTGTGAAAATTAGCAGGTATGTTCACTATGGGTCACGAATAATGTCCGATGTTTTAGTTTACCGTTATAGCCGTTACTAACGGCTGTAACGGCCTGTAACTGTTTTTCTTCTTCATAGAATATCTGAGAAAGTACTTGGCCGATCTTTGTGAAAATTAGCATGTATGTTCATTATGGGTCACGGATGATGCCCGATGTATTAGTTTACCGTTATAGCCGTTACAAACGGCTGTAACGGCCTGTGACGGTTCTGTTTTTTATGGAATATCTCAGAAAGTTCGTGGCCGATTTTTCTGAAAATTTGTAGGTATGTTTATTATGGGTCACGGATGATGCCCGATGTTTAAGTTTACCGTTATAGCCGTTACTAACGGCCCATGATGGTTTTCTTCTTGATGGAAAATCTCAGAAAGTTCTTGGCCGATCTTTCTGAAAATTTGTGTGTTCATTTTAGGTCACAGATGATGGCCGATGTTTACCAGAATAGCCATTACTAACGTTACACCAGCCCAAGACGGTTTTTCCTCTTTATGGAATATATCACGCGTGTTCAGGATAAACTGGGAGTACGTTTATATGCTTTGCATCTCGTTTGTTTGCTTTTTTTGTTTGTTTGTTTACGTACGTGTGTTCGGTCGGTCGTTCGCTCGTTCAGTCATTCATTCGTTAAGCCGGTCATTTGCTCGTTCAGTCATTCGTTCGTTCACTTGTTCGGTCGGTCACTCGTTCTGTAATTCAGTCGGTCGCTCGATCAGTCATTCAGTCGGTCGTTCAGTCGAACATTTGATTAGTCGGTCAATCGGTCGTTCAGTCATTCATTCGTTCAGTTGTTCATTCGTTCAGTCGGTCGTTCAGTCACTGATTCGGTCAGTCGTCTTTCAGTCATTCGGTCGGTCGGTCGTTCAGTCAGTCATTCGTTCAGTCGGTCGTTCAGTCGTTGGTTCGTTCACTCGGTCGTTCAGTCATTGATTCGGTCGGTCGGTCGTTCAGTCATTGATTCGGTCAGTCGGTCGTTCAGTCGTTGATTCATTCAGTCGGTCGTTCAGTCGTTGATTCGGTCAATCGGTCGTTCAGTCATTGATTCGTTCAGTCGGTCTTTCAGTCATCAATTCAGTCGGTCGATTATTCAGTCATTTATTCGTTGAATTGGTCAGTCGATCGTTCAGTCATTCGTTTGTAAATTTGTTTGGTCAGTCGTTCATTCAGGCATTCGTAGGTCAGTCGGTCGTTCAGTCATTCATTCGGTCAGTCGGTTGTTCAGTCATTCATTCGTTCAGTCGGAACTTCAGTCATTATTCGGTCAGTCAATCGCTCAGTCAATCATTTGCTCAGTTGGACAGCCGGTCTTTCAATCATTGATTCGGTCAGTTGGTCGTTCAGTTATTCAGTCGATCGGTCGCTCGTTGAGTCATTCATTCGTGATGTCGGCCAGTCGTTCGATAAGGCATTCTTTTATTTAGTCAGTCGGTCGTTCAGTCATCTGTTCGTCGGTCGGTCGTTTTGTCATTCGTGCGTCTGTTCGTTCAGTTTGTCAATTGGTCGTTAGTCGCTCCCTCTTGGGATTGCGGCCTTGCCGTGGTCGAAGGGCTTGTCGGTCAGTGATCCCTTAGGCTATGCTGATGGGGGCATCAGTACTCTACTGGATGGCCAGTCTTTGTTAACGCTGCTAGGTCTGCATAGCCAAGTTGCTGACTGTCCTAAGCACAATGTGGTAGGTATTGGTGCCCCTGGCAGGGTCTCCTATATTGACTGGCCTAAGCACAATGTGGTAGGTATTGGTGCCCCTGGTAGGGTGTCCTATATCAGACAGGTGAAGGGTGAGCTCTGACAAATGGTAACCCGCGTTTTTTCCCATTCAGTCTTCTGCGCTTTTAAGTGTACCTTTTCTATCCTCTCCCCTTCAAGCTTTCGTTTCCACATTCATATTTTCTCTGTGGTCTTAAGATCCGCCTCGTTTGCCGTGTGGCGCAACCTATAATGGAGGGGAATGAGATCTTGGTGATTGAGAGGGCAGGTGCTCTCAACATATTTGATTTCTTTTGCTGGGACCTCTTCTAGAGAGGAGGTCCACACTGGCCCAGGTGTATCAATCTGCTATCCCTGCATGGGGCTGGTCAAGACAGGCAGTTCTCTGGCTGGCTGAAGTTACCCCTGTAGTGCTGGGCTATCTGTCCGTGTAAACTGAGCATGATCAAGGGGGTCTAAGGTTGGTGGGCTTCTGTTTGTCGTATATCCCTCCCGAAGTCACTTCTTAACCATGGCTTCGTAGTTGGACTCCATGGTGAGTGGGTAAGGGAGATATGAAATTAAAAAAACGCATAAAAAACGGCTTCTTTTAAAATAAATCCCTCTACCCCCACCCCTCCTCCCCAAGAAAACAAAGGAAGATCAGTGACTCAGATCTCGAGTGAAGGTGAAGAAGCTCTATGCCATGTACCACTTACCGTGAAACGTATTCTTTTAAGAATAATTAACATTTTACACTTTATAGCAGACATTAACACTTCACAGCAGACTTCATGAATACCTCGTCCAGAGATGTCCCACCTGGTGTGATCTTTTACGGTAGGAAGAGTTTTAACGAAATTTCCGGTGTTTTTACAGAAGGTGTGGTTCAAAGGGTTCTGTGAATGATGTTTTTGTTTTTCTTCTCCCATATGATTTGAGTTGACTTCAACGCAGTGACAGCCCTAATATGGCCCTTTGCGGTCGGCTGGGCTATGATCAATACATCTGTCTTTCTGTCCCGTTCAGTCACTCGTTCGTGCATTTGTTCGATCGGTCGCTTGTTCAGTCATTTATTCGGTCGGTCGCTCGGTCTGTCATTCGCTCGTCCAGACTGTCAGTTGGTTGTGCAGTCATTCGTTTGCAAATTTGTTTGATCGGTCGCTCGTTTAGTCGTTCATTCGTTCAGTTGGTCAGTCGGTCAGTCATTCGTTTACAGTCAGTCGCTTGTTCAGTCATTCGTTCATCCAGTTGGTCGTTTAGTATTCATTTGTTCAGACGATCAATCAGTCGTTCAGTCATTGATTCATTCACTTGCCCATTCAGTCATTCGTTCGTTCATTCATTCGTGCAGTCGGTCGTTCAGTCATTCATCCGCACAGTCGGTCGTTCAGTCATTCATTCGTTCGTTCGTTCTTTCACTCGGACGTTCAGTCATTCATTCGTTCAGTCGGACGTTCAGTCATTCATTCGTTCAGTCGGTTGTTCAGTCTTTCATTTGTTCAATCGGTCGTTCAGTCATTCATTTGTACAGTCGGTCGGTCAGTCGTTCTTTCGTTCGGTTGGTGGTTCAATCGTTCATTTGTTCAGTTGGTCGTTCATTCGTTCAGTTGGTCGTTCATTCATTCATTGATTAATTTGGTTAGTCAGTCGTTCAATCATTCGAACAGTCGGTCGGTCAGCCATTCATTCGTTTAGTTGGTGGGTGGTTCAATCGCTCATTCGTTCAGTCGGTCGTTCATTCGTTCATTTGGTGGTTCAATCGTTCATTTGTTCAGTTGGTCAGACATTCGTTCAGTCGGTCGTTCGGCGTCGGTCGTTCAATCATTCATTCGGACAGTCGGTCGGTCAGCCGTTCATTCGTTTAGTTGGTGGGTGGTTCAATCGTTCATTCGTTCAGTCGGTCGTTCATTTGTTCAGTCGATCGTTCAGTCATTGATTCGGGCAGTCAGTTGTTCAGTCATTGGTTCGGCCTAACCTCAACCACCTCAATAAGATACAGAACCAAGCTCAGCGTGTCATAATTGGCGCCATGAGATCCACCCCAATCCTGAAGATGGAAGAGACCACTGGGCTACAGTCATTAGAGGACAGAAGGGACACAAAGATCCTCATCCAAGCAGCAAAATTCAAACGCCTTGAAAACCATCCAATGAACAACAGAATGAGCAGACCCACCAAGAGCCGGTTGAAAAGAGGCAGCTTCATCTGCCAGTCCAGACGCCTTGAAAGACAAAGCCCAGTCTTGATGGAACACGAAGCAAAGCCTATCCCGGCAAATGTCACCCACCCATCTTGGAAGAGGCAGGTGTTCCCAACAGTCGTCACCAGCATTCCCGGAGTGGAGAAGAGAGGAATACAGACACCCAAAGGAAGGCCCTGGCCATGGAGTACATCTGCAACCAATATCCCCAGGAAGACTGGACCCATGTCTTCACAGATGGCTCCGCCACAGAGGCAACGAGGGATGGTGGAGCTGGAATCTTCCTTCGATACAAAGACGGAGATGAAGAAATTGCAATTCCAACAGGAAAATACTCCACCAACTTCCGAGCTGAGCGAGAAGCCCTCTGTGAGGCAGCCACAACAGTCTTGCAGAACTCCAAAAGAACAACAGGGCAGGTGGTGGTCTTCTCTGACGCTCTCTCCGTGCTCCAAGCCCTCAAGAACTCCCGCTGCAAAGAACAGAACCATATCACTTCAGCCCTTGTTGCCCTGAGTGCCAGAGTGGAAAAAGTGGTGATACAATGGGTACCAGCACACTGTGGCATCAGAGGCAACGAAAAAGCGGACATTCTGGCAAAAGATGGTGCACAGAAGGAGCAGGCCAACAACCTGGTGTCATACGATGAAATTAAGACAATCATCAAGGCACAACAAGGAATAAAATGGCGCCTCCTGCATCCCAAATACAACCCAGAAGACACATACCATTTGCTGGGACGACGGGAACAGGTCAAGATCTTCCGCCTGAGGACTGGACACAATCGCCTGCTCCACCACATGCACACAAAATTTGGCATTGGACAGAGTGGAGAGTGCCCTTGTAGTGAGGGACCAATGACAACTGACCACATCCTTCAAGTCTGTACGACGTATGCAGCATCCAGGAGAAAGTACTGGCCAACACCGACAGCAGTGGAAGCCAAGCTGTATGGCACCCTGGAGGAGCTGCGACGGACGGCAGCCTTCATCGAGGACACCGGGCTGCTCATCTAACGGGATGGCGAACGAGGAAGAAGAAGAATTGGTTCGGCCAGTCGGTCGGTCTGTCATTTGTTTATTGAGTCGGTTGTTAGTTCGGTCGGTCGTTCAGTCATTGATTTGGTCAGTCGGTTACTCAGACGTTGATTTGGTCAGTCGGTTATCAGACGTTGATTTGGTCAGTCCGTTGAAGCCAGTACTGGGTACGTCGTGTGAGGGTACGTGGGACGTGGATGCACAGTATGCCACGGGACTGTGGTGGCGTATGTAGCATACACAATGGTTGTGGGTACAAAGGACGGGGAAACAGTATGACAAGGGCGGGGGGTACAGCGGTCGCGGTTGCTGGGCGCAACATGGGTGGGGGTGGGAGGGGGGGGGGCAGGCAGGGGGTGCAGATGCAGGGCGTAATGGGGAGCGTAGATTTCAGGGCTTGACATGGGTGGGGGGGACAGGGGGATGAAGATGCAGGGTGTAACACGGATAGGGCTACAGAGGGTAGATGCGGACGGTAACATGGGAGTACAGGGTGCACGGAATGCAAAGCTTGACATGGATGGTGGTAGGGGGTGCGGATTGCAAATCATGACATGGTTTTTTTTTTGTTTTTTTTTTTGGGGAGGGGGGGGGGGGGGAGGAAGCGTGTAGATTTCGGGGCCTGACATGAGTGGAAACATAGGGGGCGCGGATTTCTGCACCTGACCTAAGTGGGGAGTGGGTAAAAGGTGGGGGTGCGGATTTCTGGGTTTGACATGGGTCTGGGTATGGGACGCCCAGGTTGTCATGCATGCTAATGGTGGGAATAGGATAGGGAAGGCATACAGGGTGCACACATTTCAGGGCCTGAAATGGTCTAATATATAGAGGGCACGGATTTCAGGGCGTGACATGAGTTGGAGAACAGGGAGACAAGACATCAGGGCGTGGCAGGGTGGAGAGCATACGTGGAGCGTCGATGAAGGGTGTGACGCAGGTGGACATGCTGGGGCAGATGTGGCACGGATACAAGGCGTGACACATGTGGACATGTTGGGGCAGCGGGGTCGCGGATGAAGAACATGGCGTGGGTTGGCGTCTTGGGGTCGATGACACAGAGACGGGGCGTGACATGACTGGGCTTTTGGGGGCAGAGGGGCGAAAATAAAGGGCGTGTAATCGATGGGCGTATTGGGGCAGAGGGGCGAAAATAAAGGGCGTGAGATCGATGGGCGTATTGGGGCAGAGGGGCGAAAATAAAGGGCGTGAGATCGATGGGCGTATTGGGGCAGAGGGGCGAAAATAAAGGGCGTGTAATCGATGGGCGTATTGTAGCAGAGGGGCGAAAATAAAGGGCGTGAAATCGATGGGCGTATTGGGGCAGAGGGGCGAAAATAAAGGGCGTGAAATCGATGGGCGTATTGTAGCAGAGGGGCGAAAATAAAGGGCGTGAAATCGATGGGCGTATTGGGGCAGAGGGGCGAAAATAAAGGGCGTGAAATCGATGGGCGTATTGTAGCAGAGGGGCGAAAATAAAGGGCGTGAAATCGATGGGCGTATTGTAGCAGAGGGGCGAAAATAAAGGGCGTGTAATCGATGGGCGTATTGTAGCAGAGGGGCGAAAATAAAGGGCGTGTAATCGATGGGCGTATTGTAGCAGAGGGGTGAAAATAAAGGGCGTGAAATCGATGGGCGTATTGGGGCAGAGGGGCGAAAATAAAGGGCGTGTAATCGATGGGCGTATTGTAGCAGAGGGGCGAAAATAAAGGGCGTGAAATCGATGGGCGTATTGTAGCAGAGGGGCGAGGATAAAGGGCGTGTAATCGATGGGCGTATTGGGGCAGAAGGGCGAGGATAAAAGGCGCGAAATAGGTGGACGTATTAGGGAAGAGGGGGCGCACATGAATGGCCTGACATGGGTGGGCGTATTTGGCAGAAGGGGCGCGAACGGTGTGCGATAGGTGTCTTATTAAAGCAGAGGGTGAAGGACGTGACATGGGTGCAGGGGAGGGGGGGGGGGGGGGAGGCGGCAGGTGAAGGGTTCAAGATGGTGTTTGATTCAGACAAATGGGGCGCGGATGAAGGCAGTGACGTGGTGGTCGTACAAGGGCAGAGGGGGCGCAGAAGGAGGACAGGACGTAGGTGTGCGTATTGGGACAGATTGCGCGCGGATGAAGGGCGTGGCGTAGCGTGACGTGGGAGTTTTATTGGGGCAGACGGGGCGTGGATGAAGGACGTGATGTCTTGTTAGGGCAGAGGGTCGAATGAAGGGCTTGACACTGTGGGCGTATTGGGGCAAAGGGCACAGATGGAGGACGTGAAGAGGATGTTTTACTAGGGCAGAGGTGCCTGACCTTAGTGCACCTATTTGGGCAGAGAGGACGCGATGAAGGTGTGACAGGTGTTTATGGGCAGATGGAACGTAAGCAGTGCGTGACATGGATGAGCGACTGGAGGGGCAACGTAGGGAGTGCGAAATGGATGGGTAAAGGGGAGGGGGGCGGGGGGGGGGGGGGGGGGGGGGTGGATGTATTATGGATGGGCGTAATGTGGAAGGGATGTGTAGGTAGGCATGGCATGGGTGGGTGTACATATGGGGTGGGGGGAATAATACAGGTCATGACATGGGTTGCGGGGGGGGGGGGACGAGGGAAAGGGTCATGTAATGGGTAGGGATGGGGTGGGGACGAGGGAAGGATAGTGGAAATACAGGTCATGACATGGATTGGGGGGGGGGGTTTAGTGGAAATACAGGTCATGACATGGGTGGGGATGGGGGGGTACGAGGGGAGGGATAGTGGAAGTACAGGTCAGGAAATGGAGGGGGGGGGGGGGGGGGAAGGGGTAGGGGACGAGGGCAGGGAGAGTGGAAATACAGGTCATGACATGGATGGGCTGGGGGGGGGGGGGGGGAGGAGGGGAGGGATAGTGGAAATACAGGTCATGACATGGGTGGGGGGGACGAGGGGAGGGAAAGTGGAAATACATGTTATGACATGGGTAGAGGGGGGGGGGGGGAGGCGAGGGGGAGAGATAGTGGAAATACAGGTCACGACATGGGTGGGGGGGGGGACGAGGGGAGGGAAAGTGGAAATACATGTTATGACATGGGTAGAGGGGGGGGGGGGAGGCGAGGGGAGAGATAGTGGAAATACAGGTCATGACATTGGGGGGGGGGGGGGGGGTGGACGAGGGGAGGAATAATGGAAATACAGGTCACGACACGGGTAGGTGGGGGGGCGAGGGGAGGGATAGTGAAAATGAAGGTCAAGACATGGATGGGTGGGGGGGGGGGGGACGAGCGGAGGGATATTGGAAATACATATGACATGGATATGTGGGGGGGAGGGGGGGGGGGGACGGGAGGGATAGTGGAAATACAGGTCATGACATGGATGGGCGGGGGGGGGGGGGGGGGGGATAGTGGAAATACAGGTCATGACATGGATTGGGAGGGGGGGTGGACGAGGGGAGGGAAAGTGGAAATACAGGTCATGACATGGGGGAGGGGGGGGGCAGAGAGGAGGGATAGTGGAAATACAGGTCATGACATGGATGGGGGGGGGGGGGGCGGACAAGGGGAGGGATAGTGGAAATACAGGTCATGACATGGATGGGGGGGGGGGGGGGGGGGGGGGGGACAAGGGGAAGGATAGTGGAAATACAGATCATGGCATAGATGGGATGGTGGGGGCGAGGGGAGGAAAAGTGGAAATACAGGTCATGACAAGGGTGGGGGGGGGGGGGGGGGGGCGAGGGGAGAGATAGTGGAAATACAGGTCATGACATGGATAGGGGGGGGGGGGGGGGGAGGACGGGAGGGATAGTGGAAATACAGGTCATAACATGGATGGATGGGGGGGGGGGGGACAAGGGCAGGGATACTGGAAATACAGGTCACGAGGGGGGGGGGGGGGGGGGGGGGGGGGGAGGGGGGGATAGTGGAAATGAAGGTCATGACATGGGTGTGGGGGGGGGGGGGACGAGGGGAGTGATAGTGAAATGAAGGTCATGACATTGGTTGGGGGGGGGGGGGGGGGGCGAGGGGAGGGATAGTGGAAATGAAGGTCATGACATGGGTGGGGGGGGGGGGGGGGGGGACGAGGGGAGGGGGGGAGGGGGAGGGATAGTGGAAATGAAGGTCATGATATGGATGGGGAGGGGGTGGGTGGGGGGGACGAGGGGAGGGATATTGGAAATACATATGACATGGATTTGGGGGGGGGGGGGGAGGACGGGAGGGATAGTGGAAATACAGGTCATGATATGGATGGGGAGGGGGGGTGGGTGGGGGGGACGAGGAGAGCGAATTGGAAATACATATGACATGGATATGGGGGGGGGGGGGGGGGGGACGGGAGGGATAGTGGAAATACAGGTCATACATGGAGGGGGGGGGGGGGGGCAAGGGCAGGGATAGTGGAAATAACGTCATGACATGGATGGGGGGGGGGGGGGGGGGGGAGGGGGAGGGATAGTAAAAATACAGGTCGTGACATGGATGGGGGGGGGGGGGGACGAGGGGAGGGAAAGTGGAAATACAGGTCTGGACATGGATGGTGGGGGTGGGGGGGGGGGGAGAGGGGAGGGATAGTGGAAATACAGGTCGTGACATGGAGGGTGGGGGGCGGGGGGGGGGGGACAAGGGGAAGGATAGTGGAAATACAGGTCATGGCATAGATGGGATGGGGGGGACGAGGTGAGGGAAAGTGGAAATACAGGTCATGACATGGGTGGGGGGGGGAGGGGGGGGACAAGGGGAAGGATAGTGGAAATACAGGTCATGGCATAGATGGGATGGGGGGGACGAGGTGAGGGAAAGTGGAAATACAGGTCATGACATGGGTGGGGGGGAGGGGGGGGGACAAGGGGAAGGATAGTGGAAATACATGTCATGGCATAGATGGGATGGGGGGGACGAGGTGAGGGAAAGTGGAAAAACAGGTCATGACATGGGTGGGGGGGAGGGGGGGGACAAGGGTAAGGATAGTGGAAATACAGGTCTTGGCATAGATGGGATTGGGGGGGACGAGGTGAGGGAAAGTGGAAATACAGGTCATGACATGGGGTGGGGGGTGGGGGGTACGAGGGGAGGGAAAGTGGAAATAAAGGTCATGACATGGGGGAGGGGGGGGGGGGGCGAGGGTAGGGAAAGTGGAAATAAAGGTCATGACATGGGGGGGGGGGGGGGGGTCGAGGGGAGGGATAGTGGAAATACAGGTCGTGACATGGATTGGGGGGGGGGGGAGGGGGGGAAGTGATTAGGGGAGGGATAGTGGAAATACAAGTCATGACATGGAGGGGGGGGGGGAGGAGGGGAGGGATACTGGAAATAAAGGTCACGAATTGGGGGGTGGGGATGAGGGAAGGGATAGTGGAAATACAGGTCATGACATGGGTGGGGGGGGGGGGGGGGGACGAGGGGAGGGATACTGGAAATACAGGTCACGACATGGGTGGGTTGGGTGGGGGGACGACGAGGGGAGGGGTACTAGAAATGCAGGTCACGACATGGGGGGGGGGGGGGGGGACAAGGGAGGGATACTGGAAATACAGGTCAAGACATGGGGGGTGGGAGGACGAGGGGAGGGATACTGGAAATACAGGTCACGACATGGGTGGGTGGGGGGATGAGGGGAGGGATACTGGAAATACAGGTCACGACATGGGGGGGGGGGGGGGGAGGGACAGTGGAAATAAGGTCATGGCATGGGTGGGGGGGGGGAGGGATACTGGAAATACAGGTCATGATGTGGGGGGATGAGGGGAGGGATACTGGAAATACAGGTCACGGCATGGGGGTGGGGTGGGGTGAGGGATACGGGAAATACAGGTCACGACATGGGTGGGTGAGGGGAGGGATACTGGAAATACAGGTCATGACATGGGTGGGTGGGGGGACGAGGGGAGGGATAGTGGAAATACAGGTCATGACATGGGTGGGTGAGGGGAGGGATAGTGGAAATACAGGTCACGACATGGGTGGGTGGGGGGATGAGGGGAGGGATAGTGGAAATAAGGTCATGACATGGGTGGGTGGGGGGCGGGGGGGGGGGGGGAAGAGGGGAGGGGATAGTGGAAATACAGGTCGTGACATGGATGGGTTGGGGGCGGGGGGGGGGGACAAGGGGAAGGATAGTGGAAATACAGGTCATGGCATAGATGGGATGGGGGGGACGAGGTGAGGGAAAGTGGAAATACAGGTCATGACATGGGTGGGGGGGGGGGAGGGGGGGGGGACAAGGGGAAGGATAGTGGAAATACAGGTCATGGCATAGATGGGATGGGGGGGACGAGGTGAGGGAAAGTGGAAATACAGGTCATGACATGGGTGGGGGGGGGGGGGGGGGGGGGGGACAAGGGGAAGGATAGTGTAAATACAGGTCATGGCATAGATGGGATGGGGCGACGAGGTGAGGGAAAGTGGAAATACAGGTCATGACATGGGTGAGGGGGAGGGGGGGGGCAAGGGGAAGGATAGTGTAAATACAGGTCATGGCATAGATGGGATGGGGGGGGGACGAGGTGAGGGAAAGTGGAAATAAAGGTCATGACATGGGGGAGGGGGGGGGGGGCGAGGGTAGGGAAAGTGGAAATAAAGGTCATGACAATGGGGGGGGGGGGGGGGGGGGGCGGGTCGAGGGGAGGGATAGTGGAAATAGAGGTCATGACATGGGGGAGGGGGGGGCGAGGGTAGGGATAGTGGAAATACAGGTCGTGACATGGATTGGGTGGCGGGGGGAGGGGGGGGAGTGATTAGGGGAGGGATAGTGGAAATACAAGTCATGACATGGAGGGGGGGGGAGGATGGGAGGGATACTGGAAATAAAGGTCATGAATTGGGGGGTGGGGATGAGGGGAGGGATACTGGAAATACAGGTCATGACATGGGTGGGGGGGGTGGGGGGACGAGGGGAGGGATACTGGAAATACAGGTCACGACATGGGTGGGTGGGGGATGAGGGGAGGGATACTGGAAATACAGGTCACGACATGGGTGGGTGAGGGGAGGGATACTGGAAATACAGGTCACGACATGGGTGGGTTGGGGGGGGGGGACGACGAGGGGAGGGGTACTAGAAATGCAGGTCACGACATGGGGGGGGGGGGGGGACAAGGGAGGGATACTGGAAATACATGTCAAGACATGGGGTGGGGGTGGGGTGGGAGGACGAGGGGAGGGATGCTGGAAATACAGGTCACGACATGGGTGGGTGGTGAGATGAGGGGAGGGATACTGGAAATACAGGTCACGACATGGGTGGGGGAGGACAGTGGCAATGCAGGTGATGACATGGGTGGGTGAGGGGAGGGATACTGGAAATACAGGTCACGACAATGGGGGGGGGGGGGGGGGACGAAGGGAGGGATACTGGAAATACAGGTCACGACATGGGTGGGTGGGGGGATGATGGGAGGGATACTGGAACGAGGGAGAGGGTACTAGAAATGCAGGTCACGACATGGGGGGGGGGGAACAAGGGAGGGATACTGGAAATACATGTCAAGACATGGGGTGGGGGTGGGGTGGGAGGACGAGGGGAGGGATGCTGGAAATACAGGTCACGACATGGGTGGGTGGTGAGATGAGGGGAGGGATACTGGAAATACAGGTCACGACATGGGTGGGGGAGGACAGTGGCAATGCAGGTGATGACATGGGTGGGTGAGGGGAGGGATACTGGAAATACAGGTCACGACATGGGGGGGGGGGGGGAGGGAAAGTGGCAATACAGGTCATGGCATGGGTGGGGGGGGGGGGGGAGGGATACTGGAAATACAGGTCATGATGTGGGTGGGGGGGGGATGAGGGGAGGGATACTGGAAATACAGGTCACGGCATGGGGGGTGGGGAGAGGGATACTGGAAATACTGGTCACGACATGGGTGGGTGAGGGGAGGGATACTGGAAATACAGGTCATGACATGGGTGGGTGGGGGATGAGGGGAGGGATAGTGGAAATACAGGTCATGACATGGGTGGGTGAGGGGAGGGATACTGGAAATACAGGTCACGACATGGGGGGATGAGGGGAGGGATACTGGAAATACAGGTCATGATGTGGGTGGGTGGGGGGATGAGGGGAGGGATACTGGAAATACAGGTCACGGCATGGGGGGGTGGGTGAGGGATACTGGAAATACAGGTCACGACATGGGTGGGTGAGGGGAGGGATACTGGAAATACAGGTCATGACATGGGTGGGTGGGGGATGAGGGGAGGGATAGTGGAAATACAGGTCATGACATGGGTGGGTGAGGGGAGGGATACTGGAAATACAGGTCACGACATGGGGGATGACGGAGGGATAGTGGAAATACAGGTCACGACATGGGTGGGTGGGGGGATGAGGGGAGGGATACTGGAAATACAGGTCATGACATGGGTGGGTGAGGGGAGGGATAGTGGAAATACAGGTCATGACATGGGTGGGTGGGGGGATGAGGGAGGGATAGTGGAAATACAGGTCACGACATGGGTGGGTGGGGGGATGAGGGGAGGGATACTGGAAATACAGGTCACGACATGGGAGGGGGGGGGGGACGAGGGGAGGGACACTGAAAATACAGGTCACGACATTGGGGGGGGGGGGGGGGGTCGAGGGAGGGATTGTGGAAATACAGGTCACGACATGGGTAGGTGAGGGGAGGGATACTGGAAATACAGGTCACAATATGGTGGGTTGGTGGGGGGGGGGGGGACGACGAGGTGAGGGGTACTAGAAATGGAGGTCACGACATGGGGGGGGGGGGGGGGGGGGACAAGGGAGGGATACTGGAAATACAGGTCATGACATGGGTCGATGGTGAGATGAGGGGAGGGATACTGAAAATACAGGTCACGACATGGGTGGGGGAGGGACAGTGGCAATGCAGGTGATGACATGGGTGGGTGAGGGGAGGGATATTGGAAATACAGGTCACGACATGGGGGGGGGGGGGGACGAAGGGAGGGATACTGGAAATACAGGTCACGACATGGTGGGTGGGGGATGAGGGGAGGGATACTGGAAATACAGGTCACGACATGGGGGGGTGGGGGGGTGGGAGGGACAGTGGCAATACAGGTCATGGCATGGGTGGGGGGGGGAGGGATACTGGAAATACAGGTCATGAGGTGGGTGGGTGGGGGGATGAGGGGAGGGATACTGGAAATACAGGTCACGACATGGGTGGGTGGGGGGGGATGAGGGGAGGGATAGTGGAAATACAGGTCACGACATGAGTGGGTGGGGGAATGAGGGGAGGATAGTGGAAATAAGGTCACGACATGGGTGGGTGGGGGGATGAGGGGAGGGATAGTGGAAATACAGGTCACGTCATGGTGGGTGGGGGGATGAGGGGAGGGATACTGGAAATACAGGTCACGACATGGAGGGGGGGGGGATGAGGGGAGGGATAGTGGAAATGGAGGTCATGACATGGGTGGGTGGGGGGATGAGGGGAGGGATACTGGAAATACAGGTCATGACATGGGTGGGTTGGGGATGAGGGGAGGGATACTGGAAATACAGGTCACGACATGGGTGGGTGGGGGGATGAGTGGAGGGATACTGGAAATACAGGTCACGACATGGGTGGGTGAGGGGAGGGATTGTGGAAATACAGGTCACGACAGGTGGGTGGGGGGGATGATGGGAGGGATAGTGGAAATACAGGTCATGACATGGGTGGGTGAGGGGAGGGTTAGTGGAAATACAGGTCACGACATGGGTGGGTGGGGGGATGAGGGGAGGGATACTGGAAATACAGGTCATGACGTGGGTGGGTGGGGGGATGAGGGGAGGGATACTGGAAATACAGGTCACGACATGGTGGTGGTGGGGGATGAGGGGAGGGATAGTGGAAATACAGGTCATGACATGGGTGGGTGGGGGGATGAGGGGAGGGATAGTGGAAATACAGGTCATGACATGGGTGGGTGGGGGGATGAGGGGAGGGATAGTGGAAATACAGGTCACGACATGGGTGGGTGGGGGGATGAGGGGAGGGATACTGGAAATACAGGTCATGACATGGGTGGGTGGGGGGATGAGGGGAGGGATAGTGGAAATACAGGTCACGACATGGGTGGGTGGGGGGATGAGGGGAGGGATACTGGAAATACAGGTCACGACATGGGAGGGGGGGGATGAGGGGAGGGATAGTGGAAATAGAGGTCATGACATGGGTGGGTGGGGGGATGAGGGGAGGGATACTGGAAATACAGGTCATGACATGGGTGGGTGGGGGGATGAGGGGAGGGATAGTGGAAATACAGGTCACGACATGGGTGGGTGGGGGGATGAGGGGAGGGATAGTGGAAATACAGGTCACGACATGGGTGGGTGGGGGGATGAGGGGAGGGATAGTGGAAATACAGGTCACGACATGGGTGGGTGGGGGGATGAGGGGAGGGATACTGGAAATACAGGTCATGACATGGGTGGGTGGGGGGATGAGGGGAGGGATAGTGGAAATACAGGTCACGACATGGGTGGGTGGGGGGATGAGGGGAGGGATAGTGGAAATACAGGTCACGACATGGATGGGTGGGGGGATGAGGGGAGGGATACTGGAAATACAGGTCACGACATGGGTGGGTGGGGGGATGAGGGGAGGGATAGTGGAAATACAGGTCACGACATGGGTGGGTGGGGGGATGAGGGGAGGGATAGTGGAAATACAGGTCACGACATGGGTGGGTGGGGGGATGAGGGGAGGGATAGTGGAAATACAGGTCACGACATGGGTGGGTGGGGGGATGAGGGGAGGGATAGTGGAAATACAGGTCACGACATGGGTGGGTGGGGGGATGAGGGGAGGGATACTGGAAATACAGGTCACGACATGGGGGGGGGGACGAGGGGAGGGACACTGAAAATACAGGTCACGACATTGGGGGGGGGGGGGGGGGTCGAGGGGAGGGATTGTGGAAATACAGGTCATGACATGGGTGGGGGGGGGGGGGACGAGGGGAGGGATAGTGGAAATGCAGGTCATGACATGGGTGGGGTTGCAGGGGGCATGGATGTGGGGCGTGACATTTGTCAAAGTGCAGAACTTTGGGCTTCACATTGATTGGGGTAGGAGTGCAGATTTTTTATCTTGACACAGGGTGTATCGGAGGGGGTGGGGGGGCTTGATTTGTGGGCGTGACATGGATGAGGGTATAGGATAAGACGTGGGTTCAGGAAGTGAAAATTCGGGGCCTGACGTGTGGGGGTACAGGTTGCGTACATGAGAAAAGGGGGTGCAGATAAAGGGCGTGACGTTGGTGAGGGGACTGGGACAGAGGGGGCGCAGATAAAGGGCGTCACGTTGAAGAGGGTACTTGGACAGAGGGGGCGCGGATCCAAGACGTGCGTGACATGGATATACGTATTGGGGCAGAGGGGATGCAAGTGAAGGTCGTGACCTTATGGGCGTATTGGGGCAGAGGGAATGCAAATGAAGGGCGTGACCTAATGGGCGTATTGGGGCAGAGGGTGTGCAAATGAAGGGCGTGACCTAATGGGCGTATCGGGGCAGAGGGGATGCAAATGAAAGGCGTGACCTAATGGGCGTATTGGGGCAGAGGGGTTGCAAATGATGGTCGTGCCCTTATGGGCGTATTGGGGCAGAGGGGATGCAAATGAAGGGCGTGACCTAATGGGCGTATTGGGGCAGAGGGGATGCAAGTGAAGGGCGTGACCTAATGGGCGTACTGGGGCAGAGGGGTTTCAAATAAAAGGGCGTGACGTAATGGGCGTATTGGGGCAGAGGGGTTGCAAATGAAGGGCGTGACCTTATGGACGTATTGGGGCAGAGGGGATGCAAATGAAGGACGTGACCTAATGGGCGTATTGGGGCAGAGGGGTTGCAAATGAGGTCGTGACCTTGGGGGCGGGTGAATGAAGGGCGTGACCTTAAAGGGCGTATTGGGGCAGAGGGGATGCAAGTGAAGGGCGTGACCTAATGGGCGTATGGGGCAGAGGGGTTGCAAAGTAAGGGCGTGACTAATGGGCGTACTGGGGCAGAGGGGTTTGCAAATAAAAGGGCGTGACGTATATGGCGTATTGGGGCAGAGGGGTTGCAAATGAAGGGCGTGACCTTATGGCGTATTGGGGCAGAGGGGATGCAAATGAAGGTCGTGACCTTATGGGCGTATTGGGGCAGAGGGGATGCAAATGAAGGGCGTGACCTTATGGGCGTATTGGGGCAGAGGGGATGCAAGTGAAGGGCGTGACCTAATGGGCGTACTGGGGCAGAGGGGTTTCAAATAAAAGGGCGTGACGTAATGGGCGTATTGGGGCAGAGGGGTTGCAAATGAAGGGCGTGACCTTATGGACGTATTGGGGCAGAGGGGATGCAAATGAAGGACGTGACCTAATGGGCGTATTGGGGCAGAGGGGTTGCAAATGAAGGTCGTGACCTTATGGGCGTATTGGGGCAGAGGGGATGCAAATGAAGGGCGTGACCTAATGGGCGTATTGGGGCAGAGGGGATGCAAGTGAAGGGCGTGACCTAATGGGCGTACTGGGGCAGAGGGGTTTCAAATAAAAGGGCGTGACGTAATGGGCGTATTGGGGCAGAGGGGTTGCAAATGAAGGGCGTGACCTTATGGACGTATTGGGGCAGAGGGGATGCAAATGAAGGTCGTGACCTTATGGGCGTATTGGGGCAGAGGGGATGCAAATGAAGGGCGTGACCTTATGGGCGTATTGGGGCAGAGGGGATGCAAATGAAGGGCGTGACCTAATGGGCGTACTGGGGCAGAGGGGTTTCAAATAAAAGGGCGTGACGTAATGGGCGTATTGGGGCAGAGGGGTTGCAAATGAAGGGCGTGACCTTATGGACGTATTGGGGCAGAGGGGATGCAAATGAAGGTCGTGACCTTATGGGCGTATTGGGGCAGAGGGGATGCAAATGAAGGGCGTGACCTAATGGGCATATTGGGGCAGAGGGGATGCAAATGAAGCGCGCGACCTAATGGGCATATTAATGCAGAGGTGGCGCGGAGGAAGGGTGTGACGTGGCTGAGTATATTGGGGCAGAGTGGGGTGGATGAAGGACCTGACGTGGTAAAGGATAAAGCGTATGAGTTGGGTGGGTGTATTGGGCACAGGGAACTCTAATAAAGACTGTGACATGGTGGGCGTGTCTGGGCAGAGGGGGCGCGGATGAAGGGCGGGTCAAAGAAGTTTTATTTGGGCACAGGGGCGCTGATGGAGGGCTTGACATGGGTGGGCAAACAGGAAGTGGAGAGGGGGGGGGGGGGGGCGTAGTGGACGCAGCGCATGAAATGGATGGGCGCAAGGAGTGGAGCATGGATGCTCATGGGTAGGCGTAATGGGAAGAAAGGAGCGTGTCGGCAGGGCGACATGTTCGTGGTGGGGGAAGGGGGAGGGAGAAGAACGGGAGGGGAGAGTGTAGGGAGGAGCGACACGGACACAGGACTTTACCTGTATGGGCACACGTGAGCTGGGAATAGGGAGGAGTGAATGCAGGGGATGACGTATGATGGCACGGGGGACATGTATGCAGGTGTGCCATGGGTATGGCGTCGTGGATTCGGGGTGTGACTTGGATGGGAGTGAGGGGGATTCAGGGTGTGACTTGGATGGGGGTGAGGGGGATTCAGGGTGCGACTTGGATGGAGGTGAGAGGGTTGCAGATACACAGTGTACGGCATAATGGCTGGTACTGAGGACGTGGATACAGCGTATGACATTGGTGGAGGTACGGCAGCTGCAGATGCAGGACGTGACCTGGGTAGGGGGATGGGGGAAGGCGAGGTGCAAATACGGCGCTAGGTTCTTTTTACCACGTCAGTTCCAGCTGGACCACTTAAACGAGCTATTCTGACAATTGCCGAGTCCGTTCGAGTGGACACGAAGTCGGCCGATCCCGATCAAAAACTTCGTCTGCATTGTGCGCGGATACTTTGAAGGCAGAGTGGTGAGCTCGTACAGATGAGTACGTTGGTCGCACGTTTATTCTCTTCTTATCTATGGATAGATCACACTTATTAAATTGAATGAATGCGTTAAGGATGGAAAAGAAGGTGAAGAATAGCCACAGCTAACAAAATAAAAGGTGAGACGTTCTATCTAAGGGTAAGCGTTTACCCGATTTTATTGAGGACCGACAAAGTGAGAAGCGAATTTCACATTCAGACCTTTTGACTCAAATATTGCAGCAAATATTCCTCGGACGAAATGAGTACTTTCTTTCATCACAGAATACTTCATCGATGACGCAGAAGAATTAGTTATTTTGAAACTTGTGCAAACTTGCGGAAGGAGAATCCTCCGCTCGCCGTCCACGCGTGATCGCATCAAGAAGTCAGTCGGTAGCCTCCCTTGAGACTTCGGTAAAATCCGTACGCCTTCGGAATGCTGTGTTCGGGCGTCCAGCTGGAACTAACGTGGTAAAAAGATTTTGGGGTTTAACAGGGGTGGGGGTGGGGGTGGGGGGGGGGGGGGTGCGTGGATTTCAAATCAGGATATAGGTTGTGGTAGTGGGAAGGATGGGAGGCGGATGGAATTTTGTCAATTTTATGGTGTGATGTGGGTGGGGGACTATGGGAGTGCAATTTAAGTGCCTGAGACGGGTGGGAGCGGAAGGGTGGTGGGAGGCTGATTTCAGGGTGTGACGTGGGTTTTGGTATGGGCCGTGACATCGGTGAGGGTATAGGACCTGACATGAGTGAGGGAACAGAAAGTGAAGATTCAGGACGTGACATGTGGGTGTATGGGGGGCGTCGAAGCAGGGTCAGGCATGGGTGGGCATACTTGGGAAGAGAGTATGGATGAAGGGCGTGATATTGTGGACATATTGGGACAGACGGGCTGCAGATGAAGGGATCGACATGGTGGGTGTATTGAACAGAGGGGGCACGGATGAAGGGCGTTGCATGGTGAGCTTATTGGGGAAGAGGGGGCGGGATGAAGGGATGATATATATATATATATATATATATAGAGAGAGAGAGAGAGAGAGAGAGAGAGAGAAGACAAGTATTAAAAGAGGTATTAAAATATCTACAAATTCGTTTCTAGCGCTTGGCTATCGTCAGGATGGAGTTTGGGTTGCCCACCGCCGGTGTTATATAGCGTGTGGGGCCCGGTTGCAGCTGTTTTCACGTGCGTGTTGGTTGCACGTGTTTTTTTTGGTTTTCAGGTTGTTGTACAGGGTGTGTTCACTAACAACGATTTCCATTTGTGCCTGCAGTTATTTACTATTTCTGTTTTAGTATTAAGAGTTGCTAAGTGAGGTTTACACAGTATTAGCCATTTTTCAGTTAGGCATAGGTTGCATCTTTTTGAAATATTGCTGTATGGTGATGCCCTTTTTATGATTTTCCAGGATATGTTGTAGTTTATTTTTGCGTCTTTAAGTTTCCAAATGTATTTGCTCAATTCAGTTTGGTTTTTGTATTTTTCTTTGTTGAATGACTGTTTGTGGTTTGCATATCTGGTTTTGAAGGGGTTTTCAGTGATCCCTATGTATGTTTCTTTTTCATTTTCTGATGTCACAGTAGCCTGGTATACAATATTGTTGTGAAGACATTTATTGCTTAGTGGACACTGCTCTTTTTTGGTGCAATTGCAGGGTTTCCTTTCTTCACCCTTCTTTGCTGTGTTGGTTTTCATTTTGTTGGATGCATCAGTTAGGTATTTGAGGTTGGGCATACATGAGTACGATAGGTTGACAGTGTTTTTGTTGAATATTTTGGACAATTTGTGTTCTTTTGGAAATGAAGTTGTTAAGATTTTATATACATATATACTTATATATATATATATATATATATATATATATATATATATTATATATATATATACAGTTTAAAAGATTTAAAATATGGAAGTATAAAAATCACCCTACAAATCTGTTTCGAGCGGGAGCTCTCTTCAGGGTATGCGTAATCTGGGCCCGCCACCAATGTTATAATGTGTGGGTGTGTGAGCTCTGCACGTGTAGCACGTGGCCTGTAGATTTTCTTTTTTGGGGCGCGTTCAGGGGGGACGTGCCAAGGGATGGTGTATTGACAAGGATTTCCATTTGTGCCTGCAACTATTGATCATTTCTACTCTAGAGTTCAGGGATGCCAGATGGGGTTTACATAGTATCAGCCACTTTTCTGTAGTACATAAGTTGCATTTTTTTGAAATGTTGTTGTATGGTGTTGCTCTTTTTATAATTTATGTACTACAGAAAAGTGGCTGATACTATGTAAACCCCATCTGGCATCCCTGAACTCTAGAGTAGAAATGATCAATAGTTGCAGGCACAAATGGAAATCCTTGTCAATACACCATCCCTTGGCACGTCCCCCCTGAACGCGCCCCAAAAAAGAAAATCTACAGGCCACGTGCTACACGTGCAGAGCTCACACACCCATACATTATAACATTGGTGGCGGGCCCAGATTACGCATACCCTGAAGAGAGCTCCCGCTCGAAACAGATTTGTAGGGTGATTTTTATACTTCCATATTTTAAATCTTTTAAACTGTTGTGTCGCTCCCAATTCTTGGTTGAGCACTTTTTAGAAAACTGAGAGGTCTTTTAACCTTAATTTTATTTTATATATATATATATATATATATATATAATGCTGAACAATTAAGTATATTTTATATATATATATATATATATATATAATGCTGAACAATTAAGTATATTATATTTTATATATATATATATATATATATATATATATGTATACTTATCCTTGGAATTTATTAGTTTATTGTAATTTAGTCCCTTGTGGATTCATTCCAAGAACTGGCCCTCAGCACTTGTGTCTTAAGAGGTTATCTTTTTATATTTTCTACTTTTCACAAGAAAATGTAGCTTGTTTTGCTCCTTCATGATTTTCTTTTGCTTCTTAGGTGGCACCTTTGGTTGGTTTTTTGAAAACTCAACAAACATACTACGGTATTGCACACCAGCCTTTTCCTGGGATAGCATTCTTCTTAAAACCGAAAAGGCAGAGGAGTCAAATTACCACTTTCCGCGGTCACTGAGGAGAAACAATCAGGTTTCGAAATATCGGTATCTGACCAGGAGTTATATGTTAGTGAGTTTCCTCCCCATTGAAGACTATAAGCTTGCTGAAGGCTCATTTTGAGAAGCATTTATTTTATTTTTCCCCATTCACCCACTCAAGCACATACTGTTAGTTAGGCAGAATTATCTACCACTGCAGATATGAATGCTTATCTCCCCCTATTTCTACAATCGAAGACATAAGAGCAAGTTTTGTTTATAATTAAATATTTCTTGCAGTCATTGCAACACCAAGCTGCTCTGTAAGTTGCTGGAATGGTGCTCGGTACTTATCCTTGGAATTTATTAGTTTCACATATATATATATATATATATATATATATATATATATATATATATATATTCACAAGTAGAATTTTCCATTGCCCGCACCGCATCACGACCAAACAATGAGAACGGGCAGACTAAAAATATACAAGGTAAAAACAAGTTCTGCATTTTCTCCACACAAGGATAAAATCAAACATCAAAACTCGAGCTTTCGCCGACAGGCTTCATCAGGAGAATGTGCGCTTGGTCACATTCTCCTGATGAAGCCTGTCGGCGAAAGCTCGAGTTTTGATGTTTGATTTTATCATTGTGTAGAAAAAATGCAGAATTTGTTTTTTTACCTTATCTCTCTCTCTCTCTCTCTCTCTCTCTCTCTCTCTATATATATATATATATATATATATAATGCTGAACAATTAAGTAGTGGGGGAAAACAAGTGTAGGTTAACAATTCTTCCATCATTACAGTAATGACTTGGCAAAGATTTGAAATTTTATAAGAATAAAGAAAATGGGAAAGTGTATATCATAAAAATGAAAACGCTTCACTAGCTTCCTGGCTATGTGTGTGTGTGTGTGTGTGTGTGTGTGTGTGTGTGTGTGTATATATATATATATATATATATATATATATATATGAAAGAATTAGAGCCAACTATTGCTACTGTACCTTCACTCACTAAGTGTCAAAGAAGTCAAAGAACACTATTTTGATTCTTCTTCGTCGTAGCATAGTAGCATAGAGCAATACAGGGGTGGCAGATTTTGAGGAACTGGATATTAGGTTGGACATATATTTTCCAGAATGTGCAACAGTAACACACCAGTAAGAGTGCAGTTAACAGTAAATTATCCAGCTCCTTTCTGTCTTTTAAAAATTCATTTTCCTGAAGATGGTCTTCCCGGCTAATTTTCATATAGGGTAGTCTGGCATGAGAACGAAAACGCTGATGTGAGCATTTTCTTTTTTACGTACACTTTGTCGGCACACAGCTCTCAAATTACATTAAAAGCAAACATTAGGTTAAAACAAATCAAATCTCAGAAAGTACTTGGCCAATTTATAAGCGGTTTGGATGGTCTTGTGACAAATCGGAGCCTCTGTCCATATGTAAGTGACGTAATGCTGAAAATGGATTAAACAACCGTTAAAAACCGTTATTCTGCAGTTATTTCTTATATATAGGTGGATTTTAATGAAATTTGGTATATAGAGAGGTTATCACACACAAATAGCACTTCTATATAGTGTTTCAAAATTTGACTGTTAAAAACCGTTATTCTTGACATATTGTCCGATTTGGATGAAATTTGATATGTACACAGGCTTTAGCCCAGTGAGGACTAAAATACCGGTTTCAAAAGTGTATATCGGTTACATAACCGTTAAACCGTTATTTTGCCGTTATTTTTTTATATTGGTGGATTTTAATGAAATTTTGTATATAGAAAGTTTATCACACAAAAATGGCACTTCCATGTAGTGTTTCAAAATCTGACCATTAAAACCCGTTATTCTTGACATATTGTCCGATTTGGATGAAATTTGGTATGTACACTGGCTTTAGCCCAGTGAGGACTAAAATACCTGTTTCAAAAGTGTACATCGGTTAAATAACCGTTAAAACCGTTATTTTGCCTTTATTTCTTATCTCACAAAGCACTTGGCCGATTTATAAGCGGTTTGGAAAACTGGGAGTACGTTTATATGCTTCGCATCTTGTTCAGTCTACATTGACCATGAGTTACTCATGCGACTACAAGAAATTAGTTTACCATCCTGCAGAGGTATACAGAAGCCAAGGCTTCCTTCTGAGTTTTTTTTTCCCAATAGTGTGAGGTGCACTTCGATCAATAGAAGCATCTGAAGTGTGCAGCAGGTATTAAGCTTCAATTTTGAATCTTCACTGCGAGTGAAGGATTTCTGACAACATGCTATCTTTAGGCTGCAATACACATTCCAAATACCTACTGTTCATATCAATTCAGTGCTTTATTATCATCTATCTGAAAAGATCCCAAATCAGTTCTGTAAACCAGATCTGCACTATTTATCTGCCTCGATATTTCAGGGTTCAGCCTTCTTTCCACTAGGTTTTGTTAAATTGCTGCTACACAGGTAATCTAGCCACCGGATAAATGAACGATCAAAACAAGCTACCGATGCCTGTGAGACAACAATCGAAACGTTTTCTTCTTACGAATATTGTAAGACTATGGCAAGCCATTCCTACTAGCGGCAAAATCATGAAAATATCATGGACGTCATACATGCAGAACCGTGTTCATGAACGACAAGAAAAGACAATACAATTAAAAGTTGGCTGACTCAGATAGAGGCTCCCCTACGGTCGGATACATGAGGCAGTCATCACTGGTCAGGAGAATCGGTCAGCGCGCTGCCATGACGTCAACTCCTGTGAATGATGCAGAGGTCACGGTGTATGGTCTTTTGCCATTTCAGCTTTGAATGTCTTCATCATCTCCGGTCTTGCTTAGGCAAATTTCCTTTAAGAGATGTCTTGATAAACTGTGTAGCTTGTATGTCACTGTGTGTGTGTGTGTGTGTGTGTGTGTGTGTGTGTGTGTGTGTGTGTGTGTGTGTGTGAGTGTGTGTGTGCCCGCGCGCCCGCGCGCGGAAGAGAGAGAGGGGAGGGGGTAAAAACTAGGTGACATTTCTTTAAAAAAATAAAACGAACATTTTTTAATCACAAAAGGTAAACGAGAGAGAGAGAGAGAAAAAAAAAATTCTATAAGTGTTATAATCTTACAAGTTGGAAATGCAGAGAGAGAGAAAGTACACTCTGGGAGTATTTCAGAATCATTATGATCTTGGAGGCTGAAATGCAGAAAGCAGCCACTTTGTTGGTAATAACTAAACATAACTTTATCTGCGCTTGTGTTTCTCAAAGCTTGATAGAGTATAATCATCAAAAACACTGCACGCGTAAGTATCTATCTTTGGCTGTGTTAAGAAATAAAAAGCATCTTTTTGGATTTTTAGCACCTGTAAGTGATCAGCGAGTCATGAAGCAAGCTTTAATCTCTTGTTGCAAGGCACACTGTGATTTAAAAAATCTTTCTTTTTTTTCAATATTAACTGACAAATGTACGTGGGCAGCGTACCTTTTTTTTTTTTTGGCGTGTGTTTGTTTTCTTGTGGGGGCAAGAGGTGTGCTGCTAGTTTCTTGTTTACTTTCCCTGCCTCAGTTAATATTTACTTTCGTTTCAGTCAAATCGAGGTTGTCTGTGTTTGTTTCTGTTCATCCGTGTACTTGTCTGGCTATATTCAAGATGGAAAGGGCTGTGCCAGTCTTGAACAAATGTTGGTGTATGTTTGTTCATTTCTCCAGTTGTTGTTGCTGTATAGATGTGTTCAGTACAGAATATAGGGGCCAGCTTCGAACTTCCATTTTTGGGGATGTTCTCTGTCCTCTATGCTGTCATATCTGATAGGCGATTCGATGTCGTAGGTAGCTTTCCTTTGGAGCTGTGGGCATGTATTTGTTTTCTTGTGGGAGCAAGAGCTGCCCTAATTGTTCGTGGTTTATTGAGAAATGAACATATGCAGCAGCCCTGGCCTAGGTGCTGAGAAAGTGCAGGTGGACAACACACACTGGTTTAGAGCATGTCTTGCTACTCCAAAGCCCTTTAACTTTCACTAATAGCAATAAACAAGTGGGGTAATTTTTGCTCTCGTAAGAAAACCTAACACACAGTAACTGTTATTCAAGACTGGCACAGCCTTTTAAACTTGAATAAAGTCAGACAAATACATAGACGAACAATCTAATATTGGGGTAAAAACAAGCGCAGGCCAACAACTCAACTGTTTTCATAGTAATGACTTGGCAAAGATTTGGACTTAAGGAGGGGGAAGGGGGGAGTTTGAAGATGGAGAAACTGGGAACATGAAATTAAGAAAATATATTACAGATATGAAAACTCTTCACTAGCTGCATAAGGGAACCATCGTAATCCCTTTTGAAGGCAGATATATTTGTATTGCCTGCTCCGAGGCCTTTCGTCCGCTGGATCGGAACTCATCAGGGAGACACGGCTGGTTGTGTCTGCGCTCCTGGCGTCAAATAGAGACACACCACAGTCCATAATACCATGGTGTTCTCACCACCAAGGGTGCAAAAAAGAATCCAATAGTACCCCAAAGCAGCCAGTGAAGGGTAGTAAATGAAACCAAACGAAAGTGTGGGGAGGAAAAAGTTGCTGAAAAACTAAAGACATTATGCAAATAGTATAAAATGTAGGGGACAATCTTTAAGCCTACGCTTGAGGATCCACCCAAGGATGCAAGGGAGATCAAAAGACAAACACACAGACGGACAGAAACAAATACAAATAACCTCAATTTAATCGAAACGAAATTGGAAATGAAATGAGGCAGGGAACAGTAAACAATAAACAAGTGGGGTACCTTTTGCTCCCGTAAGAAAATCTAACACAGAGTAACTTTTATTCAAGATTGGCACAGCCTTTTAAACTTGAATAAAGTCAGACAAATACATAGACGAACAATCTAATATTGGGGTAAAAACAAGTGCAGGCCAACAACTCAACTGTCTTCATAGTAATGACTTGGCAAAGATTTGGACTTAAGGAGGGGGAAGGGGGAGTTTGAAGATGGAGAAACTGGGAACATGAAATTAAGAAAATATATTACAGATATGAAAACTCTTCACTAGCTGCATAAGGGAACCATCGTAATCCCTTTTGAAGGCAGATATATTTGTATTGCCTGCTTCGAGGCCTTTCGTCCGCTGGATCGGAACTCATCAGGGAGACACGGCTGGTTGTGTCTGCGCTCCTGGCGTCAAATAGAGACACACCACAGTCCATAATACCATGGTGTTCTCACCACCAAGGGTGCAAAAAAGAATCCAATAGTACCCCAAAGCAGCCAGTGAAGGGTAGTAAATGAAACCAAACGAAAGTGTGGGGAGGAAAAAAGTTGCTGAAAAACTAAAGACATTATGCAAATAGTATAAAATGTAGGGGACAATCTTTAAGCCTATGCTTGAGGATCCACCAAGGATGCAAGGGAGATCAAAAGACAAACACACAGACGGACAGAAACAAATACAAATAACCTCAATTTAATCGAAACGAAATTGGAAATGAAATGAGGCAGGGAACAGTAAACAATAAACAAGTGGGGTAACTTTTGCTCCCGTAAGAAAACCTAACAGAGTAAATTTTATTCAAGACTGGCACAGCCTTTTAAACTTGAATAAAGTCAGACAAATACATAGACGAACAATCTAATATTGGGGTAAAAACAAGTGCAGGCCAACAACTCAACTGTCTTCATAGTAATGACTTGGCAAAGATTTGGACTTAAGGAGGGGGAAGGGGGAGTTTGAAGATGGAGAAACTGGGAACATGAAATTAAGTAAATATATTACAGATATGAAAACTCTTCACTAGCTGCATAAGGGAACCATCGTAATCCCTTTTGAAGGCAAATATATTTGTATTGCCTGCTCCGAGGCCTTTCGTCCGCTGGATCGGAACTCATCAGGGAGACACGGCTGGTTGTGTCTGCGCTCCTGGCGTCAAATAGAGACACACCACAGTCCATAATACCATGGTGTTCTCACCACCAAGGGTGCAAAAAAGAATCCAATAGTACCCCAAAGCAGCCAGTGAAGGGTAGTAAATGAAACCAAACGAAAGTGGGGGGGGGGGGGGGGGGGGGGGGAAGTTGCTGAAAAACTAAAGACATTATGCAAATAGTATAAAATGTAGGGGACAATCTTTAAGCCTATGCTTGAGGATCCACCCAAGGATGCAATGGAGATCAAAAGACAAACACACAGACGGACAGAAACAAATACAAATAACCTCAATTTAATCGAAACGAAATTGGAAATGAAATGAGGCAGGGAACAGTAAACAATAAACAAGTGGGGTACCTTTTGCTCCTGTAAGAAAACCTAACAGAGTAAATTTTATTCAAGACTGGCACAGCCTTTTAAACTTGAATAAAGTCAGACAAATTCACAGACGAACAATCTAATATTGGGGTAAAAACAAGTGCAGGCCAACAACTCAACTGTCTTCATAGTAATGACTTGGTAAAGATTTGGACTTAAGGAGGGGGAAGGGGGAGTTTGAAGTTGGAGAAACTGGGAACATGAAATTAAGTAAATATATTACAGATATGAAAACTCTTCACTAGCTGCATAAGGGAACCATCGTAATCCCTTTTGAAGGCAAATATATTTGTATTGCCTGCTCCGAGGCCTTTCGTCCGCTGGATCGGAACTCATCAGGGAGACACGGCTGGTTGTGTCTGCGCTCCTGGCGTCAAATAGAGACACACCACAGTCCATAATACCATGGTGTTCTCACCACCAAGGGTGCAAAAAAGAATCCAATAGTACCCCAAAGCAGCCAGTGAAGGGTAGTAAATGAAACCAAACGAAAGTGCGGGGGAGGGAGGGGGGGGGGGGGGGGGGAAGTTGCTGAAAAACTAAAGACATTATGCAAATAGTATAAAATGTAGGGGACAATCTTTAAGCCTATGCTTGAGGATCCACCCAAGGATGCAATGGAGATCAAAAGACAAACACACAGACGGACAGAAACAAATACAAATAACCTCAATTTAATCGAAACGAAATTGGAAATGAAATGAGGCAGGGAACAGTAAACAATAAACAAGTGGGGTACCTTTTGCTCCTGTAAGAAAACCTAACAGAGTAAATTTTATTCAAGACTGGCACAGCCTTTTAAACTTGAATAAAGTCAGACAAATTCACAGACGAACAATCTAATATTGGGGTAAAAACAAGTGCAGGCCAACAACTCAACTGTCTTCATAGTAATGACTTGGTAAAGATTTGGACTTAAGGAGGGGGAAGGGGGAGTTTGAAGTTGGAGAAACTGGGAACATGAAATTAAGTAAATATATTACAGATATGAAAACTCTTCACTAGCTGCATAAGGGAACCATCGTAATCCTTTTGAAGGCAAATATATTTGTATTGCCTGCTCCGAGGCCTTTCGTCCGCTGGATCGGAACTCATCAGGGAGACACGGCTGGTTGTGTCTGCGCTCCTGGCGTCAAATAGAGACACACCACAGTCCATAATACCATGGTGTTCTCACCACCAAGGGTGCAAAAAAGAATCCAATAGTACCCCAAAGCAGCCAGTGAAGGGTAGTAAATGAAACCAAACGAAAGTGTGTGTGTGTGTGTGTGGGGGGGGGGGGGGGGGGGGGGGGGGGGGGAGTTGCTGAAAATCTAAAGACATTATGCAAATAGTATAAAATGTAGGGGACAATCTTTAAGCCTATGCTTGAGGATCCACCCAAGGATGCAATGGAGATCAAAAGACAAACACACAGACGGACAGAAACAAATACAAATAACCTCAATTTAATCGAAACGAAATTGGAAATGAAATGAGGCAGGGAACAGTAAACAATAAACAAGTGGGGTACCTTTTGCTCCCGTAAGAAAACCTAACACAGAGTAACTTTTATTCAAGACTGGCACAGCCTTTTAAACTTGAATAAAGTCAGACAAATACATAGACGAACAATCTAATATTGGGGTAAAAACAAGTGCAGGCCAACAACTCAACTGTCTTCATAGTAATGACTTGGCAAAGATTTGGACTTAAGGAGGGGGGAGGGGGAGTTTGAAGATGGAGAAACTGGGAACATGAAATTAAGAAAATATATTACAGATATGAAAACTCTTCACTAGCTGCATAAGGGAACCATCGTAATCCCTTTTGAAGGCAGATATATTTGTATTGCCTGCTTCGAGGCCTTTCATCCACTGGATCGGAACTCATCAGGGAGACACGGCTGGTTGTGTCTGCGCTCCTGGCGTCAAATAGAGACACACCACAGTCCATAATACCATGGTGTTCTCACCACCAAGGGTGCAAAAAAGAATCCAATAGCACCCACAAAGTGTTTTTCTTTTGATCTCCCTTGCATCCTTGGGTGGATCCTCAAGCGTAGGCTTAAAGATTGTCCCCTACATTTTATACTATTTGCATAATGTCTTTAGTTTTTCAGCAACTTTTTTCCTCCCCACACTTTCGTTTGGTTTCATTTACTACCCTTCACTGGCTGCTTTGGGGTTCTATTGGATTCTTTTTTGCACCCTTGGTGGTGAGAACACCATGGTATTATGGACTGTGGTGTGTCTCTATTTGACGCCAGGAGCACAGACACAACCAGCCGTGTCTCCCTGATGAGTTCCGATCCAGCGGACGAAAGGCCTCGGAGCAGGCAATACAAATATGTCTGCCTTCAAAAGGGATTACGATGGTTGCCTTATGCAGCCAGTGAAGAGTTTTCATATCTGTAATATATTTTCTTAATTTCATGTTCCCAGTTTCTCCATCTTCAAACTTCCCCTCCTTAAGTCCAAATCTTTGCCAAGTCATTACTATGAAAACAGTTGAGTTGTTGGCCTGCACTTGTTTTTACCCCAATATTAGATTGTTCGTCTATGTATTTGTCTGACTTTATTCAAGTTTAAAAGGCTGTGCCAGTCTTGAATAAATGTTACTCTGTGTTAGGTTTTCTTACGGGAGCAAAAGTTACCCCACTTGTTTATTGTTTACTGTTCCCTGCCTCATTTCATTTCCAATTTCGTTTCGATTAAATTGAGGTTATTTGTATTTGTTTCTGTCCGTCTGTGTGTTTGTCTTTTGGTCTCCATTGCATCCTTGGGTGGATCCTCAAAAGAATGCTTAAAGATTGTCCCCTACATTTTATACTGTTTGCATAATGTCTTTAGTTTTTCAGCAACTTTTTTCCTCCCCACACTTTCGTTTGGTTTCATTTACTTCACTGACTTTATTCAAGTTTAAAAGGCTGTGCCAGTCTTGAATAAAAGTTACTCTGTGTTAGGTTTTCTTATGGGAGCAAAAGTTACCCCACTTGTTTATTGTTTACTGTTCCCTGCCTCATGTCAATTCCAATTTCACTAATAGCGTTAAACTCAGAATGGATTGGTTCATAATTACAGGACTTTAGTGGTCGAACGCAACATTTGTATAACACAGGGTTTTACTTTTTTTTCTACGCCTTGCATCATCTTTAAGTTTAAAAGCTTTGTAGCGAGTCATGTAGTGAGTGCAAAGCTTATCTACAGGCTATGTACGTCTAGCACATTATATTTCAAATAAACAATTCATGCCTGAAGTAAAATTTCAACCATTTTCCGCAATAAAGGCAATGATGTGGTTGTATTCAAAAGCACCAGAGAAAAGACATCTTTCATGCACACACACACACACACACACACACACACACACACACACACACACACACACACACACACACATTCCCATGTGATGTTTGTTGTTTCCATGGATAAAACATACCAATCTAAACAATGAGGATGAGAAAGACTTCAGAATCTGGCGCCTATTAGAATAGGCCTACCTTCAGCTTTGGCTTGAATAGCTTTTGTTAGACATGCACGGTCTGAGAAATTTGTACAAATATTCATAATATCAAACCACTAAGTGTTATTTTCCTCATGCCATAAATGGTGAACACATGGACATTTTACGGCAAGACAACAGGTAAGGAAAGAATTTTTTAAAAAATGCCTAAAAAAAAAAAAAAAAAAAAAAAACTGACCATCACATCACATGCAGTAGAGGCGTATGACACTGTGAGGTTTTGAGTGTGTGATGATATTGTAGGAGGGCACACCAAATCAGGCCCCACAACTGGACCTCTTCAGATCAGCGATGCTTGTCCAGGGATAGAATATATCATGAAACAAAACAACACGGAAAGCGTATTTCTACAGGCTAATGTGTCAGCATGTGGCTCCATCCGACCACACTTTTCAGCAAACCGCAGAGTGGTGTTTGGGATTTGTGGAGGTTCCATAACCTTCTGTTACCTGCATGTGGAGGTGACACAGGGTATGTATGCACGTGCTCATGTTCGACGGTTGGCATATTGGTGTGGCTGCAGTGACTGGGAAGTTATGCTAGCCTGTAACACAACAATATTCCGTTTAGCATGCCGTGAGCATAGTCTTGATGACATGTTTATTTATTCATGTGCACATTTTATTCGGATAATAAACTTGAATAATCCAATGATCAAAATTGATATCCAGGCTCTGACAGGACATAATTTAGTCGTCCAGTATGCAACAGAATATTCAGGATATGTGACTGTGCCACTTGTACCATTTGTCTATATTCCCTTTAGTGAGGAGATTAAAGTAGATCATAAATGTGTCATAATGACGAGTGTTCAGCAGTCATGTAATCACCATTTGTCATGGTATAAAGGAATAAATTATCAAGTGACTTACAGAAAAAACAATAATTCTCGAGACTATATTGCACATTTGTGTTCTGAACGTTCTGAACCAGCTTCTTTATTTCTCACCTCGACCATTAGAATTCAGTTCAATAATGATTGTTGCCGAGTACGTTTTATCAGAATGAGCTTTGGCGCTTTCTCTGCACATGATCGTCCTCACAAGCTACCATCTGGATTGTTTAACTGTTCAGTAAAGCATTACTTCAGATTTCAACGGTTTTTGTACTGCAATCTGAAGACAGAGTGTGAAGATGCGCAGGATGAAACTGAACTCTGCCCCTTCAGCAGTCCTGGCTGTCAGGGGATGGTGGCTTCACGCAACAAATGTTTCAAACTGACAATCTCCGATACGCCATTGAGTCTTCGGGATTTGGATCGTCTGTGTGAGAACATGGGTCAAAGAGGGGCTACGGTAAAAAGTAGAAAGGAACAAGGAGATACTCTTCATATTTTCAAAAACTATTGTTCTTTCAGAGTAAAGTTGGGTTACACTTCAGGATGGCACTCGGTTCCATTTACACATAGAAAGTTACGTTTCTGGTCCGACAGAACGGTGATTTATAACCTTAATCATTTCAGGTATTACGACAGAGATTATTATACACATTTTCCTTCAACAACCCCCAATTTTGGAATCTGGTATTCCAAAATGGACCTATCTGAAAGCCAGCAGACGTACATTGTCAGGGCTGCACTATGTGAAATGAAATCGCCGTTACTGGAATGGTTTTCTCCTCCCGTTTCCATCACACATTCGCAGTTACCTTTGTCTAATTTCAGAGAGACTCGGCAAAGCATTTTAATTTGTAGTAACAGCGTCGTGACTCACACATTCATGTATTGCATTTCTAACAGTCATTGTGGGAAAGCAAATTACTCACAGTCCTTTGCTTTTCTCGGTATGAGTGATAAACGGAGCAAAAAACTGACGTCTTTTAGAAGACAAGTAAAATGTACACATGGCATATTCAGTTGCAATGATGGTTTCATATTTCTACATTACACACTAGTGTGTGACTTCAGACAGGATTGTCCAGACAACAGTGATGAATTATTCTGTGAACACCCTACTTGTTACGGCTTTCTGTGTCATAATGGTCAGTGTGTATCATTCAGTCAACGTTGTAATGAGTATTCTGATTGCATTGATGATTCTGATGAAGTTATTTGCGTAGAATACGGTTCAATATGCACACACTGCATTCGGAACATGGATGGGGAGAAGAAGCAGCAATTTCTCATTAACCTGGATGGAACTGGTTTTTTCATTCAACAGGGAATGAAAGCAGAAGAGCCTTGTCCTGACACACACTATCGTTGTACAGCAGAATGGTTATACTGTCTTCCTGTCTACACTCGATGCAATAAATTTTCTGACTGTGTTTATGGAGAAGATGAACAAGGCTGTGACGCTGTGCAATATTTGAATCTGTATCAATGTCGAGATTCTGGAGTAAGTGTGCACGGAGATTGTCTCTGTGATGGCTGGAGTCAGTGCCCACTGCGAGATGATGAGATGTTGTGTGAGATGACTTGTCCTGAAAAATGTTCCTGTCAAGGTCATTCAGTCCAGTGCAGAGGCGCATTTCCACCTGATCGTTTCTCACAACTCAGATACGTTGACGCTACAAATTCAGAAATGTCGCTGAGCGAGTTCAGTGCGAATATCTATCTTATGTATCTAAATTTGTCCTCTTGTTCTCGGTCCAATATTTCAGGTACAAAGCTTCCCAATTTACAGCTCCTTGATCTCACCAACAACATGTTAAGTTCCTTTGACATGAGTGTTTTCCTGCCGTTATCAAACCTAAGAGTTTTACGGTTAGCAAACAATCCTATGCAATCAAACACCGTAAACAAGTTGAGAAATCATATTCATTACTCATTAATGAGGATAGACATATCAAAAACAAACCTCAGCACGCTAAATGATGTATTGTGTGCATACCTGCCTAGAACAAACTATTTGAATTTCTCTCTTTCTGCCATTGAAATCATTGGGTCTGTCGGTTTCAAAAATGTACCACAGCTCAGTGAAATTGACGTTAGATTTAACCCAGTTGAGGAATTCCCTTTAGATTTGTTTTCAGAATCTCATCATTTACGAAACATCTTTTCGTCAAATCACAGGTTTTGCTGTGAACAGTTACTGCCAAAGCGGCCAGATATAAGATGCACAGCTCCCCAAACTGTGCTTCCTACGTGTGTACAGTTGTTGCCAACTGAACTCTATAGAATTTTCTGCTTGGTTGTCAGCGTCAGTGCCACTTTAGGGAACTTGTTTTGCTTTGTAAGTGCATTTGCAGTTAAAGAAGTTTTTCATGGCAATGTGATGATTTCTAGTTTGTTGGTTGCTAAATCATTTACGGGATATCATGTCGGCATTGTTGTTGCAGCTAATGAACTATTCAATGTTCGTTATTTCCAGTTTGAAAAGACCTGGACACGTAGTGTACCCTGTAAGATGGCTGGGTTCCTTTTATATCTGTCCTATGAGACGTCAGTTTTGATCGTTGCGTTTGTCACGTTGGATCATGTCATTGTTATTTGCTTGAGTAAGGACACAGTGAGAAAAGTGTCAGTGTCATTAGCTGTCCCAGTCTTGTGGTGTCTTGGAGTCCTCTTGTCCTCCACACCGTTTTTTCCTGGTTTACTCAACTGGGGACTTCATGGGCAGTCTGGGCTCTGTCGCCTGGCATTATTTGACAGATGTGATTCTACCGAAGAATTCCGCTGGTTTACTGTCCTTGTGGTTGTAAATACCCTTATCTCCTTATTGACGATGACTGGGCAAATCGTCATAAACAGGCAACTGCCTAGCTTCAGGGTCACACTGGATCCCACGAGAAGGTCTGTGTATTCATCAGTGCACCTGATGCAGACAGTGGCGACCATTGACAGTGTAACCTGGGTTTCTTTTGGATTTGTTACAATCATGGCTACAATTGGTGCTTCTGCTTTTAACAAGATCCGGGATGTTATGATTGTATTTGTGTTGCCACTCTCTTCTGCTTTTGATCCCTTTCTTTACTTGTTGACTATAGCCATGGAGCGACGACGAAAAACACTGGAAGAGAAAGTAGTAAAAATGGTAAAATCGAGACTGGATATGCAAGGAAAACGAGCCAAACAGCAGTTACGAAGCGAGAGTATTACAGACTCATGCACAAGGTAAGGTGCAGGCATCTCTTTTCATTAGAAAAAAACCCAGCTGGATTTGTAAGGCTAACGTCCTGTCATGCAGCCATCGGGTCTTAGAAGTGTCCCTAGACCAAATTCTTTTAAAGGTGAGACCCTTTCCCTTAGTTTACTATTGCCACTGATTAGCTCAGGCACTGAAGTCAGGAAGACAACAGTGGTGCCCACCAGCACCGAAACAATGCCAGGAGCCAGGACAATGTCAGGAATGGACAGGTAGGACAGCAATTGTTTCATCTTTCAACGTATGACCTTTGAGTTGATGACTTGACCGTCTGTTTTTATAGGCACCATAAACGTCCAAGGAAGAAAGCTGAAATGAAAGACATTTGGAAACCAGACTATAGTCATAATCCGTTGCATGTGCACAGTGTTTCACACTTTGGTCAGCTGTTTGTGTGTGTGTGGCTATATAAGCAATTATTAGCAGTGACTTTGTTTATTTCATCGTTGTGATTTTTTTCTTCCCTCCTACTCATCTATTTGCATCTTTTTCTTTTATTTCTAAGCCTTTTTAACCCTCTATTTATCTCACCTGTGTTAACGTTTATTTGTAATTTTCACCCCATGCATGTGTGTGATGTGTGTATCTGTGTATGTGTGTGCGTATGTGTGGTACATGTGTATGTGTGTGTGCATGTTGTGTGTGTACGTGCGTGCGTGCGCGTGTGTGTGTGTGGGCGGGCGCGCGCGCGCGGATATGTGCAAATATGCGTGTGTGTGATCTGTGGGCTTGTGTCTGAACGAGCAATCATATTTTCTCAAGTTGGGCGCCAAATGGATGTCATTCCATTTTTGCGCCTAGTTTGAAGACATAAGGGACTGCTCATTCTTCATTTTCATTGTCTTGAATGTTGTTTGTTTAATTAGAAAAAACCTAAGAGGCAAAAACGCGCCGCGTTTTGTATTTTGCAATTTGTTTTTGTCTCTTTCGTTCTGTGGAACAGTTTTGTTTTTTGTTTTTTTTCCAAATACACTTTTATTTTCCATACAAGTTTCTCTACATATAATTTCAATATTTCACAGTTGAGAAGATAAAGGAAAGTATAACTAAACTCTGGACAGATCATAAAAGGAAGCAACAGACACAAATCAAAAACATATACACACACGAAAGAGAAGTATGAATAATTGCCAGCCATTCCCATAAACATTACGTATCATTTATATATTGATGGTGTCCTAGTGTATCAAGAATTAATTTTTAATGAATACGCAGACATTATGATTACATACTTTTAACTGGCTTGGAGGTTTTTCGTTTTCTTTTTTCTTTTCTTTTTTAAATGAAGCATACATTTCCGTGTTTACGTTTCTTCACTTTCAATTAATTCTTTATAATTATGCCAGTCAGTGTCAAACTTCACCATGATACAGTTAACATAAGCGATGTACTTTTCTATTTTAAACCGGTCTTTTAATAATCTATTAAACACATTTACATGAGGAAATTCATTTTTTTATTTACATTTGTAAATATAGGATCTAGCAAACAGCAGGATAAAGTTGAACACCCTATCAGATTTAAAATCTGTGTCGTGTCCAAACAGTATCATTTTTTTCGTTTAAAAAGAAGGAGGGTATATGTATACACCTATCTTTAATTACTTGTTTAAAGTGTTCCCAAAAAGCATTCACGTATATACATCTCCAGAACATATGTTCTATGCTATCTTTTTCTTGCTGACAAAATGTACATTTGTTATCAGGTTTGACACCCATGCACATCAATACTACATTTGTTGGTAGGATTTTATGTATTAATCTCATCTGAAGCCACTTCAACTTTCTTTCATGAATCTCTTGCATTAGTTTAAAAGTTTTTTGCCAGTTGATTTCTGAATTCAGTTTATAATTCCATTTATGGCATTTTGGTTTTGGAATCCTGGGATTTTTCGTTATGTTTCACACGAATGTTCAGTGTGTTAACAAAGATTTGTATTCTTTTTATAAGTGCTGCATAACTTAGAAAGTTAGTCCGCATGTTGTACTTGTCGATAGATTCAGCATAGGTCAAGTAACTGATATCTTCTTTGCACAGATCTCCAATATTACATACATTTTCATTAATCCAGTCATTCTTATTTAATTAAATACTATTTATATTTATTCTGTCATTGAAAAATAATGGCTCTGTTAGAATTTCAGACGAGTTTGTGGGTTTAACTTTATTGAAAAATATTTTGTATGGTTGAAACGTGTCCTTTCTAAACAGGTTTTTCTCGTCCCGAGTGACAAGGCAGGTGTTGTACGTTCGGGTAAAAAAAAGTTACAATCCTTTTCCATTCATGATATGTTGTCTTTAGTTTCCTTATCCATCCTAATTTCAAAGCTTGCATCAAACAGTTTAAATCTGGAAATCCGATGCCTCCCTTACCTATTCTTTTCCGTGCAGTCTTTCTACCAATTCTGTCTTGTTTATTATTCCATACGAACTTTAGACATAGAAGACGCAATGCCACCAAGAATTTGTCCGGTGGAATTGGTAGAAGTGTCCATAAATACACGATTCTAGACTGTATCAAATATTTCGAAATTGCTTTTCTTCCTAGAGGCGTTAGAATTCTTTTAACTCAAACTCTGTATAACTGTTTTATTTCTGAGAACTTTTCAGTAAAATTAATATCCGTGCGGGGGCCGGAAAAGCTCAGTTGGAAGAGCGCCGGACTCGTGATCCTAGGGTTGCGGGTTCGAATTTCGGTACAGGGGGATTTTTCTCTCGGAGTTAACATTGGTTCTGACTCCATTCCCCATACAGTCCTTCGAATGACACTATAAACCGAGGTTCTGTGTGTGAATGCACGCACAACATCTTGCAAACACGTCAAATCCCATCACCAACTTTCGGAAAAGAAGGCCAGTTTGGCCGTTGGTATGGATGACACGGTACACATAGCATGCACCTTCCCGAAGATGGAGTATGGCTGCCTTAATGGCAGGATAAAAAACGGTCATACACACAAAACTCCACTGCCTGTCTATACAGGCAGTGTCCGCAGGAGTATCAGCCTGCGTACGCAGAAAGAAAGGAAAAATATCCGTGCAATCTGTGAGCTCTGCTGTAAGCCATATTCCTAATATCCTAAATTTCGGAGGATTCCATTCCATCTTAAGATGTGGCATATACTTCTTTGCTGACTTTTTTTCACGTCCTAGCCAAATAGCAGATGTCTTTTCACAATTCATAATTAGACCTGATATCTTACCAAATTTATCCAAGATCTTTATAGTTTCTTCAAAAGATAATCGATCTCCGTTTTGAAAGAATTGTGTGTCGTCAGCAAATCGTGCAATTTTATGTTCAATATGATCTGTAACTATTCCGTTGATATTTTTGCTCTGTCGGATCATGTTTGCCAAAATTTCAACACATGAAACAAATAAATACGGCGAAATAGGATCACCCTGCCTACAACTCCTACTGATTTTAAACCAGTTTGATGTTTGTCCATTTATGATTACAGTGGCTTTAGTATTTCTATATAACGTTTCTATCCAATTACATGTATTATCTCCAAAGCCAAAGGCTTTAAGTGCTTTGAACATAAAATTCCAGTCAGTGGTATGTAAGGCTTTTTCAAAGTCGACACATAACATTAACCCTGGAAGATGTTCTTTATGTAAATGGTATATTAAATCATATATAAGTCTAATGTTGTTTCACGATAAATCTTCCACGGATGAACCCTGTTTGATTTTCGACTTGGAAGAACTGATTTTATTCTGGCTGCTATGCATGCTGACCCAATTTTATATACGACATTCAATAATGTGATAGGTCGCCAGTTTCTGATATATTCCTTTGATTTATCAGCTTTGGAAATACATGTTATAATTCCTTCTTTCTGAGTCACGGATATTTCTTTTCTATCTAATCCTTCATTAAGTGACCCAACTGCAAACACTCCAGTCTGTTTCCAGAAGAATTCGAACAATTCTCAGGTGAATCCGTCGCTTCCTGGACTTTTATTATTTTTCATATTTTTAAGAACTGTGGTTGCTTCTTCTAATGTTTTCCCTTCCAGAGAAACTGAAACGTGGTCAAGTTTGGGAAGCTCTTCTACAGGCTCGTCGATGTTACATTCTTCTGCTTGGCCTCTTTCATAGAACTGACAGTAGAAGTTATTCACGTCACCTATAATGTCTTGAGTATTTGTTAAAGCATTTCCATGCCTATCTATCAACTTAATCATTTGTTAATCATTTGTTTACTAACATGATTTCCCTTCTCTAGACCACAAAAGTAATCTGTGGAACAGTAATTTAACTTTAAAAGTTGTGTTTATCTCCGCCTTCAGTCACCTCATTTCGAAACTATTTTAGATGTAGAAGATCCCGTGGCTTGTTACCATATACATGCAAGTAATGCATCGAACGTAATGAATTACAATAAAAGCCGTAAAAATGGTTCTTCTTTATGTGGTAACATCTGTCAAATTGTCGAGTTGTCAAATCAGAATTAGAGTAGGGAATTTGATTAATCTTTCTAGTTGATAAAAATTTTGATCTGAAAACCAATAAGGATTTGGTGGAGTGCAGCCAATGTGAAAATTGATTTAACGTTTGATCAGCTTTAAAGCGCCCTGAAATGTGTTGACGTTTTAAAAAGTGGATTTCCTACCACGGTGCACAGAATGTACTGAGGGACCAAATCACCAGTATAAACTGTGCCCAGAAAAAGGAATTTGGCAGCTACCTGACTCCAACAAAGAGAAAATGGAAGCAGAATGAATTCATGAACTTTTGATTAGCTTACACACACACACACACACACACACACACACACACACACACACACACACACACACACACACACACACAATACACAGTCTTCTATACATCCTGTTGTATTTCAACAACGCCCTTCACTTTTACTTGCTTGTTTTAATCGACAGCTAATTCAGAATAGTTTCTGATCATAACATTTGAAATTCCTGTTATTCTGCACACGGTAAAGTCATCTGCCCCATCGTTGACAATGATGCCATTTTGTGCTAGTTTTGCAGTGTTCACAGTAACGTATAGATCGAGAGGTCCACCAACAGTTATTTTGAGAATGATTATTGTTGAATGGTGATGACAGCAGACATACAGAGTTTTAGCAGTTTGCTAAAACGTGTCTGTCTTAAGCTGTTGAAACAAGAAATGTTCACGTTCCCTACTGTCTCATTAAGATGCGTTTTTATTACAGATAAAGACATAAGATGTGTTTGACGAATGAGTGACTGTACAGTCACAAAATGAATGAAAGTGAGACAGTCTGTTGATTGAACCAGTGAACGAATAACAAGCAAACGAACAAACAATTAAGTAAGGTAGTGAACAAATAAATAAAGGCCAGATATAAGATGCAAAGTTTAGTCTTACGGCTCAGATTCCATCTGATTATGAGCTTTCTAGTTTGTTTACAACAAGACACAGCAAAGATAGACTTGAAATTAGTATGACTAGGCTTGTTGCTGGATATCTACCAGAGGCTGTAGTATCACAATTCCTTGTCTGATCTTAAAAGTGGAAACAATTCCGACGACTACAATTTGCTGGTTTCAAGGAGTCGTCAGCTTTATTCCTTTTTACATTCCTGAAGTTCAGAGCAGAACGTTCATGATAATTTTGCTTTTACACTCTGAGAGATACACTTTTTCCGGGTGAATCATTCGGTTTCATATATTTGGATCCTTGTCAAACATCACAAGAAACATGAAGTCACAGACATCCCTGTTTTGGAATTATGCTTTTTGTATTGAAAATGTTCATTCGTTTCATTTTTGCATTACGCACTACGATTTACCAAAATGAAAACTGGTAAATAATTACTACATCGTCAATAATAGTCGTAATAAAGTGGAAGATGTCTTGCAATCCTGCACTTATTACACAATGTCTCCGTTAAAATGTTGTGTGTGTGTGTGTGTGTTTTCGTGCGCGTGCGTGCGTGCGCGCGCGCGCGCGCCTGTGTGTGTGTGTGTGTGTATGTGCGTGTGCGTGTGTGTGTGTGTGTGTGTGCGTCCGTGATGAGTGTGCGTGCGTGCGTGCGCGCGCACATTGGGAGCATTTAGTCACAACTATTTACTTGGATTTCTTTTCATCGCTTTGTTGATTTGTCTGTTTATCTGTATATGTTTATTGGGCAACGCACTCGTGATGATATGCCATGGGAGTGGCACATTTTGCTGTATAACATGGATTGATGGGGTCCTCAGCTTTATAGCCTTCGTTGTTTGGTGAGTGTGGGTATTGATGGATCGAGGGTGTTGGGTGGTGGTCTTGTGCGCGATCCGAGGGCACGCGAGATATTATGGGGTGGACGGTGGGTGGGTATTAGATGGCATGCGTGATGATGTGTGTCATATGTTCCACGCACTGTGGTGGAGCGCGAGGTGAGGGGATGAGTGGATTTTGTGTTACGTCTGTTTGTCCATTGATTATTTTACAGGTGTTTGTATAAAATACGTACTTCTTTTTCGTGGGTACCTTATTGCTGATATTATCATTTGTGTTGCTTTCATTAGCATTGCCATTGATTATTTTACAGGTGTTTGTATATAATACATACTTTTTGTTCGTGGGTACCTAATTGCTGATATTATCATTTGTGTTGCCTTCATTAGCATTCCAATTCGTATTCAGCATCGTCATTATCATTATTGTTGCTGCTGCTGTTGTTGTTGTTGTTCTTGTTGTTTTAATGTTATTGTTGTTGTTGAAACTCATCAATAAAAACTATGTCACCTTCTGAATGTTCGTTTCTTACGAATAGTTAAAAGCACATTTGCGATCGCGTGCATACACGCACACACACACACACACACACACGCGCGCGCGCGCGCGCGCGCACACGAATGTGCACACACACGCCCACACGCACAGGCACATACATGCACACATACACACACACACACACACACATACACAGACGCACGCACGTACACATGTGCATACACACACATACACGCACACGCCTACAAAGACACACGTACATACACATGCACGCATGCGCGTTCATGATCACGCAGGCGAACGCACGCATACACACACACACACACACACACACACACACACACACACACACACACACACACACACACACACACACACACACTGTTTTGTGTAGATTGTAAATCTGTTTTGCAAGCGCTAAATTCATTTAATACAAAAGTAAGAGGGGAACTTGTCACTGAAATTATTCACTTAATTCATTTCTTGTCTGTACGTGGTACCAGTGTCAATTTCTGTTGGGTTCCTTCTCATTGTGGATTATCTGCAAATGAATGGGCGGACCGAACAGCAAAAAAGGGTGCAAAGAATCATAGCCATTCTATTAAAATACAAATCCCCCTGTCCCTACAAGAAGGATGTTATCTTTTGGAAAAAAACTTGCTGGAGTTTTATTAAAAAAAAAAAAAATGCAGCAAGAAGAAAGAGATATTTCTGATGTCCTTCGGCGTAAAAAAATCTATAGAAACATTTTTTGGTGCCAGAAAAAATTACCATCAACATAGGCTCTTCACAAGCATGGTTTTTAGATTTAGACTAGATGCATTTAAAACGAAATTCAGTCATAATGTAACGTGTGTATGTGGAGAAAATATCTCGCCGTTTCATGTTATTTTTCTTTGCCAGCAGTTGAAAAAACATTTCCATAGTTGGCTCTCAGACATTGAGCCATCCCGCTCATCTTACGAAAAGTTACTTTCGAATTATTTACAAATATTTGACATTGTACAGGGACTGTATAAGAGTCCCATTGGTAACTTGCTCTGATGATTCCTTGTTTTGATAATGTTGTGTTAGGTTGTATTACAGTTTGTGGTGTTTTTTTTCCATTTAGTATTGCCGACATCCCTCCCCCCCCCCCCCCCCAAACACACCCCCGACCCCTCCCCTAACCCCCCTGATCCTGACCTTCCCTCCCCTTCAATGTGATTGGAATTTACTAATTTAAACACATTTGCATATACAGTATTACTTAAGTATTTTCTCTCTCACGCGGATACACACTCACACATGTACACACACACACTCACGCGTGCGCGCGCGCGCGCGCACACACACACACACACACACACACACACACGCACGCACGCACGCACGCACGCACGCACGCACGCACGCACGCACGACCACACACACACACACACACACACACACACACACACACACACACACACACACACACACACACGCACGTACGTACGTACGTACACACACACATACACACACTTGGCCTTTTTTTTTTTTTTTGTCTAATATCACTTAAAGTGAAAAGACATTAAATTAAAGAACACACACACACACACACACACACACACACACACACACACACACACGCATTTACGCCCACATACACAAGCATATACACATGCATTCATATATTTTCATATACATGCGCATATGTGTGCGTGCAGGAGTATGCTCAAACAAGCTTACAGATCACACACACACACACACACACACACACACACACACACACACACACACACACACATACCCAATGCATTGGCACACACATACCCAATGCACTGGCACAGGCGCGCACACACACACACACACACACGCACACGGGCCTGTACACACACACACACACACACACACACACACACACACACACACACACACACACACACACATACACACAAAATGATGATAATAATGGCGCAGACAATGTTTGTTAGGTACCTAAGCTCTGGCCTGTGCGTTGGGCATGACGCGCAGATCAGACATCTGCTAAGTCGTAGTCGTGAGACAATCTCCTTGAATTTTCTCATCTTGGTCATCAATTCATTTATCTGTCAGCTGTGAATCTCGTGCATTGTGGTCTCCAAACTCAGCAGATGTGGTGTCGCGCATATGGACCAGTCAAACATGGTTACCGTTTCTTGATGAAACTGAAACTGAAACATGCATGAAATGTTATTCGGTCGACAACACGTGGTACAAAGTGTGTTCCACTGTGTTATCTGTCGAGTTATTGCATGGTTTGTTTTCCTAACACAACCAGTCGTGATTTTAGCACTTCCACTACTTTCTGTTCTAACATTTGCTGTCTCCGTTCCTGGATCAAAGTCAAAACGTAGAGAAATGGGTCAAAAGCAGAAGAGAGTGGTAACACAAATACAATCATGGCGTCGTTGATTTTACTTGTGCCAGAAACACTAACTGTAGACATAATCGTTGCAAATCCAAAAGAAAGCCAGGTAACAATGTCAATAGTCGCCATTGTCTTCATCAGGTGGACTGAGGAATACACAGACCTTCTCGTACGATCCAGTGTTACTCTATACTTAGGCATTTCGGTGTAAATGATCAGTTGGCCTACCATAATCGTTAAGCATATTATGAAATTCATGGCCACAATAACAGTGAACCATCGGAATTCTTGGGCAGAATCATATCCGTCAAATAATGCCAGGCGACATAGTCCAGACTGCCCATGAAGTCCCCAGTGTGACAAACCAGGAAGAAACGGTATTAACGAAAAGAGAATCCCAACACACCAACCTGTTGTGCAAACTGATGTCAGTGACACGTGTTTTACCCTCAAGGCAGTATTACTGAAGCAAATGACAATGACATGATCCAGAGTGATGAGCCCAAGGACCACAACTGACGTTTCAAAGGACAGATATAAAAGAAACCCAGCTATCTTACAAAGTACACTACTGGTCCAGGTCTTTTCAAACTGGACGTATGGAACATTAAGCATCTCATTTGCTGCAACAATAATAGTGACATGACATCCCGTGCATAACTTAGCACACAGAAAATTAGCGATCATCACCGAGTTGCCTTCAAAAACTCCCTTACTTACAAGTACATTTCCAATGCAACTCAAGCTCCCCAAGGTTGCGCACACACTGACCAACCAGAAGAATAGTCGATAGAGTTCAGTTGGCATCAGCTTTGTGCATGAAAAAAGTATTGTTTGGGGAGCTAAGCACTTAATTATACCCAACTGTTTTGGAAGTACGCTTTCACAACAAAACTTGTGCTTTGGCACAAGAATATTTCGTAAATGCTTACATCCTAAAAACAAATCTAAAGGGAAATTCTCAATAGGGTTAAATCTGATGTCAATTTCAACTAGGCTTGGCATACCTTTAAATCCAACAGATCCGATGGCTTTGATGTCAGAAAAAGATAAATTGAAATAATCGGTAAATGGTAAATATGAAAGCAGTTCATTGTTTACCACTTTAAGGTCTGTATTTGATATGTCTAATCTCATTAGTGAGTGATGAATTTGCTTTCGTGATTTGCCTACTGTGTGTGGCCCGAGAGGATTTCGTGCTAGTAGCAAAACTCTCAGATTTGCTAGCTGTGAAAAAATAGCCATGTCAAGGGATGCCAAATTGTTGTCTGTAAGATCAATGGACTGCACGTTTGGAAGCTTTGTACCAGAAATATTGTTCAGAGAGCAAGAAGATAATTCAAGATACACGAGGTGTACATTTAGAGTAAACTCGTCCAGTGACATTCCTGATCCTGTGGCATCAACATAACGGAGTCGTGAGTATGTATCAGGTGAGAACGCGTTTCTGCACAAGAACGAATAACCTTGACAGAGACAGCTTATAGGACAAGTCGTATCACACAGCATTTCGTCATCACGCTGTGGGCACTGACCCCATCCATCACAGAGATGATCTCCATGCACACACACTCTGGAACTTTGACACCGGTACAGATTCAAACATCGTACACTGTCACAGTCTTGTTCGTCTTCTCCATAAATGCAGTCATAAAACCCATTGCATCGAGTGTAGACAGGGAGACAGTACAACCATTCTGATGTACAACGGTAATGGGTGCCAGGACAAGGCTCTTCTGCTTTCATCCTTTGCTGAATGAAGTAACCCGTACCATCCAGGTTAATGTACAAGCGCTGCTTGTTCTCCCCATCTGTGTCCTGAATGCAGTAGGTACATGACATAGGACTTTGCTGCTGGCAATCCACCTCATCAGAATCATCCACACAATCAGAATACTCATTACAACGTTGGCTGAGTAATACACATTGACCAATGTGACATAGAAAGCCGTTACATGGAGGATGCTCACAGAATGTCTCATCACTGTTGTCTGGACAGTCCTGTCTGAAGTCGCAAACGAAAGTGTAATGTAGTAATGTGAAATCATCATTACAACTGAACATGGTACGTGTACATTTCACATTTCTTCTAAAAATGGCTGATTGTTTCTTCCACCCATCATTGGCATTTTGAAAAGCAAAGGGTTGCGAATAATTTGCTTCCCCACAGTGACTGTCAACATTGCAATGTATAAATGCGTGGGCCACAGGACTGTCTGTACAAATCATCAGTTTCTGCTGAGTGTTTCTAAAGGTGGACAAAGGTGACTGTGAATGCGTGAGCACAACTTGAGAAGGGCTGCGCAGTGACTGTGACTCCATTTCACACAGTACTGCATACCTCGCTGATGAATTAAAGTGATGTTCTCTTAGGCCGCGCGGTGACCATTCACCATATTTAGTTATTGTTGATGGCCTGTACGTATGGGAGTCAACATACCTGAAGTGGTTCAAGTTGTACATTATAGTTTTATCAAACCAGCAACGAAACTTATTGTATGTAAATGGCACAAAGTGCCAGCCTGAATTGTAACCAATAGTTACTTTGAATTTGAAATAGTTCCTTAATAGAAACAGGACGGCTTCTTGTTCTCGTCTACTTTTTACCGACGCCATTCTTTGGCCTCTCTTTCTGCATTTATAATCAACATATGTTAACGCTAAACCTCTATCAAGCGTGATCAGGTTGAAACATTTGTTTCGCGAAGCCACCAAGCCTTGACAGCCAGGACTGCTGAAGGGGCACTGTTCTGTTTCATCCTGCCCATCCTCACACTCTGTCTTCAAATTGCAATGCAGGAACTGCCGGAATTTGAAGTAATGACTTACAGAACAATTGAAAAGTCCACTCGGTACATTATGGGGACGGTCCTTCTCGAAGAAGCCATGAAAATGCAATTTGACGAAATCGTGCACGTTGAAAATGAAGTGAATTCTAATAGATGAGGTAAGAAATACAGAAGCAGGTGTGGAGCGTTCAGTACACACATGTGCTTGGTATTTTTGTGAACTACCGTGTTTTCTGTATATTACTTTGAATGTGTTTCTCTCAGAACAAGTCCGAGGACGATATGACTGAAGAACGCTTACCATGATAACACATTTATAATGTACTTGTAGTTTCTTCTCAAACTCAGTAGGGCTGACCACATATGGAAAAAACATATATCCGGAATACGTTGTTGCATATCGCACGACTAATTCTTTATTATTTTTTATTGCCTGAATATCAATCGCAGTCAATGGATTGTTCAAATTTGCTGTCCACAATAAATTCTTATATGAATCAAGATAAATTTCTTCAAGACTGTCAACATCACATTTGACCTGGACGACTTCAGAATCCGATTCTTCCAAGAAAATTCCCGTTTTCCATTTAGTGACGTCACACCAATATGCCAGCCGTTGGACATGAACACGCACATGCATGTCCCGTGTCACCTTCACGTGCATGTAACAAAATATTGTTGAACCTCCACATACCCCGTATACCACTCCCTGGTTTGCTGGAAACTGTGGTTTTTCATAATTACACGCGGACATATTGACCCGTAGAAATGTGCTTTCTGTGTTGTTCTGTTCCATGAGATACGCCAGCCCTGGGCAAGCACCGCTGATGTTCAGATGTCCAGTGGCGCTGTTTGCTTTGGTGCTCACACCTGCGATATCAGCATGCACACCAGGCCTTACTAGCTGCCAGACACAAACAGGACAATGCATATTGTTGGTATGTTTTGATGTTCTTAGTCGTGTTTGGTTTGGTTTTGGATGCAGATCTGGCAATAACTGTTCTCCTCTCTTACCTGTTGGCTTTTACCATTATCATCGTAGAAACGTTTTGACTTTCATTTTCTCGCCATTAAAAACATTGTTCACCGAGTCATTTTTATATTGGTGGGGCATTGCATTTCTGTGGAGATCCAGCTGAAGACACTGGAACTGTTGGGACATGTTGTCCTCCCTTCCCTCTGTTTGGATCCCCACGGACAGGCTCAAACATTTCCTTTCATATTGGTTACTTCATTTGCTGGTTATTCCCTTTCTGCCACTCCCATGTTCGTGCTGTCTGCCTCCTTCCCTATTCCCTTCTGTAGCTCAGTAAACAGACTCTTAGATTGTGATTCTTCACCTCTGGTTACCAGAATACAGCAGAATCTGTCGTGATGAATGACATGCCGTATATATATATATATATATATATATATATATATATATATATATATATATATATATATATATATATACTGACATAATGTGAGGAACGACTCGGGCCCAGCACGGACAGCTT
>CM065732.1:9183379-9210879 GCA_033310375.1 Conus canariensis
TATCTGGGCGGTTTGTTTGATGTCTGGCTGGGTAGTTTGTATTATGTCTGGCTGGTTTGTATGATGTCTGGATGGCTTGTACGATGTCTAGGTGGGTGGTTTGTTTGATGCCTGGGTGGATGGTTTGTATAATGTCTGGCTGGGTGGTTTGTATGATGTCTGGATGATTTGTATGATGTCTGCCTGGGTGGCTTATATGATGTCTGGGTGCTTTGTATGATGTCTGGATGGTTGTATGTCTGGCTGGCAGGTTTGTATAATGTCAGGCTGGGTCGTTTGTAAATGCCTGGGTGGTTTGTATGATGTTTGGGTGGTGTGTATAATGTTTGGCTGGGTGGTTGGTCATTTGGCGGATTATCCTTGGCTGCTTCTTTGTGTTGTTGATAGATGGCTCAAATGCATGGTGACTTGATGCATTTGCATTGATATTGTATTGATTTTATAACTACCTGATATAAAACGAAAAACGAATCAGCAACCCCATTTGTCGTGATGACATCGTCATCCTCTGGCTATATGACAATGGCAGCAAACGTAAGTCATGAAGGCCCAGAATGGGTGTGGGGATCTATATCTGTTCCACCTGGAAATGTAGTCATGGTGAGTTTCAAAGAAAGCACGTCACATCATACCAATATCACATTATTTCAATGTGTCAGAACATATGATCCGTCCAGCAGTCATTTTAGACAGGTGAAGAGAAAGGTATGGCACAGAGTTAAAGACCCTGTATCCGATGTTGCCCATATTTTAAATGCAAGCAAACTCAGTATTAAGGCTTCCAGGAAAGCCTGCTTAGACAGTTTTTGCTTTCGACTTTTCTTTTCTTACTTTCCTTACAGTGCAACATTTGATATTTTGTCAAGTGGTTTATGGAACTGTTCAGTGAATCAGTATTCCAGTTTTTTTCACCATGTAGATTGTAACTTGAAGACAGAGTGTGAAGATGGACGGGATGAAGCAGAACACTGTCCCTTCAGCAGTCCTGCGTGTCAGGGGATGGTGGCATTGTGTGGACGTTGTTACAAATTCTGTCATCTGTCTGGATATGATAGTGAGAAAATAGACCCAACAAATGAACACTGTCATAGCTTAGAGGGCGTTGTAAGTTTCCCTGTTTGTATCTATGACTGGATTCCTGTGTTTAAAAAAATGACGACAGTACATTTGCACAGATTTACAGGTCACTATGTTGGTGTGATTTCGGGTGATATGTCATTACCTGCCATGTACAGACATGCATTGTTCCACAAAAGACTTGTCCTTCATCATACATTCAACACATCTTCGTATGTGTGGTTTGTTGGGAAGAAGATGTGCTATTATACTAGGCATCATTCCCATCAGCAACATCTCTGTGTGCAATCCTATGACACACGAAGGAAAAGAAAAGTAGTTTGTGAGTTCAAAGCAAACAACACAGATGAGCAGTCACATTATCTGAAACCAATAGTTTTGAATAGAACTCAGGTTGGAACGTTTTGGCGACAAGACTTGATGACAGCCTGCCATGATGGCCAAGTGACGTACACATTCCTTACGTGTGGCTTCCATCAGTTGACAGTGTGTGGCCAACAGCGCACAGCGTGTTATTTTTCCAATCGCTCATCGCATGTAAGTGAACGAGATTCTTCAAATCACCACACCATAATCCCCACATTCACGTGCAGTGATGGCATCATGACATTGTCATACAATCTGGTGTGTAATTTTGTACAAGATTGCCAAGATGAGAGTGATGAATGTATCTGTCAACACCCTGTATGTATTCACACATTTACATGCAATAATGGCCAGTGTCTTTCCTTTGAAAAGGTGTGTGACCAAATACCTCAATGTTGGGATGGTAGGGACGAACAGATTTGCAGATCGTATATACCAAGCCGTGAAAATTGTCCAGTTTTCCCTTCGCCTGGCCTGGTCAGTTTCAATAACATCAGGCAGTTTATCTCAACACCGATGCATTTCAATGAGTCCTGTCCTGACAGTCATTTTCGTTGTCCTGGTGACTTCCGCGACTGCTTACCTGTCTATACACGATGCAATGGGATGTATGATTGTATTGACCAAAAGGACGAAGATGAATGCGGAAACATGATCTGTTCAGGATTCTTCAGGTGCAGAGCATCCACAATCTGTCTACACACTGACCACCTGTGTGATGGCTGGCCTCACTGTCCTATGCGTGATGATGAAATACTGTGTGATACAAGTTGTCCTGTGGGCTGTCTGTGTCAAGGTTACACCTTCGTTTGTCCCCAGCCTTTCTCTGTGGCGATGTTTTCCTGCATTCGCTATTTGGATGCAACCCGTTCTGGAATGACATTGTTTGAAATGAGCCCCACTGTCTATCTTATTCATCTTATTCTTGCCCAGTGTTCGTTGACCCTCTTGTCCAAAATTAGGATGTTAAATGTGAGGTTTCTTGACCTCAGTGCGAACAAGCTGAAGCACATCAACATGACTTCTTTTCTTGGGTTCAGTGTGTTACAGACATTGTCTCTGTCCAATAATCCCCTCACCTCTCTTTCCTCTGACTCCTTATCTGTTGCCCAGCAAAGTGCCCTGACACTGGTTGATCTGTCATCTACATCACTTACTGTGTTGGATACACAGGTCTTCTCTTCCTTTTCTCACATACAGAGTCTGAACTTAACATTTACCGCTATTCATACGATAAGTCGCAATGGATTTCAGTTCACACCACAGTTAACTGAACTCCACATGAATGGTAGCCCAGTGACAAATTACCCACCTGACGTGCTGAAAGATCTTTCCCGTTTGCACGTCGTATCTACACAAAACTATAGATTGTGCTGCAGACAAATGCTCCCAAGTAACTTTCAGAACTCGGCTTGCTATTCCCCCAGAGACGAAATATCTTCGTGTGATGATTTATTACAGTCATGGTCGTACCGTGCGTTTCTGTGGCTGATCGCCTGTCTCACAGTGACTGGCAATGTCTTCTGTTTCTGTGCACGTTTCTTTGTAAGACACATGGCTTCTTCAAGTGGATTCAGTATGTTTGTCCTCAACCTTACGCTAGCTGACTTTTGATGGGCATCTATATTTCAATCATTGGAGCAGCTGATGAACATTACCGTGGCAGGTATCTTCATTATGATGACACATGGAAAAGCAGTGTGACCTGTAAGGTGGCTGGTTTTCTGGCTCTGCTGTCCAGTGAGGTGTCAGCTCTGATAATCTGGCTGATCACACTGGACCGTTTTCTAGTCCTTCACTTTCCATTCAGCACCTTGCGATTTGACAGAATATCAGCAGCTGTAGCCTGTCTTTGGATTTGGTTTGTGGGCTGGTCACTGGCATCATTGCCATTGCTCCCTATAACGTCTCACTGGGAGTTTTATAATCAGACAGGTATTTGTGTTCCTCTGCCCATCACCAGGCAAGACTTCAAAGGGAGAACATATTCTTTCAGTGTAATGATCATTCTTAACTTTGCTTTGTTTTTATTTATTTCTGTTGGCCAGGTCTGCATCTACTGGTCAATACAGAAAAACACATTGAAAATGAACACTACAAAAGTGTCACGGGACATGGCCATAGCCCAGAGATTAATCACTGTTGCAGTATCAGATTTCATGTGCTGGTTTCCAATTGGACTTTGTGGGATCTTAGCATCAGCTGGTATTCCCATTTCTGGGGAGGTCAACGTGGCACTTGCTATGTTCATATTACCTTTGAACTCAGCTATTAATCCTTTCATGTACACCTTCAATACACTGGCAGAAAAACGCAGGAGATCAAAAAAAGATAAGCTTCTACAATGGATGGAAACTCATTTTAATACTACCGTCACATAGAAGTTGAGTCATGGGCAGATATTATATTGTGGTCGGGTGTGATGTGGTGGTTTGTAGCCATACAACACTGTGCTTTTAGGTCATTTAGTGATATATGGGGAAGAATAAAGTGCATTCAGTTCATTGATATATCTATGGATTTATGTGTTCATTTTCATATGTGCAGCAAGATATAACACCACGATCTATGGATAGACAGGACACAGAGAAGATAAAGCACTGTAGGTAGACTTCATGTAACGATCTGCAGAAGCATGTAACATTGTGAACGGATGTCACGGAACGGTCAATGGGAAAATGAAACACTGTGTTCAGATGTCATGCAATGATTCATGAAAACACACATGACACCGTGACCAGATGTCTCGTACTTGTCCATGGGAAGATATAACACCAGGAACAAACTCATTTGATGGTCCTAGGCAAAATATATCACTGTAATCAGGTATCATTTAATGGTCTATGACAATAATTAGCACTGCTGTTGGATGTCACTGAATGTTCTATGGGAAGATAGACTATTTTGATCAAAGATCATGTAACGGTCTATAGCAAAATATAACATTACGATCAGATATTATCTAAATGTCCACAGGTCGATATGACACTGTGTCGGATATCATTTAGTGTGGATGGTACTGTGTCACATGTCACATGGTGTTATGTGGGAAGATGTAACACAGTGTCAGCTCTCATGTGGTGCTCTATTGGCAGATATAACACTGTGTCAGATGTTGTATAGTGTTCTCTCTGTGGATATAACACCGTGTCAGGCACCATATGGTTGCCTATGCCAGCTGTAACAACGTTGTCAGACGTCGTGTACTGTTCTATGGGTAGGTGTAACAGCGTGTCAGAAGCCATGTGGTTGTCTGTGTTTAGCTGTAACACTTTGGTTAATGTCATTTGTGTTCAAGATCCCTCGAAGTCGGAGTGTGGCTGCCCACGTAGCGGAGTAAACAAAAACGGTCACACACGTAATGTTCTCATCCCCAGCTGATGCATTTGTACCATAGTGTTCAAGTACTTTGGCTGTTCGGATGATCCCTGGAGTCTTTTAGCCAGGGTACGACAACAACAACAACAACATTTAGTGCTCTCTCTATCGATATAACACTGTGTCCGAGGTTATGTACTGTTCTATTGATAGATGTAGCACCGTCTCAGACGGCAGATGGTTGTCTGTGTTTAGCTATAACACTGTGTCACACGTCATGTAGTTGTTCATAGAAAGGTGAACGTTATGATCCTCAAATACACTGCAGCACTGAGGGCAGTCATGGCAGGATTAGCAGGTGTGTTACGCAGTGGTTTAGTGGCAGGCATAACACCAAGATAGCTGTGTCAGGTAGTATTTTAGTGACAGACATAACACCATGATAGCTGTGTCACGTGGTATTTTAGTGACAGACATAACACCATGATAGCTGTGTCACGTAGTACTTTAGTGGCAGGCATAACACCATGATAGCTGTGTCACGTAGTATTTCAGTGACAGACATGACACCATGATAGCTGTGTGACGTAGTATTTCAGTGACAGACATGACACCATGATAGCTGCGTCACGCAGTACTTTAGTGACAGACATAACACCATGATAGCTGTGTCCCGTAGTACTTTAGTGACAGACATAACACCATGATAGTTGTGTACCGTAGTATTTCAGTGACAGACATGACACCATGATAGCTGCGTCACGCAGTACTTTAGTGACAGACATAACACCATGATAGCTGTGTCAGACATAACACCATGATAGCTGTGTCACATAGTATTTCAGTGACAGACATAACACCATGATACCTGTGTCACGTGGTACTTTAGTGACAGATATGACAGCATGACAACTGTGTCACATAGTATTTTAGTAACAGACATAACACCATCATAGCTGTGTCACGTAGTACTTTAGTGACAGACACAACACCATCATAGCTGCGTCATGTAGTACTTTAGTGGCATGCATAGCACCATGATAGCTGCGTCACGTAGTACTTTAGTGACAGACATAACAGCATGACACCTGTGTCACGTAGTATTTTAGTGACAGACATAACACCATCATAGCTGTGTCACGTAGTACTTTATTGACAGACATAACACCATGATAGCTGCGTCACGTAGTACTTTAGTGACAGACATAACACCATGATAGCTGCGTCACGTAGTATTTTAGTGACAGACATAACACCATGATAGCTGTGTCACGTAGCACTTTAGTGACAGACATAACACCATGATAGCTGTGTCACATACTACTTTAGTGACAGACATAACACCAAGATAGCTGTGTCACGTAGTATTTTAGTGACAGACATAACACCATGATAGCTGTGTCACGTAGCACTTTAGTGACAGACATAACACCATGACAGCTGTGTCACATACTACTTTAGTGACAGACATAACACCAAGATAGCTGTGTCACGTAGTAGTTTAGTGGCATGCATAAAAACCATGGTAGCTGCGTCACTTAGCATGACAGACATAATACCATGACACCTGTGTCACATAGTATTTTAGTGGTAGACATAATACCATGACACCTGTGTCACATGGTATTTCAGTTTCAGACATAGCACCATGAGAGCTGCGTCACACAATGGTTTAGTGGCAGACATGACACTGTCATCAGCTGTATTAAGAAATGGTCTATGTGCAGACATGACACTGTCATCAGCTGTATTAAGAAATGGTCTATGGGCAAACATGACACTGTCATCTGCTGTATTAAGAAATGGTCTATGGGCAGACATGACACAGTAATCAGCTGTATGAAGAAATGGTCTATGTGCAGACATGACACTGTCATCAGCTGTATGAAGAAATGGTCTATGTGCAGACATGACACTGTCATCAGCTGTATTAAGAAATGGTCTATGTGCAGACATGACACTGTCATCAGCTGTATTAAGAAATGGTCTATGTGTAGACATGACACAGTAATCAGCTGTATGAAGAAATGGTCTATGGGCAAACATGACACAGTAATCAGCTGTATTAAGAAATGGTCTATGGGCAGACATGACACTGTCATCAGCTGTATTAAGAAATGGTCTATGTGCAGACATGACACTGTCATCAGCTGTATTAAGATATGGTCTATGTGTAGACATGACACAGTAATCAGCTGTATTAAGAAATGGTCTATGGACAAACATGACACAGTATTCAGCTGTATTAAGAAATGGTCTATGTTCAGACATGACACAATTATCAACTGTATTAAGAAATGGTCTATGTGCAGACATGACACAGTAATCAGCTGTATGAAGAAATGGTCTATGTGCAGACATGACACAGTAATCAGCTGTATTAAGAAATGGTATATGTGCAGACATGACACTGTCATCTGCTGTATTAAGAAATGGTCTATGTGCAGACATGACATAGTAATCAGCTGTATTAAGAAATGGTCTATGGACAAACATGACACAGTAATCAGCTGTATTAAGAAATGGTCTATGTGCAGACATGACACTGTCATCAGCTGTATGAAGAAATGGTCTATGTGCAAACATGACACTGTCATCAGCTGTATTAAGAAATGGTCTATGTGCAGACATGACACTGTCATCAGCTGTATTAAGAAATGGTCTATGTGTAGACATGACACAGTAATCAGCTGTATTAAGAAATGGTCTACGGGCAGACATGACACTATGATCAGCATTGTCAGCATTAGCCTATGTGTAGACATGACATTACAGTCAGCTGTATTACGCAATGGTCTATAGGCTGATATGACAATATGATCTGCTGTCTGACGCAGTTAATGGTAGAATAACATTGCAATCAGCTGTGTCACGCAGTTATTGGTAGAAATAAGATTGCAATCAGCTGTGTCACGCAGTTAATGGTAGAAATAAAATTGCAATCAGCTGTGTCACGCAGTTAATGGTAGAAATAACATAGCAGCTTCTTTTTTCTCTCTCTCTCTCTTCGTGACCGTTTAACGCGGATAAGAGCAAAATGTCTTCCGTCCAGCCCGTTTTTCTCAAAAATCGGGACATTCCGGACTCGGCGGAAAACCGCGTAACAGGACTGGAGCTGTGTCTGGCTGCGGAGCGTACGGCAGGCAGTGGCAGCATCGTTGGTGCCCAGGACATCAGAGGCCTTTGGAGGATCTACCCAGCGACCAGACAGGCAAGGAACGATCTTCTGGTCAAAGGTATGACTGTCCGGAATACTCTGATCCAATTAGCCAACACCAATCCGTTTATTCTGAGAGAGGATTCCGGGGAAGAAAAACCTGCTACGAAGGTGTGGGTGGCAGACATCCCTATGTCGGTAGCCAACAGTGAAATAGAACACTCCTTAACTAAAATTGGATGTGAACTCCGACCTGATATAAAAATGGAACGACACAGGGATGCAGACAATAAACTTACTCGTTTCGAAACGGGGAGAAGATTCGTCTTCATAACCCTCCCCGCTAACCCTCTAGAAAAAAACATTAAAAATATGTCCATTTACTGCCAAAATTTTCCACAAAGAACAGAAAAATGTTATGAAGTCCTTTGTTTGCTCAAACTGTCTACAGCCTAACCACCATGTGTCTGTGTGTGTGTGAATGAGGTTGTGTGTCGTGAGTGCAAGGAACCAGGGCATAAGAGAGATGTCCGCTGTAAAGGCCGGCCAGACAGTCAGGTCAGAGACAAGGAGAGTTTACCTCCTACTGGTTCTCCTCAGACTTCTCAACCAGGCCACTCCGGAAGCAAGATTTCCGACCCATCCTCCACCTCTCCTGCCTCCAAATCAATTGGTAAGGGGAGACACACGCGGCGGGAAAGGTAAGCCCGTTGCCAGTGACAAAAAAAGTCAAAGAGAAAAGTCTGATCGAGGGCGGGCGGTTTCTAAACGCCAAACAACCCTGCATTCTAGTATGGGCCCCCACTCAGACAATAGGAACCGCTCAGAAACTCCAAAGCGCCAGCGATGTCGTGAGCAGGACAGCCCTTCAGCACCAAGAGAAAAACAGGTTAAATGTGATGCAGACACTGAAGAGGAAAGATCAGATGTTTCCGATTACGAAAAATAACCCGCTTGAATGTCAGTGTCATTTTTGATGACGTGTCGGCGTTTAGGCTTACTGTGTATTTTGGTCTTTTGTCTGTCCATTTGTCTGCCTGCCTGTTTGCTGCCTGTCTGTCAACCCACCCACCCCCACCCCTCCCACGCCCCAACAATCCTCCATCCACCCCCCCCCCCCCCACCCCTTTTTTTTTTTTTTCTCTGATAGAAATGCTTTGTTGACTTTTGTGAGAGCTCAGTGCTTCGTTTTAGTCATTCATTTATCTTTCTTGGTAGATAATGGAAAAGTTTAGAATTTGTTCTTTGAACTGCCGGGGACTAAAAAATAAAATGAAGCGTAATAGTTTGTTCAAATACTTTAAAAATCAAAAGTTTGATGTCATATGTTTGCAAGAAACTCATTTTGTAGAAAAGGAAAAATCGCAATGGGAAAAAGAATGGGGTGGAAGGATTTTTGCAAAAGAGGGTACGTCCCGAAGAAAGGGCGAAGTTATATTGGTCTCCAAGTATGTCAATGATGACACTGAACTTGTTTTAACAGAGGATCGCACTGTTGCAATTAATATTAAATTTGAGCAAATCCTGATCACCATTGTAAATGTGTATGCGCCTAACGATTCTATGGACAAAAGGCGTTTCTTCCACAACCTATATGTGAAGCTGCAAGATTTGGAAGCTGGAAATATCATTTTATGTGGTGATTTCAACTGTGTCTTAAACAACAAGCATGATGATATATCCGGAAATCCTTTCAATGAGGTAGAAGTTGAAGCTTTCAAGACCTGTGCACGTGAGCTCTCTTTGACAGATGTATGGAGGGTGTTCCATGAGAATGATAAAGAATATACCTGGAACCGCTTTCATCCTTTTATCGCTCGTCGTTTAGATTATTGCTTTGCTTCAGAAGATATTATTTCCTTTATTGCGTCATGCGAACATTATACAGTCTCTAATTCGGATCATAAAGCTGTAGTCACAGAACTAGAAAACAGCAAGTTCATAAGAGGTCCAGGGTATTGGAGATGTAATAATAGCTACCTCAGACATGAAAGTTTTGTAAAAAATGTGAATGCGTTAATAGATCATTGTGTAAATAATAAGGAACTTATAAATTCTGTTGATAAATGGGAACTTACGAAATCCGAAATACGTAATTATTGTGTTGATTTTGGCAAACGATTAGCTTGTTGTCGAAGAAACGAACAGTTAGACCTGCGAAAACAACTTCATGACATCGAATTTCGCATAACAAAAGACCCTGGAAATGCACGCTTATAGAATGATTTATTAAGTACTAAACATAAACTAGAACTACTAGACATGCAAAAAACGAGAGGAGCCCAAATTAGATCAAGAGTGAAATGGATTGAAGAAGGAGAAAAAAACACCAAATATTTTTGTAACCTTGAAAAAGTAAGGAAAAGAAAAAATGTGATTACTCGTCTTGTATCAGATTCTGGGTTTACTACCACTGACCAGACCAAAATAATGAAAGAAGAGGTTACCTTCTATAGAAATCTTTACAATCAAAAGACTGACGTTGCAAATGTGACTGAAGCTACGGACGACTTTATTGCTGGAGAAGATATTCCTCGCCTTAGTGACACTGACTCCAACTCATGTGAAGGTCTTGTCACTGTCAATGAAACATCGTGCGCTTTACAAAGCATGAAAAATGGATCAACGCCAGGTATGGACGAATTACTGTTGAATTCATGAAATTTTTCTGGCCTAAATTAAAAGATATTGTAACCGCCTCTTTCAATGAATCCTTTCAGAAAGATGAGCTGTCTTATACTCAATACCAAGGTGTGATAACACTAATTCATAAAGGCAAAGAACTGGATAAAGAACATCTAACAAACTGGAGACCTATTACCTTAACAAACACTGACTATAAAATTCTAGCTAAAGTTATGGCACAGAGACTAAGTGGTGTTATACAACATCTGGTCAGCGAAGACCAGGTTGGTTACATTAAAGGTCGAAATATATCCACAGTCATTCGTACAATTGACGATGCAATCAATTACGTAAACAAAACAGGTGAATCAGGTTTTATATTAGCGCTTGATTATTCAAAAGCATTTGATTCCATAACAAAAAGTACTTATTGAAAGCATTCGATGTTTTTGGATTTGGTCCCGATTTTAAGAAATGGATTCGAATTATGTTAAAAAAAAAAAAAAGGCTGTGAATCACATAAATCATGGGGGCTGGATTTCGGAGAGCTTTGATGTTAATTGTGGTATTAGACAAGGATGTCCGTTTTCCCCTTTAGCCTTCGTTTTGGCTGTAGAACTGCTAGCTATTAAGATTAGAAATAGTGGCATTGAAGGAATACAGATACGAAATGAAACAAACGCATGCATCAAAATTCAACAGATGGCTGACGACACAACCCTTTTTTTAAAACACCAGAATGATATAACAACGGCAACAAATATTCTCAGACAATTTGCATGTTTCTCTGGCTTGAAACTAAACATACGCAAAACTAAAGTCTTGGCAATACGTGATGCTGATGAAAGAGTTCTTAACATACCCTTTGAAATAGTGAACAAAATAAAAATCTTAGGAATATCCTTTGCAAAAGACAAAATGGCCAAAGAAATAGAAGACAATTGGAAAAGTAGGCTGAAAACTCTAACAGCTATGATAAAAGAATGGAGTAAGAGAGACCTTAGCATACATGATAAAATAGTGATCATAAAGACATTTTTGACCAGCCAATTTATTTATGTTATGCAGTCGGTTGGACTGCCAAGGGGAATACTGATTAAAGTTAATACAATTTTATATAAATTCCTTTGGCAAAGGACACACAGTAACAGAAAAGCCTTTGAAAAGATTAAAAGAAAGGTCATGAAAGCAGATTATAAAGAAGGAGGGTTAAGAATTGTTGACATGATTGAATTGCAAAATACCTTCAACCTGCAGTGGATTGGACGATTATACAACAAAAGAACTGAGACATGGTGCCTCATTCCTTTTGGGCACTTGAAAAGAATAGCCTCAGCTGAGGAAATATTTGAAATAAACTGTTCTCCTAAAGATATACCAGGGATCTCTACAATCGAAAATAATTTTTTGAAAGAAGTTCTATTAACTTACCTAGATAACAAAACTAAAGTAGAAAGCGATAGTGTGCTTGCAAAATATATTGGTACACAATGTCTCTTTTATAATAAGTTAATCAAATATAACAATAAGGTCCTCAATTTTGAGAAATGGCGAGAGAAAGGCCTCATTACAATAAAGGATATTATTAAAACGCAGGAAAGGCGTTTTTTAACTTTAGTGGAAGTACAAGACCTATTTAACCAAAACAGGGCAATAACCATGTTTCAATACAATGCTCTACTAAATGCCATACCACAAACTTGGATCGACTTGATAAAAGATAGGAATAGACGATTTGAAATGGAGAATCATGGTACCTCTGATGCAAATCATTTCTATGCTAAAACAAAACAAATTAAAGTATATCTGTTGAAAAAGAGTAACAACAAACCGTTAACTCCACACGCCGTAGATTTTTGGAGCAGAAAACTGAACATTGAATTGAGTGAAAAGATGTGGCTTACGCCAAGACTGGCAACAAAAGAAATACGCTTACGTGAGCTGCAATGGAAATTGTTACATAATATTTATCCCACAAATATTATGCTACAAAAAATGGGCGTGTGCCAATCTATTTCATGTGATTATTGTCCGGACACTGTGGATACCATTGAGCACTTTTTTTTTAATGTCCATCAGTGAGACAGTTTTGGTTAGAAATTGAAAATATTATTTTCTCCAAGGTAGGCATGAAATTGCATTTGTCTGTAACAGACGTGCTGTTCGGGATATATGAAAAGAAATCTGCACATAATTATATGTGCATCAATAACATTTTGCTAGTGGGTAAAATGTGCATAAGCAAGATTAAAAAGACAAAGTCATCGATACCATATGAAGTGGTTTTTGAGCAGGAGGCACAGTTAAGGAAGTTAATATAACACGCACGCAGGCACGCACGCATGCACGCTCGCGCGCACGCACACACGCACGCGCACACACACGCGCGCACTCACACACACACACACACACACACACACACACACACACACACACACACACAAGAGCATAAATATCGTGCCGCTCCAGCTCTCCTTTTCACACAAACAATAGCAGACACTGTAAAAAGCAGGCACCCACACACTATTTTGTGCTCAATCGCAATTGTGCATGATCTGTCTTTTTAGTTAACGAATAATTCATGTTCATGAGCGCTTTGTAATGTTTCTAACGGCTTTGTAGAAAATGTGAACTTTATCTTTTACAAATAGTGTTATCACACACGCACGCACGCACGCACACGCACACACAAACAGTGGATGTGGGATATGAGGGAAGGGAGGGAGGGGAGGGCAAGTGTGTGTTTAATTCAATTAAAAGTATACTATGCAGCAAACAGAGCAGAATGAAAGTGTCAATGCACCACACATCAGTACATGAATAAACCCAGACGCTTTGTATCAAACGCCAAAACATTAAGATCCGCAATGGAATGTCCATTACTTTAAAAAAAAAAAAAAAAAAAAAGCACACACACACACACACACACACACACACACACACACACACACACACACACACACACAGGCGATGCATGGTGAGTATGAGTCAATATATCAGAGGGGGAAAAGAAAATGAATGACAACAGGAAAAAATAGGAGGATAGAAATTCTCTCTCTCTCTCTCTCTCTCTCTCTCTGTATCTCTCTCAGTCAGTCTCTCTCTCTCTCTCTCTCTTCTCTCTCTCTCTCTCTCTCTCTCTCTCTCTCTCTCTCTCTCTCTCATGGATACTGATTCTCTCGCTGCAAGGATGTCCTCGTGTCTCCCTTGTGGTCTCTCTTTTTCACTATATGGATAGCCTTCGGGGAGAATAGGCCGGTTTGCGAGACGAGCTGTGCGCTCTCTCTCTCTCTCTCTCTCTCTCTCTCTCTCTCTCTCTCTCTCTCTCTCTCTCTCTCTCTCTCTCTCTCTCTCTTTGTTCCTCCTTCTCTCCTTCGCGCACTTCTGGTATCATCCTTGCATACTTATTTTCGTCTTTCGTTTCAAGGATGGTTCCCGGAAGATGTCCGGGCCTCTCTCTCTCTCTCTCTCCTCTCTCTCTCCTCTCTCTCTCTCTCTCTCTCTCTCTCTCTCTCTCTCTCTCTCTCTTTTAATCTTTTATTTTTTTATATAACCCTTGTATCTTTTTGTGAAACACAGTGTGAAAGTGTCACTGCACCAAACACTAGTACAAAAATAAACCCTGACGCGCTGTAACAAACGCCAAAACATTAAAACCAGCAAATTAATGTCCATTGATTGCAATACATCATACAGACCCGCATGGTGCGTGAGAGTTGAAGGGAAGAAAAAAATAAAAAGAAAGAAAGAAAAAAAAAAAGGACCGCCTTTACAAAAAAAGAGCCAAAAATAAAGGAAGAAAAGTGAAAAAGAAAAAGAAAAAGAAATCAAACAAAAAAGAAACAAAGAATGAAAAAATAAAAGAAAAAAAATAGTAAAGGCGGGGTGTTGGAGGGGAAAAAAAAGAGAAGAAATAACATAGCAATCAGCTGTGTCACGCAGTTAATGGTAGAAATAAGATTGCAATCAGCTGTGTCACGCAGTTAATGGTAGAAATAACATAGCAATCAGCTGTGTCACGCAGTTAATGGTAGAAATAAGATTGCAATCAGCTGTGTCACGCAGTTAATGGTAGAAATAAGATTGCAGTCAGCTGTGTCACGCAGTTAATGGTAGAAATAACATAGCAATCAGCTGTGTCACGCAGTTAATGGTAGAAATAACATTGCAATCAGCTGTGTTACGCTGTTAATGGTAGAAATAAGATTTCAGTCAGCTGTGTCACGCAGTTAATTGTAGAAATAACATGGCAATCAGCTGTGTCCCGCAGTTAGTGGTAGAAATAACATAGCAATCAGCTGTGTCACGCAATTAATGGTAGAAATAACATTGCAATCAGCTGTGTCACGCAGTTAATGGTAGAAATAACATTGCAGTCAACTGTGTCACGCAGTAAATGGTAGAAATACAATTGAAGTCAGATGTGTAATGCAATGGTCTTTGGATATGACACTTTGATCAGCTGTGTCGTGCAATGGTCTACGGACAGATATAACTATGATTAGCAGTGTCATGTACAAGTCTACAGATAGATATAACACTACGATCATGTAATATTGATAGGTAGACACAACACTATGATCATGTCACATTGACAGGTAGACACAACACTATGATCATGTCACATTGACAGGTAGACATGACACTATGATCATGTCACACTGATCGCTATATATGACACTATGATCACGTCACATTGATCGCTATATATGACACTATGATCATGTCACACTGATCGCTATATATGACACTATGATCATGTCACACTGATCGCTATATATGACACTATGATCATGTCACACTGATCGGTATATATGACACTATGATCATGTCACATTGATCGGTATATATGACACTATGGTCATGTCACATTGATCGGTATATATGACACTATGATCATGTCACATTGATCGCTATATATGACACTATGATCATGTCACACTGATCGGTATATATGACACTATGATCATGTCACGTTGATAGGTAAGCATGACACTATCATCGTGTCACATTGATATATATATATATATATATATATATATATATATATATATATATACAGAGAGAGAGAGAGAGAGAGAGAGAGAGAGAGAGAGAGAGATGTATGACACTATGGTCATGTCACATTGATAGGTAGACATAACACTATTATCATGTCACACTGATAGGTAGGCATGGCACTGTCATCAGTTGTCTCGTGCAATGATCTATGGGCTGACCACCACTGTGATCATCTGTCATGCACTGGTCTATAGGCAGACATAACACTATGGTCAATTGTGTCAAACAATGGTCTATGCTATGGGTAGACATAACACTGTAATCATCTTTGTCACGTCAAGATCCATCAGCAGACATGACACCACGATCAGCTCTGTCACACAGTGGTCTGTGAGTAGACATAACACTATGACCAGCTGTGTCATGCAACGGTCCATGGATAGACAGTACACTATGATCAGCTGTGTCATGCAATGGTCCATGGATAGACAGTACACTATGATCAGCTGTGTCACGCAACGGTCCATGGATAAACAGTACACTATGATCAGCTGTGTCATGCAATGGTCCATGGATAGACAGTACACTATGATCAGGTGTGTCATACAATGGTCCACAGATAAACAGTACACTATGATCAGCTGTGTCACGCAATGGTCCACAGATAGACAGTACACTATGATCAGCTGTGTCAAACAATGGTCCACAGATAAACAGTACACTATGATCAGCTGTGCCACGCAATGGTCCATGGCTAGACAGTACACTATGATCAGCTTGTGTCATGCAATGGTCCATGGCTAGACAGTACGCTACGATCAGCTGTGTCATGCAATTGCAGATGCAGTCTTCACCCCTGCACACCGAGTGCCAGTTGCAGTCTTAATAACAATGATGATAATGATTATTTATGGCGCTTAATCTTACATCATAAGCCCTAAGCGCTTACAAATACATCAAAGGTTAAAGAAAACATAAATGAAACCAATAGAAAGATGAATATTGCAGTAAGTACCATGCATCTACAAACAAAGGTGCATATTGACACCCACCCACGCACACACACACACACACACACACACACACACGCGCGCGCACACACACACACACCTATTAGTCACAGAATCAATTTGATGGGCAAGGGAAGGGGAAGAAAGAGCTGTTATTGATAGGTGAAGAGGGTTGTATTAAGAGATGCCTTGAAGGAAGACAGAGAGTTTGAACTACGCAAAGATATTATTGTCTTCAATCATGGACACTGACTGCCAGTCGCAGGCTAGACTGAACAGCTCGGGCTGTCTAACCGTACTTTTGACAAGGTCCTCCTCATGCGATATCTTGGCAAGCGGAGTGATCCATTAAGAAATCCCAGGGATCCACGTCTGTTCAAGCCATGACTTAGCACACCTAGCGAGTCATTGTAGATAGCGCCAAGTCTGGCCCAGTCCCCATCAGCAACGTCCCACAGGGTATAGTTCTAGGCCCCTTGCTGTTCTTAATCCCTATTTACGATCTGCCAGACAAGTTCATCACCCATCACAAGACTGTTGATGACGATAGGGGGGGGAGGGGGGGGGGGGCATGGAATTAGGGGTGCACTATTTTCTCCTGTTCATGTCAAGGTGGAAACACACATGGGGCATGGAGTTAGGAGTGCAGTATTTTCTCATGTTCCTGTCAAAGTGGGAACACACGTGGCGTTAGGAGTGCAGTATTTTGTCCTGTCCATGTCAAAGTGTGTGTGTGGGGGGGGGGGGGGGGGGGGGGGGGGGGGGGGGGGGGGGGGGGGGGGGGGGGGGGGGGGGGGAGAGGGGGGAGGGGGAGGGGAAGGGGATAGAGTTAGGGTGCAGCATTTTGTCCTGTTCCTGTCAAACTGGGAGCACATGGGGCATGCCACAAAGCTACACATAGCAGCGCGCAAAACACCGCGTTCAGCAAATGTAGCCTTAAATAAGAGCCATACGCCAACAGCACGTAAATCGTCCCTCAACCGGACAGTGCATAGCAGCCCACAGACCAGTACGTTGCAGGATCTTCCAACATTTAGCAAACACATCCTTCATTAAGACCCATACGCCAAAAGCACGTAAATCTCCCCCTCATTCCTTCAGCGCATGGCAACTCAAGGGAGAGAACCGACAAAATCACTTGACGGTCGATCCCCCTACTAAGGTAGTCTCCCTTGCCCAAATGGTTGCTGGCAATCCTGGAGTTTGGGGCCTCCTGTTTTAAAAGCCACAAAGGTTGAAGTCGTGGATTTCGATCTGGTGACGACCCATCGATAAAGGGCATCCATACAATAGGATGTTGGTGTCATAATCTGTGTGCTGGAAAGAAGTGAACAATGAAATCAAGGGAGCTCAAAACTTGCGTATGTACCCACCTCTTCCCCTCTGTCCGCAGCCCATCTCAGAACAGAGACACTGTTAGTTCCCCAGACATTGTTCCTAAACAAGGACTACATGGACACTAGGCTGGCAATTACAAGTGTGTAACTTAAACGCTGATACACAAGTTCAGAAACACAGACAGGCACCACACACACACACACACACACACACACACACACACACACACACACACACACGCGCGCCTCTTATTTTATTTTATTTTTTAAATCTATTTATTTACTTATTTATGTGTTATTTATCTACTGATTTATTTTTATTTAGTCCTTTTTGGGTCACACATATATTCTCTTTTGTTCATACTGAAGATTAGATCATTCAAGAATCGAATGATACAGTGACGGATTTGACTAAAACTTTGTACATGTTTCATTTCCAATAACGTTCTACATGCTAACTCTGGTAACAATGCAATAAAAGTCCGCAGTGTGGCTGCGCGTTTAGCAGTGCACACTTGCTCAGATGAACTTTGCAACTATAGAGATAACACTTCAAGCTGTCTCTGTGTATATTTTGCCTTACAGCAATAGATAAGCTCCTTGTCTGTCACAAAATCATGATAACAATGTGACAAAAATACGACAACGCAAACATTTCTGAGTCACCAGCAGCTGAAAGGTCACCCACAGTGGCGTACAAATACATATATACATATATGATTACATAATTACATACATAATTACATACATGATTATGTACACACAAACATGCATCTAATTGATCCGCACTCCTAAAAGTATTTTGCAGTGGTTCCGCTTGGTTGATTCCTTTTCTTTCTTTCTTTCTTTTTTTTTTCTTTTTTTTTTTAGGTAACTTTATTATTGGTGGGGTTTTTGTTTGGTTGGTTGTTTTTGTTTTTTGATTACTGGTTGGTTGGTTTTTCTTTGATTGTTTATTTTTGGTTTTTAAAGTTTGTGGTGACATGTACTATTTTCCTTGCGAAGAAGCTGACAGCTGAGGGAGTCCATTTTCCTGCAGAGGCTAGCGGTGGGCCCTCAGAAGAATGACAGCCTGTACAACTCTGAACTCTGTGTGTGTGTGTGTGTGTGTGTGTGTGTGTGTGTGTGTGTGTGTGTGTGTGTGTGTATGTGTGTGTGTGTGTGTGTGTGTGTGTGTGTGTGTGTGTGTGTGTGTGTGTGTGTGCGTGCGTGCGTGCGTGCGTGCGTGGACTTCTCAGCTCGTTGGCTCCTGCATCTTCATCTTGATATGGCGCAAAAGTTTCCGACGAAAGTTCTGTGAAAATGGAAGTACTCCAGGAACAAGATAACAACTGAATCTGTGATCAGTTCATGTCACCCCGGTCTGTGTCAGCATTGGACAAAGGTCCGGTTGGAAGGGTGGTCCGTTGTGTTGGTTGGAGTCAATCATGCGGAATGTGTGTCGGGCGTAAGTTGAACCAGGTCTCCAAACACGAACCCGGGCTGGTTATATCTGAACCTCCTACATCAACGTTTGCTCGACGATCTTGTAAGTTGCATGCGAGTTCTTGGAACACGGTCAGTACAGCTGAATGGAAGGACAGGCCTTGATTAAAAGAGTAATTGTATGCGTGGCTCGTCTTTGCTTCTAATGGTAACACGAAACATAACTGCTTGGAAATGCTGGAAACCGCAAGTTGCCGCGTTCGATCAGCACCCGGTGACACAATTGTTGACTGAGTTGTCTACCTTTAGACTGGCGAATAATGAACCCAGGGTGCTTGTCATAATGCACTATCATGTAGTTCTGTACACAAACATCATATGGAGCAAAACCAGCAAAGAATATCAGAACACGTTTTCGTCATCAATAAATGTTTAAATTTCTAGTGTGCTGCCACAGTTTATACAGAAAAAGTGAAACCAAGTAAAATTAATTTCCAATGCTGGTTAACGCGTATGAATTCGTAGTATAATATTTTGCGTACTACTTTAATGTAGGCAAGATGGCGGCTTTAATATCGGGTGGTGATACTCCCAAATCAACGAAGTTTGTGATGGGTTGTGACTTTAGAATAATTTCAGACCAAATTGTTTAGACCTTCAGAAATAGTTGAAGGTGGCTGTGCATCAATTTTTCAGATACTGCGTTGGTATTTACTGAAAATTGACTATTGATCCTCTTGCAATACGGAACTGCACATCAAATGAACACGATCTAATGCCCGTGTCTGCATTGTAGAACAACGAGCAGAATCCGCTTGTAAGTATACCATAATCTTGCAGTTTTAAATAAATTTCGATGTAGTTTACATAGTCTTTGTCGGTAATATATAATTCGCCCATGATCTTGAGAACAGTGACGAGCATTGACTGATGAATCATCGTTGCACAGCACGGGCAGTGCCATAGCAGACGTCACTTCTGGCTTGGGCAAACCGGAGCGGCCCCCTTATTTTGAGACACTGGATTAAAAACTGTCTGTGACAATTATTTGGTAAAATATCTCCTTTCATTGAAAGACACTGCAGCGATCGACATAGCAATGCCTTCATACTGAAGAATAGTTCTAATTCAGTGGATTGATTCACATTTTTGTCTTGTTGTTGAGTTCTCGATTGACGTCCCCTGTCGCGGGTTCGGAAACACAGGAGATCGGCTACTGTTTTGTCCCAAAAGACGGTTCAGGAGCGCAGAGAGCACACAATACTAATTGAATGTAGCTTACATATGTAGGCCTGCTTTCGTTACATTTTCAGGCTTGATCCAGATGGCTGTGTTTTGGTGAAATGCACAGAGGGAGCTGGGGCCGAGGAGAAGGGGGATGTATTGTGTTGTGCGGCTGTACATTTCCTTATAGTTTCTGATTTGGTTGGTTAGTTGGTTGGTTTTGTGCAGTCCCTCAAGTTTCAACCAGTGTTTGGTCACTTTTAGCTTGGCACTCAGATCCAGAAAAATGTTTCCCACACATGGAAGTGCACTAGATATGTGTCTTTTGTGCGTAGGTGTTTTATATTTGACTGTAAGTGTAATATTAGAGGTGTTTAGTGATTACCATTCAAGTCAACCGTTGGTTTGTGCTTGCTAATGTGTATGTTTGCTGTATAAGTCAAGCATATATGTGTGTTTGCTTCTGCATGCATGCGTGTGTGCTTGAGCGCTCTCTGAGCCTCTGTGTATATGTCGGAGAATGTCAGCATCCTTGTGCATGCCTGTGTGAGTATGTGTGTGTGTGTGTGTGTGTATTTGTGTGTGTGTATGTGTGTGTGAATGTGGATCTGGATTGATGTGTTGCAGGAAGCAATCAGGTTATCTTTGCCATTAAACATCAGAATTGTGTGAGGTTGGGTGTATGTAAAATTTTCATCTCGGTTTTGTGATATGTCTGTGTAGCTTTCTTACTTACTATTGCACAATAAAGCCTAAAGGGCAGTTGGCACACCCCCAAAATGAATAAATAAAAAAAAATAAAAAAGGTGTCTTGTCATGTGCTTTGTTTGTCAATGTCATTGCGGTAACTAACACCCTCTCTTTCTAAATTTTAAAATAAAAAAGATAAGAAAAAGGAAGAAGGGTGCAGATATTTTCATCATCCTGTTTTATTGTTTTGGCTTCTGGCATGTGGTTATTATGTCTTGAAACTCTGAGTGCAAAATGGCTTTGTATCTGCACAGCTGGGAACATGGGTATACTAAATGATACGCTCCCCCTCCCCTTTCTCCTGTGCTCCCCACCTCGCGTCTAGGTCCCTCCACTCTCTCGCAAAAATAACAAAGAAAGAAAGAAAAAGGAAAACCCTTTATCACACTTTTTTCTCATGACCTTCAAACAGATGACAGTGGACTGAATTTTTTCCCAAGATTCATTGTGCTAGAAAAATAATAATCTAACAAGCTTACAAAATACATTTACTCCTCACAGAAAGAGAGAGAGAGAGAGAGAGAGAGAGAGAAAAGGGAAAAAAGGCTAGACTATTTTTCTTTGAAAATAGTATTAATATGATCTGCCAGGAAAACGCTGTTCTACTTCACTTTGTTAGCCATTTAATCATTTATTGTCATAAATTTCTTGAAATAGTCTTAACTAACTCATACACACCATTAGCCATTTGATCATTTATTATCGTAAATTTCTTGAAATACTCTTAACTAACTCGCACACGTCTTGTTGAATACATAGAACATTTCACAAGTTAAAAAAAAAAGTCAAATTCATTCTGATGATTTTTTTCTTGGCTGGTGTGTGTTCTGGTATGCCCTTTCTCCCCTCTGTCATCTCCCCTCCTTCCTCCAAGTTTTATTTGGTATTTTATCAAAATGTTCTTGACACTAGTCCCCAGATACCTGGTGTGCAAACCGACTGTAACAGGGACTAGCAACAACAACAGCCATTGCCGAATGCTAAATGTTTGATGTGCAGGTGTTTTTCCTCTTTTGACTTAAGCGACACCTAGAAGTTGTATTGGCTGCTGTACAAGTTGGACAGATTGATTTGTACTGTTATGTTTTCCAGACAGGCAAATTACTTCAGCCAAGATGTTTTGAGGGAATACTCGTTAATGGGAAGACAGAGGCATAAACATGATGTTTGCTGCAAGTGTCTAGTGTACACCTACATTTTCTTTTTGTACATCTGTTACATGATACATTTATTCCAACAAGAAGATCACAGTCATAACTTTAATGCAAAAGTACTGCACTTGGCCATGTACTTCCTGCCTAGTGCCTCAGTGTAAATTTATTATGCACAGGGGTTAAGGTGAGGTTGTAAGGTTAGGGTTAGATTAGGGATAGGGAATGGGTTACGGTTACTACCCAGGTAGTTCATGAGATAAGGGTCTGGGTTAGAGCTAGATTAGGGTATCCCCAGTGGCCCAGTATATTTTGTTGTGGGAAGTAGGCTGAACCAGTTTCCGGATGCACAGAAAAATCAGGTCATACACTTGACATTTTCCGTAAAGGAATGCCTTCTTGTTAAAAACCTGCAGTAAATAGTGATTTGGTAACAGCATCATTCAACACTCATTGTGTTGTAACGAAGCTCGTCACATGCATGTGTGTGTGAATTCCGTTAAAATATTTTTTTTTTCCCCTTTTAATGCTGTCTCGTCTTTTGTGTCACCTCTGTGGCATTGCACCCACGCCACTCATTCTGACACCCCATCCACAGTGATAGCCTGGCCCAGCCTGCTGTAGCCCCAGCACCTGCAATCCACAGGGATCAGTCAATTTCAAGTTGTCAAGAGGCAACCCATCGGAGAAGACTCTGCACTGCTGCCAAGTCGCTTCGGTGGTGTTCAGTGGCGCCTGTTCTGATTCAACCTGCAGGACACCACCTTGTAAGTTCCTACTGACGACAGTAATTGTTTAGTCATGGAGCTGGCGTGAGTGAGCTCTCCCATGGGGCGCCACCACATCCGTCCATCGACAGCCCCCATGGAATCACTGATACCAGTGATCCCGACGGAATGAAACCAAGACCACAGACCTGGAGAGGACATGGAAACTGAAGTCACCAGGAGAGCACGGCATGAAGGGCCTTTTTTTCTTTTCTTTTTATGCTGATCGATGATAGAGAGGACGATGAAGATGATGTGACAGATTTCCATGCCGGTCTGAGACTGCATGACAGGGCTGTACTGTACACCTACTTTCATAGTAATATCCTGGTGTCAACCAGGCCCAAGAGATACAGACACCTGCAGTGTTAGGAAATTTGAGCAACACTCAGAGGCGCATCCATTTAAATGGATGAATCTCAGCTTAGTGGTCCTAGTTTTCCCAGTTGAGCCCGTAGCAAACTCAAGTCTGAGTAGGAGCCTGTTGGGGTAGAAAAATTCCAAATGACTGATAGGAATCAATACCATGACCTCCCAGCAGGGAGTCTGTGACGCTAACCACTTCTGTTGAAATAATTTTTATTTGATGTCCATGAGGCACGCAAAATAAAGGTTTATTCAAAATGTAGTCTGTTGTATTCTACTGAGGAGGGTGCATTTTAAACAAAACGTCGCCAACTTTGGTTGACTTTCAAGTTCTTGCATGAGTCGGTCAAGAATGAATGCACTCGACATTGATGACATATGCGTAGAGCTATTTACAAATTGAAACATTTTTTTAGCATGTTTCATGCATAGGCCTACTCAATAGCAAATTGAAACATTTCGTTTTGTGTTTCTATCCTCGCTTAGTCTGAAAATTTGAAACATATTAAAAAGTTTTGACTTTTCTTTGCGTTAGCACCGCTTGGGAGCTCAGAAAGGTTCCCCCCTCCCCTCCCTCCTAAAAATTGTGTACAGGGTTCATACAGGTCTTAAAAAATCTGGAAAAGTCTGGAAATTTGAAGTCCATTTTCCAGGCCCTGGAAAAGTCTGGAAAATCGCACTATGGCCTGGAATAGCCTGGAAATTGAAGAATCAAGCACAATTGCTTGATTATATGCATGGCTGCTTAAATTTTCAGCATCATTTAGCGTTTATAATGCAAAAAGAATTTATTCTGTGCCCTCAAACGTGATATTTCGTGATCGTGTACTTTCACTTTAGCCATCAACTTGCTTCTGAGTTACTTCCCCTACATCAAGGTGTTATCAACATCCAGGTCTTCTGGCCATTTCTGCCATTGCTGCTTGTTTGTGTTTCAAGATGGGAAAGTGTTTCTTCAGTGTGTTTTGGCTTTATAACATCACTAACAAAATCTTGAAAGTGGTATTGAAAATGCAGGTCTTGGCCTGGAAAAAGTCTGGAAATGTCTGGAATTTTGAGTTGCATTTCCTGTATGAACCCTGTGTGTAGTACAAGTTCCTGTCTCCAGGTTGTCACCCCTTTTGATTCTGCTGTTGCACTGTAGCATTTTACTGCCCTTTAGTTGTGACTAAGTGTTTAGGTAGAGTCTATGCTTCCAGTCAAGAGCGGACTTCATAGAGTTTGCATTTACCAGTATTGAACTGATTCAGAAAACAAAATACGAACAAGAATCGGCCACCAGTATAACATATCAGTGTAATTTTCCTTTGACCAAATGTTGGTATTTGAATGTGACAGCCCACTTTCCCACAGTTAGTGGAAAAGTAGACTGTTGCATTCAAATCATTGGAATTTTACCAAAGGCTGTGACCAAGCTACTGATTTTGACTCATTTGCCTTTGCCAAGTTAGTGTATGACCAGTTTTGACACCATCATTATATCTCAGCATTCTGTCTCTGTCTCTCTCTCTCTGTGTCTCTGGCCCCCCCCCCCCCCCCCCCCCCCCCCCCCCCCGCCCCTCATCAGTCCACAGATATACACTAATAGTAAATACAGGCATGTATTCATTGTCAAATCATAGTCACTGCTTGGCTGTATTCTAATAGATAAGAAGATCACTCACATTATCAGGCATTTTTGGTATGTTTATGTGAAAAGCGCTAGGGGGGGTGGGGGGGGGGGGGTGGGGGGAGGAGTTTCGCTGTGACTGTCTTTGTCTTTTCTGTGTCTGTCTATCTGTAACTGTAAGTATTTATCTCTCTGCTCTCTCTACTCTCTCTCTCTCTCTCTCTCTCTGGCTCTTAGACATACAGACACCCCCCACCCCTTACCCACCCCAGCACACACACACACACTCATAGTCATATACACATACACACACATGCACGCACGCGCGCGCGTGCGTGCTCACACACAAACACACGTGCACAAAGTACACAAAGCACACAGATATCTTGTAGTGACACACACATACACTCTCTCTCACTTCTCTCTCTCTCTCTCTCTCTCTCTCTCTCTCTCTCTCTCTGTCTCTCTGTCTCTCTCTCTCGGCTAACCTCTACCTGCACCAATCCTGTCTCCCCTACTGCAATTCCCGTTTTTGTAATTATCATATAACCAATAATGAACAGACAGTTAATTAAAACAGGGGGGGGGGGGGGGGGGGGGGGGGGGTAAATACAATGTTTTAGTTGCATTTCAACCTTTCTGTTTATCAGTCTGTCTGTCTGTGTCAGTGTGTCAACACATGTGAAATGAAAGGTACAAAACTGCATGCAGTTTATACACCAGAAGGTGTTTGTGTGTGTGTGTGTGTGTGTGTGTGTGTGTGTGTGTGTGTGTGTGTGTGTGTGTGTTTGCTGAGTCGTCGGGTTTATGTTTTGTTATCATGACAAAATGAAAAGAAAAAGATTATGAAATAAAAAAAAAAGAAAGGAAGAAAGAAAGAACAAAGAGAAAAAAGCTAACAGTCAGAAATTTTTTTCATTTGCTGTCAACTTTGTTATGTACACTCTTTTTAGAACCCATTCGTTATCCTCATTTTCAGAACTTATCATATGTAAAAGTGTTTTTGACATAAGATATTTGCTAACCGTTTTTTTCGTATATTATATGTGAAACTTACTGCATTACATGTCTGAAGTGAGAAATGTAGGTCTGCAATGTATTTTGCTTTTTCTGTAAAATGAGTCCATTTTTCATGTCTGTATCTTTACTGCAACACATTCATTGAAGCATTGTCAACATAACTTATAGATGTTGGTGATTAAACATGAAATGTTTCGATGCAGCAACAGTGTAATTGAAAGGAAACTATTGTTCTGATGTAAGTCTCAAAATGCATTTGTTTTCATGGGTGTGCCTCCTGTTACATGGCTGAAGAGCAATCATATTCAGTCATTATGATTATGAGTTCAGATATGATATTTTTTGGGAATTGGGGGTATGGGGGGAGTGAAACATGTTTGCATTCGGTTATGAATCATATTCATTTGGCACATGCCAGCATTTGATAGTATAGGTCACAGCACAAGAAAAATAAGGGGAATAGTAGGGGACGGGGGTGGTGGTTGATTGGTTGTTACTTTTTAATTCCAGATTTTGTTTGATCTTTTTATTGTTTACTGCTCCAATTGTAAGTGAAACTTTGTAGTTCTAATCAAAGATCAAGATAGATACAGGATATTTCAGTGAAGGTTAATTTTGTTGTGTTTCCCACTCGTTGTGTGTCTGCACATTGGAACATTACATGTAACATGCACCAGTTCGATTTAAAACCATATTTCATACCATAATCAAAAATAAAGATTTCTCAAGTTTATTACTGCTCACAAATAAGTAAATATGATTAAATGAAACTAGGAAGCTTCTGTTCCAAATTTGTAGGCCAGGGCAGGATAGGTTCAGTCAGCTGGTTGCCTGAGGTGAATGCAAAATTATGCAGTCATTTCAAAACTGAATTGCTGGTCAGATGACTCGAGAGTTTGCTGTCGGCCAAGATCATTCCTATGTGAATTTTTGAAACATCAGTGTTTTCTGCCCACTTGATCATTCTCACTCACTCTGCACAATACTAATACCTTTAGTATAGTCTTGCTGGCTTCACAAACAGGTGTACTCTAGCCTTTAGTTGATATTATTAGGTCGGTTCTCTTCCGTCTGAGAGCTAGGAAAGTTCTGTATCATCTTCATATTGTTCACTTAGCCACCGAAATCTTGGCTCCAGTATAAGTATCTACAAACATTTCTACAATCTCAACAAAAAAGGGGAAGCAAAATTCTGAAATGTAAGCAACTACATGTGGGAAAGGGGGATGGGTTAAAATCAAGAAAGGGACCCAACAGGGCATTGTCATCATTCATTCTGATAATAGCATTGCTTAGT
>CM065732.1:9218379-9255879 GCA_033310375.1 Conus canariensis
GCCCCCAGCCAATCAGTCAATCAATCCTTCACCACTCACTGTTCCCAGCCAATCAGTCGATCAATCCCTCACCACTCACTGTCCCCAGCCAATCAATCGATCAATCAGTCCTTCACCACTCACTGCCCCCAGCCAATCAATCAATCAGTCCTTCACTACTAACTATCCCCAGCCAATTAATCAATCAATCAGTCTGTCACCACTCACTGTACCCAGCCAATCAATCAATCAGTCTTTCACCACTCACTGCCCCCAGCCAATCAATCGATCAATCCTTCACCACTCACTGTCCCCAGCCAATCAATCAATCAGTCCTTCACTACTAACTATCCCCAGCCAATCAATCAATCAATCAATCCTTCACCACTCACTGTCCCCAGCCAATCAATTAATCAGTCCTTCACCACTCACTGCCTCCAGCCAATCAATCAGTCGATCAATCCTTCACCACTCACTGTCCCCATCCAATCAATGAATCAGTCCTTCACCACTCACTGCCCCCAGCCAATCAATCGATCAATCCTTCACCACTCACTGTCCCCAGCCAATCAATCAATCAATCCTTCACCACTCACTGTCCCCAGCCAATCAATCAATCAGTCCTTCACTACTCACTGTCCTCAGCCAATCAATCGATCAATCCTTCACCACTCACTGTCCCCAGCCAATCAATCAATCAGTCTTTCACCACTCACTGCCCCTAGCCAATCAATCGATCAGTCCTTCACCACTCACTGTCCCCAGCCAATCAATCGATCAATCCTTCACCACTCACTGTCCCCAGCCAATCAATCAATCAATCCTTCACCACTCACTGTCCCCAGCCAATCAATCAATCCATCAATCCTTCACAACTCACTGTCCCCAGCCAATCAATCAATCAATCCTTCACCACTCACTGCCCCCAGCCAATCAATCAATCAATCCTTCACCACTCACTGCCCCCAGCCAATCAATCAATCAATCCTTCACCACTCACCGTCCCCAGCCTATCAATCAATCCTTCATCACTCACTGCCCCCAGCCCATCAATCAATCCTTCATCACTCACTGCCCCCAGCCAATCAATCAATCAATCCTTCACCACTCACTGTCCCCAGCCAATCAGTCAATCCTTCACCACTCGCTGCCCCCAGCCAATCAATCGATCAATCCTTCACCACTCACTGTCCCCAGCCAATTAATCGATCAATCCTTCACCACTCACTGTCCCCAGCCAATCAATCAATCAATCCTTCACCACTCACTGTCTCCAGCCAATCAATCAATCCTTCACCACTCACTGTCCCCAGCCAATCAATCAATCAATCAATCCTTCACCACTCACTGCCCCCAGCCAGCCAATCAATCAATCAGTCCCTCACCACTCACTGCCCCCAGCCAATCAATCGATCAATCCTTCACCACACACTGTCCCCAGCCAATCATTCGATCAATCCTTCACCACTCACTGTCCCCAGCCAATCAATCAATCAGTCCCCCTCACCACTCACTGCCCCCAGCCAATCAATCAATCAATCAATCCTTCAGCACTCACTGCCCCCAGCCAATCAATCAATCAATCCTTCACCACTCACTGTCCCCAGCCTATCAATCAATCCTTCATCACTCACTGTCCCCAGCCTATCAATCAATTCTTCATCACTCACTGCCCCCAGCCTATCAATCAATCCTTCATCACTCACTGTCCCCAGCCAATCAATCAATCAATCCTTCACCACTCACTGTCCCCAGCCGGTCAGTCAATCCTTCACCACTCACTGTCCCCAGCCAGTCAATCAATCAATCCTTCACCACTCACTGTCCCCAGCCAGTCAGTCAATCCTTCACCACTCACTGTCCCCAGCCAATCAGTCAATCAATCCCTCATTACTCACTGCTCCCAGCCAATCAATCAATCAATCCTTCACCACTTACTGCCCCCAGCCGATCCATCAATAGTTCAGTCCTTCAGCACTCACTGCCCCCAGCCAATCAGTCAGTCACCCTTCACCACTTATTGTCCCCAGCCAATCAATCAGCCAATCAATCAGTCAATCAATCAATCCTTCACCACTCACTGCCCCCAGCCAATCAAACAATCAGCCAATCAATCAGAAATCAATCAATCAGCCAATCAATCAGCCCTTCACTGCTGACTGACTGGGTCTGTCCAGGCCACTGGGGCTCAGTGTGCAGCCGGGGCGGCGCTCTGGGCTGGAACTGTTATTGATTGCTTCCGCCCTCTTCCTGCCTGCTGCAGCGCCTGCAAGATCAGTTGAAGTGTAAATAGAAACAATTCAAGGAAAGGAAAGGCTCTGCTCTCTGCGCTATTCGCTCTCTTGCCTCCCCTCCCTTTTCTGTTGAATATGTGTGTTCCATATCTGTGTGGAACATAGCCCTTAAGTTATATATGTACTGTGGCAATATGATCTGCACCATAACGAATGTAAATTAAGAAAACAATTTAAGATGTGAAGGAGGACTTGGGGCGCTCTTTTTTTTTCCTGAGAATAAGCTGGCCTTTGATCTCTGTAGCAAAAGACCTTACAGCTGGCACTCAGTATGTAATAGATCCAGTGTCTTTTTCCACCCTAGCTTGTTTTGTTGGCAGAAGCATAAAGCATATTGGACATAAAGTTTGAATTGTAGGGGTGTCCCATAATGAAATTATTGTATTACAATATTATTTACATGTTGTTTTTATGAAAAACTAGCATTTTAACCTTGTTTTTGTGGTGCCCATAACTCCTCAGTTTACATTCTCCTTACACATGTATTGATAAAATGTATCCATCACACAATTTCCGTCGAAAAGCTCCCTTCTGTGAGTCTGTGTGTGTCTGTGTCTGTATTAGTGTTAGTGTGTGTGTGTACGTCTGTTTGTATACATGTGTGTGTGTGTGTTTGCTTGCGCTCAGAAAATATGAAACAGACCGATTCCAAAACATTTCAATCTCTCTCAGCAAGCATGCCATTGCACAACGCAAGTGAACGAGTGTAAACTCTGCATCAGCTAAAAATAGCGCTGTGTGTGAACGATCTTGTGCCATCACCCGTGTTGTCCGTGGTGGCCCAGTGGTTTCACTGTGAATTATTCAGGCTGATGACTCCAATTTGGAGTGTTCATGCTTGGGAAGGTCAAATCAGACCTGAGGTACTGAAGATCGCAAGCACTTGCTACCTGATGTGAGCAGTCGTGTTGATATGTTTTGGGCACACAAATCCTCCAGTATGAACAAAACAAACAAATTATCACATTTATAGTTATACTGTATAAAATGTCAGATTCAGTTTTTCTGCTTAAATTTCCCCATATCTTTTGTGTGTGTGTGTGTGTGTGTGTGTGTGTGTGTGTGTGTGTGTGTGTGTGTGTGTGTGTGTGTGTGAGTTTCATATGTTGAACAGTTTAGTAATGAGAGAACACAGGTGTAGACTAACAATTCCTCCGTCATTATATCAATAATGACTTGGCAAAGATTCAAAGGGTTTAAAAGAAATAAAGAAAAACCAGGAAGGGAGGGGAGGGGGGTAAAGAAAATGAGAGTGAAAAGTCAAGGAATTATATGATAAATATGAATTGTATTTTAGAAATATGAAATCCTTCACTAGCAACCGATGGATACCATGGTAACCCATTTTGAAGACAGAACTGTTCACATTGCCTGCTTGTACTTGTAGGCCTTTTGTCTGATGACATAACAGAAGTGCTTTCTGGTGCTTCTGCAACTTACACAACAGCATGTGCACACACGTGCGCGCGCGCGCACACACACACACACACACACACACACACACACATACACACACACACACACACACACACACACACACACACACACACATTCGCGTGTATGCTGTTTATTTTCTTGCATATTCAAGGTCTTGGTCATGAGACACAACTACTTTTTCGCACACAAAGACTCCATAATGACATAATTGAAAAGCAGAAAGTGGTCTTCTGTTTATTTTTTTAAACTGTATTGATAGTTTGCATCATCCTGTTAAGCACCCAGCATGTACAGAGGTGTGTTCTGCGTTGGCATGTAAATGTACTCATTGCTTGGTTTGAAAAATATGTACAGCAGTCGCATTCAGTGTGGGCCTGTGATCCCTCAGTTGTCATAGTCATACCCAGTCATGTAACAAACAGTGTGTGTGTGTGCGGACAGGCTAGACATGCCACCGTGGCGGAGGGGGAGGAGACCATCATCATTGCCAAGTACGACTATAATGTAACAGAGATGTAACAACACGTAACAAACAGTGTGTGTGTGTGTGTGTGTGTGTGTGTGTGCAGGCAGGCTAGACATGGCCACCATGGCGGAGGGGGAGGAGACTATCGTCATCGCCAAGTACGACTATATGTAACAAACATGTAGCAACATGTAACAAACAGTGTGTGTGGTGTGCAGGCAGGCTAGACATGGCCACCATGGCGGAGGGGGAGGAGACTGTCGTAATCGCTAAGTACGACTATATGTAACAAACATGTAACAACATGTAACAAACAGTGTGTATGTGTGCAGGCAGGCTAGACATGGCCACCATGGCGGAGGGGGAGGAGACCATCGTCATCGCCAAGTACGACTACACGGCGGAGAACGGGCAGGAGCTGTCCATCAAGAAGTCGGAGCGGCTGGTGCTGCTGGACAACAGCAAGGACTGGTGGCGCGTCAAGAACGCCGACAACAAACAGGTCTGTGGGCCCGCGCCGGGGACAGACGCCAGATGAAAACAGTGCTCAGATCTGTGGGCAGAAGATCTGCTCATCCATGGGTTGCATGTTGGGTCTGCAACATTGGCCTGAACATGTGTTCACCATTTTACTCTTTGTGATGTTATCAGACGTGTCATTCCTACAAAGAGATTGCCGGCTTGATTGATCAGGTTTTGGTCTGAATCCAGGCTGCATTTCACACTCTCAGGCGCAGTTATTTGTTTGTTTATGCCTGTGTGTCAGTTAACTGGTTTAGAAGATTATTGAAGGATTGGAAATAGGGATAATGCTTGTGAAGGTCAAGAGTGATCATATTCACATGTAGTGCAAAACTGTAAGTGCATGTGGTCACAGACATATGCACATACATACAAAATGGCACAGCACACACTCAAGGTTTGTTGTACTTACATACATTCAGCTAATTGTTATAACGTTTTGTTGCATTGTTCTTTCCAAACAAACGTGCATAATGTGTCTTATTTGAATTCTGTCAGAATTTCAGAGACAAAGCATGTTTTCCTAGTTCTTAGTAAGTTTTGTTTCAAAATAATAAAGGCAAGGCTTTGGATCACAGAAGACACAAATGTGTGCATGTTATACTTTGTACAAACTGGAGTCATGATTTTTCTGGTGTTTTTTTCTGACGATAACTGAATAATGTGTGGATATGTTGTATCTCATTGAAATGCTGCTCATCAGAATATTCAGGTAGTCAATGGGTTCAGTTATATTCATTGTTGGTTTTAAGCAATGTATTTTCCGTCAAAAGTGTGTACAGTATATATTATCAAAATTATTGATCTATTTTGGCTTTCCGTGAAACTCTCCAAAAATGATTGTGACTTAAGTGCTTCCCTTCTTCCTTGCTCCTTGTGGCTTGATCACAGCAGAAGAGAAAAAGGATTAATGCCAGCTGTTGTGGTGCACTGGGGTGCATTCCATTCTGGGGTGTCACAGGTTTGAGTTCCTTCATAGGCATATTTTGGGGGAGGGGGGGGGGATAACAGATGGTGGACTGGGTAGGAGGGTGGGGTGGGTATAGATTCCAGCTGGTTCTTGTCTAGAGCTGTTGGGTGTGCTATGGATTCAGTAAGAAGAATTATACACTGTACAAAGAAGTTTCATCAGTATGTGCCTTTCTGTTTTAGAGAGTTGTTCATATTTCCTTACAAGCACTGCAGATTCTGTATGTCTCCAGTCTGGTTTGTTTAAGGAAGCATTATGAAAGGAATCATACAGTATGACCCTGTCATGTAGTCTGAAACCACTGTTGTATCATTTCGTCATTGATGATGAAGGAAAAAGAGAAAGGAGTGGTCTCAGAGTTTGTGGCCACACATGGCAAGCTTTCATGGTATCACTAGTTTTGATCTCTTCTCCCGGTCATGTAAGTCAACCTTTGGTGTGGTGGGCAAGTTCATGGAGGGGTCACTGGATGGAGGTGGGTTGCCCTCCAGAAAGACTGGGTCATGGTGGCTGAGCAAATGTCATCTGATGGGGACAGGTATGGGGTGTCCTGCCTGTGTTCCAACAGCACCGGCACCACTGAGCACTGCTGAAATGAAACTGCCACAGCGCCAGTGTCTGCTTTACCTGGTTGTCTCAGTGACCGGGTAGTATTGCTTTGAGTGGTCTGCCTTTGCTGAGACTGACAGGATGAAACTGGGTATGGCTGTTGGGGGTGGGGGTGGAGGTGGGGGCTGAAACAAGCAGGTTGGGAGTGAGAGCACTGAGATGGCACTGCAGCTGAGACAATTAAAAGAGAAAAAAGAAATTGGAGGGTTAAATATCTGCATTACATGGTCATCTCCCAAGCTTGTTCATGCACGGATACACATACACAAACTTAGCCATCAAAGTATTGTAGCTGATGTGGTTATAGACAGACTGAAACACACTGTGTGCATTCACAAGTTTTATTATGACAGGTTTTACATCTCATCTGAAATACCAATGTGTTTAGCTTCTAGGGGTAGAAGCATGTCAAAAGTGAAACGACAAGAGAAAGAGCCCACATAAAGAGGAAGAATAAGGTAATCATTGGAATGGTAATCATTATGGTAATTAATATGGTGATTGTTGTTTCGCTGCTGTTGAGGTCGCTGCAACTGATGGTGCTTTGTGGTGGCAGGGCTACGTGCCGTCCAATTACGTCAAGATGGCCAAACCCCAGAAATCTCTCTTCTCCTCCTTGCTGAAGAAAGGGACCAAGAAAAAGAGTGATGCCAAACAACAACAGCAACAACAACAACAGCAACAGCAGACCTCCCCGTCCTCCACCTGCCCATCCCCGTCCCAGAACGGCAACAACACACGACGACGCAGCGACCCTCCTGATGCCCCAGTTACCACCAACCAGCTCGCCCAGTTCCTGCCCGCCTCCGTCAAGTTCAACTACACAGCCCAGCGGCCGGACGAACTGTCGCTGGTGAAAGGGGAGAGAATCATGGTGATGGAGAAGTCCAGCGATGGGTGGTGGAAGGGGCAGAAGGACGACACCACGGCAGGCTGGTTCCCCTCCAACTACGTGGAAGTGGACACCAGCGGCGACCCTGACAACGTGCTCTACAGCACCGCCGCCGGCGCTGACAGTGGGGTGGGGTCACAGCCGGACGTCCCCGAACATGTCCTAGCATTGTACACTTTCGCCGGCTCTAACACAGGGGAGCTGCCCTTCGAGAAAGGCGAGAAGCTGGAGGTGGTGCGTGCCTCGGACGATGACCCCGACTGGTGGCAGGCGCGGAACAGCCGGGGGGAGTCGGGCCTGATCCCCCGCAACTACGTCACGCCCATGGCCACCGACCAGGAGAGCGACCGCACCACCAGCACTTCCTCCTCCACCCCCCACTCCCAGTCCATCTCCTCCATCTCCAACACCTCCCTGCCCGGTGTGGTGGGGCGTCGCCAGTTCCACGTGTCAGGCCCCCTGGCTGAGAGAGACTGGTACTACGGGAAGATCACCCGGCAGCAGTGTGAGGAAATTCTGACTCGTCACGCTGAAAACGGAGATTTCCTGATCCGGGACAGCGAGTCAACGGTGAGTATTGCTTGTCTTGGTTGTAGCGGTAGTTTCCTTCCAGATGTGATCAGTAGTATTTGAACTATTGAAAGCGATATGTACTGAAAACAAAATGTAGCCAAGTATCTTTTCCTGTCACTTCTGCTGAATACTTAGAAATATGTTTTTATCAGAAGTTAACTGAAACTTCATATTAAGCTATGTTGCTGCCTTTTTCATGAGCTGTTATTCCAGATGGAATACTGTTGCTATATGTATTAAAATGTAATGTCTAACATTTTCTTATTTGGAAAAAAGGTTTGCTTTTATGGTTTTAGTCTGAAAAGGAAAGCGAGCTGAGCTCTTCATAGTTCTAAAATTTCCTGATAGCATGGTATAAAAGTAAAACTGAGGTAGCTTCTTATACCTCATGGTGTTTATTAGGATTAGGGAAGATTCAATTCTTTTATCATGAACACGAGCTAATGATACCATCACTTTTTTTTTTCTCACTTGAATGTCGAATAAAAGGCAATTCAAGTTCAACAGACCAGCTCAGATTCCTGCAGCAAACAGCCTTACTTTCATTCTGCACAGCGTTATTGCAGATGAAAGTGTTCTGGATTCACTTCTTGCATACCTTTCAGGTGTTATGTGTAGTGTCTGAGTGCAGCTAATGGTCTCACCTGACTAGTGACGATGTACAGATCTGTTGCAGATATGTATGAAGATAGTTGTAGTCTGTGTTCTGTGGTAGGTGAGGACTGATGACCTGATGTGGACAATTCAGATTGGTGTCATAGCTTCATGTACTTTAGCAAGCCTCTAACACATCAGTTGTGACCTGACCCAACATCCTCCAGAATACCACATCTGTCAGTGTCGCCATGAAGACACAACTCTTGTCTTCCCTCATTCTAACATCCAAAATACCACATCTGTCAGTGTCGCCGTGAAGACACAACTCTTGTCTTCCCTCATTCCGACATCCAGAATACCACATCTGTCAGTTTCCCCTGAAGACACAACTCTTGTCTTCCCTCATTCTAACATCCAAAATACCACATCTGTCAGTGTCGCCGTGAAGACATAACTCTTGTCTTCCCTCATTCTAACATCCAAAATACCACATCTGTCAGTTTCCCCGTGAAGACACAACTCTTGTCTTCCCTCATTCTAACATCCAAAATACCACATCTGTCAGTGTCGCCATGAAGACACAACTCTTGTCTTCCCTCATTCTAACATCCAGAATACCACATCTGTCAGTTTCCCCTGAAGACACAAATCTAGTCATCCCTCATTCTGTTGGAATGTGGTGGCTGAACATTTACTGCAGTTCTCCAGTGGAAATTTTCATGCAAGCATGAAAGAATGAATGTTCCAGATGACAACATCTCCACGTCTGAGACAGGGGAATGGTTTTCTACAAGCCATACTGGGAACGTTGATGTAAGGCAAAAAGCACAGCACAGGCTTTCCACCTTCCTTGCAGATGCTTCATAGTTTGGGACTTGACTAGCTAGTGCACCAAGCCTTGAAGGTCCCTCAGGCTGGTTGAAATCTGGTTATTTAGACTGCAGGTCCTTGACTAGCTAGTGCACTAGGCGTTGAAGGTCCCTCAGGCTGGTTGAAATCTGGTTATTTAGACTGCAGGTCCTTGCAGATCACAGGGAAATTGTGTCCCAGGCTGTGAAAAGATCAGTCCTGGATAGCCAGTGGAATGATCGTTGCAGAAAGGACAGGCCCCAGTATCAAAGTAAAAGTGAAAATAAAGGTAAACTACCAGCTGACCTGGCGAAATGGTTAGCATTGCGGACTCCGGTTGGGAGGTCATGGGTTTGATTCACATCAGAGTCATGTGGGATTTTTCTTCACCGGCCGGCTGCTACCCAGAGTTGAGTTTGCTACGGGCTCAGTTGGGAAGATTGGGACCACATGGTCAAGCTTCATCCACTTAACGGATGCATCTCTGAGAGTGTAGCTCAAATTTCCTGACCAACACTGCAGGTGTCTGTATCTCTCGGGCCTGGTAAACGCCAGGATATATTGTGAAAGGAAGCGTAGAGTACAGTCCTGTCATGCAGTCTCAGACTGGAATGGAAATCCATAGCATCATCTTCATCATCCTCGTTCTCATCAATCAGCATTAAAAACAAAAAGGTCACAAATTCTGTGGCCCTTCATGTTCTCATGGTGGCCTCAGGTTCGATGTCCTCTCCACGTCTGTGGCCTTGGTTTTATTCTGTCGGGGTTGCCAGTATCGGTGAGCCCATGGGGGCTGTCGTTGGACGGACATGGTTACGCCCTCTGGAGGGAGAGCTCAATCATGCTGGCTCCGTGACTAAGCAAATATTGTCATCAGTAGGGTGCTTAGTAGGTGGTGTCCTGCATATATTGGATCAGAACAGGTGCCATGAACACCACCGAAGTGACTCAGCAGCAGTACAGTGTCTCCTCTGGTAGGTTGATTTCTCTGTAGACTCTGCTCACCAAACCTTGAATTAAGTTGAAAAGAATGACAAGGGTTTAGATGCTGATTGAAAGGAAAGTTCATACTTGCTTTCTTTTCTTTCTTTCTTTCTTTTTTTTTCAAATCGCATTCCATTAATTTTTGTGTGTTTATGGGTAATCAAACAAGAAATTGTTTTGATGATGTGCCAAGTGAGGGTTTTCATTCATTTTGCATAGTAATGCTTTCATTCATTTCAGTTTGATAATAGTTTGATTTCAGCACAATGATAGACAAGACAAAATGTCAACAACAGTGTCATTACTTACCAGGCCTCCACAACATCACTGGGCATAATCCTTAGCTGAACTGTGAGGGTTTTGTGTGTGTGCAGGTGGGGCACTACACAGTGGTGTTAAAAGCGGTGAACCGCAACAAACATTTCCGGGTGAAGGTGACGGACAATGTGTATGAGATCGGCCAGCAGAAGTTCAGCAATCTGGACGAGCTGGTGGAGCACTACAAGAAACACCCCATCTTCAAGCAGGACACGGAGAAACTGTACTTGATAAAGCCCTTCTCCTTCCCCTCCCCTTCCTCCTCCGACAACTTTTGACGTCGACCTCCAGGTGGATGTCAGGCAGCAGCAGCCATCATCGCAGCGTTCCGCTTCACTCGCTACTCTCCTTCACCGTGTCATCCTCCTTGTCGTCGTTGTCGTCTTCACCCCTTTTCTCATTCAGACTTCTTTTTTTTTCTTTTTTTTTTTCTTTTTTTTTAAGGGAGAATGAGTCGGAGGAAGTGGTAGTATAACTGTCTTTCAGTGGTGCGTGGGTGTCCACAAGTATAACATTGTGTGTGTGTGAGCTTGTGTATGTGTGTGTGTGGAACTGTCTATGAGTGTGTGTATTGTGTGTGTGTATGATTATATGTCAGTATGTGTGTGTGGGTGCATAGTAGACTGAAAAACGCTTCAGCCACAGTTGGAGGGAGGTAGATCATTGTTGGGCTCACTACACCTGTGGCCACAGACAGACATCAGAACATTCCCAGATCAGTGAAGGAAGTCCTGGGGTTCTGGTGGAGAAAGAGTCTGTCCAAGGAAAGTAAAACTTTGTGCTGCCTCCGGTAATGGCCATGTCACGTTAATAATGATTTGCTAAACTCTTGTCCAGAAGTCGCTTAAGATCAATTCAGCAGAGTTGGCTTTGTTGTAATCCGACGATCAAGATCCCAGCCCTTGGTCTGGAAAGAGAACTGGTGGTGTCTTTTTTTTTCGTTCTTAGTCCCCACGTTTTCCTTGTCAGATGCTTTGAATGAAACCTTTTGAAATAGTCCTGTGGAAGCTTCGCTCACTGCTGCTTGCTGTAAGAGTGGGGATGTGAGTGGGAGAGGAGGATGAGGTGCTGTGATGATGTCACTGTCACACAAGGAGGACCAGTTTGTGTTGCCATATCCTAAGGCCGCTGTCCCTCTGGCTTTTGCCGATAGGTTGTGACAGTGGAGAATCTGTTTTGTAGGGTGTGGATTGTCTGCTGATTAGATGTGGGGGAAAAGAGGGGGCAAAAACAAAGCAAACTAAACATTTCCTGATGCCTTCACTTTGGTTTTGGCAGTATAGAACAAAGGCAAGGGCCGTAGTGGAAACAGCTATTACTTTGGTGTTTGCTAACAAACAGGAGGCAGTCAGTCAAGTTTTGTTGTCTTGTGGAAGAAATCAGATTTTGCCTGGCAAGTCTGTCAAGGAAAATTTTGATGTGATTTTTTTTTTCTTTTTTGTTGCTGTTGTTGTTGTAATGGAGATGTCCCAGTGGGTCAGTGTGAGCTGTCTGGTGCAGAGCAGTCTTTTAGACTGTGCTGTGCTGGTTCTACTGACCCCCAGTGGTCATTGCAGCACTGGGAAGACGGCCTGGTACGCCAGCAGTCCATGTCTCTCTGGCTGTACACTGGCTGTGCTGCGCTGGTTCATACTGACCTCCAGTGGTCATTGCAGCACTGGGAAGACAGCCTAGTATGCTAGCAGTCCATGTCTCTCTGGCTGTACACTGGCTGTGCTGCGCTGATTCATACTGACCTCCAGTGGTCATTGCAGCACTGGGAAGACAGGCCAGCGTGAGGATTATTGGGAAGGAAACCTGCAGTGAGGCAGGGAACAGTAATCAGTGAATAAACATGAAGACAAGAAAGCTAACTTCCGCTCCCACCATGAGACAATGACACGCCCCTAACTCCAAACGAATGCTGCTTGTGTTTGCATTTGTGATAGGCGACTTAGTGTTGTAAGCAGCCTTTGTTTAGAGTAAGAGGCTTGTGCTTGTTGGAACAAAGGGAGCTCAAGTTACTGTTCTTGTTTGTTGCGCAATGTGATGATTGTTGTAGAAATATGCAAAATGCTGTCTGTGACGCAGGAACAGAAGACATGTTGGTAGGTCAGACTGGACTGGCTGTACTGGATTAGGGTGTGTGTGTGTGTGGTGATGTGCGTGGGGGTGTTCTCCTCCTGAAGCTACATGTCGGACTGTATCACCAAGTTGGTGAGGTGGTTTGCCAGAAGGCCAGGAGGAAGGAGAGTGTGTGTGATGTAGGGATGGTGTCAGTTAGCCTCACACACAGTCCCAACAGTGTTGTGCAGATGCCTGCAACAAGTGTATTGCCAGAGAGAGACAGTTTGTGTGTGGGCTCTGTACACATTGTAGTATGTGCTTTGCATGTATGCACTAGAGTGTGAAAGGAGTCTCTGTGTGTGTGTGTGTATGTGTGAGTGACATACTACGCAGTATATATGGTGAGACCAGCATCATGGCATTGATAAATATGTGTACACTCACAGACGCAAAGTATGATTGTAGCCAATCTAGAATCGTGAAGCAATTTTTTTTTTCTTGTTCTTGTTTTTTTCTTGTTCCTTGTTTTTTTCTTTCTTTTTTTTTTCTCACGCAATCAAAAAAACGGAAATGATTTTTCTGATGGAGGGAGCATGGTTGTGCAGGTGTGGCGTTGTGTGACACGTGCACCGAGTTTGATTCAGTTTGTTGTGACTCCTTCTTCAAGGGATTCGGTTTGTTGTGACTCCTTCTTCTTCTTCAAGGGGTTGTGCCAAGAGAGCTGACTGTGACCTAGGATTCTCCCGTTCTCAGAGTTGTCGCTATTGGGCCTGTCTGTGTGAATCAGGCTTCAGTGTATTCATCAGGATGAAGTGTGTGATGTATAGATCTGCCTCCGTCTGCAACTCTTGGCCTGGTAGTCAGACACTGATGGGTAGTGTGTGTCATCATCATCGTCCTGCTTGTCAGGCTTCAGCACTTCTCCTTGGTCATTGGATGGGATTGTACACAGCTGCTAAGGCTGCTGGTTTTCAGTGTTGTTGTTTTTTTTCTTTTTTCTTTTTTTTTCTTTTTTTTTTGGTAAAAGGGGGTTATAAATCTCATAAGGATCAGGGTTAGAATATAGATATGATGTTTCAGATGAACTGTTTGGACAGCAAAACCACATTATGCTCTGCGCTTGTCCGTTTTAATTGATGAGTCTATATTGTGTGTGTGTGTGTGTGTGTGTGTGAATATACGTGAGCTGATCGTGCTAGACCGGTTATGCGTCTCCACATCTGTCCATGTGGTTCATGTGTACAGTGAGTAGGGCCATCAGATTTTTTTTTTTTACAGACTGATAACTGGTTGTAGATAATAGTCTCAGTGAGCTGAGGAGGCAGAGAGGGCGGGGGGTCTGAGCAGAGTGTTTTCAAGTAGTCTGAAGCACAGACACGGACACTAGGACAGTGACAGGCTTGAAACTGAATCTTATTTGGTGTTGATGGTGGAGAATGATGTGAACTTACTCGCTGTATTCCAGATCTCTCCTCGTGCTGCAGGTGCTTTACAGAGCATGGCTGCCAACACATAACCCCACACAGACAGGGGCATTAATTGCAAACCTTGTTACAAATCTCTCTACGGAGGGATATGCTTATCAGTGATGGCTCATCAACTAAACAGTAGACATTGTCAGTGTGGGTGTTTGGGGGGGGGGGGGGGGGTCCTGTAGTAGAAAAAGCTCGTGGAGAGCGTGGCAGCAGAGAGTCCTCAGAAGAGAAGCCCCCTTCAAGCAAGGGGGGGGGGGGGGGGGGGGGTCCTATATATGTTAGTTAAGAACAGGCCCAACTGAATTCTGACCAAAGCTTTCATCCATCCCCAAAGCAGTCATCATTTTTTTCTTTTTTTTTTTTTTTTTTCTCTTCCAGGCATTTGGCATGCTCGTTGCTTTAGACAAATTTTGGAGAGATGGGTTGAGAGGGGTGGGGAGGTAGGTAAGTGATGGAGGTGATGTTATAGGAAAGGGAATGTCAGGGCTCAGAGTGAATCCAAAGTCTGGGGATGGTATGGTGCTACAGGGAAGAGGGTTCGGGGGCGGAGGACATGAGGAGACTTTGAACCAAAATTCCAAGGATTGAGGCGATGCTGAAAAGAAGGTAAAAGTGATGGGAGGTCTGGAAGTCAAGTGAAATCCCAGGACGGGGGCAGTGCCACAGGGAAGGGAGAGGCTGTGGGAGGGTGGAATCGCAGTTCCTTCCTGGAATGGTGGTCACACAGCCAGCTCTGCATGCTTGGACAGAGCCAGGCTTGTTTCACTGTTTTAGTTCCACTTTCTTTTCATGCAAAGTAACAGACAGATACACTTCATGACCCTGGTATCAGTTTCATTCTCAAACAACAGAAATGATCGGGAAATAGAAGTACCTTTTTTGCTTTTCATAATTTATGATGGATAGCTGAAAACCCAGATAGAGAGGCAAAGGTAATGGAATTATAATGAGGTTCTCATCCTTTCCCATAGTCAAAATCCAGGTAGCAGAGGCAAAGGTAGTGGCATCATAATGAGGTTCTCAGCCTTTCCCACAGTCAAAATCCAGGTAGCAGAGGCAAAGGTAATGGAATAACAATGAGGTTCTCAGCCTTTCCCACAGTCTCCTTCATTCATCCTGTCCTTGGAGATTTGCCATTTGTCTTTCCCCTGGGAATCGGCATGCTAGGGAAGGGATTCCACACCAACACAGTCTGTCAGCAGGGTGGTTTTTTTTTTTTTTTTTTTTTTTAAAGAACATAACAGAGTCTGTGTGGTCCGTTCACTTTAGCTGAGCATCGACAGAAAGAAAGCTAGTAGCATCCTGGTTGAGTCTCTGTTTGTAAGCGTTGTATTCTCTCTTTTTTTTCTTTTTTCTTTTTTTTTTTTTTTATCTTTAGGTCCAATAGTGGAGAACGTCAGGGCAAAAGAAAAGGGCATGAATGACCTTGGATCTTCTTTTTAACTTTCATTATTGTTATTATTATTATTACTACGATTGTTATTAGTTTATATCATTTTTTTTTTGTTTCGAAGGAAACAAGGGCATGGCTGGTTCATCCTGTGTTGTGACACGTTACACAGGTAGTGTGACAATATAATAGTGTTGTAGATGTGTCATTTTCGGGCGTAAGCAATATGGAGAGCAGCGCCCCCCACCCATCCCAGTGAGACAAGGGGAGGTGGCGCATGGCTGCGGTCACAGTTTGCCTCCCCTGAACAAGCTTTAGTGTGGGCTTGCACAGCCACTGACACTGACTATGGCCTGCGCTGAGGTGAGGTGTGGCTGCCACGCATTTATCGTGTTTCACTGTCAGATGTGTTGCATCTCTCTTGAACTGTTTCATCTCTTGGATCAATCATGTCAGGTGCGCATTTGTTATGAATTTAGGTGTATGTATAAACTTTATCATTTTGGAATATTTATCTTGATAGCATTCATGTACATTGTGCTTTTTAATTTTAAAGCGTTCAAAGGTTGTAAAAAGAAAGGGGGGGGGGGGGGGGGGGGTTTTTATTTTGTTCTGCCTTTTTTGTCTGACTGATTGGTTAACTAGTGTTGAAATGGTCAAAAAGTGATAAAATGTGTGGAGAAGATCGCAGAATATTTGTGTTGTTGTATGAGCACCCTTCTAAAGGAGGTAAATAAGAATGGTGTTTTTAGTCATGAGCATGCACACACACACACACACACACACACACACACACACACACACACACACACACACACACACACACACAGCATGTGTACGATCCTTGTCCGTTTCTGAGAGGTATGTTTATCACTTTATGCTAAGGTTACTACAGTCAGCAACAAAACATATGCCTAACGCTGTTTAATTTAGTTCATGTAAACGTTGCACTTTTACAGACACCTGCTCTTCTCGTTCCATTCCAGATGAAAACAGGCAGAAGAGCAACATCCAAAAATTGATGGAGCAGAGTTGGCAAATTTTCTCAGTTGTACAAAGTTTAAATCTGGGATGAGAGGGGAGGGAGGAGGAGGTTTTTCATCTGCCAATCTGTTGACGAAATCATGTGTAGTGAGCTCAGTCTGTCTCGGGTTGTTGTTGTTCTCCGGTCTCGCTGAGTAAGTCCAAAGTCCATGCAGCCCTTGTGGCGTTACCCTTCCCTGGCTCATTGCAGCCGTTCAGTGCACAGCTACACCCACGCTTGTCCTGTCCCTGCCCAACACTGCAGTCTACAACCCTTCAGAGAAGACCCAGTCGTGCTGCAGCCTCACGGTGGTGTTCTTTGGTGCTGAAATTCTGATTCAGCATACATTGACCAGCTAGGCCCAGCACTGAGGGCAATGGTGGTCTATAGGCCCAGCACTGAGGGCAATGGTGGTCTATAGGCCCAGCACTGAGGGCAATGGTGGTCGAAGTGTGTGGAGGGGCAGCTGTGCAATGGTCAGAGATATGGCAGAATAGCTGGGTGTATGTCCATGAACGGGTAATGTATATACGCACACTAGGACACTTCACGGATGTGGGCTCAGACACACACAAACACACGCGCATGCACACACACATACGCACACACACACATGCACGCACGCACATACACACACACACACACATGCGCGCATGCACGTACACACACACGAACGCACACACACACACTCTCTCTGTCTCTCTCTCTACCACTATCTGCCTCTGTCTTATTGCCACATCCTGTACCACCACCACCACCACCCCCTCCCCCCACCCTGCCCTCTCTCTCTCTCTCTCTCTCTCTCTTTCTTGACTTCTTACCTCTCATCTAGGGGCTCACACGCTGACACATAAGATCTATGCTGACTTGCCCTGGAGTGTCTGTGCCTGCACTCCTCCCAGTGTTAACGTGTTGATGATACAGGGTAGAGAAGTACATCTGTGATTGGGAGACGGCCAGATGAGGAGCTCATGGCCCAATCCTGTGCTGATCAAAACCAAAAACATCACATTGTGCTAGATCATCACACCATATGTCTTCATCCTTCAGCAAGAACAAACATATCACATTTCTCTGTGTGTGTGTGTGTGTGTGTGAACGTTGACCTATTGATTTTTTAGACTGAGCAAAATTTGATTATAAGATGTATTTCATCATAATAGTCACAATTGGTGTGCCCCCTTGCACTCCCAAAATTATCTAGTTTTGATTTTTTTTTTTTTTTTTTTTTTTTGGACCTGAAGAATGTGCAAAGAACCAACAGAGATGGCAAGCTCTGCTCTTTTTCCACATTCCCCTCATTCCCTCCCCCCTGTCCCCTTCAGTTTTATTTTCTCTGCCCTCTCCCCAATTCTTCACCCATCAAACAAAGGGGAAATTAAAAGAGAGTGACAGTTCTTCACTATTGTCGTAAAAATAAGGGTTTTTTTTTTTCAAATAAAAGATCTTGCATTAAAAGCAGTTTATTTCAAAAGAACACACACTTGCATTTGCGAGCATGTGCGTATGTGTGCGCACATACACACACACACACACACACACACACACACACACACACACACACACACACACACACACACACACATGAAGACATGTGGATATCTGTAACATGTCCTGCTGAGACTTGCGTGCATGCATACATGTGCAAGACAGAGTACAGCCAAAACGTACTTTCCACACATAAACTCGCACACACTTGGAAATACACAAAATTTGTCTGTGTGTTTGTGAAGTCGGATGGTTGAAATAGGGAAAGGGGGGGGGGGGGGGGGAGAGGAGTGGATGTGAGAGGAGGGAGGGGTGGGATGGGGGTAGGAGGAGGAGGGAGGAGGATGAAGGGGACCAATGAGATAATCAGGGAACAGACAGGCACCAAACAGTGACTGTATTTGTGCAATGGTTTCATCAGAGTATTCAACTCTTCCGTGTAAAAATGGCATCGGCAAAACCAAGGCTACTTTGGTGTGTGCTAGAGTGTGTGGCAGGGTCCCGTCTCTATTCTGTGACTAGAGTTTTGTTGTTGTTGTTTTCCATCCTGTGTTGTGCGTGTCTTGGACAAACTGACCAGCATTGATGATTGGTCATGTTGATGATGATGATGATGATGATGATTATGATTTCAAAATTATTTATGCCTTGTACATGTGTTTCAAACAATCGTGACTTTTTTTTTTCTTCTTTTTTTTTGTTTTTTTTTGTTCAAACCTAGCACTTTGGAAGAAAAGGATTGTGATTCATGCCCCCCACCCCCCCCCCCCCCCCCCCCCCCCCCCCCCCCATATCTTGTTGTTGCTTGTTCTCTGTTAATAATCATGTGGGATGTTATCATGGTAATCTCAGTCAGCCACTTTCTTTTTTTTGGGGGGGGAGGAGGGGGGGTTGTTTTTGTGGATTTTTTTTTTTGCCAGTGAAGATGTGTGTTGAATGTGTTCTGGATTGGCTGTAACTGGTGGGAAGCCTCGGTTAGCGTTGTGAGGGAGCCCCCCCTCACCCCCCTCCCTACCCCAGTCCCCCCCCCCCCCCCAAATCCAGCCCTCTCCGCTTCTCCCTGATTGGCCAGGTGTGGTGCATCTACTTGGGGAATTATACCTTTCTTCGCCCATGCCTTTGTACCATGCAGGGTGTATGTTTGGGGAGGGGGGGGGGGGGGGGGGGCGTGGGTGAAGCTCGTTGCTGCAGCTTTGTAGAGATGTCTTTGTTAAGTTATGAAGTCTGGATGAGAAGGAGCACTGACTGTACAAGATTAATTAATCAGCTGTTTGATATGTCTGGGAGTATGCTTTCAGGTGAAAGGGTGTGTTTCTGGCTGTGCCTGTCTGCTTCTCTCTTTCTCTCTGTCTTGTCTGTCTGTCTCTCTCTCTCTCTCTCTCTCTCTCTCTCTCTCTCTCTCTCTTAATATTCTCCCTCCCTCTCTCTCTCTCTCTCGTTCTCTCTCCCCTTTCTTCCGTATTTCAAACTTGCTCCATCGCTGGTGTTCCTGTAGACTGGATGTACAGAGTGTTGGTGTATCATGCTACTAGTGACCTTGTAGAAATGAACCAGCAGTCTTTGTGTACAAACACTGAACAGTGATGATGATGCTCTGTCAACAGTCATTGTGGTCTGTTCACTAACAGATTAGCAGGACACTGTCCTTGTGTGCATACAGGAGATAAACACCTTTATTTTGGATGATGGGCCAGTCCATGTGTCTACACATGAGTGAGAGAGAAAGAAAGAAAGTGTGTATGTGTGTGTATGATACTGCAGAAAAAAAAAAGTCGGAGGTTCCTGTGCTTTTTATTAGATCTTTGATTATGTATCATCTGTATTTAAAAGCCTTGAATCAAAGTCAAACACACATACACACATGCTTCTTTCTCTCTCTCTCTCTCTCTCTCTCTCTCTCTCTCTCTCTCTCTCTCATACACACACACGCACACGCACACACACACACACACACATTCACACGCATGTATGCATTCCAGGGCTCCCCACTAATCCTCTGTTTAAAATGTATAATTATGTAATGCTAGTCAGAATTTCAAAGGGTTCAAGTTATTCTCCCCCTGCACAGTTTGAAAGAGTAGAATTTGCCAAGGCAGGCTCACTTTTGTTTCTTTGTTTGTTTGTTTTTTTTAACCCAGAAAAGAATTGGTGGGTGGGAAAGTTTGGGGGTTAAGAGGCCTTTCCCCAAGGATGTTTGTTTTTGAGCAGCACTATCACATTTCTTCGTTTTCTCTCTTTTCTGGTTTTTAGCTTGTGTGTTTGCTCCTTGTCCTGAAAGTGCTGTTTATAAGTCATGATACTCACTGCCTGTGAAGAGACCTGCATTGGACTTTGAAGTCTTCTACCCTGCTACCCCTGCGTCAGTAGGGGTGGGGGGGGGGGGGGGGGGGGGCTCATGCAGTACAAATTGTATCCATTCTTTCTAGGAATTCTTCTCTGGTAATGCTCTCTGTCTCTCTCTCTCTCTCTCTCTCTCTCTCTCTCTTTCTGGCTCATTGACACTGCCTTTGTGGGTCCTATCTCTTGTCTTTGTTCTGGGTCTTGGCATTTTTTGTGTGTCTTTTCTCAAGTTGAATTTAAAATGTGACAGTTTCGGTTTTTTCTCCCATTTTTTTTTTTAAGAATAATGTGATAACTAGGTAGTGAGACTGTGCATACACAGTGAGGAATAAACACTAGCTGTCCGTTTTGTAGTGTGTGTGTGTGTGTGTGTGTGTGTGTGTGTTGCCCATGGCAACTTTAAAATACTGTTTTTAACTTTGGTCTGATCAGTTAAGGGGTATATGCCTGCATGATCTCAGCACAGCCTCATTTTGACAGCCATGAGGACCTGAAGAGATAAGTGGTCAGAGGATAAATTCAGTGTGTGTAGTTTGAAACCAGTTGTTTCTTGTTGCTTTTGCATACAAGGTGACAGGTCTGGAAAGATCCTGTGTGGTCGAATTGGCCCTATTACTGTGACTATTATAACTATTAGGAGCACTTCCATAGTGCTTATCCTCGGTGAGAAACCCATGCAGTAGTTGGCAGTTTACAGTCCACTCTCTTCTTTACACAGCCAAATGCCTACTTGGGCAGAGTTGACTGAAGAGCTGCCTGCTGGTGCTGCATTCAGTCGTTTGCCGTGTAATTCAGTCAGTATCCATCACTCAGCTTTTATTTTTCTCCCTTCATTCTTTCAGTTTTTCGAGCAGGGTGCATGCCGTGTGCAACGAGTCATCTGTAGGAACAGCCAAACTGGCCTTCTTTTCTGAAGGCTGGTGATGGGATTTTATGTGTGTGTGTGCAAGGTGTAATGTGTACATTCATACAGAAACCTTGGTTTATAGTCTTGTTCACAGGACATTTAAACTAAAATGACAACTACAGTTCTACCCTTGCAACAAGGATAGTGATAGGGGAGGTAATCAGTTTCCTCACCCTGCACCAAGGTTTTGTTTCAGAAGAGTGCTGATTGGAAGTAGTTCTACACGTTTGAGGAGACCTGTATTGATGTTTAGGAGCTGACTGAAATTGGTTAGTTTGAGAGTTTGCTCTGACCTTGATCCTCATCAAGGCAAAATGCATTTTGTCTGCCTACTGCCTCATCGAAGTTTGATAGAGTGTGGATTTGTTTCACTGCATGTATATCAGGTAGACCTTGGGAAACTGCATTCACCGTCCACCCTCAGTCCTCGTATGCATGCATACACTCACATACTGTCTCTCTCTCTCTCTCTCTCTCTCTCTCTCTCTCTCTCACACACACACACACACACACACACACACACACACACACACACACACTGCGCACACACACACATTCACACACATACGCACACACACGCACACGCTCATGCACACACACGCACACACACTCGCACACAAACACTCACACAAGCACACGTATACACACACACACACACACACACACACACACACTCACACTCACACATAAACACATAGTCTGACTCTCTCTCAGTTGACCAAACCAGCAGGTCAAGGGAATGTCACAGCCGCTGACCTCAACTAACTTTTCAGAAGATAGGGAACATAAGATCATTGCATCTGCAGTAACTGTCACTTGGTAACCAGAGCAACAGCTAGTCTGCCTCTTCGAAATTCCATCCTGCCTGTCTCTCCCGTCTCCCCATCATACGCATTATGCACCATTCGCTAGGTTTTTTTTTATCATTAGATGGAATTCTGTGGAGTTTCGCAACAGCAAAGTGCGGAAAGTCATCCTTGCTGGGATTGGTAATGATGTGTTGAATTAGTGAAGAAGGCTGAAAAACGTGAACAGTTCACCAGTGTACAGGAGACCACATGGAAGACCTGCTTCAGGGGCGTTCCACCAAATGTGAGGCTTACTTTTCTGAAGGAGATTAGTATTGGTCATTTGAGCCAAGATTTTGTGCAAAATAGATCCCGGTTTTTAAAAGAGGGTATAAATATGCCTGAAATAAGCAGGTTTATTTGGAATCTCTTTTTTTTTTTTTTTTTTTTTTTTTAAACATGTGGCAGCAGTAAAATGATCGATTAGAGGTGAACTAAGAGTACCTTTTATCCCCAGCAGATTGTGTGTGCTCTCCCCAGTCAAAGTGACCTGAATATAGTACAGAGAAAGCTGCTCTAAACATTGAAGTGTTGCGAAACAGTACAGTCAGTACACAACATTACAGACTGTCTGTAAGTAGTTGTAAGCCACTGCTTGATCATACAACTTATGCCTGAATATAGAAACAGAAAGTACAGAAGAAAACTGAACGTTGGTGGGGTGTTTTTTTGTTTGTTTGTTTTTTTGTGATATGAAGAGATCACCTGATGGGAGCTGGTCTCTTAGTCTCTCTCTGACCTGGCTTACCTCCCCTCCACCTCACCCCCCCCACCCCCCACTTTCCCATCCCTCCCTTACAGTCTCCTCCCTGTCACCCCTTTCCCATCTCTATCTCCTCTTTTCCCATTTTTTTTTCTTTTTTTTTTTCCATGTGCAGACTGTTTGGGTGAAGTGGGTGACATTTGTTGACTTAGCCTAGTTGCCATGTGATAATAACTCTCCTCTCATTTTGATCTGGTGTATACATGTAGCATAGTTGTGATAACGTCTGTAGTTTGTCCTTTTGTACCTGTAGTCTTAACCGCTGTGTGATATTAACTCCTCTCCATGCTGAACGTTTTGTGTGTGCGCTAACACTGTCGTGTGATAACTCTCTGACTTTCAGTGTTTGTCTGTCCGTCTTGCGGTCTGTTTGCCACCTTGTCCGTTCTGACTGGGCCAGATGGAATGGTGCCGGAAAGTGGCGGCAGACATACACACGTTTGCTGTCGGTGCTGAGACCAAACAGTTGTTAACATGACAGTTCTGAGCCAGTGTGTGTGTGTGTGTGTGTGTCCATGTGTGCTTGTTAGCATGTATATATTATAAGCATTGTGAACATATTTTTGATAGTTATTCACATTCTTTTTCAGTAAAATAGTCTTGTATGTAATTTGTGTGTGTGAGTGTGTGTGTGCGTGTGTGTGTGTGTGTGTGTGTGTGTGTGTGCGTGTCCATGTGTGCTTGTTAGCATGTATATATTATAAGCATTGTGAACATGTTTTTGATAGTTATTCACATTCTTTTTCAGTGAAATAGTCTTGTATGTAATGTGTGTGTGTGTGTGTGTGTGAGGGCAGGTGGTGTGGATGTGTGTATTGCTTACATCTTTGGTAATAAGCGTTCATTTTGAAATCATTGGGATTTTCTTTCAATGAATATGTGAGCGAGTGTGTACATGTGTTTGATTGCATGTGCAAGGAATCATAAGAAAATGGGCATGTATTGTATGATTATGTAGATAAGACTGGCAATGAGATTATGTGGAATTTGAGCTGGCGAGTACATTGCATTTTGTGCCATTATCATGCTTTGGGCATAAGGAGAGATTAAAACTGAAGGTTTGTGACAAAGGAAAATGTTAAAATAGGTGTGAAGATCATAAACAACAAGGGAGACGACCAGGCGTTAGTTAAGAGGTATGTGTGTTCAATTGTTTCTACACAGAAGTTCAAGTTGCCAGTCTGATTTATTCTCTATCATTATCATTATGAATCAGTTGGAAGTTCAGCTGTTTTATCTTCCTGACTGTTTCACTCTTCCCTCCCCCCCCCCCCCACTCCCTTCCCCTTCCCCTGCTGTTCCACTTTAGCCTCCCCCCCCCCCCCCCCCCCCCCCCCCCCTCCCCCCCCCCCCCCCCCCCCCCCCCCCCCCCCCTCTCATCCCTTGTCACTCATCCCCTTTCCTGTTCCCTTCATCTGTAATGCCGTTGTGGGGATAACAAGATATTGATGAAAATTCAGTTTTCGGTTTACCTCATTTCCATCTGTGTGAGGAGGGAAGGGGCAGGGGGTCAGGGATCTGGAGTATTTTCGTATGGTAACAGTAAGAGGCCGCATAAAGATGGCCACTGGTAAAACCAGTCCAGACCACTTTGTTTAGCAGCAGGCACAGTGGTGGAGGACGTGGCACCGGTCTGATCATTGTGATAGCAGGAACAAAGAGTGTGTGTGTGGGATTGCCTGTGGTGTTCTGTGGGAAGTGGCTTCAAGTCTTGGACTGCTGGGGAGAGAGTGTAGAGTAGAACAAAAGGCTGTTGGCAGTGGCAACACAGAGTGGAGAGCGTGGCACACTCCACACGCATGCCGGTGATGGGAGCTTGTTGTGGTTTCAGTGTTATGTATTGGTGTGTGTGGTTATATGAACAAATTTTGTGTCTGGAATTTGTGTGTGTGTGTGTGTGTGTGTGTATGTGTGTGTGTGTGTGTACAGGTTACATAGCAAAGTAACTGTGACATGTTGACAAAAAAAACAAATGGCGTAGTTGACATGCATGTGATAACTTTATTTCGTAGTGATTCACGTTTTGCTGCTGAGCAGAGAGGCGGGCGTGTATGCATGTACACTGTCATGCACCTGTGGTGGTGTTGCCTTGGGTGTCTGATGTTGGTGTAGGTGGGAAGAATGAAGGAAACAAAGGAGGTGGATTGCCACTGCTGCTCTGAACGACTGAAGTCAACAGCAGTAGTGTTTTTTTTTTTGTTTGTTTTTTTTCTGTGCTATCCACGTTAACCAAACATGTAGGCATGCACTTGCTTGCCCGCTCTCACTTGCACTCTCTCTCTCTCTCCTCTCTCTCTCTCTCTCTCTCTCTCTCTCTCATACTCACACACACACACACACACACACACACACACACACACACACACGCACGCACATACACACACTCTCTCACTCGCATGCATGCATGCTTAAAAGCAGGCACATGCCCACACATACACACTCACACACACACAAGCACACACACACACACACACACACACACACACACACACACACACACACATATTCCTCTTTCGACTGATGTTCTTTCAAACAAAATCACACGTGTACACTTACTTCAAGCATTGATTCAGTCCATACGTCTGATTCCCTTGCTGCTTACCCCTGCATCCACTGTACCTGTGGTGTGTGTGGTCTCCTACTGTTGTTCTCCTCTCTTTCTGTGGCCCTCTTCTGTTCATCCTGCCACTCTCTCCCAGCACTAGGACCAGGGACCGGTGAATGAATCAGTATTTATTAATGAATGAAATGGGGGGTCAATACAGCAGGTTGTTTTTTTGTTTTTGTTTTTGTTTTTTTGACAGTGTGTGTTTGTAAGATTTTTGTTAGGGGTCTTAAATTATAAATGGATTTGTAGCTGCATTAGTCAGTGTGTTGTTATGATGTAGATAGTGGAATTTGATGTGGGTGACAGTCCAACGTATGAAGTGGTTATGACAACTGGAAATAGGGAAGGCGGAGGATAGGGTGGGGGTGGGAATGGTGGTGGGGGGGGGGGGGGGAGTATGAGTCTTCTGTTCAGGGTGATGACCCATAGTGTGTCTCTGCTATTTTGCTGTAGCATGACATGTTTGATATTGTTAAATCTTTTGAAGTTCAAGAAAGCTTGTACGATAGGAAACAAACAGGTGTTCTTGCTTCTAGCACGTTTGTGCATGTCTGTGTACAGTAAACAGGATGAGCTTGGATAGAGTGGACCAGAAAATCAAACCAGAAAGCCAACACTTTGAAGTCATCCAAATCCTTGTGCGTGGTCAGAGGGCCAGACACACCATGAAACTTGCCAAGAAGGTTCAGTCATCCAGACCCTTGTATTGGAATTGAGGACAAAAAAGAAGAAAAAAAAAAACCCTCTCCTGTATAATATGAGCACAGACAGCTTCTGATTTGAAACTAATCTGAAGCAACCAGTCTGCCGTTTTCAGTGTTTCCTGTTGTTGTTGTTGATTCTCATTTCCTGACTTTCAACCACTTTCAAATTAGATGAACAGAGATACAATCTGTTAGAAAAAAAAAAGGAAAAAACATGTCATTTTATCAGATATCATTTGAGAGACTGCTGAGGAACATATTTAATGGATGTACTGTGTAGAAGGCTCACTTGGCTATGAAGAATGACAGAATTAAGCACCCTTCTCAGATGGGATAATTTCCAGTGTGTGAGGAGACTAGGTTGTCAGTTTGGTTCAGTGTGAAATGGTGAGAGAGGACAGCTGATCCATTTCATGACGGACAGGTTGCAAAGGGAACGGATTGCAGTCCTGCTGCCAGCTTCTGTGTTCCTGAATTTCTGGTGAAGCGAAGGAGGAGGAAAGGTGTTTAACTAAGTTGTATACAGTGCTTTAACAGGTCGATCATGAGGAACGGATCATTGGGGAAAAGGTCATCAGCAGGAAGGGCTCAGAGCAGATGCAGTCATGAAAATGGTGGCTAATCGTTGGAGGTCTTGTTTCATAACCTATGTGGAAGAGGAGATTTTACAGGGATAGCAAATCGCTGTCGCTTATTGCAATAATGAGCCATGGTAAGTATGTTACGTAATTTTAGAAAGAAAATTTCCTATAATTGTTGGAGGTCTTGTTTCACAGTGTACATGGAAGAGGGGATTTTACAGGTGTAAACCGTTTTCTTCACTCTGCTCTTCCTCAAACCACGTCCCCCCCATAGAGTGCAGCGTTGAAGTGAACATGAGATCTTAAAATAAATCATCCACAAGACTCAGCAGTGGGGTGACAATGCTGAGGGTGATTTCCTTCCAGTTAGTGTATATACACAGAGGTGCATGATCTTCAAATGAAAGAAGCCAGTCCAAGGCAAGTCTAGTGTGATCAGGGTTGGTGAGAAGGATGGAGAGGAAGAAGAGAAGCCTTCACTGGCAAGCTGCTGATCAAATCGCTGTGCATGCACAGACAATGTGATTACCGCCTCTCCCTTACCCACACAAACAAGCTTGTCAACGAACAATGCAGTTACATTAAACATCATCTGTGATGCAAGTGTGTTGGGCAGACTGGGTGTTTGGTAAAAGCTTATGAAGCCACAAGTTGTGTCCTGTGTGTTTCTGAAAGACAGCGTTGAAGTTGTTACAGTGACAGTTTGCCGAATGTCCAGAACCTGCTTTGACGTTTTGACCGGAGTGTGTGTGGCTGTGAAGATGGACATATTTAGAAATCGGTTGGAGATGGATAGGTGTTTTTGTCTCTAGAATATGTGCTTGGGGTTTATATGTGAAATGCACTGTTCAAACAAAACAGTAGAAAGCCCACAGAAAGTAGTGGATTCCTATTTTGTTCTGTTCTGCTTATTTGATGAAACTTGAGTGTCATTGTGGTGCGGATTGGGTCCTGTAGAGTCGGTATGTTTGTGTTTGTGTCAGTGTTCCTCATGATAATGTGATCAGTTCAACACATTGTACAGCTAGCAGTCACCAGCCAGTTGGACTTGTACAGGCACGCTAGAAATGCTGTATTATTCTTTTATTCCCTTTCTGAAGGTTAGTTATATACCAGGGTCTTGTTTAGTGTGTAGACAATACGTTTGAAAGAATCCCACCATTTTCATTGCAATATACTGGGGGCATTTCTTTGTTGCTGATTCTCACTACACTGAATGATCAAAGGGGGAGGGGGGGGGTTGCTGGTTAGTGTACTGTGGACATCAATTGCTGAGAGACAGAGAGGTTGTGTGTATGTGTGTGTGAGCTTGTGTAGGTCAGTGTGTGTAGGTCAGTGTGTGTGAACTTGTGTATGTCAGTGTGTGTGTGTGTAGGTCAGTGTGTGTGAGTGTGTATATGTGTGTGTGTGTGTGTGTGTGTGTGTGTGTGTGTGTGTGTGTGTGTGTGTGTGTGTGTGACAGAGAGAGAGATCAAAAGTCATTGTGAAAGCAACAATTAACAATTCCTATTTGACATGTAAACAAATGAAGTATATAATGAATGGATCAAATACCGTTGCTAAGCCTTGTGTAGAGCTGAATGCCTGCATGTCCCAGTTGTAATGGTGCTTTAGGTGTTGGTAGGTCACCACTCCACTGTTGTGTGCAGTTTGGCTGCTCCTGTCCGTCATCAACATGGAGGTTTTCCCTCTTCTCCCTCTCTACCAGAACCCTTCTCCAGCTGTTGTTTCATGTATCCCTCCCCTCCCCCTTTTCCAGCCTTAGTTATATTGCGGGGGTTTGTCGTCCCATAATATTGCATGTGTCAGGACACTTTCGTGCATTGTATATCCTGTTGTGCCATCAGTCCTGTTCCTAGAGTATTTCATTGGGAAAGTTGAGAGGCATGACCCAGATGAATCACACATGTATTCTCTCTCTCTCTCTCTCTCTCTCTCACTCTCACTCTCTCTCAAACACGCACTCTCTCTCCTCAAACACTCTCTCTCTCTCTCTCTCTCCCCCCCCCCCCCCTTTCTCTCAAACACACACACTGTCTCTCAATACACACTCTCCTCTCTCACTCCTCTCGCTCTCTCTCTCTCCTCTCTCTCTCTCTCTCTCTCTCCCATCTACAAACATAAGCTATAGATCTCCACTTACGTGAAATGGCCTCAGTGATACAGCTGAAGGTGTGACAGATTTGAAGCGTTGTCCATAGATCTAGCAAGTGTGAGCAGACACACAATGCTTTCTGAATGAGACTGGTGACAAGACAGACTGACTGATACGATCAGCAGGGAGGGCAAGAGTATGAAGAGAGAGCTAGAGAGAGAGAGAGAGAGGTGGGGAAACAAAGAGAGAGATGGGGGGGGGCAAAGCGAGAGAGGTGGGGGGGGAGGGGACACAATTTGGCTTGCTGCTCTGCTAACTTGTCAGCTTTCAGACCCCCCCCCCCCCCCCACCTTCCTTCTCCCCCCACCCCCACCACCCCCACCCCCCTCCCCAATTACAACCTGACAAAGAAGAGTGTTGGTGATCAGAATTCAGCCCAGTGATTTCATTAGTGAGTTGTCCATCCTTCTACATCCTCCCAATGTGTTATCCAGCTCCAGTCATGTGGCCAGTCCACTTGGTTCCAGCCCGTTTACCACCTGCCAACCACAGCACAACACGCACAGCACCCCCCCAGTCACTTTTTGTTCCAGTCTGCTAACAGCCACCAGCCCCCAGCGCAATGCCTGTGAACCCCAATTACTCATCACATAGATCCTGTGTGCTAATACATACCAGCAACAGCATGATGATAGAAAACTCCCAATTTGTAATCACCGGTTTTGATTGTGTTCATGCATTCCAACCACAGCCCAGTCTGTCAGGCGAAACCCCTGGTGTGAATTACTGTGAGGTAATCTTTGTCACACCAATTGCAAAGTGAGGTGACCGCAGGTGGAAATCTAAACAAATATGAAAAAATTATTGATATAAAGCTCCGCCCAAAAAACGTTGACAAACAAATCACAAGACAAAATGTGGCGCATTTCGACCTCTTAGGTCTTCTTCAGGCAAGACACACAGCACTGGGGACAAGCAAAATGAACGAGCAATCACTTATCTTCATCCAATTCGGTTTTCATTCAATGCCCATCCTGCGCCGAACTGGATGAAGATAAGTGATTGCTCATTCATTTTCGTTGTCCTGAGTGTTGTGTATCCTGCCTGAAGATGTCCTAAGAGGTCAAAGCCTAAGAGGTCGAAGCGCATCGTGTTTTGTCTTGTGATTCGTATCTCAAAGTTTTTGTGGGTGAAGCTTTTGTCAATGATTTTTCAAATCTGTTCACAGCAGCAAAATGTGTGTGAACCCCCTGTTATAAGTCACCTAGTTCCACAGAATTAGCACCAGACAGCTGCAATACAATTGCATGCGATCTCCAGGTAGTAATCACTTGGTTCAAGTCCCTTAACTCCAGCCAGCAACAGCACAGCACATAGTAAAAAGTCTGGTCAGATCAGGCTTGGTGTGTCTGATGTTTGGTGCTGATGTCAGTGCTGTACTGTGTCAGACCGTGCAACCAATGACCACTTGGCTGGCACTGCTAGGGCAAGTTGTCATTGATGACACACCGCAAAGCCACACTGTGTCTGTCGGAGCTTTGTTCTTCCCTTTTTGGCAGGGGGGGGGGGGGGGATAAAGAAATTGTTGGAGATTCCTTCCTGCTCAAATTATTGTTGTCACTGCTTTATGCATTGAACTGTTAAAAAAAAAAAAGTAATGTTATGCTTCCAATAGTTTGTTCTAAGGGTTGAACTTGTGGAGGATAATTGATCATGTAAACTAACCATACCCCAGCTATTTAGAGCTTTCTGTACACACACACACACACCTGTTGCAGATGTCTCTGGTTGAGAATTGTACCTGCGCTCTGCCAACTGGTTTTTTTTTTGTTGTTTTTTTTTTTTTAACCTTTTGCCTGAAGCAGTGTGACAACCCTGATATTATGGCCCTTTGTGGTCGGCTGGGCTATAAGCAACATGACCTTACCTGACCTTACCTTGCCTGAACCAGTTGATGTCGATGATAGGAGGCAGTGAAGTGAGGTTGGTGATGATGGGGATCAATCCCTGTTGTGATGATTTGTTATACAGTCTTCTTTGTCATGTATTAACCCAGTGTTTATGTGTGTGTGTGTGTGCCTGTGTGTGTGTGTGTACCTGAGTGTGTGTAGGTAGGTAGCTGGTGTATTGAATCTCTTCGCTGTCCGCTTCTCCACTTGCCTTCCTTCTGACCACCTGAGTGGACTTGCAGTTGTCTGGACTGGGGGTGGGTTGGGGGGGGAGGGAGGGGGGGGGCATAGAGTGTGATGCCCATTGGCTGTATATATATATACACATGTATATCTATGTGAGTTTGTGGCTAGACGGGTGGACTTGTAGATACTTGTACACATGCAAGTCGGCGAGTTTGTCCGCGTGTGTATGCTTTTTTTTGTTGTTGTTCTTTAAGTGTGTGTGCATTCAATGCTTTCTGTGGACAAGGCTAGAGACCCACTCACTCCTGTGCAGCACTGTGCACACAATTATAGTTATATTTGATGAACCAATGTTTTGTTTGTTTGTTTTTGAATTTCAGTTTATGTTGATCATAAACCGGACAATGTCAGTGTTTTGAAGCGATGTGTGACATAACGAAAACCAGACACGCTCTTTCTCTCTCTCTCTCATTATATATTTCTTTGTTGATTGATTCTTTGTTGATTGATTTGTTTATGAATTGAGTGCATTCATGTAGGAGAGGTTGAGTTGAGTGGGAGACAGGGTTGGAGCGATTGTGGGGGAACAAAACATAACATTGTGTGTGTGTGCATGTGTGTGTGTGCATGTGTGTGTGTGTGTATGTGGGGGTGGGGGGGGGATATATATATGTATGTTTTGGGGTTTTTTTTTATCCCAATGACTGTTTTCATGTGAGTAGCATACCTGCATTGTATAGTCAGTGTGTAGACGGCATATGTTCCACCTGTTTTCCCGCCACGTGTCGATGGACCGTGGATGCTAGCTGCTGTAGTGAGCGCTGTGGTCACCCATCTGTGTCAGGCTGCTTACCAGGCGCACCGTCTGCTAGGTTGCTGCCATTCTCATCTGCGTGCAAAAGGGATGTTTGTGATGTGGGTTTTTGTTGTTTTTTTTTTCCCAGGTTTAGTGCTGGTTGGTTGGTTGGTTGTTTGTTTTTCTCTTCCACAGTGGGTATTGTAGCACCTACCAGCATTAGCCATTCTGTGTGAATTAATGGGGTTTTCTTGATGAGTGCCCGTCTAGCAGGTCAGGTCAGGTCTCCACACGCTACGTGTCGTAGGCTTCCTTCTGGTTCTTTTCTTTCTCTGGCCGTTGTCCACTAGTAGCTACTACTAGCTGTCCATGTTGCAACATCTGTTTGCCTGCATGGCTGTTTAATGTACTTTTATGGTCACCATTATCTTTATCTTTTTGTTTTTTTTTCCTTTTTGAACTGAGGATTTTTAAAAAACAAAAAAACACCCCAGCTCAGGTGAGTGTGGCTGGCAGCCTAAGCACGGCCTGTTTTTATCCACCTTGAGGATGTTGGCCGCTTGGTTAGTAGGTTATAGATAGAGAGTGGTGGAAATAGCTAGGTTGTTTTGGGTTGTGGGTTTTTTTTTTTTCTTTTTTTTTTCTCGTCATCTGAACAGGTAATTGTATTCAACATCTTGGACACAAGCCCTGAATTTTTTTTATTTGTTTTGTTTCTTTTTCTAATTTGCATAACAGCTTTTCAAAAAGGGACTTTTAAACCGAGATGCTAACACAAGCGTCAGGCTGACACGGTCAGTTCCCTCTTGCAGAGGAGGTAGGCTTATCATGTGCCAGTGGTGTGGGTGAGAAGAAAATCCAATCCAATCACACTTTTCAGCTCATCTACGATTTAATGGTGGACAGATTTTTATAAAAATTTCTGGTGTGTTTTAAAGAGTTGTGTGAATTGTGGGGGTTTTTCCTCCTCTTTTTTTTTTTTCTTTTTTCTTTTCAATGATTTGAGATGACTTCAGTGTGGTGACAGCCTTGATAAGGCCCTTTGCGGTGCGCTGGGCTATATATAATAAGCAACATTACCATCACCAGTCCAGTCAGACTAGCGTCATGTTCAGATATTATATCGAAGAGGGGGAATCAGGCTGCCTTTAATGATTAAAAATGATCACTTGGATCTGAAAAAGCCTCACACAAATTCTAACCACAGAGAGAATGGAGAGCATGTCTGCATTTGTTCTTTGTGTGTGTGTGCATGATTCAAAGTGTGTGTGTGTGTGTGTGTGTGTGTGTGTGTGTGTGTGTGTGTGTATGCTGATAATTTAAAAAAGAAAGAAAAAAAAAAAACCCAACACCTCCCATGTCACCAAACAAAACAATTGTCAGATTCTGATCCCCCTCCTCCCCCCTCTCCCCCACGATGGGCACTGATGAAGAAAATCCCCCCCCCTCCCCCCCCCCCCCCCCCCCCATCCATCCCATCCCTGCTTCCCTGTTCCATCATACCTCATGCTGTGTCCCCCCCCCCCCACCCCCACCACCACCACCCACCACCACCACCACCACCACCACCATCCATACCTCACCTTCCTGCCCCCAGCCTGCCCACCTTTACTACTACTACTACTACCACACCTGCCTGTCTGTGTGTCCGCCAGTCCTTCTGTTGTGCTACACTTGTTGGCAGTCATGCAGTTATTTAATTTATTTCCAAGTCGTGTGCGGGTTTCTCATGTCCACTGTTTATTCATTCATTTGGTTTGTTTTGGTTGTGTGTGTGTTTTTTGTTTTTTGTTGTTTTTTTTTTGTGTGTTTTTTTTTCAAGTCCATGTGCAGAGACCGAGGAGTAAAGTGGCCTGTGTTGTGTCACAGGCAGAGATGACAGTGAGTGCGGCCAGGTGGTTGTGGTGCTGCTGCTGTGTGGTGTGTTGGTCAGGCTGGTCGATGGATGCTGTGTGGCAAAGTCTGTGGAGGAGGTCGTTGTGTGTGTGTGTGTGTGTGTGTATGTGTGTGTGTGTGTGTGTTTCTGTCTGTCTCTTGTCTGTCTGTCTCTGTCTTTTGTCTCTCTGTCTGTCTCTCTCACTGTCTCCCTCTTTCTTTCACTCACTGTCTCTCTGTCTCCCTCTCTCTCTCTCTCTCTCTCTCTTATATACACACTCACATACACACACACCCTCACACACTCATGCGCACACACACACATATGCACGCACAAGCGCGTATGCACACACTCAGACATACACACGCATGTGTACTTCCATACACGCTCACACACAAACACACACACACACACACACACACACACACACACACACCTCCCTCTCTCTCTCTCTTATACACACGCTCACACACACACACACCCTTGCACACTCGTGCGCGCACACACATACACACACATGTGTACTTCCATACACGCTCACACATACACACACACATGTACACATGAGATGATCACTGAAGTAAATAATTTAGTACATTTCCTCTCAGTCAGAGACACTGAAATAACATTTCTTTGGGCGCCCTCCCACTGCGGGTTATACTATAATGAAAAGGTTGATGTTCTGGCAAAGAGAGGAGCAAAACAATCATCAGATTCGCATTTTTTTAACTTCTCTATGTCAATGCAAGAGTGCTATACTTTGGCAGAAAAAGTACAATTTTCTAATTTTCATTTGACAGAAAGAGAAACTGGGTGTTTTGGTTTACACGATGAAATGGGAAGTATTCGTGAAATGTTAAGTAAGTACGATCAAAACATTTATCGTAGACGGCAGATAAGTTCCTTGATCTGTAGATGGAAATTGGATTGTTTTAAAACAAAGTATGTCAAAAATATACATTGTATATGTGGTCATTGCATATCAACTGATCACATTCTTTCGTGTAACTTAATGAAAAAATTCATTCCAAATACGTCTGTACAGCCAAGTCAAAATGTTTTCCTGTCACTGTCAGCAAGTGAAACGTATCTTTTCTTTTTGAACTTAGCTAAAAGTCCAATTGGCAAATATTTGTAATATATAACAGTCAGTGGTGAGATGAGACAGAAGAGTTACATGTTTCGGGGTTTTTTTGTGGGTTTTTTGTTTGTTTCTTTTTTGTTTTTCAATCTTTGATTAAGTGGATTTTCTACTTTTGTGTTATAGCTGTAGATAAGTTAATTCTTTTACCTCATTGTGTTAACCTTTTTTTACCCCTCCCCCCCCCCCCCCCCCCCCCCTTTTTTTTTTTTCGTCTAATATCACGGAATGTGGAAAGACGTAAAACAAAACAACAACAACAACACACGTACACACACACACACACACACACACACACACACACACACACATTCTTCAGACATTTCTAGAAATGATTCCAAATGAAACGGGATCAGACATCTTGCTGCAAGTTACATGACACCAGCAGCTCACCTGTTCACTCCCTCAAGTCCCCTGTCGATTGTCGGGTGCCGTCCCTGTGGCCGCTGCCCTTCAATGTTACATTGAGGAACTCGTTCTGTACACCTCTTGGACAGAGGCCTTGCTGTGTATCCCAGTCGGCTCAGACGACACATCCAGATGATTGAGGGCTCTGGCTGTTGATTGGCTCACGCTCTGACCTTTGACACCCTCAACACCAGAATGATTGAGATACAGAGTGAGCACATTCCTAGCTCAATCCTGTCAATGCCACAATGATTGAGAGACACAGTGAACACATTCCTACCTCAATTCTGTCGCCACCAGAATGACTGAGGTATTAAGAGAGACAGTGAACACATTCCTACCTCAACTCTGTCGCTACCAGAATGATCGAGGTACCGAGATATACTGTGAACACACATTCCTAACAACACTTTCACCACCAATCATTTAAGGTGGATAGTAAACAACATCTAACACTACACTGACAACAAAATGATATAGAGTATTAACATGAGCAGTCAAAAATGTCTGATAATTGCTAAACAATACATGGATATCTCGGAATAACTGAAACGGACAGCAAAGTGATATTTAACACTAAAGTGCTACCGTTAAAATGGTGGAAGCATGGAGATGGGCAGTGAAATAAAAGCACACGACTGGCACCACCAGCACGATGGAAGCAGTAAGATGGATAATGGAGCAAATACACTATCCACACCAGAAGGACTGAAGCCTCAAGATGGACAACGAACTGAAAACGCCACACTAATACCACCACAACGATTTCAACATGAACTCCAAGAAGGGCAGAAAGTGGAGATATCCCACACACACGTCGGCACAACACAACCAACCACCCCGGCTAGCGGGCTCGGAGTTGGGGTACGACTCTCCTCTGAAGCCTATATTTTGCTGTAAGTTTCAGCCTTGGGTGGCTTCTATGCAGAATCGGGTAGAGTGCTGTTAGGAAGTCCGCAACTGCACACCTTAAACCGCTTAAAATAGATGTGTCTGAGAGAAGGAGAGATTGATTGATAAATGGATTGATTGATCTTTTATACTCAGGATAAAGATTTTAGGCCCAAACCTTGTCTTACAATCTGTACTTGTCATGAGAGAGAGGGAGATTGATTAATTGATTGATAGATCTTTAATACTCAAGGATGAAGATTCTAGGCCAAAGCCTGGTCTTACAATCTGTACTTATCATCAGAGAGAGGGAGAGAGTTGCTCCAATGTACTGACTAATGCTGTAACTATCTGTGTACCTGGAGTCTGGTTGACGCTGGAGTATACTACGAAAGGAAGCGAAGAGCACACACATCCTTGCCGTGTGATAATCTCCGATCAGATTCCACCTCTTCTTGGTCTCATCTTCATCATCCCACAGGCCATTACAGACTGGATCTTGTACTTGTCTGCCAGCCCCACCCCCACCCCCACCCCCGTAAAAATAAAAATTACTTACTTGTAATCATGCAAGCACTGTATTTTCCGCAAATGATTGGTACATGTGAGTTTGAGTTATCGTATTTTTATTTGTACACTTCAGAAAGGAAATCTAGAGAACATGCGAATATCATATCATTTTTCAAGAGAAATCATTCGTAGCAGGCTTGTGAGGTTTCTTTCTTCTTGTTCTTCTTCTTGTTCTTCTTTTAAAAACTCTTTTTCTTTTTTCTATCTATTTTCAAACAGCTCGAATTAGGATGATAGACTGAGAAGAAGAAGATGAAGAGAGAGAGAGAGAGACGACGCAGTACGGGACATCAACGTCATGCTACTTTAGATCGTCTCGACGGCTGAAGACGCAAATGCACGTAGTGTCACTGGTAAAGACACTTGACCCAGTTTGTCTTTGTTGGCCCGTGGTGTGAGTGAGTGTTGGTGTCCGTGAGGAGAAAGACGTAATCGTTCGTAAGCTTACTGGCACGTCGTGATAACAGCCATCGGCCTTTGGGCAAAAGGAGAGACAGGCAGAGAGAGAAGAGCGCGTAACTCCGCTGGGGTAGGCAGGATCCTGGATCTGCACTTTAAAATGCGGATCTGCGTCACGGATCTGCACCACAGTTTGAAAGATCCTTCTTCAGATCACATTCCATCTTTGCACATTTTTTTGTTTGTTTGTTTCTTTCTTTCTTTAAATCAGTTTATAATTTTGCTGACAAACGAGTGACTTTATGATGTAGGCCTAATCATTGTAACACACAGACTCCACACAGGATCTTTTCGGACTCTCAATCAAAAAGCAATACAAAAAGAAAAAAAGAAAAAAAAAATGACAGACTGAAAGATCCCACCGTAGCAGGTTAGACCATCGTAAAAAAAAATAAAAATAAAAAATACATACATATATATATATATATATATATATATATATATATATATATATATATATATATA
>CM065732.1:9258379-9261162 GCA_033310375.1 Conus canariensis
CTCTCTCTCTCTCCTCTCTTCTCTCTCCTTCTCTCTCTCCTCTCTCTCTCTCTCTTCTCTCTCTTCTCTCCTTCATTTCTCTCTCTCTCCTCTCTCTCCTCGTGCATTTCTCTCTCTCTCTCTCTCTCATCTCTCTCTCTCTCTCTCTCTCTCTCTCTCTCTCTCTCTCTCTCTCTGTCTCTCTCTCTCTCATGGACCAAGGCATCAGTTGGGATTATTGCTTTGTTTCTGATTTGAACTATCAGCGTTCAGAATAAAAATGGAGGTGTACTCATTCAGCTGTCTCTAGAACAGAAAGAAATACAGTGGGAGGGGATGAGGGTGAAATGGAAGTGGGGTGGTGGGTGGTAGTGGCAGTCCCATGTAGGCCTACAAACAAGGCCTCAGAACATGACTACACATACATTTGAGGCAAATGCACACTTTGACTCGTGCACACACACACACACACACACACACACACACACACACACACACACACACACACACACACACACACACACAGAAATTCAGGCTTTTTTCCCCATACTCAGCAAAAGCAATACTTGGCAGTAAAACAAAGAGCAGAAAAAATGCAGTTTGAAGGAAGAAATGAAGATTTGTGGAAAAGTCAAACACGTCATTGAAGGGAACATATTCGCGAAGGCATCACTTGGATAGCTAAAACACCGTTTCTCTTGTATCCTTCACGTTCAAATTGCCCGTCGGGGGCCGGAATAACTCAGTGGTAGAGCGCCGGACTCGTAATCTTGGTGATCCTGGGGTTGCGGGTTCGAATCTCCACCAGGCCGATTCGGTACAGGGGGGATTTTTTCCCCTCGGAGTTAACATTGGTTCTGACTCCATTTCCCATACAGTCCTTCGAATGAGACTATAAACCGAGGTTCCGTGTGTGAACGCACGTATAACATCTTGTATACACCAACTTTCGGAAGAGAAGGCCAGTTTGGCCGTTGGTATCGGACGACACGTTACACATAGCATGCATTTTCCCCGAAGTTGGGAGTATGGCTGCCTTAATGGCGGATAAAAAAAACATAAACTGTCATACACACAAAACTCCACATCCTTTATTGGGTAGATGGGATTGATCCTTGCCTGTCTGTACGGGGAGTGTCCGCAGGAGTATCAGCCTGCGTACGCAGAAAAAAAATAAAATAAAATAAATTGCCCGTCAGTCAGTCGTGGTGAACAGGCTCACAGAATGAACGGTGGAGGATCAGTATTTCCGCCTTGGGCTGGCTGCTGATCCACAAGTTATCCTGGAGGCCCTCACCACTTCCTGTGGATCTCACTGGCTCTCTGTCTGCTCCCCTACCCCACCCCGCCCTCACTCCCTCCCCTTTGTGGGCTGGCTGGCCGTTCACCTCACCTCGCTGCTCACAGTGTCCCTGCTCACAGTGTCACCTCGCTGCTCACAGTGTCCCTGCTCACAGTGTCACATCGCTGCTCACAGTGTCCCTGCTCACAGTGTCACATTGCTGCTCACAGTGTCCCTGCTCACAGTGTCATATTGCCGCTCACAGTGTCCCTGCTCACAGTGTCACATCGCTGCTCACAGTGTCCCTGCTCGCAGTGTCCCATTGCTGCTCACAGTGTCACATCGCTGCCCACAGTGTCCCTGCTCAGTGTCACATTGCTGCTCGCAGTGTCACTGCTCACAGTGTCCCATTGCTGCTCACAGTGTCCCTGCTCACAGTGTCACATCGCTGCTCACAGTGTCCCTGCTCACAGTGTCACATTGTTGCTCACAGTGTCACTGCTCACAGTGTACATTGCTGCTCACAGTGTCCCTGCTCAGAGTGTCACATCGCTGCTCAAAGTGTCCCTGCTCAGTGTCACATCGCTGCTCACAGTGTCCCATTGCTGCTCACAGTGTCACATTGCTGCTCACAGTGTCACATTGTGCTCACAGTGTCACTGTTCACAGTGTCACATTGCTGCTCAAAGTGTCACTGTTCACAGTGTCACATTGCTGCTCAAGTGTCACTGCTCACAGTGTCACATCGCTGCTCACAGTGTCACTGCTCACAGTGTCACATTGCTGCTCACAGTGTCCCTGCTCACAGTGTCACATCGCTGCTCACAGTGTCACATCGCTGCTAACAGTGTCACTGCTCACAGTGTCACGTTCCTGCTCACAGTGTCACTGCTCACAGTGTCCCATTGCTGCTCAAAGTGTCACTGCTCACCGTGTCACATCGCTGCTCACAGTGTCACATCGCTGCTCACAGTGTCACTGCTCACAGTGTCACATTGCTGCTCACAGTGTCACATCGCTGCTCACAGTGTCATATTGCTGCTCACAGTGTCACTGCTCACAGTGTCACATTGCTGCTCACAGTGTCACTGCTCACAGTGTCCCATTGCTGCTCACAGTGTCACTGCTCACAGTGTCACTGCTCACAGTGTCCCTGCTCACAGTGTCACATTGCTGCTCACAGTGTCACTGCTCACAGTGTCATATTGCTGCTCACAGTGTCACTGCTCACAGTGTCCCATTGCTGCTCACAGTGTCACTGCTCACAGTGTCACTGCTCACAGTGTCACATTGCTGCTCACAGTGTCACTGCTCACAGTGTCCCAAGCTGCTCACAGTGTGACTGCTCACAGTGTCACATCGCTGCTCACAGTGTCATTGCTCACAGTGTCCCATTGCTGCTCAAAGTGTCACTGCTCACAGTGTCACATTGCTACTCACAGTGTCACTGCTCACAGTGTCACATTCCTGCTCACAGTGGCACTGCTCACAGTGTCACATTGCTGCTCACAGTGTCACTGCT
>CM065732.1:9276262-9278762 GCA_033310375.1 Conus canariensis
AGAGAGAGAGAGAGAGAGAGAGAGAGAGAGAGACAAGACAAGACAAGACAAGACAAGACAAGACAAAATTCTTTATTTACGAGGATAATAGATAAGCACTGATGTGCTTTTTTACATCCAGTCCTCGCCCTGAGTAGGGTCAACAATATAAAATAAAATGTAACAAAGGAAGCATGCAAAAGTGACTAGAACTACAATACAATACGGGATTAAAATTTAAATAAATAAATAAATAAATAAATAAAAAATAAAATAAAATAAAAGAGAGAGAGAGAGAGAGAGAGAGAGAGAGAGAGAGAGAGAGAGAGAGAGAGACGCAGGAGCGAAGGGAGTGCAGGGTAAGTCTGCAGAGAGAGAGAGAGAGAGAGAGAGAGAGAGAGAGAGAGAGAGAGAGAGAGAGAGAGAGAGAGAGTGGCCAAACAGTCAGACTGACAGAAAGACAGACAGACAGACAGACAGAATCAGCCCCCACCCCACCCCACCCCCACCCCCTACCAACCCCTTTCACCTGCTTACCATGGCTATTCTGTCCAGCGTTTCGTTCTCCACCGTGTCTCCACGCCCTGGGTTGGAATTATACCAGGGGCTCCACACTTGCTCTGAAACACCGCCACCACACACACCACACACTGTGAACGAAGTCGTAGTAGTACAGGTAGCAGAGGAAAAGTGCTACAGAAGCAGCGTAGTAACTAGTACCGTTAGTGTAATGCCGGTTCCTTGTACAGTTGTTATCATCGTTACTGTACTTTTCTACCCTTCCCCCTTCTTCCCCTCCCTCCCTCTCTCCCTCGCTCTCTCTCTCTCTCTCTCTCTCTCTCTCTCTCTCTCCCTCCCTCCCTCTCTCGCTCTCCCTCCCTCGCTCTGTCTCTCCTCCCTCCCTCTCTCGCTCTCTCTTCCTCCTTCTCTCTCACTCTCTCCCTCCCCCCCTCTCTCACCCTCCCCCCTCTCTCTCTCTCCACCCTCCATTTCTCTCTCTCCCCCCTCTCTCTCCCTCCCTCTCTCTCCCTCCCTCCCTCCGTTTCTCTCTCCCTCCCTCTCTCTCTTCCTCCCTCCCTCTCTCTCTCTCTCCTTTCCCCCTCTCTCTCTATATCTCTCTCCCAACACTGTCTCTCCCTCTCTCTCTCCCTCCCTCTCCTTCCCTCCCTCTCTCTCTCTCTCTCTCGCCCCCTCCCTCCCTCCCTCCCTCTCTGTCTGTCTGTCTGTCTGTCTGTCTGTCTCTCTCTCTCTCTCTCTCTCTCTTCTCTCTCTCCCACCCTCCCTCCTTCTCTCCCTCTCCCTCTCTGTGGCCTCAGTTGAAGGTTGTCCGTGGGGACACCCCCTTCAGGTTGTCACTCTTCACGGTCATTATCACTTCCTCCACTAAGGACGCTACGGTTTTCACCTGCATCAGTTTGTCGGTTTGTTTGTCCGTCTGTCTATATGTCTGTCTGTCTGTCTGGCAGCAGGATTACGAGGAGAATCTAAATCTGCTTCTCTCTCTGGACCCGGTCACTGGGGCACCACAGCGAAGTACAGTTCAGCAGGTTCCCTCCTCTTCGGTCCACCGTGAGCCCACGGCCTGGGGCTCTGGGAATGGTTTCTTTGTCCATGGCTCCAATGGAGTCTCTCTCTCTCTCTCTCTCTCTCTCCTCTCTCTCTCTCTCTCTCTCCCCCCCCCCCCCCCCCCCGTCTCTTTCCCTCTCTCTCTCTGTCCCTCCCTCTCTCTCTCTCTCCCTCCCCCCTCTCTCTCTCCCCCACTCTCCCCCTCACTCTCTCCCTCCCTCTCTCTCTCTCTCTCCCTCCCTCCCTCCCTCTCTGTCCCTCTCTCCCCTTATCTTTTACAAAGCCTTTAAGAGAAGGGAAATAGCTATACCTTGAATTATCAAATTTATTGTTCTATGAATGTGAATTTGTGGACTGGGTCTATAAGATGTGCGCATGTCATGATTTTCTTTCTGGAATTCACTTTATTTTCCTTTGTAAGTTGGTAAACTGTTTTCAGTCTTGCATTTGACCTAGTTCTCATGCTTATATTGGGGATGACAGTTTCACTGGCATTTGTATCATATATTCATTGTCATTGGTCACACCCCTTCAAATGGGGCTTTGGCCTTTTTGAATAAAATGTCGTTCTGTTCTGTTCTGTTCTGTGTTCTGTTCCCTCTCTCCTCGAGCGAAGTCAACCTAACCAGAAAACCCTACCTGGAGAGAGACAGACCCGGATAAGTTCGATTTACCCACCCTGCTCCGCCTTCTTTCTCTCTGTCTCTCTCTCTCTCTCTCTCTCTCTCTCTCTCTCTCTCTCTCTCTCTCTCTCTCTCTCTCTCTCTCTCTCTCGGTTTTGTGTTCAGCCTTATTTGAAATTCGGTTTAGATATGCATTTGAAAAGATCAGCTGCTAAATTTAGTGTTGGTGTTTCTGACATAAGGACTATAATGAGTCCTTATGTCAGAAACACCAACTCTAAATTAAGATACAAACAACATCGACAACATGATTTACTATTCATGTCCATTGT
>CM065732.1:9288762-9291262 GCA_033310375.1 Conus canariensis
GACATCCCTTACAGGGCCCTGTGTTGAAGACTGTTGTGTCTGCTGTGCCCATGACTCTATGTCTGTTCTATGTAGTGACATCCCTTACAGGGCCCTGTGTTGAAGACTGTTGTGTCTGCTGTGCCCATGACTCTATGTCTGTTCTATGTAGTGACATCCCTTACAGGGCCCTGTGTTGAAGACTGTTGTGTCTGCCGTGCCCGCTGTGCCCGTGACTCTCTGTCTGTTCTATGCAGTGAGATCCCTTACAGAGCCCTGTGTTGAAGACTGTTGCTGTGCCCGCTGTGCCCATGACTCTATGTCTGTTCCATTCAGTGAGATCCCTTACAGAGCCCTGTGTTGAAGACTGTTGCTGTGCCCGCTGTGCCCATGACTCTATGTCTGTTCTATGCAGTGAGATCCCTTACAGAGCCCTGTGTTGAAGACTGTTGTTGTGCCCGCTGTGCCCATGACTCTATGTCTGTTCCATTCAGTGAGATCCCTTACAGGGCCCTGTGTTGAAGACTGTTGTTGTGCCCGCTGTGCCCATGACTCTATGTCTGTTCTATGCAGTGAGATCCCTTACAGAGCCCTGTGTTGAAAACTGTTGTTGTGCCCACTGTATTGTTTCCCATGACTCTATGTCTGCTCTATGCAGTGACATCCCTTACAGGGCCCTGTGTGGTCGACTAGGTGGGTGATAAACACCCCCTCCCCTCCAACCCCCCCCCCCCCCCAAACCGGTCTTTTTTTTTTTTTTTTTTTTCTGATCCGGCGCTTTCCATGGTAATGTCAGCCAGTCGCTACTCCATAAACCTCAGCATTCTCAACCGCCACCACCATGCCACCGTTGCCGTAAACCAAACTTTGTCTGTGTCATAAAACAGATGGGGGTAAGGGGGTGGGGGGGAGGGAGGGGTGGCGAGAGAGGCGGGGAACGGGGAGGGTGGGGTGGGGGGTGGGTGGTGGTAGTCAGTTTGAGTTTATGTCGCGAAGGTTAAGCAGTTTTAATGCCTCGCTTATGGTGGGCATTATGTCAGAATTTTAAAGACGACTCCTTGTTTGTTCTCTCTCTCTCTCTCTCTCTCTCTCTCTCTCTAGCTGCGTGTGTGTGCGTATGTGTGTGTGTGTGTGTGCGTGTGTGTGTGTGTGTGTGTGTGTGTGTGTGTGTGTGTGTGTGTGTGTGTGTGTGTGTGTGTGTGGTATATCATCTAGGAACCATGACAGACCATCATTAAATCAATCATAGATGTATGAATCACTTAAAAAAAAACTCTACTATTCAGAATAGTTTACCTGCGCTTTATCCCACTTTCCTTATTGGGAAAGAGGGTCAGATTGCAGCAGAAAGGAAGCGACTTCCAAATCCATTAAACCCCCCCCCCCCCCTCTCCCTCTGTCTCTGTCTGTCTGTCTTTCTCTGTCTCAGTCTCTGTCTCAGTCTCAGTCTCAGTCTCTGTCTCTCTCTCTCTCTCTCTCTCTCTCTCTCTCTCTCTCTCTCTCTCATCTTCCCTGACCTCTCTTCCACGCTGCTCCTCCTGACCACTCCAAGCACAGCCATACCCGTCCTGTCCTGAGGATGCTCAAGGCAAGCAGCATAACAACAGCATCACCTACATCGAGATGCGAAGTCGTCATCCGGACTATTACACCACCCAGGACACCCAAGGATGATTATCATCTGTCGTCCAGAGAGCAACAAAGTGTCCTGGTGAGGCTCCGCACCGGGCACAACAGACTTCACAGTCACTTGTGCCGAAAGCTCAAGGTGGTGCCTTCTCCAGTCTGGCCTTGTGGGCAGGAAGAACAGACAGCGGAGCATGTGCTCCAAAAATGCCCATTACATGAACAGGCAAGGAGAGAGGTGTGGCCAACAGAGACAGCTCTGATGACGAAGCTTTACGGCAATCTACAAGAGCAGGAGAAAACGGCACTATTCGTCTCAAGGACCGGATTGAGCGTGTAGACCAAGGCATTGGCAAAGAAGACAGAAGGCACAGCATGGGGAAATATCAACCTTCCACAAGGACACACTTCATTTTCCTGTAGGAATGCTTCAACTTAGCTTAGCTTACATGCTCCCGCGTCTTGCGACGCATGAGGCAGTCAAGGCGCTCCACTGTGCACGGTCCTCAGCCAGTTTGCTGGTGTCACTCCATCCTCTGTCAACGAGTCTGAGGTCTCTCTCCACTGTCTGTCGCCAGCTCATCCTGGGTCGTCCTCTTTTTCTCTGGCCTGCTGGGGTCCATTTAATGATCTGGTTTGCAGGGTCTTGATGAGGGTCATCTCAAGACATGACCTAGCCAGCGGAGGCGCCGTCTGCAGATGATGGTTGACACAGGGAGCTGTTAAAACCAAAGCTTGAAGCGTGGTTATTTAAAATCAGGGGTTGTGTCCTACTGCAGCTATAGGCGCACAGTCACTCAATACACCGTTGTGTCCGTGGGGAATGTCAATCTCTCAAAATGCACACGCTCTGCCGCTGATCGTAGCTAGCACAGGAAGAACACCCCCCCTCCCC
>CM065732.1:9293762-9296262 GCA_033310375.1 Conus canariensis
ATGAACCATCTGGATCGGCCATAAAACTTATTACTTCAGCTCTCTGAAAATGCGTGCGGATATTTTGTTCATGTTGGGGCTCAAATATAGTGTACGCTTTACAGTGAAAACATAACGTCGTCCACGGTTCTTTTTAACCCTGAACAAGAAAAGAGCAGGTGCTGTTAGTTCACGTTAATATTGTTACGAACACACCAGTCTGTGTTAATCTGCGACCACATGTTCCACGCTGGACTTAGAGTTACATTGTGTCTGAAGCAGTTTTCCACGCACAAAATCTCAATATGTGAGAAGAAACAAGTCTCAGCCCGATTTTGGAGAGTTTCCAAGATATATCTTTATTTAAAACCTGCAGAGTTTCCTGATTAGTTTGATACAGGAATGGATGAACTACGAACACACACACACACACACACACACACACACACACACACACACACACACACACACACACACATATGCATTCACACTACCCCCCCCCCCCCCCTTACACACACACACATGCACGCACGCGCGCGCGCGCACACACACACACGCGCACACACACACACACACACACACACACACACACACACACACACACAGAGGAAATTATGGCAATTTGATGGGAAATACTGTGCTGGCGGCCATTTTGAGACTTTGGCTTCAAAAGTTGTCAGCAAATCCGCTCCTGTACATTGTCCTTGTCCTCTTGGGCCTCCATTTCTGCTAATTCAACGACGGTTTTAAACCAAATGAAAGCAGTCCAATGAAAACTTCCAGGGGCCGGAATAGGTCGGCTGGTAGAGCGCCGGACTCGTAATCTTGGTGATCCTGGGGTTGCGGGTTCGAATCTCTGCCGCGCCGTTTCTCCCTCGGAGTTAACATTGGTTCTGACTCCATTTCCCAAGCAGTCCTGCGAATGAGACTATAAAGCGAGGTTCCGTGTGTGAACGCACGCATGACATCTTGCACACACGTCAAATTCCATCACCAACTTTCGGAAGAGAAGGCCAGTTCGGCCGTTGGTATGGATGACACGTTACACATAGCATGCACCCTGCGTGTAAAATCGAAAGAATGAAAGAGTTGTTAAACTGAATGAACGATAGTGACTGAATGACACGGAGAAACGACTGAATGAAGCGCCAGCAGGCAGCTCTTCATTCGGCTCTACCCAGGTAGGCAGCCCCGTTGTGTAAACGAGAATTGTAAAGCGCTTAGAGCTTGGTCTCTGGCCGGGGATAGGCGCAAAATAAGTACTCTCTTTTAAAAGAAAAGCAAAAAAAACTTTGGCACAAAATATTAATGCCCTAAGCTGATCACCACCACCACCCGTTTCAGTCTTTAGCAACAAAAAGCGCCGGTTATAACAACAGAAAGCGCCGATTATAACAACAGAAAGCGCCGGTTATAACAACAAAAAGCGCCGGTTATAACAACAGAAAGCGCCGGTTATAACAGCAAAAAGCGCCGGTTATAACAACAAAAAGCGCCGGTTAAGACTGGTTTTGTGCACGGCGGTCACATGGGCTGCAGGATAAACACAAATGCCAATGCGCATTGGATTTTTTTACCGTTGATATTCCTTTCAAGACCAGCTACATCAATTCATTCCTTGAATATATACATAGAGAAGCAAGGGGGGTCGGGGTGAGGGGTGGTGGGATTCTGTAAAGCACAGACCTCTGCAAAACAACATAGAACGGATCCTGGATCCGCCCTTGGATCCGGATCGGCACACCTCACCGGCGCCAAAATGTCAAAGCTTCGTCCTTTCGCCACATTCCTTCTTGGCATCAATGTCATTGACATCAGTGCCACAGTGTGTGTGTGTGTGTGTGTGTGTGTGTGTGTGTGTGTGTGTGTGTGTGTGTGTGTTGTGTTGTGTGTGTGTGTGTGTGTGTGTGTGTGTGTGTGTGTGTGTGTGTGTTTTTGTGTGTGTGTGTGTGTGTGTGTGTGTGTGTGTATGTGTGTGTGTGCCTGTGTATGTATTTATGTATGGATGGATGTGTGTGTGTGTGTGTGTGTGTGTGTGTGTTGTGTGTGTGTGTGTGTGTGTGTGTGTGTGTGTGTGTGTGTGTGTGTGTGTGTACGCGCGCGGGCGCGCGCGCGCGCGCGCGTGTGTGTGTGTGTGTGTGCATGTCCTTTGATCCCCTTCCTTCACAGGCATTAACAGTGCAGCAGGCGGCGCCATTCGGACCATCTGTGTCCACGGTTTACGAACAACGTTTTTTGCTCCCCTCCCATTCTCTACCATTCTCTCCCCCCCCTCCCCCTTCCTTCCTCTCTCTCTCTCTCTCTCTCTCTCTCTCTCTCTCTCTTCTCCATCCCTTCTCCCTCTCCCCGTTGTCCAGCAGCTGTGCTATGTGTGTGTGTCCATGACATGACAGAACTGGCGGGTTGTCTCCTCACTGCTGACAACTGTGCCACATACAATGAGTGTTGCGTGTGACACCATAGACCACACTGGGAACTGTTCTGTGCGTGTGGGGACATCATCATCATCATCATCATCGTC
>CM065732.1:9311262-9313762 GCA_033310375.1 Conus canariensis
GGGCAGAGAATTATTCTGCGCATATAAACGAAAACCGGACTTTTCTGCTCAGTCAGCATGGTATGAGTTCAACACCAACATAACTATGTGATTCAGGTCAAACTATATCACCGCTACTTGGCAGAACAACACGTCAAACAACGGACTGGTAGATTCGTTCACTGTGGCAGAAAAAAATGTCCAGTCGAAAGTAGCATAGTGATCACTGACTAGTAAGGTGAACTGATTCTTTAACCAATAGCGAATTGGTTCTTCTAATAGCAGGAGAAAAAGAAACAAGATGCAAAGCATATAAACGTACTCCTAGCTTATTCTGAATACGTGCTGAACAATTAAGTAGTGGGGGAAAACAAGTGCAGACTAACAATTCTTCGGTCATTATAATAATGACTTCGCAAAGATTTGAATTTTTTGAGAAAAAAAAAAAAAAAGAAGAAAATGGGGGAAATATATTATAAATATGAGAAACCCTTCACTAGCTGCCTGAGGGAACCATTGTGATCCCTTCTGAAGGCAGATCTATTTGTATTGCCTGCTCCTAGGCCTTTCGTCCGCTGGATCGGACTCATCAGGGAGACACGGCTGATTGTGTCTGCACTCCTAGTGTCAAATAGAGACACACCACAGTCCATAATTCTGTGGTGTTCTCACCACCAAGGGTTAAAAAAAAAAGAATCCAACAGCACCCCAAAGCAGCCAGCGAAGGATAGTAAAATGGAATAAAACGGAAGTGTGGAGAGGAAAAAAGTTGCTGAAAAACTAAATTATTCTGAATACGTGTGAGATATTCCATAAAGAGGAAAAACCGTCTTGGGCTGGTGTAACCGTTTGTAATGGCTATTCTGGTAAACATCGGCCATCATTTGTGACCTATAATGAACATACTTACAAATTTTCAGAAAGATCGGCCAAGAACTTTCTGAGATTTTCCATGAAGAAGAAAACCATTATGGGTCGTTCGTAACGGCTATAACGGTAAACTTAAACATCGGGCATCATCCGTGACCCATAATGAACATACCTACAAATTTTCAGAAACATAGGCCACGTACTTTCTGAGATATTCCATGAAGAAGAAAAACCGTTAGGGGCCGTTATAGCCGTTGGTAACGGCTATAACGGTAAACTAAAACATCAGGCATCATCCGTGACCCATAATGAACATACCTACACATTTTCAGAAAGATCGGCCACGTACTTTATGAGGTATTCCATTAAAAAAAAAAGAAAAAAGAAAAACCGCTATGGAAGATAAACTAAAACGTCGGGCATCATCCGCCACCCATAATGAACATACCTACACATTTTCACAAAGATCGGCCAAGTACTTTCTGAGACATTCCATAAAAAAGAAAAACCGTTATGGGCCGTTATAGCCGTTAGCAACGGCTATAACGGTGAACTAAAACATTGGGCATCATCCGTGACCCATAATGAACATACCTACACATCTTCAGAAAGATCGGCCACGTACTTTCTGAGATATTCCATAAAAAAAAGAAAAACCGCTATGGGTCGTTATAGCCGTTAGTAACGGCTATAACGATAAACTAAAACATCGGGCATCATCTGTGACCCATAATGAACATACGTGCTAATTTTCACAAAGATCGACCAAGTACTTTCTGAGATATTCCATAAAGAAGAAAAACCGTTACAGGCCGTTACAGCCGTTAATAACGGCTGTAACGGTAAACTAAAATATCGGGCATCATCCGTGACCCATAATGAACATATCTACAAATTTTCAGAAAGATCGGCCAATAGTTTTGCCTGGAGCAAGTGGAACACATTTTGACCACGGACGGACGGACGGACGGACGGACAGACAGACAGACAGACAGACAGACACAGACACAGACACACACACACACACACACACACACACACACACACACACAGCATTTCTTCGTTCCCATTCTAAAGTACTCCCTGTTCTTAAGAACTGGGAGTACAAAAACGATTGCGGGTTTGGCAATAAACTAGATGAGGAAGGGAGGGAGGGAGGGAGTGAGGGAGGGAGAGAGACAGACAGACAGAAAGGCAGAGAGAGAGAGGGGAGAGAGAGAGAGAGAGAGAGAGAGAGAGAGAGAGAGAGAGAGTAGTGTGTGTGTGTGTGTGTGTGTGTGTGTGTGTGTGTGTGTGTGTGTGTGTGTGTGTGTGTGCACGCGCGCATGTTTGTGTGTCTAAACTATATACATGTCTAATCACAGCTTTGAAGACGAGGAGGATGATGGGAAGGGCACGTGCGGAGAAAATGATGCAGTGAACGGTCAAAGAATGGACGTGTGTCTGCATCAGAAGGGTTAAAACAAAGTCTCCCTCCCTCCTTCCCTCCCTCTCTCTCTCTTTCTGTGTGTGTGTGTGTGTGTGTGTGTGTGTGTGTGTGTGTGTACAGGTACGTGTGTGTGTGTGTGTGTGTGTGTGTGTGTGTGTGTGTGTGTGGCGGAGAGAGAGAGAGAGAGAGAGAGAGAGAGAGAGAGAGAGAGAGAGAAAGAAA
>CM065732.1:9321262-9333762 GCA_033310375.1 Conus canariensis
ATTTTCGTCACAGCAGATTTTTTTTTTTTTTTCTTTTTTCTTTTTTTTTTTTTTTTGGTCTTTTTTTTCTTTTTGTTTCCCTGGTACGTTGTCTCGTTGTGGAGAGAGTGTCGCCATAGTAGAGTGCTACGCACATGTTGTCCTTTTTTCCACCTGCCTATATCCATCTATCTATCCATATATTTGCATATCTTTCAAGAGGAACATTTTACACAGAATTTTGCCAGAGACAATGTAACAATGCCCTAGTTTAGGGCTCCCAATTATGTCGATCTCCTTGATCTCCTCACGAAGAGTAGGTGCTCCCATTCCTGAGAGCGCCAATCAATGACGTCGACACAAAGGGGGCCTCTAAACTAAGACTTTACCCTGAGGTACCATGTTGTTGTGGAACCCCTCACATACAGGTCCATGGTTTATCGCCTAACTGTCTTATCATTTATCGTCTTCTCTGAAAGACTAGACCTCCACTCGAAGCTCTTGTGGAAAGAGAGAGAAATCCTGACCTCTGTGGCGAGGTTCTATGGTGTTTGGATTCTCTGCTCGCTTCAAAAGTGAGTGAGTTATACGCCTTTCTGCTCTGTATCTGACTGCCCCATGAAATGATTACTGCAAAAGTTAACCCCAGCAAAGGTGACTTGTTGATCTGTTGATAAATTCTGGACAGCCATTTGTTCATAATCATTGCTAAACCGAAATGAGACATGTAATTGAGCTGTTCATCACGGTCTAACACTGCAAAGTTGTAGAACAATACGTATTCATCACCATCTCATACACTAAAATTGTACAGAAATACTTCTAGGCCTAACTCTTTCGTTTTTTTTTTTCTCATCCTGCTTTTCACTGCAATATTGTTGGCTGGCTTTTCTGATGACCGAATTGAGCGGCCTGAACATGTTCCGAACTCCCTATGTTGGTGTCAATTGATTTTCAAATCACCAAAGCAAGCTGTCACCACTCCCCTTGATCAAACTCCAGTGATTCCCAGCCTCCCAAAGAACGGAGTACAAATTCTGAGATTCTGGTCTTTACCGTCTCTCTGAGACATTTCGAATCTGCACTCTGTCTCAGAAGGACAGGAAGACAAAAAAAAAAAAAAAAGAGATGGGAGGACAACAACAATGCATGGACTGGCCTCACACTCAGCAACTGCTTGAGAGCGTCTGAGAACCGGGAGGAGTTGAGAAAGCTGGTTGCGAAGTCTTCTGTGGCGCCCCAACGATCTTCAACACTCCGGGACAGGTGAAGTGAATCTCTGTCTCTTCCCTTTGCTCCTCAGCAGATGGCTCCCTGCATTTGATCCATTCCCCAACACAGAACGAACCAAACACGTATACAAGAAACTTCTATGTAGATAAGCGTCACTCAAAGACTGCTGTGAAAAGCCATGAGGCCAAGCAGGTCATACAGTGAGTCACTGGCTTCAGACTACAGTCACCAGCCTTGAAGGAGTTCATGCTGCTATGATGTGAGAGAGAAACTGAAAGTAGATGCCATCTCTGTTTACAAGGCCAAAGCAACTGAACCTAAAATGAGTTTTCTAGCTTGTTCTACTCTTGAAGTCAGTGGCATCTATTCTTGTGCCAGATGTCATCTGTGTGTGTGTGTGTGTGAGTGTGTGTGTGTGTGTGTGTGTGTGTGTGTGTGTGTGTGTGTGTGTGTGTATGTGGGTGCGTGTGTGCATGCATGCATGCATGTGTGTGTGTGTGTGTGTGTGTGTGTGTGTGTGTGTGTGTGTGTGTGTGTGTGTGTGTGTATGTGGGTGCGTACGTGTGTGCATGCGTATGTGTGTGTGTGTGTGCATGTACCTGTGCATAGTAGAGCGGGCATCCATATATGTGCTTGTGTATGAGTCTTAACAGTTAAACATGTGAGCAAGCTTGTGCCGATTTATACAGATTATTCAATACAATGAATATTACTTCCATGCTTCACAAATTCATAATATCACAAAGTTTATTCACTTCTTCACAGTTGTCTTTTTTTTGTAAACACAAAAGATCACCATAGATGCTAGTCTGCACATACAATGACAAAGTACACATGACCAAGCCAAGGGTGTTCTCATTGCTCTAAACACAAGGAATCACATTCACCATATGGACGGATGTAGGACACGAAAAACATTCAGTGGAACAGCTTCAAGTTTTGCTCCTATTTTCCCATGATTACATTAAACACTCATGGTAGACTTTTCCAAAATACACCATGCTCATTTTCAGTCTAAACTTATGATACTCATCATTATGTCTGCAAGTCTAATCTGGGTCGGTAGTTAAGCCACTCTTGGGTGAACCTGTTAGTAGAATTCTCCACCCAATTTGGCAACCACAGCACTGACAAAGACCTAAGTTCCAAGTGTTTATGCTCCGCCCTTTCTAAAAGGTCTTGATCTCTTCTATGTCCACGTTTAGCTCTTCTTAATCTGGATCCTGCACTTATGTCCTTAAACGTTTTCTACACTGAACCTGCTGCTGTTCAAACTGGCTGTAACACAGGTTGTGGATGTTAAAGCGATGCTTTGATTGCTGGTGCTGATTCATTCACCCTGGTATTGCTCCCCCCCTTCCACACTGTTTTTCTTTTTTTTCTTATCTATCCTGCTTTTTTCCCCAAATCCTATGTTCATCCTTTTAGATAAATAATCTCTGGGAAAATACACAGGATTAACTGTTGGATATGTAGTGATGGAGAACTGTACTGGAGCGCTGTGGACCTGAGGAATGCTGCAGGGCCTTGCCTGTCTTAACGATCCAGGATTCTGAAGAAATATTCCACCTGAAACAGACAATGAGTCAGTGACAGTCGCGGCATAGCTTGATACCTGTGTAAGATTATACTGAGAAACCTCAAAGTCACGACGATGAATAATGACTCTGTCTTTTAACACCTTTCCCTTTTTTCAACGGAACGTTTTTGCCTTTATCTATAACAACCTGACCTCCCTTTAAAGGCTCCTTCCTCCCTACAAACTTCTTTTTTTTTCTAGAATAATTTTGCCTTTGTCTGCTCTAATCTTACCTCCTAACAAAGCAATCCCTTACTTCAAAGACTTGATTTTGCTTTCTCAGCATCGTTTTTGTCTTTGTCAACACCAGGTTTACTTCCAAAGATTCCCTGTGACAACTTTTTTCCTCCAGTATATTTTTGTCCATGTCAACACTGGATCCTCCCCCCCCCCCCCCCCCCCCCTCCCTGCGAAGACTTACTTTTCTTTAATTTTTTTCTTTTTTCATCTTTGTCACCACGGATTCAATTTCCAACAAAAAAACCCCATATGAAAATTTTATTCTGGAATATCTTTGTCCATGTCAACACCAGATTCACCTCTCACACAGATTCCTTTTCTGCAAAGACTTGGTTTTCTTCATTTTTTTTTTCTTTTATCTTTGTCACCACAGATTCAATTTCCAACAAAAACTCCCGATGAAGATTTTATTCTGGAACATTTTTGTCCACATCAACACCAGATCCACCTCAAAGACTCCTTCATTGCAAAGACTTGTTTTTCTCAAAAACACCTCTGTCTTTGTCAACACCAGATTCAACTTCCAACAAAAACTCCCCATGCAGATTTTATTCTGGAATACAAAACACCACATTCACCTCCCATGAATATTATTCCTTCCTGGCAGAGACTTCTATTTTCCTAAACATCTCTTGTCACCACCAGATTCAACTTTCAACAAAAACTCCTGATAAAGATTTTATTCTGTAAACAAAAATGTGTCAGCAGCATTGCACACACTGTGCATGGTTAGATCCACTCCCTTTCTTTCTCCCTCATGGCCAAGCATCACACGTGCACCATCACAGGTACGCTGTCATCCACTTGGGCTGTTGGTCTTATGCACTCTTTCCTCAGTGGGAAGGGCAAGAAGACATTTTGTCGGACTGTTCGATTTTTTTTTCCATTTACATGTCCCCAGGACAACTAAAAATTGTACGAGGTTTTCAAAGGGAACAAACTGCATTCACAGACCAGGCTTTACACCAGACTACTTGGGAGGTTCTAAGTGTTACTGCATCAGAGGGATAACCCGATGTTCAAAGACCAGAACTAACATCAGTCTACACATAGCACTTCTGACAATCAAGTAGATTCTTCTTCTTTTTTGTTCTTGGGCTATGATGAGGGCGTTCATCATTAGTGATAGATTTTGCACATTTGAACGATTTCAATCCAACACGTGGATAATTAATGTGAACAGACATGTCTTAGACAAATCCACAACACATACACAGGAAAGAGGCATGTGCATATTTACATGAACATATGATACCACAAACCTGTGGTCTCTCTCTCTCTCTCTCTCTCTCTCTCACACACACACACACACATACACACAACAAGGTGCACACATGTGAGCATGCGCGCATGCACATGCGCTCTCACACATGCATAAGCCCATATGCACATTTTCACACACACACACACACACAAATGCACACACACAAACATGCACACACACAGACACCACATACACACACACACACACACAAACAAATGCACACACATAAACACACACACACACACACAAACACACACACACACACACACACACACACACACACACACACACACACCTCTAGCTCTCCATCGTCAGGCAGGTCTGTGCAGTGCACAGCGTTGTTCACTTTGGTTTTTCCATAAATAGCGCGCAGGGTTCGTGGACGCAGGTGGCGCGCTATCTCCTGCAGACAAACAGCGCTCCATCAGACAACAGACAAAACATTCACATCCACATTCAGGCAGCCAGATGCAAATCATTTTTTTTTCTTTTTGCTGTTCCATCTTCTGTGCCACCTCAGTGGCAGTGCACCCACGCTGCTCATTCCAACACCCTGTCCACAGCCACAGCCCGGTCAGTCCTACCGCAGCCCTGGCACTGGCAATCCACAGGGAGCAGTCAATGTCCAGTTGTCCAGAGGCAACCTACCGGAGGAGACACTGCACTGCTGCCGAGTCACTTTGGTGGTGTTCAGTGGCGCCTGTTCTGATCCAACATACGCAGGCCACCACCTTCATAGCCCCCTACTGACGACAATAATTGCTTAGTCGCGGAGCTGGCGCAAGTGAGCTCTCCCTCCAGAGGGGACTGCATGACAGGGCTGTACTGTACGCCTACTTTCATAATATATCCTGGCATCAATCAGGCCAAGAGATACAGACACCTGCAGTGTTGGTCAGGAAATTTGAGCAACACTCTCAGAGACGCATCCATTAAGTGGATGAAACTCGACTGTGTGGTCCCAGTCTTCCTAACTGAGCCTGTAGCAAACTCAACTCTGGGTAGGAGCTGATTGGGGCAGAAAAATCCCACATAACTCTGATGGGAATCGAACCCACGACCTCCCAGCCGGGAGTCCGCGACGCTAACCACTTCGCTACAGCGGCTGGTCAGATGCAGTTCATTGATGACAGTCAGTCTGACACTTTTCAAACTCTGCAATGAGGAGTCATTCTCTTAAAAAAAAATGGGAGTGCTGAGACTTGTATGATGTGAGACATAAACATTTTACAGCAGACTCCATGAAAACCTTGCTTACAGACAATGTCCCCACCTGATGTTATCTTTGAATTTCTGAAAGAGATCAACATTTTTTCATCTGGTCTAAGATTTTTACAGAAGAAAGATTTTAACAGCATTTCTGGTGCATTTTTAGAAGGTGTATTTTAAAAGGTTGTGTGAAAGAGTTTTTTTGTTGTTTTTGTTGATTTTTTTGCCTATTATGACTTGTGAGTTGACTTCAACACGGTGACAGCCCTGATATGGCTGTTTGCGGTTGGCTGGGCTATAGTATAAGCGACATGATGTTACCTTACCTTTAAAAACATCCTGTTTTTTTTTCTTTTTTTTTTAGCAACATTTGTCTTTTGCTTTTTGCCTATGCTAGGTGTAATAGTCACAGGCTAAAGTTTTGGTAGTCTTATGGCTGCAGCGACAGTAAGCTGTTAGATGTTCTTAGGTATGGCATTATAGAAGATGGAACCCTGACTTTCCCTTCCACTGCCTTCACATCTCTGAACTGAGTCAGGTACTCATTCACAGCTGAGTATGTGTGCATTGCGCATACACATACACACACACACACATGTACATCTTTACATACATGCACATATGTGCATGTACCCATATGATCTTTCACCTTTCTTCTCCCCACCTGTATACATTCAACATGCACACCCATATCACACATGTACAATGGGCCTCCTTACTTATCAACACTTGTTACTGTTTGTGCATATATATACTTCTGTGCATACAAGTTCATGAGTAGCATATGAAGTATAATTATAGACTGCATATTTCTTTAATGCTCAAAAAGCTACGTTCTCTTCAACATCTGAGTTCAGAGATTTGTCAAATCAGTGCTCCTTTGCTTTCTGTTCCTCTCTTTTTTTCATTTGACACATTACTTTTCATTTCATCCTTACAACTGATCACTATGTGAATTGGAAAAGTGTCTGTCAATCTATTTCTAGAACTGAAGTACACAACGATACAGTGTCATGCCATTATACAGTTTTGAATATTTCTTCATGTCATATTAATCATCAGAGAAAATAAAAACCAAACATAAAAAGAAACGGACCAGCTGCCAAGGTGAAGTGATCAGCGTAGTAGACTTGCGTCTTGGGAAGTTATACGTTCAATTACAATCAGAAGCATTCATTTGTGCAATTTTTCAGCATGACAAGTTTGGGTGTGCTGTGAATGTGAAGCCAGAATGGGTAACACAGGGGGTAATGCTACCGGGTGAGTGTGGTAGTGGTGGTGGCAGTGGTGGCATGAGAATGAGATTGGGAAAACAAACTTATGTGCAAGAACAACCCAAACAAACAAACAAAAAAAAACCAACAAAAAACCCTCTCCAAGCACTCACAGGATCAGCGGGCCCACACAACTCCCTGAAGGCTGGGGCAACGGGTTTGCCGTCACATGCCAGGATCTCCAGTGCCAGGCAGGGCCCCAGGATGAGCTCCGACACCATCTCCGGGTACTCGTGCACCACACCCTTGTACACCTCCAGAAACTCCTCCGCGTTGGCCTTCTCCAGCGTGAACATCTGGGCCGCACCCACCCGGAACCCCGCCTCTGAGATGGCGTTGATGATCTTGCCAGCGATGCCTGTCAAACAAAGGTACCCATCAAACAAAGGAACCCTGCCTCTGAGATGGCGTTGATGATCTTGCCAGCAATGCCTGTCAAACAAAGGAACCCTGCCTCTGAGATGGCGTTGATGATCTTGCCAGCAATGCCTGTCAAACAAAGGAACCCTGCCTCTGAGATGGCATTGATGATCTTGCCAGCAATGCCTGTCAAACAAAGAAACCCTGCCTCTGAGATGGCGTTGATGATCTTGCCAGCAATGCCTGTCAAACAAAGGAACCCTGCCTCTGAGATGGCATTGATGATCTTGCCAGCGATGCTATCAAACAAAGGAACCCTGCCTCTGAGATGGTGTTGATGATCTTGCCAGCAATGCCTGTCAAACAAAGGAACCCATCAAACAAAGGAACCCTGCCTCTGAGATGGTGTTGATGATCTTGCCAGCGATGCCTGTCAAACAAAGGAACCCTGCCTCTGAGATGGCGTTGATGATCTTGCCAGCGATGCCTGTCAAACAAAGAAACCCTGCCTCTGAGATGGCGTTGATGATCTTGCCAGCGATACCTGTCAAACAAAGGAACCCATCAAACAAAGGAACCCTGCCTCTGAGATGGCGTTGATGATCTTGCCAGCGATGCCTGTCAAACAAAGGAACCCATCAAACAATGGAACCCTGCCTCTGAGATGGCACTGGTGATCTTGCCAGCGATGCCTGTCAAACAAAGGAACCCATCAAACAAAGGAACCCTGCCTCTGAGATGGCGTTGATGATCTTGCCAGCAATGTCTGTCAAACAAAGAAATCCCGCCTCTGAGATGGCATTGATTATCTTGCCAGCAATGCCTGTCAAACAAAGAAACCCCGCCTCTGAGATGGCGTTGGTGATCTTGCCAGCAATGCCTGTCAAACAAAGAAACACCGCCTCTGAGATGGCGTTGGTGATCTTGTCAGCAATGCCTGTCAAACGAAGGTTTATTTCTTGAAACAACATGACAAACACTGACATGATCTTTTCACAAATATGCACTATGTAAACAAGCATTTACGATGTGGTGTGAACATCACAAAAGAGACGGTATTCTACTTGTATAATTTCACCATCACAGCAGATCTCCTTGTGTAAAATTTCTTGTCCTAGGAGGGAGCATGGCACCACATAACAACGTTGCCCATGGCGGGGCTTTGGTCTCTGTTCCTGTTTACCTATTAACCTTCGTCAGATGTTGCTCAGGATGCTGTGGGTCCCCCAGTGCCCATACATTTCACACAGAGTTTTACTGTGTGTTTTAACTACCTTTACACCTCCTCAGATGTTGCAGTCCTGGTGAACCTGTACTTGGCAAGAGTCCTTGAGAGTACTTTCAGTATATCTAAGGTTCACATGGATCCATACTTAATGCACTCTGATATCCAGTTATCACTCTATAAAGTACCAGTCCACCATGACCCTTGGCGCTTCATTGGAAGTGTAGAGTTCAAATGATTCCCTGAATTTTCTTTCCCTTTTGCTGAACCAATACCAACATACAGTAAATTACACTGAAAACCCCCCCAAAAAAACACTACAATTTTACTGGACCATTTCTAACGGTCCCAGAAATATTGAAAAAAATTTGGATACTGAGAGACCCAGGAAGTATAGTGAAGGCTAATATGTATGTTTCTTAGGAATTTTCCTGGGGAAACTCCCTACTTTTTACAGGGTTTGTGTGTGTGTTTGTGTGTGTGTGTGTGTGTGTGTGTGTGTGTGTATGTGTGTGTGTGTGTGTGTGTGTGCAGTTTTTTTCCCCCTTGTAAGTGCTGTACATGTGAAGTTGGATTGTTGTTTCAACTGAAAGGCTAGCACTCAGACCATCCAAACTGGAAGGAAGGAGGGAGAAACCCTGCTCCAGGTGAGATTCCAACTACAGACCTAGAATTTCTCATTTCTAAGGAAAGCACATTATCTATGGGGCCGATCTTTCCACCTTTGGACTGAAGACAGAAATCCAGATGACCTGAAAGAGTTGTTGGACTTGTTCAAACAACAGTTTCATTCAGATTCATAGACTGATTAATATTTACAATTAAAATTATCCTCTCTTATAGGAAAAACATACACCCGAAGGTGCTATTGGGACCCAGTGAAATGCTGTCCTCATCTATCAAACCAACCAGCTGGGAGTACTCATGCAGCACCCTTGGAAGCTTGTGCTGTGTGGACATTAGGGTGCAGGCAGGACATGTCATACACGAGACAATCACCTGCATTCAAATATTCGACAGTTCGCACTGAAGCATAGAACATGCTCACCAAGACCAGTGGATCTGCGATGGATGAAGGCATTCCATGTCAGTGAAGATGGAGGATGGTTTGTTTGGGTGAATAGCAACATCCACATTTACCCCTGTTAAAGAAGGTAACCTATCAACAAAGAAGCTCAGCAAAAGATTCAAAAAGGTTCTTTCCACCAGAAGATCATCTTCTTGAATAGGGATAAATGTGGATAGAGCCAGATTAGCATGTTAAAGACAACAAAGTTGTTACTTTATAATCAGCCGGCCACAACCCTCCCCCCCATCCTCCATTCCACCCTCCCCCACCCCCCTAACCGACAGTAACAGCGAGACACCTTCTGAACCGTCATCCCTTGATCCATGTAAAGCCTTTCACTGAAAAGACCATAAACTTGAGTCATGCCTGATGTCCATTTGTGGTCGTCATACACACAGACTCCCCATATCCATGAACCACACTCTTCATAAATCCCCAGCTGTGACAATCCAACAGCCTGTTCTACCACGTCACCACAAGCCAGGACAGGGACCTTCACCACCCTTCATGTCTTTCCTCCAACCTCTCCCTCCTCTCTGAGGCCTCCCTTTCACCCTTCTTTAACAACCATTCCCCCCACCCCACCCCCCCCCTACCCCCCAGCCCCCCCCCCCCCTTCCCTCCCTGCCCCCTTCCATCCACCCCACTACTGACCGTCTTTGAGGGCGGAGGGCTTGATAATGCAGCAGGTGCAGTTGCCCAGGGTGGACGTGTTGGGCGGCACGGAGCCGGAGCTGGGGAAGAAGAACTCGATCTCGCGTGCAGCGGAGGCCGTGCTGTCTGAGCCGTGAACGGCATTGCAGGTCTTGTCTGTCGGACAGACAGAAACATGCCTGGAACGCTGTTTTTTTCCATGCTTTGTCGTCGATCTACGTGAACAGTTTACATTTTCCCTTTATTGGAGGAGACCTGCTGTCCGAAATTCAACCTAAGGTTTTCACGCAGAGCATGTTAACATTTTCTGTGAAAGCATTTTGCATGAATGTACACACACACATGCACCCATACACACACACACACACACACACATACACATGCATGTGCACACACACATGCACACACACACACACAAACACGCACACACACGAACTGAATCACTGCACACTCATGATGCTTTAAGAGGCTGCTGTACCGTTCTGACACTGACAGAGTTACCTATTTTTCTCAAAATTATCCGCTATTCTGGACATACTAACAAGACAACGGGACTCATCTTCTGTCAACTGCAAAAAGTACAACATTTTTCTATGCATCTTTCATGCATGCTTATATCGAACAAACCTAATCCAAATTCAACAGTATCTGAAAGAAATTTTTCTGCTTGCAATGATGAACTAAAACAATGATCAGCAGAGTGTTTTATCACAATCATGAAAAGAAAAGAAGCTGAAGAGAAGTCGGTGTTGGAGACGGTGCCAGACAGACTACCCCTGTTTTGCAGGACAACTCACCTGTACCAAACTGTGCACGGACACTGGTCGGCGCCTGCTTGCGAGCTTCTGATGGGTCAGTCGGCCCGATGGCCTCTCTCCAGGCATCGACCGCGTTCTCTCCGATGATCTCAAAGGCAACGACAGGGCCGGAAGTGATGTAGTCCAACAGAGAGCTGGAACCAAGCATGGCACAGAGGGAGGCTGACACCTTGGGTTACTGTCACCTGCACCAGGTGATTGACACTTTTCATGATTGTATTGATTTCACTGCACTGGAACCAAGCATGGCACAGAGGGAGGCTGACACCTTGGGTTACTGTCACCTGCACCAGGTGATTGACACTTTTCATGATTGTATTGATTTCACTGCACTGGAACCAAGCATGGCACAGAGGGAGGGCTGACTCCTTGGGTTACTATCACCTGTACCAGGTGATTGACAGTTTTCACCATTGTATTGATTTCACTGCACTGGAACCAGGCATGGCACAGAGGGAGGGCTGACTCCTTGGGTTACTATCACCTGTACCAGGTGATTGACACTTTTCATGATTGTATTGATTTCACTGCACTGGAACCAAGCATGGCACAGAGGGAGGGCTGACTCCTTGGGTTACTATCACCTGCACCAGGTGATTGACAGTTTTCACCATTGTATAGATTTCACTGGTCATTGCTAGGTATGTTACTGCTTACTCAGTGTTGGTGCAGTGGCTGGATTATGTTCACTTTCAGATGGCTTGATACAAACATGTTATTTCTGATTCTTTGGTTATGACTAACTAGCATGTACAGTACATTTCTTTTTTTCTCCAAAAAGCCAATATTTGATACAATGCTCACTAAATCTCCCAATGTCAGGATCCTGGAGTATTATCTATTCTAAGTTCAAAAGTTGAGTCATTGCTTTTAAGTTAACTGATCATTGAGGCTACATCAGGGCTGTCAAAGTAAAATTAAATAGATAACTGTCCATAATGTGAAGCTCTCTCTCTCTCTCTCTCTCTCTCTCTTTCTCTCTCTCTCTCTCTCTCACACACACACACACACACACACACACACACACACCACACACTCACACACACACACACATGTGTGTGTGCGCACTCACACACATGCATGCACACACACACACACACACAAACATACACACACACAAACACACACACACACACACACACACACACACACACACACACACACACTAGTTTGTACACAATCCCTGAAGTAGGATCTTTAAATTTTCAAATCTAATTTATTAAGAACATTCTGATTTAAGAAAAGGAAGGATTGAAAGTTGGTTTATGCCATTTCGTAACTAAACCCTGCATTAAAGTGAAATCAGAATGTTTTCCAATAACCTTTTGTTTCTATTATTTTATAAACTCTTTTTTTTTTCTTCTTTTTCTAAGAAGTCTACTTGTAAAATCTTGATTTTTATTTCCAACATAAATTATTCAAAAAGTCTACATTATTTTAGAAATATCCCTGGGGATAAAAATATGCTTGGATCTATGACTAAACAAACTGGGTTTACGAGAAAAAAAAAAGTGGGTTTATGAAAGAAGAACCCACTTCCCAAGTCTTTTGCCAGTTGATCAACCCACTTTATGGGTAAAAGCAGTGCACACACAC
>CM065732.1:9336262-9386262 GCA_033310375.1 Conus canariensis
TGTTGAACCGACGACCGCAGACCTGGATGCAGTTGCCGATGTAGAGGTCAGAGAGACTGACGTCCTTGAGACTGGTGCGGAGGAACAGTCTCTTGTTCTTTATGTCGAACTATGGACACAAGTCAACAATGTTTTACAGGGTTCGTATACATTTCCTGACAAAAAAAATTCAAGGACTTTTAAAGACTTTTCAAGCGCTTTTATTTAAGAAAAAAATCAGACTTACTTCAAGGATGATTTCAAGGAAAACAATCATGAAATATGTGGCAAAAGGCCTTGTTTTTGTCTCCACCTGGGTCTGCCTCCAACCATTCTTTGTACTCCTCTTTTTCCAGTCACACGATGTTAAACGAACACTTTCCTGTCATATTGGCTTCTCATTTTCAAGACAGCCAATCATTCTATCATGTGTGCAGGCTCCATAAAAGCCAGTACCTCTCGTGTTTTTACCTGTAGCAGACGACTTTTCTGGGAGATTGTCAATCAACTCTGACTCTGACTTCTTTTACTTTCACACTTTCTTTAAAATCCAATTTAATATTTTTCTTTTTTTCCAATAGAATAAAGATGTCACATAAGACTTTATTCAGAATCATTGGCAGTGACAAAACTTAAGCACTTTTTAAGGACCTACAAGCAAAAGCTGGATTTTAAATTTGAGGGCTGGAATGGCTCAGTTGGTAGAGCGCCGGACTCATGATCCTGGGGTTATGGGTTCAAATTTTGGTACAGGGGGATTTTTCCCTCGGAGTTAACATTGGTTCTGACTCCATTCCCCATACAGTCTTTCGAATGAGACTATAAACCGAGGTTCCGTGTGTGAATGCACGCACAACGTCTTGCACACACGTAAAATCCCATCACCAACTTTCGGAAGAGAAGGCCAGTTTGGCCTTTGGTATGGATGACACGTTACACATAGCATGCACCTTCCCCGAAGATCGAGTATGGCTGCCTTAATGGTGGGATAAAAAATGGTCATACACACCAAACTCCACTGTCTATACAGGCAGTGTCCGCAGGAGTATCAGCCTGCGTACGCAGAAAGAAAGAAAGAAAAAGGACTTTCAAGGCCTTGAAAAAAAGGCCCCTACAATTAAGGACTTTGTGGATAAACATTAAAAGCTCGTTCCTCATGTCAAACTGGGAGCTGAAACTGACAACACATTCTTGATGTTGAAACTGTAGACAGAATATATAAAGTATATATTTACAATTAAACTTTGGGCAGAAATTGACAACTTTTTTATGTAAAAACTGTAGACAGAAACTAACAACTTGTTCTTTATGTCACACTGTGGACTAAAATTAACTACTTTTCAACAAACTGTGCATGGAAATCAACAGCATGCTCTTCACCTCAATTTGTGGACAGAAATTAACAGCTTGTTCCTCATCTCATAATACGGACAGGAAGTAACTTGTTTCTTATGTCAAACTATGAACAGAAACTAACAATTTGTTCCATATGTCAAACCATGGACTGAAACTGACAGTGTGTTCCTTTTATCATTAAAGTATGAACAGAAATTAACAACTTGTTCCTATGTCAGACTATGGACAGAAATTAACACCATCCTTTGAACGCCCAATCATGGACAGAGATTAACGACATGTTCTTTATGTCGAACAGTGGACACAAACCAAAAATATGTTCTTTGTTTCAAACTATAGACAGAAATTAACAACTCGTTCTTTATGACACAATATGCTTAAAAAAAAAACAACTTTACAGGGTTTGAGGGGGGGGGGGGGGGGGGAGGGAGTGAGGAGGGGATGGAGAGGGGAGGCTGGAAGACAGGGAGAGATTGACTGATAGATCTTTTTTTCTTCTTCCTTTTTTTCCGCGTATGCAGGCTGATAGTGATACTCCTGCAGACACTCCCTGTATAGACAGGCAAGGATAAATCACATCTACCCAACAAAGGGAGTGGAGTTTTGTGTGTATGACCATTTTTTATCCTGCCATTAAGGCAGCCATACTCCAACTTCGGGGAAGGTGCATGCTATGTGTAAAGTGTCATCCATACCAACAGCCAAACAGGCCTTTTCTTCCGAAAGTTGGTGATGGGATTTTACGTGTGTGCAAGATATTATGCATGCGTTCACACACGTAACCTCCGTTGGAAAAGGAGTCAGAAGCATTCGGATGCGCAACAAAAGGATCACTAAGCTTACGAGTCTGGCACTCTATCACTGAGCTATGTCGGCCCCCGACTGATAGATAATCTTTATTCGAAAGGGTAACAGACAAGCTAGAAGATGCTTCTCTCAATCTGGCCAGCCCCCTTCAGAGACCAAGAACAGCGACACACAAACATCATACACAATAATAAAGAATTGATGATAACACTAACAGAACAGCGCTGATTCATATTAGCCTGAAAGAAAACATAATGATACACACACTAAAACTGTTTGTCAAACACACACACACACACACACACACACGCACGCACGCACGCACGCATGCATGCATGCACACACATGCACACTACCTAATACATATTATTCCTATGTGGAAAGAGAATATATGTTCTATAAGAAGCATCAGACATCAAAACAGTAGAGAGAGAGAGAGAGAGAGAGAAAACAGAGACAGAGACAGAGAGAGACAGAGAGAGACAGACAGAAAGAGACACAGTGAGAGAAGAGAGAGAGAGAGAGAGAGAGAGAGAGAGAGAGAGAAAGAGAGAGGGAGAGAGAGAGAAAGAGAGCTTTTAGCAACACTGTATTCAATCCTAAATGTGCTCATGCTTTACTTTAGTCCCCTTACAAGATCAAGATTTTTGTGCTTGGGCGTAAACACTGATCATTGTGGCTCATTCATGGAGAGAAATCATAAAATTTATGAGCTTCAAGCTCTACGACTGAAATCTTTTTAATTAAGTCAGCTGATATCTATCAATCTATGTGTGTGTGTGTGTGTGTGTGTGTGTGTGTGTGTGTGTGTGTGTGTGTGTGTGCGTGTGTGTGTGTGTATGTGAGTGAGTGAGTGTGTGTGTGTGTGTATGTGTGTGTGTGTGTGTGTGTGTGTGTGTGTGTGTGTGTGTGTGTGTGTGTGTGTGTGTGCACGTGCGTGCGTGCATGCGTGCGTGCGTGCGTGCGTGCATGTGTGTGTTTGACTTCCATAAATTCACCTCATCATTCAATGATTCATACACAGATCACACATTGCCTCTCACCACATCCACGGACTTGGAGTTGGGAAAGTAGAAGAACTGAAACTGCCGCACGCGGGCAGCCATGTCCTCGTACCATTCCACAATGAAGGCAAGCCGCTCATCATCCTGTGAGACCAAACACATGCTATGTGTACTAGGATGAACACAAACTTATTAAGAACCAGCGTGTGTGGTGCAGTGCTTAGAATCATAGTCTGCAGGCTGGAAGGATGTGTATTCCAAGTCATTCAGAGGCATGTATGTTTGTGGATTTTTTGGCTCTCTCAATACCCACAGCTGACGAGCATTCTCTAGGTTTTAGTCCTAAGGGGAGACTGACACTGTCCAGTTAAGTTTCATCTGTTTTGATACCTATGTCTTTAAGAGTGCTGCTCAAGTTTCTTGACCAGAGAAGCTAGAGTCTGCATCTCTCAGATCCAGTCGATACTGTGATATAGTATGTAATGAAGCATAAAGCACTTTTACATATAATCTCAGACCAAAATGGAACTCAATGACATCATCTTAGAAATGTTCTTCCAAATTGATTATAAGAAAAAAGAAAGAGAAAAGAATCTAAGTTCTGAGAACCTTCATGTCTTGCTCTCTTGTTGTTGACCTCGTTTCACGTTTCTTCTCAAGCTCCAAACCCTTTGGTGAATTTGTGTCAAAGCCTTCAACATCAGCAATGGTCAAAACAGATAGGTAGGGTATATATATATATATATATATATATATATATATATATATATATATATATATATATATATATAAAATGTTAAAGGAATGCCCCAAAAAATTTCCTATCCAGAACATTTGAAATACTTGAGCAAAGATGCTTTATGACTCTGGGTTATTTAAAATACATGTATCTCCACTCTCTAAAAAGAAGGAGAATCAGAGAAAATCTTAAGATCTTATCCACACATACATGGTTTTTAATAGTATCGATGACATTAATAACTAGATACATTTTTTTCTGTTTCACACTTTAAAATCACAAAAACTTCAGAAGGTAAAATTTCCTTAAAACCTGTCAGTTTCACAACAGAAAACATTCTTTTTCTCACTGAGCTGTTAACTATGGGAACAAACTTACTGCTAACATCAAATTTTCACACGATGTTAACTATTTCAAGACTTTTCTGGACAAAATTCCAAAACTAGAAGAATGAAAAGAAAATGATTTTGACTATTAATGATTGACGATTTCGACAAAACCGAACCCTGTTTTCATTTCACGTCAACTGATTGATGAGATGATGTTTACATAGACCGCGAGGCCTTGGCTAATGGAAGTCAGTCAATACAAATACTACTTCTACTAGCTTCATGGAGTCTTTCATTGGATGGGCAAACAGCTGAAAGTCAGTCAAGCTGGCTCCCCATCTAATAATATCAGCACAGCGTTATCAGCAGGTGGCTTATCAGGTTGTGTCCCCCATTTGTTGGATCAGCGCAGGCACCACTGAACATCACCAAAGGGCCTCAACAACAGTTTAGTGTTTGTTGAAGTGTCACCTCATGATGACCTCATGAATGGGTTCATTTTGCACCAACCTTCTCCAACCTTGCACGGAATCCATATGGTACAAGCCATTCTCTTTCCTGCCATGAATCATTCAGGTGTCTAATGAATTTCTTCAAACAACTGCTGAGGCCAAACCTTTCAATGTTTCTTTTAGCAGCGGCCTCTAAACACATCACAGAAGGTTATCTTTAACTTTTTTGCAGCATGCCATAAGACTGATCATGGCGTGGGACTTACCACTCAGCGATGTCGGGCAAAAATACTTGCGGCAAGCAATCTGTCACTCAGGACATGTCATGAAAATGATAGCGACGGTCTTCTAAAAATAAATATGACCAAATTCCCTGAAAATTTTTAACCAGTGGTGTCAGCATACAGATTCAGCCCTTCCTACATCATATCATACCAGTTAGAAAGCTACTAACAGTCCTTTTTTGGTTAATTTGAAAGAAAGCAACAAACCCATTGGCATCTTTCAAGCACTGAATCAGTGTACCTTGTTCGAAGTATGTAATTTTCAACTCGATCAAGCAACAACAAAATAAGTATTTTGACTTCTAAAATATTTATCATCAAGAAGATGAAAGACAGCACTATTTCACTGTACAAATACTGTCAGATTTAGGCTTTTAAGGAACATTAATTAAAAATGGTCAAAATCAGGTGTCCTGAGGGAATTTCAGTGACTGTGACTGCGTGTTCACTGGGCACATAGAGCTAGACGAGGGTCTGTGTTGATAGTGTTAACGCAGGACTGATCCTCTACAGTGACAAAATGATCACATTTGTTAATGTGACTGTTATACAGGAGAAAAGGACATATGTTTAAGCTGTCTTGCATTAAGCATCAGAAAATGCATGGAAATAAAAGGTCTCCAAGTTTCTTCTTATTTCTGAGATATCTGCCACCACAATTTTTGTGATCCGGATTGAGAATTTTCTAGTTACAAGTAAAATAATCTACATCAACTGTTTAATACTGGGTCAACTCAGGGCAAAATCCTACTTTAAGAGGTTCCACTGTGGGTCAACATGATTGGCCAGTGCTCTCATGCACTGAAAGGCTTCTATTCATAAGAGCACAACCAGGCCAACAGAAGGGGGGGGGGGGGGGGGGGGCTGTAAACTAGGAGACTGCCATAATTCAGACCAGTAACAGTGAATTACAGTGCTACTACTTAATTAATCTTTTTGCACTGTTCAGTAACTTGCACTTACTCTGCAAATGTGATACGAAACAAATTAAAGATATAATTCTGGTTTTAGTAACTACTAACAGCATGAGAATCACTATCGGATTATTTTAAAATTTAAGGTTTTCCATTCCGGTCTTGATACATGTATACACGGCAAATTACGGAAAAAAATCCAGTTGCCTCATAAAGAGTTTTCTTTGCCAATGCAGTGGTGCCCTTCAGTAGGAACACACGTGAAAAAAAGCTGCTTACCATAATGGAGAGTGTGAGTTTGAAAAGTTCCTCAGAAATATTAGTCCTGTCTCCAGTCTTGTTCTTCTTGGCACTTGTTGTAGCAACAGCAACTTCCGAGGCACCGGGCAGATTGCTTTTGATTGGTCGAAAATAGTCACGTCTGTTTCCGGTTTAGGTAAAACTTCCGGGGCGTAAATTCAGTGGGTGTCGGAGAATATACATTTTAGACGAGGACAGTATTTATAAATCCCTTTAACTTTCAAGAACAGAGGTATGGTAATACATTTTGGTAGTGTTTTAAGAGAAAATTATTAAAATCAATAGCGAAATATTTCGTTGATGGCCAAAACCTTATGAATGCTTATCAGATGTTGTGTGTTTACTTTGATTACGTCGACCAGTTCAGAAAATCTACAGGTACTTTGACGATTCATAGAGAGATAGAGGACAAACTCAAGAACAACTTAGTCAGCTGCCCGAGGTTGAAACAACAGCTCCAACCTCACAAGAAGACAGAGCGACGAAGTCATGATCAGCAGTTTACACAATTAGCTGCAGATACCGACTACCGGCTGATGTCGTTCCTCCCAAGAACAATTGTGGACTGGAACTCCCTCCCCCAGGATACTGTTGATGCCAAACCCCCTGACACATTTGTGTCACGGGTCAACAGGCTTCTTCAGTAGATTTCTACAGAAAGCTGTCTTGTGTGAATGGATGATTGGAAGGATGTTGCGGGCCTGAGTTGCCTACTGCAGCCCGGGGCCAGCTAGGCCATAGTAATGGATGAACAGTGACCATGGTAGCCTGCTGGCAGCTCCGCACTTAGCTTTTACCTTTTTTTTTGTTTTTTTTTTGTTTTTTGTATAGGCTAGTGAGTAGGTAAGATAGGGGTGTGGGGGGGGGGGGGGGGTCACTTGGTGGTATGAATGTGAATAATTCCATGCTAATAAAATAGGAAGTAGAATAGGTGGGTTTTTTTTTTCATTTTTTAAAAGCAGATTCCCTGTTTCACAGTCTCATAATAATCAGCCAGTTGATTGTGGATACTCTACAGAAGAAGACGAGAATTGTCAGTCTATCTAGTGCCCTAACGACTGTGGATGTAAGGACTGATTATGATGGTGACAGATTTTTCAGTTGCTCAGGGGAGTGTCTTAGAACCTGTAGTTCACAGTGTCATAACCAGGGCTCCCAAAGTGAGACCCACTGATATGAGTGGGACTGATGGGGTGGTGGGGGTGGGTGGGTGGGTTGGGGTTGCTAAAACTGTGGAGAGTTTATCCCTGACATAGATAGTATACCAATGTAAAATAGGAACAGAAGAGTTAAGGCTATCCTGTTCTTAGTGTCCATCTCTGCTTTTCAAAACACAGGAGGAGTGAAATGTTAGTGATTAGATACAGGAGTTGGATCAACACAGTGAAGAAGGGAGAATTTGATGCTTACATGTATCACATTTGCTAAGCTGCATGTTTGTGGGTGGTTTTGGTTTGATGGAAAATTGTTTGTATTGACTTGATTGTAACAAAGTTTGCATGTGATCAGATGGTCTTCATGCATCTGGAAACTGCTTTTCTGGCTGTAAATTTCAGTACGTACTGCTGTATCTCCTCTTTATGATCAAGTGTATCCCTGATCAAGAGTCAGTATTACTTACATACATGTACATGTGTTTAAATGCAAGCCCTTAGACTACAAAAGACACAAACTACTACTTTTTTCATAAATAAATATTTAAATCAGTCATTATCATAACACGGCACTACTCGCTGCTGTTGTTTGTTACACAACATAATGTGATTGGCATTCTTGCTGTTATTGATTGCTAAGGAGAGTTTCTGTCATGGACAGTTTTTCTGTTTATCATAATTACACACAGATTACGTCATGGTACTAGCAGATTGTAGTTTTGTACTGGATGTTCATGGATTGATCAGTTAGTGATCATTTTGTGGGTAGCTGTCAGAAAAAAGGTATATTCCTTCAGGATGAATTGGAATCAACTTGTAGAAGACTGGTATTTTTATACTGATAACTGGATGAATGGTTGGATGTGATATTGATCACTTGACTGACAAAGAGTCCATGAAATTTCTACTTCTAGTTAACTGATTGAATGTCTGTCTGATCTGCCAGCCTGTGTTTTACGTTCTGTTTGTCTGAAAAATGTAAAGAGATAATTCATGCTTAGTTTTAATTGCTTGTTCTTTTATGTTTTTAATTTTCAGACTGGAAAAATTACGATACCTTGAAGTGAATCAAACCTCTCATTCGTGCAACGTAGTACCATGGCACAGAGACAGGGATCAAACAAAGAAGTGGCAGAGACCGTCCTGGTGAGAAATCCTCTCCCCAAGTACAGCTTCCAGGGCAAAAAGCTGCCCAAAGAGCCAGCCACCAGTCAGTCAACCAGCCAGAGCACTAAACTTCCTCCACGCCCAGCACACCCACAGGAAGCAAGAGGGACAGTCTCTGCAGCCACTCCGGTTAGTGCCACAAGTCAGAAGACTCTGGAATTGATGTCAGCGGGGCTGGACAGAAAGTCAGCTGCTGTAAGACCTATCCCTGCACCAACCAGGTCGGACCCTGTGCCAGCTCATAGTTTGAAACCCAATGCCGCTGTGGTGGCTCCCAATGTGCGCAGCGTGGGAGCTGAGAAAGGAAGAGCAGACGCCAGAAAGAACGGTGAAGCGTCAGACTGTGCTGCTCATGACCCTCTGAAGTTGGCGCCGTCTGCTGGAGAGTTGAGCAAGGGCAGAGAAGTGAAGATGACCTATTTGCCCACTCCTGCTGCCAGCCCAGAATATGTTGGTAAGGGAGAAGAGCATGGAAGAGAATGGTGGTGTGGGGTTGGGTAGATGAGTAGGAGGACATGAGTGGAGAGTGAGGGGGGTGAAGAATAGCAGCATTTCAAGGTCAGAAACTTAAGTTTCAGCCTGTTAGGTACATTTTACTGAAGGCTGCTCACTTTGATTTTGTCGGTATTTAAACTGTTTCATCCATATAGATGAAAGTGTACAGTCCTTCAGAGTCAAAGGTGCACAGGTCTGCTAAAAGACGCCTGAGTTTGTACCAGTGGCCAACCTACAAGCCCCAAATGGGTAAATGTCAAATATACTTCAGATATATATATATATATATATATATATATATATTCAGATATAATATAGTGAAGTGTGAAACTTACCAAGATTCAGTGATGGGTGTAACTTTGAAAAAAAAATGGAGAAGCAAAATAGTCTGTAATTACTATCTTAATGAGGCTCAGTCAGATCATGGTCACAGACAAGACTTATAAAATTTTGGTGTGAGCTTTTATTAGTTTAAACTTCATTGTGCTTGATGGGTGTCCCATGACAGAGACACAATAAATAATTTTACCTCTTGAATTACTTAACTTTTAACACCAATTTTGGCTGTGTGTGTGTGTGTGTGTGTGTGTGTGTGTGTGTGCATGCAAGCAGCTTTGTATTTTATAAACGTGCTACACTGCCTATGAGTGTCTTGAAACATCATTCAATAACAACAACAGCCATAATGAAAATAGTGCAAAAGGACACAATCCACACTGCTTAATCCCCCCCAGTGAAAAATACCACATTCTCTTGGCCACTTTTTGTTACTCTTTTGCAAATTATATAAACAAGCAGCTAGATGTTCTTTGTTGTTTACTATTTCATTTGTAACCAAGAGACCCTCAAATCATGTCACTTATGATCAGTCACTGACCTTGCAAACAACAATATGATGACTATAGGGTTCATACAGGTCTTAAAAAGTCTGGAAATTTGAAGTCCATTTTCCAGGCCCTGGAAAAGTGGAAAATTGCGCTATGGCCTGGAATAGCCGGGAAATGGAAGAATCAAGCACAATTGCTTGATATTATTATGCATGGCTGTTTTAATTTTTAGCATCATATAGCGTTTATAATGCAAAAAAAAAAAAAAAAAAAAAAATTATTCCCTGCCCTCAAACGTGATGTTTCGTGATTTAATCTTATGTACTTTCACTTTTGCCATCAAATTACTTCTGAGTTACTTCCCCTATATCAAGGTCTTTCAACATCCAGGTCTTCTGGTCATTTCTGCCATTGCTGCTTGTTTTTGTTTCAAGATCAGAAAGTGTTTCTTCAGTGTGCTTTGGCTTTATTAGTTTATAACATCACTTTAAGACCTTGCATTATGAACAAAGTCTTGAAAATGGTATTGAAAATGCAGGTCTTGGCCTGGAAAAAGTCTGGAAAAGTCTGGAATTTGAGTTTCATTTCCTGTGTGAACCTGATCTCCTAAACTGTTTTTAAATTGTAGCAAAACACACTGTACAGTGTAGGCAAGGGTAAACTCAACATCAAATTAACATTCTCATTTTGTGTCCTGGATGATACTACTGCAGACATCTCGGCGCCAAATGCAGAATGACATTCACAGCATTGTTTGTCTGACAGACATCCCATGCCAGACAGACAATGACCGTTCACTGTGTTGTGTGTTGTGTGTCTAACAGACATCTCAGTGCCAGACAAAGAATGACCATTCACTGTGTTGTGTGCCTAACAGACATCTCAATGCCAGACAAAGAATGACCGTTCACTGTGTTGTGTGTGTTCACAATGCCAGACAAAGAATGACCATTCACTGTGTTGTGTGCCTAACAGACATCTCAATGCCAGACAAAGAATGACCGTTCACTGTGTTGTGTGTCTAACAGACATCTCAATGCCAGACAAAGAATGACTGTTCACTGTGTTGTGTGTTGTGTGTCTAACAGACATCTCAATGCCAGAGAAAGAATGACCGTTCACTGTGTTGTGTGTTGCGTGTCTAACAGACATCTTAATGCCAGACAAAGAATGACCATTCACTGTGTTGTGTGTCTAACAGACATCTCAATGCCAGACAAAGAATGACAGTTCACTATGTTTGTGTTGTTTGTGTGTTCTAACAGACATCCAGTGCCAGAGAAAGAATGACCATTCACTGTTGTTTGTGTGTCTAACAGACATCCCATGCCAGACAAAGAATGACCGTTCACTGTGTTGTGTGTTGTGTGTCTAACAGACATCTCAATGCCAGACAAAGAATGACCATTCACTGTGTTGTGTGTGTAACAGACATCTCAAGACACATGCCAGAAAAGAATGACCATTCACTGTGTTGTTGTGTCTAACAGACATCCTAATGCCAGAGAAAGAATGACCATTCACGTGTTGTGTGTTGTGTCTAACAGACATCCTAATGCCAGAGAAAGAATGACCATTCACGTGTTGTGTGTTGTGTCTAACAGACATCCTAATGCCAGAGAAAGAATGACCATTCACTGTGTTGGTGTTGTGTCTAACAGACATCCTAATGCCAGAGAAAGAATGACCATTCACTGTGTTGTGTATCTAACAGACATCCAATGCCACTGACACTGACACTGACACTTTTTTTTATTGTCCAATAGCTGTACAGCCCTTTCAGACAAGGGGGGAACATCATATATGACTAAATATTTTATCATAAATGATCTCAAATCTTTATCAGAAGACTACACACACACGCATGAAAGAAAATATGAACACCCATGCACATGTACGTGCATACACACGCGCGCGCTCACGCATGCACACTCATACACATGCATGCATGCAGAGAGAAAGAGAGGGGAAGAGAGAGAGAGAGAGGGGGGAGAGAGAAAAAAGAGAGAGAGACAGAGAGAAACAGGGACAGAAACAGAAACAGAGAGATGCAGGCGCGAACGCGCGTATACAGATGGTGGATCATCTTGTAATTTGCTGACTTTGTTCAATTAACACTTTCCTAATCTTCATTGCTTCTGCTAAAAATCTAGCCAGGGATATGGTTACATTTTCATTGTTATTTGAAAGAATATATGTTACCGATCTCTGATCAGGATTTCCTGTAAAGGAATTTAGAATAACACAGCTTTTGCGTTTTTCATTATAAGCAGAGCAATTGAAAAGTAAGTGAATTTCATCTTCTGTTCCATTTCCACACGATGGGCAAACGTTGTTTTTATCTTCTTCAGTTTGAAACCATTGTTTGAAATTTTTTAGGCCACTAACTCTTAGTCTGAATCTGATTTAACACTGTGCCATTTATCCAATACAAATGATAGATATTTTTCTGCTTGAAAAACATTTTTGAAAGAATAAAACCACCTATAGTTATCATTAACTTCTAATTCTGAATGCCAGTGCTGTTTATAGCAGGAGATAAGTCTGTCTTTGAATTCACTAATAAAACCATACTCACAACCTGCACCTTGGCTTAGCCATACAATACCAAATCCATTCTTGCATAAAATTCTCTTAACATTTGATGCCCAGTTTAAGTGGCCAGATTCATGTTGTGAAACAAGCATTTCATATGACTGTCTGTAAATTGTCGACATTGGTAAGTTAAGTTTAAGCCAATACACTTTACAGACATTCGAATACAGAGGGGATATATCTTCCAGTTTCGCCATAAACTAAAATATTAGAAGTGTGGAGGGGAAGACCTCATCCCAATGCCAGAGAAAGAATGACCATTCACTGTGTTGTGTGTTGTGTGTCTAACAGACATCCTAATGCCAGAGAAAGAATGACCATTCACTGTGTTGTGTGTTGTGTCTAACAGACATCCTAATGCCAGAGAAAGAATGACCATTCACTGTGTTGTGTATCTAACAGACATCCAATGCCACTGACACTGACACTGACACTTTTTTTTTATTGTCCAATAGCTGTACAGCCCTTTCAGACAAGGGGGGAAAATCATATATGACTAAATGTTTTATCATAAATGATCTCAAATCTTTATCAGAAGACTACACACACACGCATGAAAGAAAATATGAACACCCATGCACATGTACGTGCATACACACGCGCGCGCTCACGCATGCACACTCATACACATGTATGCATGCAGAGAGAAAGAGAGGGGAAGAAGAGAGAGAGAGAGGGGGGAGAGAGAAAAAAGAGAGAGAGACAGAGAGAAACAGGGACAGAAACAGAAACAGAGAGATGCAGGCGCGAACGCGCGTATACAGATGGTGGATCATCTTGTAATTTGCTGACTTTGTTCAATTAACACTTTCCTAATCTTCATTGCTTCTGCTAAAAATCTAGCCAGGGATATGGTTACATTTTCATTGTTATTTGAAAGAATATATGTTACCATCTCTGATCAGGATTTCCTGTAAAGGAATTTAGAATAACACAGCTTTTGCGTTTTTCATTATAAGCAGAGCAATTGAAAAGTAAGTGAATTTCATCTTCTGTTCCATTTCCACACGATGGGCAAACGTTGTTTTTATCTTCTTCAGTTTGAAACCATTGTTTGAAATTTTTTAGGCCACTAACTCTTAGTCTGAATCTGATTTAACACTGTGCCATTTATCCAATACAAATGATAGATATTTTTCTGCTTGAAAAACATTTTTGAAAGAATAAAACCACCTATAGTTATCATTAACTTCTAATTCTGAATGCCAATGCTGTTTATAGCAGGAGATAAGTCTGTCTTTGAATTCACTAATAAAACCATACTCACAACCTGCACCTTGGCTTAGCCATACAATACCAAATCCATTCTTGCATAAAATTCTCTTAACATTTGATGCCCAGTTTAAGTGGCCAGATTCATGTTGTGTAAACAAGCATTTCATATGACTGTCTGTAAATTGTCGACATTGGTAAGTTAATAAGTTTAAGCCAATACACTTTACAGACATTTAGAATAACAAGCTTTTCGTTTGTCCATTAAAGCTAGAAATTTGAAAGGTAAGTGGAAATTTCATCTTCTGCCATCAACGATGACGTGTGTTTTTATCTTCTCAGTTTGCCAAAACAAATTGATTATGAAATTTTGAGGGGCTAACCTAGTCCAATGCCAGGAAACACTGTGATTTAGACCAATCAATGATGTTTGTTTGTTGAAAACATTTTTGGTTAACCTAGCATCAAATAATCCAGAAATGAATGACTTTTACTGTGTCTGTGTGTCCTAAACAGACATCCAATGCCAGAGCAAAGAAATGACCAATTCACTTGTGTGTGCTAAGACATCCTAATGAGCCAGAAAGTGCCAATTCATGTTGTGTAAAAGCATTCATATGACGCGAAATGTCGATTCACTGTGTAGTGTAAAAGTTAATCCAATACCAGACAAAAGAATGACCGTTCTACTTTGTGTGTGGGAGACATCCCAATGCCAGACAAAGAATGACCCTTCACTGTGTGTGTGTGTCTAACAGACATCCAATGCCAGAAAAGAATGACCAGTTTCACATGTGCTGTGTGTGTCTAACAGACATCTCAATGCCAGACAAAGAATGACCTTCACTGTGTTGTGTGTCTAACAGACATCTCAATGCCAGAAAAGAATGACCTTCACTGTGTTGTGTGCTAACAGACATCTATGCAGACAAAGAATGACCGTTTCACATGTCTGTGTGGTCTAACAGACATCCAATGCCAGACAAAGAATGACCAGTTCACTGTGTGTGTGCTAACAGACATCTCAATGCCAGACAAGAATGACCGTTCACTGTGTTGTGTGTTGTGTGTCTAACAGACATCTCAATGCCAGACAAAGAATGACCGTTCACTGTGTTTTGTGTTGTGTTCTAACAGACATCTTAATGCCAGACAAAGAATGACGTTCACTTGTGTGTGTTGTTTGTGTGTTCCTAACAGACAATCTCTTATGCACAGACAAAGAATGACCGTTCACTGTGTTGTGTGTGTCTAACAGACATCCTAATGCCAGACAAAGAATAGACCGTTCACTGTGTTTGTGTGTCTAACAGACATCCTAATGCCAGACAAAAAGAATGACCATTCACTGTGTTGTATGTGTAACAGACATCCTAATGCCAGAGAAAGAATGACCATTCACAGTGTTGCATGTCTAACAGACATCCCAATAACAGACAAAGAATGACTGCTCACTGTGTTGTGTGTCTGACGAACATCCTAATGCCAGACAGACAATGACCGTTCACTGTGTTGTGTGTTGTGTGTCTAACAGATATCCTAATGCGGACAAAGAATGACCATTCACTGTGTTGTCTGACAGACATTCCGTCCCAGATGCAGCACTGTTGGCCCATGCAGTGGAGGGTCCCAGCGTGTCGGAGAAGTTGGAGAAGGCAGAGAAGGAGATCACCATGCTGAGGTCACAGCTGGACGTTCAGCTGCAGGTCAACGCCGAGATCAAGCGCCTCCTGGTGGCCTCCGTGGGCGAGGACTTTGAGAGGAAGGTGGAGAACTTAGCCAGGTGAGGTGGTGGACAGTTATGGTGGGGGAAGTATGCACTATGCAGCAGATGTTTGCATGTGCACATTTGTTTGTGAGTGAACAATACATACTCTATGCACACTCACACCCACATGAATAGGCACAGGCATAACAGTCTTGATACAAGCATGGAATCCATGTATAATATATACAAGTGCTTGCGTGCAGATGCATGTGCCCACGTATGTACAGATGCGCAAATACTTGCATGCATACACATATGCACCAGCTCGGATACATGTGTATGCATACACTTTTTCTCATTGCCAACACACCTCCAGGGTTCAAACTGATCAAGGAAAACTGGAAAGGTCAGACAATTTCTTACATGTTCCTGGCCCTGGAAAGTCATGGAAATGAAAAATTCAGTAGAAATTTAGGGAAAGTCATCAAATTTTACTCATTGTGGCAGACTTGTTTTGTCAATGAACTGATCCAAAAGAATAATGTGCATTTTGTCTTGCAGCATAGACATGTTGACCCTGAACTTACATATAAAGGTTTTACACTGTTTTACTGTCACATTTGGTTTGTATAAGGTTGGGATACATCACCATACATTCCAATCTGAAATTCCATATGTGAGGACATTAAGTTTCAACTTTGATGTGGTGTCACCAGTTTGAAATAATGTTGAAAAGCAAACCTACTTTGATAACATGTCGCTCTAGTCATTTTGGATTTATGGCTCAATCTTATCAGAAAGCAAACAAACAAACAAACAAGAAAAATGCAGCCCAGAGTGACTCAGCGAGGGATATTTAATTTTGTCTCATGTTTCCTGCTCCTCTTTTTCTCCTCCCCATCCCCCTCCCTTCCCCTGTTCCTCTTCTCTCCCACTTACTGTCTGTTTGTCAAACTTATAATGTTTATTCTGAACTTCTTGTATTTATATGATCTGCTTACAGTGTGAAGTTTCGTTTTTCTTTCTTTTTTTGCTCTGGAGGGCTGGATGTGAAAAAGCAGTTATGCTTATTTCATTGCCCTCTGAGAATAGCATTCATTTGTTTGTTCATCAGACATGTAGAAGTACAGTTATATTTTTTGTAGTGTTAGACATTCATGAGATAAAAGCAGAATAAAAGAAGAGCATTTCATGCATGTTTTGTAGATTTCCTTCTGTGCTAGCAGGGATGCTGACATCCAGATACAGTTTTTATTGGTATAGCCCGACTGCTTGCTCTGGATTGCCGGTGCTGGGGCTGCAGTGGGACAAGCCAGGCTGTGACCGTTGAGGGGAAGCCAGAATGAGGGTGGGTGGGTGCAGTGCCACAGAGATGGTGTGGAAGATCAGACAGTACTTGCACACAAAAATGTTGATTGCTGTTAACCTGATCCACTTCAACAGGGATCGTGCCCAGCTGGCGATGGAGGTGGGCGACTTCACGAAGAAGATGACGGAGGACTATGAGAACCTGGACCAGATCTCCATCCAGGCCGACATGTGGCGCAGCAAGTACCTGGCCAGCAGGTAGACACCTTCGTGTGGCATGGATGTGTGGGGTAGATGGACTGTCGGCTGGGTTGGGTAGGGTGTGTGTATGTTTGTGTGTGTAAAACCTACACCACTGCTGCTTCTTTTGTAGCATGGATTTGTGGAGTACATGGGTGGGAGTAGTTCCGTATTGTACAGATTTCCATATTGTTTTGGTGATCCCCCCCCCACCCCACCCCCACCCCCCCACCCCTATCTCCCCGTTTGCACTTCGATGGATGCATATGCTGGTTCTTCAATCCATATTTTTTACTCTTCCACCTCTACTCCGTTGGACATTTGTTGCTGTTCTGTTGTTTTTTGTCTGAAACAGTTTTAACTATATAGTACTGATCAGTGTAAAATTCAGGGTTTGTATCAAAGGAGAATGCAGTAAACTGTCCTTAAATGTCAAGTTTTTGTTAGCGTCAGGAGGGCCAAGCCCCTTAGACCCCCCAGTAGGGCATTTGCCCCTGCACCCCACCAGGGGCCTTCACCAGCCCCTGAAATCCCAGTATTACAGACATTTCTCACTCCCACCCATGGGAGTAGATGGGCTGTAGGCTGGGTTGAATAGGGTATGTGTCTGTTTGTGTATGTAAAACCTACACCACCGCTGCTCCGTTGGTGGCATGGATGTGTGGAGTTCATGGACTGTAGGCTGGGTTGGGTAGGGTATGTGTATGTTTGTGTGTGTAAAACCTGATCGATTCCTGCAATCTGTTTTCGTTGTCAGTTCGTGCTAGACATAGGTCATGCTGAGGCGGATGGCTTACCAGTTTCTGTTAATTTTTGATGATTATTTTTTCTAACAAATAATGTTTAAAGTGAGATGGTCAGGATAGATTGAGATGAATTACTGTATGAAGTAATAAAGTCTTGTTCATGTTGAAAGTTTCATTTTCATGGAGACATCACTGCTTATGGACAGTTCATCAGCTAAGCCATGGGGACCACAGTCCATGGGAGGATGGGAGTGGGAGGGTGGGGGTGATCAAAAAAAGAGAGGGGGTCAGTCGTCCATCATTTCAGCTTAACAAAGGGTTCGGGCAGAAAGTTCATTTAGCCACAACTGTGTGTTCTTTGTACTTCTTCAGACCATAGTACAAAAAAACAATTAAAATGAAGTGAATTTAGAGAGAAAACAAACAAAATGAAGGATGGGGGTCCCTTTGGATGCACATGCCTGACCGACTTGTGTGGAAAGAGAAGAAACAAAAAGTGTATGTTGAGTGTGATGGTGGTGGCGGTGCGTTGTGTCAGGGTGATGGTGGAGGAGCTGGCATCGGCTCGGGCATTCTACAGCAGTCAGTTCCAGGACTCCCAGCTGACCCTGCAGGAGCTGCTGAACGAGAGATATGAGCTACGCACCACGCTGCTACACTCCTACAAGTCTGTGGATGTTGTGTGCTTTTTGTCTTCTGTACCTCTCTGTGTCTGCTTTCCTCTCTCTCTCTGTTGTCTGTCCCTGTCATTCGTTCTCACATGCCCTGTGTGTCTTTCATGCTCTGTATGTGTCTCGCTTGAAATCTTTCTCTCTCTCTCTCTCTCCTTGCTCTCTGTCTCTCTCTCTTTCCCCACTTTCTCTATCTTTCTCTACCTATTTTTTTGATGATGAAATTGTTGTTCTTATGTACAATTTACTCAGCACTGACTGGTTATAGTGTAAGAGCAGTGTGTTCAGTATGCCTACGCTGTAAGGGGGAAGGAGGGTTGAGGGGGAGGGGAGGGGTGAGGTGTGGCATGGAGAGGGGAAGGTGTGTGTGTGTGTGCTGGAGGGGGGGGGGGGGGGGGAGAAAATGCTGAAAGGAGTATTGTGATGTGTAAATTTGTCAGTCACCGTATAGATCTGTGTATGCCTGTCTGTTTCTCTGTGTGGGTGTGGCAAAAATCAGAATTTTTTTATGAAAAGAAATTTTACATTAGGCAGGGAGGGAGATGCATGCAGCAAATAATAAACAAAAATGAAAACTTTTCCTTCCCATATTAAATCAGTTACATGCATGGAAGTCCTCACTTCCACTGCCTATGGTGCCTATTCACCGCACACGTAAGCAGACAAGAGGCACACAGAACAAAGGAAAAGGGAGTTTCAAATTTGCCACGCACAACTCAGAGCACACACGTTTTGTGGGAAATAAGCGGCAGTCAGAGTAACAAGTGACGGGTGACACGGTTCTCCTTGCAGGATCCTGCAGCAGGTCAAGGAGGCCTTCGACCCACTTAACAGCCAGAAGTCGCACAGTCTGGCCTCCACCAATGTCCTTGACCTTTCCAAGCAGATCAAGCAACTGTCGGAGGCCGTTCGATTCCGCCTGCTGCCGGCCCACGCCGGGTCCCACGTGATGATGCCGCTGGAGGAATCGTGGGAAAGCACCATGACCAAGGCGGAGCTGCTGGCCTATGACGTAGGTGGCTTTCTGCAGAGTGATGAAGAGATGATGCTGTCTGTAGTGTTCCAATATGGTTCTCTCAGTTTTCTTCTTATCTCTTTTTTTTTTTTTTTTTTTTTTTTTGTACACCCAGTTCTTATAGAACAGGGAGTACTTTACAATGGGAACGAAGAAATGCTGTCTGTGTGTCTGTCTGTGTGTCCATACGTGGTCAAAATGTGTTCCATTCGCTCCAGACAAACCTCAGGGCCGATCTTTCTGAAAATTTGTAGGTATGTTCATAATGGGTCACGGATGATGCCTGATGTTTTGTTTTACCAGAATAGCGGTTCCTAACAGCTATAAATGATAATTTAAAAAAATATCAAGTCTGATAAGGGAAATAACCACCACGCTGTCGAGTTTTTTTCTTCCACAAACTGGAAATTGTCTCCCTTCTTTGTCACTTCGCAGCAGAGGGCGTGGAGAAGGAGTATTAGAGTGTTCATATAGGCCCAAAATGACGACTGTAGTTTTCCCGTGTTATTTTGTGATGTACAGTTTAAGCAATAACGGTTTATAAACTTATGTGTAACCAAACTTTGTAAGCTCCTCGGCTGTATAGTGGTTAGTATCCCCACCTGTCATGCGGGAGACCAGGGTTCTATTCCCCACCGGGGAGAGCAACATTTTTTTTTTTGCTTTTCTCTTACATACAAAATATCTACCACCAAAAGGGGAGAAAGTGCTGTAGTGACTGATTTATATATATATATTTTTTTCTTTTTGATGTACTACTGTACTGGGAGTACGTTTATGTGCTTTGCATCTTGTTTTTTTTTTCTGGTGGGAAGTCAGTTGATCTTTTCAGTAATGCTGAAATATGGCTTTCTCTATGTCCTTGTATTTTTTTCCCCCTATAGTCAACAGATGTGTGATAAATGTGTGAGGAGTCACACACATGTATACTTTCACATTCTTTTAGAGAAGCTTTGTCAGTTGGTGTCTGAGTGTCTGCATCTCTGATAACAACACCTTTTGTCGCTACTGTGGAAATTGTCGATAAATCTGATTGACTATTTCTGTTGTTGCTATAGTTCAACCTTTTGTCGTAGAACTGATCAGTCTGATACTTTCTTTGGTTGCTACAGTGGAGTGTATTGTTCAGTCTGATAACAAAGTTTGTTGCTTTGGTTGGAACCTGTTAAACAGTCTGACCATTTCTTTGGTTGCTGCTGTGGAAACTGTTGATCAATCTGATGACAACTCCTGTGGTTGCTGTAGCAGAACCTGTTAATCAGTCTGCTCATTTAAAAAAAAATCTTTTTCTGCTCTCTCATCTTCTGTGCCACTCCAGTGGTACTACCCCCCATGCCGCTTGTTCTAACTCTTCATCCACCCCACATTGTCCCATCGCAGGCCTGACACCAGCCATCCACAGTGAGAGTCAGTGTCAAACTGCCAAGAGGCAACCAGTCAGAGAAGACTGAGCACTACTGGTGAGGCACTTCAGAGGTGCTCCATGGTGCCTGTTCAGATATAAAATTCACAGGACACACCTGCTTAGCTCCCCTTCTGGCGACAATCATTGCTTAGTCACGGGGCCAGTGTGAATGAGCCTCCCCCTCCAGAGTGGTGCCATCACGTCCATCCAGCGACAGCTCCCATGAACTTGTCGATGGTGGTGACATTGACACAAGTTCACCAAGGGCACTGACATGGAGAGGAAATTAAAACTGAGGTCACCATGAGAACAGGACGTGACGGGCCACAGGATTTCAGACTTGTGTTTCATTGTCGATCGATGAGGATGATGAAGATGATGCTATGGCAGACCTGTTTACCCTTACGATTTTGCCGTAATTTTTACGGAAAAAAATCGAAATTATGGGAATTATGCCCTCCTCCCCCCCCCCCCCCCCCCCCCCCTCCCTTCAAAAAAAAAAAAGAAAAAAGATTACGGGAAAAACATCGAAGAAAGAAAATTGTTGAAAGTGAAGTTTCGTCTGCTACTGTTTCGGTCAAAAGCAGTAAAAAGACATTTCCCAGCATGCCTTGCGTCTTTTACCTTGTCACAGATGGCGACTAAGCGGTCTTACGCGCCAACGGCTGGCTCTTCCAAATCTTCAAAAGTTGTCGAAAGTATTGCGATTATGACGATTACAGGGGTTTTTTTTTTTTTTTTCCAAATTACAGATTTTTGTCTGAGATATTACAGGTACACGAATTGGGGTAAACAGGTCTGCTATGGAGTTGCATTCTGGTCGAAGACTGTATGACATGTCTTGCTGTTAGCCAGGCCCAGGAGATGCAGACCTGCAGTGTTAGTCAAGAAATTTGAGCAACACTGTCAGAGACATATCCATTAACTTTTTTCCAGCATGCCGCGAGAATGATCACGGTGCCCGACTTACCACTCGAATAATAGCGATGGTCTTCTAAGAATAAATATGACCGAATTTCCTGTTGAATTTTTAACCAGTGGTGTCAGCGTACAGATACAGTCCTTCCTATGTCATACCATACCAGTTAGCTAGCTACTAACAGTCGATTTCATTGGTTAATTTGAAGAGAAAGCAACCAACCCGTTGGCATCTTCAAGCACTGAATCAGTGGTCCTTGTTCAAAGTATGTAATTTTCAACTCAATCAAACAACAAAATGATTGTTTTGACTTTGAAAACATTTATCATCAAGAAGATGAAAGACAGCTCTATTTCACTGTGCAAAAAATAAAGGCACTGTCAGATTTAGGCTTTTAAGGAAAAATTAATTAAAAATGGTCAAAATCAGGTCTCCTGAGGGAATGTGAGTGCTGTGACTGCAGTGTTCACTGGGCACATAGAGCAGAATGAGGGTCTGTGTTGATAGTGTTTAGTGGCTGAAACTTTATGGTTCCGCTCTTCCCAACTGTTTCCATAGCAGCCTCAACCCAGGGGAGGAACTGGTTATGGGCCGAAAAATGCCACAAAATGTAGGTGGCTCTGGTGGGAATCGGCTCATGTCTTTGATCGCTACAGTGGAACGTGCTTATCAAAAGATTCAATCCGAAAACAATTTTTTTTTTTTACAGCTGTAAGGAAACCCATTGATCAGTCTGACATTTCTTTGGTTGCCACAGTGGAGCCTGCTGATAGGTTTGCTAACTTCTTTGGTTGCTGCATTGGTACCTATTGATTCACCTAATAATACTGTAATAACAGTTTATTTTGTTGCTACAGTGGAACATGTTGATCAATCTGATCACAGTTTGTTTTGTTGCTACAGTGGAGCCTGTTGATAAGTTTGCTGCCTGTTTGGTTGTTGCAGTGGTACCTGTTGGTTCATCTGGTAACAGTTTCTTTTGTTGCCACAGTGGAACATGATGATCAGTGTTTTAACAATTTCTTGGGTTGCTACAGTGGAAATTGTTGATCAGTCTGCTAAGATTACATACAGTGCCTTAAGATTTTATAGGCATAAGATAGTCATAGTGATAGGAAGGAAGACAGGACTGGTAGGGTTGTGAAATGGTCATCTGATGCTTTTAGAGACAAAGAGAAAAGGTATTTTTAAGGTGTAAATCTCATGTTGGATTAATTCTTAGGCTTATTGCTTTTTTTGGTGTTTTTGTTTTCAGTAAGTTTTTTCCTGAATGTGTGTGTTTGTGTGTGTGTGTGTATGTGTGCATGTGTGCACATGGTCTTATTTCTCTTTAATATATGTTTTAGTATTTCCTTCACAGTGTTTTTTCTTGTTTTATTTATTGATTTATGTATTTATTTGTATTTCTTTGTTATTGGCGAGATTTCCAAACAGATTACATTGCTATTTAACTGCAAAGACTATTTCTGGAACATTCTACATGCACTTCCCTCTCTAATCGTCCTGTGGATGACTGTGTTGTCCCCCAGCAACTGTCCAAAGATGCAGCGCCTCCTAGCTTCAAGCACAGCATGCCCAGCTGTCCCACGCCGACCTCGCCCAAGTCCTACGAACGATTCCACCCCATGGCACGACACGACAACCTCACCGTCAACTGCTGCTCCAGCTGCAAAGGGGAGATCAAGCTGGCCTGAGGGCAGGACATGGGGGAGGGGGGGGGGGGGGGGGGTGTGGAGATGGGGTGGGGGGGGGGTGACATGGGGATGGGTTCGGGGCTTTGTGTGGAGCAGACTGATCATGGTGGGATCTGACAGGGGTGGAGAGTGCTGGGATTGATTTGTGTGTGTGTGTGTGTGTGTGTGTGTGTGTGTGTGTGTGTGTGTGTGTGTGCTGTTGTGTGTGGTGTATGTGTTGTGTGTGTGTGTGAGTGCGCGCACGTGATTTTGGGGGTTATGATTTGATTTGGAATGTGTTGCCCCTGTTGTTTGGACAGGAAAGGATGGAGATTGTGAAAGATATATACACACACATACACATGTGTGTGTGGTGTGTGCGTGTTTGGAGCAGACTGACCATGGTGGGATCTGACAGGGCTGGAGAGTGCTGGGATTGATGTGTGTGTGTGTGTGTGTTGTGTGTGTGTGGTGTGTGTGCGTGCATGCGTGCTTGTGTGTGACTTTGGGGTTGCGATTTGATTTGGAGTGTGTTGCCCCTGTTGTTTGGACAGGAAAGGATGGAGATTTAACGAAAGTTTTGAGGAGATGGATTTCTTCAGTTGCTGCTGTGTTCAAGCCCATTTTCTGGTCGTCCTGTCTTTTTTCTTTTGTCTTTTTGATTTTGTTCTTTGCTGTTTCGATATTGTATTTAGTTTTGACTATTTCATTTTATTTGATTTAGCATAATGCTCTGTTACATTGTTCCTCAGATTATTTATTTATCTTTTTATTTTTATATTTATTTATTCTTTTTCTGTTAATTTTGTTTATTATCAGGCTTTATCACTTTCAATTTTATGAAGCTGATGATTTAAAAAAATATTTAGATTTTCTTTTTATTCATATCTGATAAGTTTGCATGTTAGAGCACTAATACAAATAGATAGAAACAGAAATAGAAAGAGAGATAGATAGATGTAAGTGGGTCAATGTACAGAGATAGATGGAAATAGATATAAGTGGATAGATAGATATATATAGGGGCCTGTAGTTAAAATGTTTGGAGGCTTTACTTGTGGGGTTGATGTTGTCATGGAATTTAAATCACCTGTGGGGTTGACATAGTCATGAAGTTGAAATCACCTGTGGGGTTGACATAGTCATGAAGTTGAAATCACCTGTGGGTTGACATGGTCATGAAGTTGAAATCACCTGTGGGGTTGACATAGTCATGAAGTTGAAATCACCTGTGGGGTTGACGTAGTCATGAAGTTGAAATCACCTGTGGGGTTGACATAGTCATGAAGTTGAAATCACCTGTGGGGTTGACGTAGTCATGAAGTTGAAATCACCTGTGGGGTTGACGTAGTCATGAAGTTGAAATCACCTGTGGGGTTGACATAGTCATGAAGTTGAAATCACCTGTGGGGTTGACGTAGTCATGAAGTTGAAATCACCTGTGGGGTTGACGTAGTCATGAGTTGAAATCACCTGTGGGGTTGACGTAGTCATGAAGTTGAAATCACCTGTGGGGTTGACGTAGTCATGAAGTTGAAATCACCATGGGGTTGACGTAGTGATGAGGTTTAAATCACCTGTGGGGTTGATGTCACCATGAGTTTACATCACCTGTGGGGTTGACGTAGTCATGGAGTTTAAATCACCTGTGGCGTTGGATGTTTGGGGTTGAATACTCCCTCTGTCCGCCAGGCAGAAAATGGGGACTTGATTGACCTCAGGAAAGGTGAAGGGCTGCAGATGGAGAGGGTGGGGACCCATGTTCCTTCTTGCTGTGACCCAGACATGGTGAACTCTTCACTGCCTCTACGGTCATTGGCTTATGGGACTTGATCCTTTTCTACCTTTTTCTTTTGTTGTTGACATTTTCAACCTTTTTTGTTTCTCTCTCTTTCTCTGTGTATACCTAAGGTAAGTATTATTATATATATATATATATATATATATATATATATATATATATATATATATCTTTCAAATTGTATTTATATATCTATGTCTAAATGTATCTTTTCTCTCTCTCTCTCTCTCTTTTTCTCTGTCTCTATCTCTGAGTCTCTCTCTCTTTCTCCCTTTCTGTCTGTCTGTCTATCTCTTTGTGTGTGTGTGTGTGTGTGTGTGTGTGTGTGTGTGTGTGTGTGTGTGTGTGTGTATATGGTTATTTGTCTGTCTGTCTATTGGTCTGTCCATCTGTCTGTCTGTCTGTCTCTTTTGTACCATATTTAAGATGTATGCATATATTTTGTTTCGCTGTTGATATGTATATGTCGGTTAATTTTTGTTTAGTTGGTTTTTCTTTTAATATTTTAAACAATGTTGCTTCAAACGTCAAGTGAACGTTATATTCCAGTGTGTGTATGTCTATCTGTGTCTCTCACTCTCTGTAGTTCTCTTTCAGACTGTCTGTCTGAAAGAGAGAGAGAGAGAGAGAGAGGGTGTGTGTGTGACAGTGGATAAATGAATCCTGTTGTGTCATGAACAGTCTCTGCCAGTTGACATATCATTTCATTGTGAACAGTTATTTCTGAGTTGCCTGTACAGTCACGTCGTCTTCTCCACTGTGTAACTGATGAACCCCTTTGGTTTATGATTGTCTGTAACCTTCAGCATTAACGACGACGCAAACAGAGAGGATGGAGCAAGTTGTGTTAAAGGTTTATTATTTCTTTTATTCTGATTCCCCTGACATGTTCTTGATCTGGGGTCCAGAGATATTGATGTGATGACAGGGGTTGATTGCTGCTGCTGAAGGAGAGCTACAGAGATGTCTGGCATTTTTAAGATGAATTTTTAACCCATTCTAAGGGTGGTGTCATGTTCATGACCCAGTCTCAGGGTTTCACATTCACTGATACAGTTTTTATGGTTTGTCTGTTTGCCACCCAAACAGAAATTTGTAGTTTTTTTTTCCTTTTTTTTCTTTTTAAAAATTTTTTAAACTGGCATCAGTAATTTTACAGTGAAAATAATTGTGACCCCGTGTGTGGCAATGTATTAGCCAGTGAGAAACTTTTGAACTTGCGGATGGGTATGCGTTGTGCGACACCGCTCAGCCAAAAAAACGGACGAGAGGGAATGCCTAGCTTATACTGCTTATAAGTCTGATAATGCAAGGTAACTCCACAAACTGGTTGTCAGAGAGGAGAAGAGTTTTGTGATCCATGAACAAAGTGCAGTATGGATTGGCTGATGATGAGGATGGGAAACAGGAAGGACAGGTAAGGGGTGGGCAGGTGGGGGGGGGGGGGAGTGGAGTGCAGTTGAAGGACAGATGGACAGTGCATGGAGGGGGAGGAGGAGGTGACTGTGATGTAAAGGGTCCTAACAGTAACACAGTGAAACTTCTGGTCAGGTGTTTGGCGGAGTGCTGTCTCCTCCCAAGCAAGGTGCATGTACACACCACAACATGAAGATGTTGTCACACTTGAACTGAAATGATAGGCTGTTCTCATATCCCATGTCATTTTTTTTCTATACCCAGCGGTGATCTCATGGGGAATTTTTTTTTTTTTCATCATCTTCGTTTTTTTCTTTTTGCAATATCATTTTGAAATACAAATTGTGTCAGCAAACACACCAACCTGTATTTCGCGTTCAGACATATAGATGCACAGTTTATTCCAACAAGCTTGTGAATGAATCCCCTCTGACACAGAAAAGTACTGACATTAAAGGCAAAGTACACTTTATCTGCACCTTTTGTAGTCACACTGGGTTTGTTTTTTTGTTTTTTGCACATGTGACAGTTGCAGATATTGTTTTCAAAGCTTTGGCATGTCATTGAAGTTGGGTCAGTAAACACATGTATCAGCTTGCAGACAAGCACAGCCATGACATGTTATTGAAGTCGCTGCCTGTGGCTATGTACTGTTAGCAAAGTACTGAAGTGAAATGACAAAGCAGTTTAGAATGGCACAGGCAGAAGTGCTCTTCATTTTTTTGTGATGCTCAATCTGTGTGTGTGTGTATGTGTGTGTGTGTGTGTGTGTGTGTGTGTGTGTTTTGCATTGCACAAGCTGTACGCACCAAACTCTGGAAAGATTTTATGTTCATTTTGTTTTGTTTTCCACGAACCAAACTGTGGAAAGACTGACAAAACATCCATGTTCAGGCCCCAGCATTTTCTGGAAAAACAAAGAAAGAAAGAAGCACTCACATGTCTTATTGTAACTGTCGACAGACCAAAAATAGAACTGAAATGGAACTTGGTCTGCCACCTGTCCCTAATGCAATGCAGACTGAATATTGTATAACATAGATGAAAATAAATCAGGAAAGGTACCACAGTGCCTCAAGTCCATGAAAGCTTAGTTTTTTTTTTTTTTTTTGTTGTTAATCCCTCTCTTCACTATGGACACATACTGTAGCAGTTTCACTTTCTGCATTTTTTGGCTACTAAACTGGGCAGACCATTTTTGTTTCCTTCAGGTGAGAAGGAAGAACTCGTCTACCCGGATTGGTTAATTATCGTCTGTTCTTTGATGACTAATCACGCTTCCATAATCTGGATGCAGACTTTTGATTGCAGTGTTATACACTTAAAAGAGGTCAGTAGGTTATCTGCTGCTATGAACTGTTGTAAAGTGTGCATGCTGGTTTTAATCAGGGCCGGCAGTTTCTGTTTGAGGATTAGGACATGGCTGTTTTTTCCCCCAACCCTGTGTGGTGCCAGCTCTGAGTGGCCTGTGTTGTGAGCTGGGCTACAGTGAAACTGACACTGAACTACCATGTCACTGTGTGTGTGTTGTGACAGATCAGTGCTGAGGTCGGAAAGTTGCCACACGAAAAAGTGGCAGATGGTTTATACCATCATAACAATTTGGCCTGCTGAGCTCAAACAGTGGAGTTCTGTGTTTTTGAAATAAAACCATGGACACACCGTGAATTCTAGTGAGGAGATCTGAAGTATTGTTTTCCCCACAGTCACGTTAACCCATGCAGTCTGTTTGCTAAAATGAGATGAATACTGTTAGTATTAAAAAAAAAAATCAAAATTGTAAATCTGTACTGTCTGATGACTCTGCCACCAATACAGAAAAACTCCCTTGTGAATTGAAAACAGCAGTTTGTGATCAAACAGAAGTGGTGGATGGATAAGAAATGGCTGGGGTCAAAGAAGAAGAGCTGGAGAAAATGGCTGCCTTCATCTCGGGGCCTGCTCAGACACTGTGGAAGAGGGAACAGGAAGAAAGGAGGAGGATCAAAGTGAAGTGGCAGCAGGAATTTCTGCATCCTTACTGCAAAGTGGAGCAAGGCTCACACAAATCGTATGTGCGGAAGATAACCGTAGTGTGCTCATTTTAAAGTAATGAAATGTAGTTTCACAGGAAAAAAACAAGATTCTGAAAATACTATAAGGGTTACCTTGTCTGCTGCATTTGCTTTGATCACAAATTTTCTTTGTTTTGTTTGGTGTAAGAAAATAACATTTTTGTTTCGAGTGTGTGTGTGTGTGTGGAAATTTCTGTTTCCTTGGAGGAAAAACAGAAATTCTGTTTGTTTCTGTTCATAGAGAGAAGAATCAAAACAAGCAGTCTGCGAACTGACTGAATCTCATTGTTGGTGCTTTGTTGATGTTTTTGTACAGACTGTGACAGTGGTTTGCTTTCTCCTTTTACATTCCCAGATCTTTGCAAACCTGTGCAGGCATCAGTGAGTTTTATTGACTGTTAACATTGTTTTGGATGAGATTTTTTTCCCGCTGTTTTGTTGAGTTTTGAGTTCTTGTTCTTCTGAAATATTGTGGGACCTCTCTCTCACATGTCTATCAGTCTGTCTCTCCTTTGCTGCACTCTCAGTCAGTCTTTCTGTCTGTCTCTCTAGATGTCCCCTTCAGTCTGTTTGTCTGCATCTGCCTGTCTCTGATTTTTTTTTCTCTCTCTCACATTTGCAACTTAATTAAAAGATCTTCCTGTGTGTCTCCGTTTCTGTCTATCTCTTTGTCTCTCCCTCTCTTTTATCCTTTTCACTCTTGCGGTTATGTTTACAGCTTGTAACGATGGCTATGATGAGTTATCCTCCATATAGCCAACATAAAGGCATTTATGAATGTTTCTATTTGTTTTGTTTCATTGTTTTTATGTCTACCTTTGTTGATTATACTTGGTAATGGATTGTCTGTTGATTTTTTTTTTTCTGGAACAGTGGCAATTTTTCTTTTAAAAAAGTTGATTGTATGGATTTCTGAAGGATGAATGTTGTTTCTTCTCTCTCCTGTCTGATAAATTTTGTATTTCTTGTTGGGCTCAGGACGATTATTTCTTATCATGATGCTGTAAATATGCTTTCAAATAAATCATAGACATTTCATGAACTACAAGCAGCATTATTATTGATTATCACTGAGTGATATTTTTTCCCTCATGTCAAAATGTGGGTGCTGGTAGTTAGTGGAATTTGTAGTAAAGAAGGGAAAGTGGTATGGCCTAGAGCAGGAAATGTGGTTTTAAACAGCTGTTTTCAGGCAGAAAATTGTAAAACTGTGTTTGAAAACTTAACTTGCCAAATGCACAGCAGCTTGGTTAATTACAAAATGAAGTGAAAGGTTTATTAGTAACTGATGTATGGCTTTTAACAACCAGAGAATGGTATTTAACACAATCTTTGTTTGGTGATTAACGTTTAAACTCTCATTACTTACGAATAGGGCTGTAAGACTTATGCTAGATATTTTTTTTTTACAAGGGAATGGATCATTGTAAGATAATCTACATATGACTGAGCTAAAACTGTGTTAATGGTAATGCTGATAAACTTTAAGAATTCAGTGAAAATTATAATGAAAAGAGGAGCAGGCTGTATAAGTGGACGTGTTCTGTTTATACTCCTAGAAAGAGGGGTGAAGGGTGACAAATTGAGGAAATTGTCCTGTAACCATCAGTATTATAGATCTGTACGGAAATATGTATACTATTTTTGCACCAAATGTACCTTCGTATTTTAATCCAGAAAATGTGGACACGAGTTGTTGTTCCAGAATGTTTTTAAACACTGATTTTTTTTTTCTTTCCAGGCATGATTAGGGTATCATGTCTGTGGAGATGTATACAAGAAACATTGGGAAAGCAGGAAATGTTCTGTCATAAGTTGGATCTCAAGATTTTTTTTTGGGGGGGGGGAGGGGGGATGGGAGATGGGGGGATTTAAACAGGTGAGAAGAAAGGACAGCCATCTTTGTTGTGGTAATTTCCTGTTTAAGCCGGGTTTAGGCAAAGTTGTGGACTTGAGGGAAAGTTTGTGGAGAAAACTGCAATGGGTTTCCGCAGGTCCTGAAAAATTCTTGGACATTTTTTTTTTTTTTTTTTTTTTTTTCAACTGGTTCTGGATATCTGGAATTGGGCCAAACTGGCAAGAGCTTTTATGATTGGGATGGTTTTACTTTTCTGTTTGTTTCTTTTTCGGGTGGTAATCTTTTTTCATGATGTCACTTGTTAAGAACATAACCTTTCCCCCACAACAGTTTGACAGCCCTGAAAAGGCCCATTGTTACCAGCTGGGCAATTATGATAAAAACTGCAAACTGTGATGATGATATGAAGGAGGAATTGTTCATGGATTTGCTCAGGGGTTGGGGTAGGGTGAGGGATGCGACACATTGCATCCTTTTCAGCCGTAGAGTGCTGAGAACAATGAGGCACAAGTGTTGACTTTTCTCAGGAGACACGTGCGTGAGAAGAAAGAGTTGAAAGAGATATGACATCTCCAAGCTTTTTTTTGTTGTTTTCTTTCAGTTGTAGTGTAAACATGGGTAAACGAAAAGTTCATGGGGACTGTGGTGGTGCCGTGCAGAAGAGAAAACTCGCTGACGCTGAAACTAACTCGTTATTGTCTTATCTATATAGGTGCTACCTCTCAGCAGGAACCTGACCTTGCCCAGTGCCTCTTTGGATGCTTTTTTTTTTTTTTTAATGACCTGATGCTGGTTGCTCTTTAGGCAGTGTTGTGGCTGTAGGTAAGATCAGTGAAAAGAGATTGATGCTGGGAAAGCATTGAGGACCTAAGGCCATTCTCCCATCATCCTTTCCCCCACTGTCTCAAAAAAAAAAAGATGGGTGCAATGGTGAAAATGAGGGAGAGATGAGGGAGAAGAGCAATGAGGTGGAGAGGGAGATATGGAGGGGGAAATGGGGCATGGAATGGGGTGGTGGGAAAGTGGGAGTGGGGGTAAATTCATGCACTGGCGAATCTTTGGTACATATTATTATACGTGACAAAAGTATTGACCAGGTGGATGAAGAGAGGGCAGATTATTATCATACATGTTTCTGTTGTTATTCTGCGTGTGGAACACACTGTGGATATGATGTAGAAGATTCTGTGTGTACAGTGTAAATTTCTGGTCAATGATGTATATTGTGGGAGCTGATTGTTGATGTCATTGGTGACTGTAGGTGATTGTTAATTCTGCTGGTGGTTGTGGTCTACTGTTGGGGCACTTCTCCACATGACAAATAAAGTGGTGTGGGATGTACAGTGGCCAGAATTGCGTTTGTTGTCTGTTGATGGCGCGTGCGCGCGCACGTGCGCGTGTGTGAGTGTGTGTGTGTGTGTTCATCGCTGTAACAGTAATTGGTATAACTCTCAAATTCATTATACCAGTGACAAGACTGTTGCACTGCTAATGGAACTGCTGTATTCCTTTGTGTGGTGTGTGTGAGTTTGTGTGTGTGCATGCGTGTGCGCGCACGTGTGTGTGTGTGTGTGTGTGTTCATCGCTGTAACAGTAATCGGTATAACTCTCAAATTCATTATACCAGTGACTGTTACACCGCTGATGGAACTGCTGTATTCCTTTGTGTTTGTGTGTGTGAGTGTGTGTGTGTGTGTGAGTGTGTGTGTGTGTGTGTGTGTGTGTGTGCGTGCGTGTGTGCATGCATGCGCACACGTGTGTGTGTGTGTGTGTGTGTGTGTGTGTGTGTGTGTGTGTGTGTGTTCATCGCTGTAACAGTAATCGGTATAACTCTCATTATACCAGTGACAGACTGTTCCACTGCTGATGGAACTGTTGTATATTCCATTGTGTTTGTGTGTGTGCATGCGCGCACGCGTGCGTGCGTGCATGCGCATGCGTTGTGTGTGTAAGTGTATATGTATGTGGGCGCATGAGTGCGTGCGTGCGTGCGTGTGTGTGTGTGTGTCAAGTCAAAAGTCGAGTCAAAATTTTATTTCCAGATGGAACATTGAATAAGTAGATAAACTGCTTTTTTTACATCAAGCCATAACAACAAAAAGAAACTTGAATAATAAAATGATGAAAACGAAGAAATATAAAGAGGGAAAATCAGCGGAAAAGGGCGAGGGAGGTGGTGGGGTGAAATCTGAGGGGGGGTGAGGAGGGGGTAGGATGGAGGCGTGGGGGTGGAGGGAGAGGGAGTACACAAAAAAAAATCAAGCCTATTATAGTTATCATATCAAGGAAGTAACAAGAGAGAGTTTAGTAATGTACAATATCAATACATCGTCTACAAAGCATACACATGCATAAACAGACATGTGCATAGGCATAAACATATACACAAGGATACATCATGTAAAATCACTAAGAGTTATTTCAAGGGAATTTGATAAAATATTAATTGCTAACCATCCATGAGATGCTTTTTAAGATTTTTCTTAAACTGATTTTTGTTCTTTATGCTTTTCAAAGTGATTGGTAGCTTGTTCCATACATTTCCACCGGAGTACAAAAGACTAGATTTATAAAGATTATTTCTTGGTCTAGGAAAGGATAATAAATGACTATGTCTATAAGTGTTAGTTGTAAATGAATCTCTTATCTTTTTAGCAGCATATCCGTTTGTAACATTATGCATGCCTCCTGCCTTATTGAACAAAAGTCTGTTGTAGAAGGTTAACATATTAAGTTGTTTATAGTCTTCTGTTGCTAGGGTGCTTGATTTTAGTAATACTAATTTTAATGCTCTTTTATACATTCAATGAATAATTTTCAAGTTGGTTTTACTGCAGTTATCCCATAAGGCTGATGCATAATCAATGATTGATAGAATATGAGCACAGAAGAAGAGCTTTCAAGAATGGGTGTCCAGGAAGTTCTTAATCTTGGCTAATTGAAGTAATTTTTTTGAAAGACATTTCTCCATTGACGTTATGTGGTCGGTCCATGTTAAATCTTTATCAATTATTACACCTAGTATTTTATGTGAGTCGACTTCTTCTATTTTTTGGTCAGATATAAACAATGGTGGAAATTTTGACTTCATCTTTTGCCTTTTTTGTCAGGCACATAGAAACATGCACTTGGTTTTGCTTGCACTTAAGGACATATGGTTCAACTGAGTCCATTCGATAAGTTTTTTAACATCATTTTGGAGTTTACTAGCTAATTTATATGGATCTGAACCACTGGAATGAAGAGATGTATCGTCGGCAAACATTTTGCATTTACTTTCAAGAAAATAAGGTAAATCATTGACGTAGACAGTAAACAGTAGAGGGCCCAATACAGAGCCTTGTGGTACTCCATATTTGATAGACATTAAGTTTGACGTTTTATTGTTGACTGTTATTGATTGTTTCCTATTACATAGAAATGAGGACATGAGATTTATGAATTCTGGAGTTAATTTGTAGAGTTCCAGTTTACGCAACAGGAGAGAATGATTTATTACATCAAAAGCTTTTCCAAAGTCTATAAAAAAATACCAGTAAATTTATTTTCATTTATACTGCATAAGAGGCTATCAATAAGCTGTACAAGGGTTGTATGGCAGGAATGATTTTTTACAGAAACCAGATGGATCTCGTGGAGTAAATTTTTTGTAAGGTAAGAAGATAGTAAATTTTGCAAGTGTTTTTCAATAGGTTTAGATAAAGCAGATAAAACAGAAATTGGTCTATAGTTTGATGGAATTGACTTATCGCCAGATGTATAAAGTGGAATTACTTTAGCTTCCTTAAATTTTAAGGGAAAGGTTTGTTTCTCTATGCATAAATTGTACAAATACGTTAGTGTATCAGTAATCATTGGACACAAAATCTTTAGTCTTTTTGCATCTAAACCATCTAAATCACGTGTACCTGATTGTTTTAAAGATGAAATACTTTTACTAACGTCCATAACAGTCACTGGTTGGAGGGTAAAGGAAAAGCTAATATCTTTTAAATCAAGGTGGTGTTTTAAATGCTCAAAGTCATTTTCATTGGACCTGTCATGTGATATAATTTTTTCTGTGATACTAGCAACATGGTTGTTTAATTGATCTGCAGTTACATCTGTGATAATTTCCTGATTTCTTGAGACTTGTTTATTATTCAACATGTTAATGGCTTTCCAAATCTGACGTGAATCCTTTGTAGAAATTAACATCTTTTGAAAGTAATTACACTTGGATTTACGTTTCATTGAGTTTACCTTATTTCTTTGTTTACGGAATTCTTTATTTGTTCTGGAATTGCTTAACGGATTTCTTATGTTGATTTCAATATCTATTTCTTTTGTTATCCATGGTGGTTTTGTTTCTTGTCTGACTCTTTTTTTGATGAATGGAGCATGTTTGTTATACACAGAAATAAATGTATGAATCCAAAATTCAGTTGCTTCATCAGGATCTCTTATTTGGTATATATATTCCAATTGTGCTGTGGCAAGGTCTGAAAGGAAATCTTCCTTAAAGTTTTTAAAGCTCCTATAATATATAATCTTGTGCCCTACTTTTGGAATTTTAATACGGTTTTTGAACCACGTCAGACAAACGGGATTATGATCGCTACATCCACATGTGTGTGTGAGTGTGCGTGCACGTGTGCGTTTGTGTGTGTGCGTGTGTGTATATGTGTGTACATGTGTGAGCATGTGTGTGTGCGCACGCGCGAGCGCCCGCATGCGTGCGTGTGTGTGTGTGTGTGTGTAAGTGCATGTGCGTGTGTGTGTAAGCACGTGTCGATGACAGTAATGGGATAGTGGCTGAGCCAGCATGTGCGTGTGTGTGTAAGTACATGTGCGTGAGTGTGTAAGCATGTGTCGATGACAGTAATGGGATAGTGGCTGAGCCAGCATGTGTGTGTGTGTGTGTGTAAGTGCATGTGCGTGTGTGTGTAAGCATGTGTCGATGACAGTAATGGGATAGTGGCTGAGCCAGCATGTGTGTGTGTGTGTAAGTGCATGTGCGTGTGTGTGTAAGCATGTGTCGATGACGGTAATGGGATAGTGGCTGAGCCAGCATGTGTGAGTGTTTCCTTCAGGACAGCCCCACTACGTTCCTATGATAAAAAGTCCCCTGGACATTGCCGATAGTAACCACCCCGTCCGCACACCGAGTCACCAAGGGAAGAATACCACTACGTTCCTATGATAGAAGTCCCCTGGACATTGCCGATAGTAACCACCCCGTCCGTACACCGAGTCACCAAGGGAAGAATACCACTTCGTTCCCATGATAAAAAGTCCCCTGGACATTGCCGATAGCGACCACGCTGGCACCAAGTCACCAAGGGCAGAAACGTGAAAAAGTAATCGAAACTGAGGTCACCACGCGAGAAGGGCCACCCACATTGAGACCTGGGGAGTGAGAGCTGGGGGGTTGCTGACCAGTGAAGATGATGATGACGATGCTCTAACGTTCCATTCTGGTCACAGTGTGCTCCACGCTTTCACTCATAACATACTGACGTCAACCAAACTCGGGAAATACAGACACCTGCAGTGTTGATCGTGAAATTTGAACACCACTCTGAAAGACGCATCCATTAAGTGGATGAAATTAAAGTGTGTTGTTCCACTCTTCCCAGTTCAGGCTAAAGCATACTCAGCTCTAGGCAGGATCCTAAAAATCCCACCAATAAATGGCTATGACGGGAATCGAGCCCACAACCTCCCATTATGCAGCCAAAGACGCTACCCACTGCGCCACAATACCTGGTCGATGTATGCATACTTATTCATACCATTGAAATTATGGAAAAGGGCAAGTACCAAGAGTTGAAGGCACAACAAAATAGGTTTAGCAATGTCATCTAATATGAAAAGTGGGTTCTGTCTGTCTGCATGTATCTCTGCTTGCAGTCTGCAGTCCATATTGTTGGTTAAACAAATCCACAGTTCTCGACAAATCCACTCCAACCTTGGCAAAGTGACTCATAAGCATATTGCTCAGTACAAGAGAGAATCACAGTTGTGTCAGGGAGTTTCATTAGCCGCATCATAACAGCGACCATGGCGAAGTGAAGCGATTATTATTGCGATTCCAGGAAAGTCAAACATGGCTCACTGTTGACGTTCATATGGATTTGAAGCGCTGTGCTTTCCTGTCAACCGTAGTAGCTCGGTTGGAAGAGCGCTAGACTGAAGATGTAAGGGTCCCAGGTTCCATCATGGGATCTGAAGCAGATCTGACACAAAGCATAGGGGGAGAAAGAGGGAGGGGGCAGGGGAGGGACGGACTAGGAGAGGAAGGGAACAGGAAAACGGGAGGTGGAAGAATAAGAAAAAGAAAGAAGGAGAAAGACGCAGTCCACCCTCTGGCTGAAGCAGGGCGCAGGGGGAAAGACTCTCGCCTCAAGATCAGGGAGAACAACCTCCATCAGGAAGGTGTGGCATCCTACAGCTGGTCTTACCTTCAACTCCCTCCACTATCCAGGATGGAGGAGATCAGCAAGAACCGGTGAACGATGGTGGTGACGAGGACAGAATGACAGATGCAGTTGGCATGTTCACAGCGCCACAAGGGATGAAGTGAAGGGGAGAAGGAAGGCCTTTGGGAAAAAAACCCTGTTTTACGTGTCCGACATGGGATGGATGGGTGCGCCAACTTTAGTACAACTGACACTGTGATAAAAACAACAACAACCAAAAAACAAATATGGAAAAGGGGGGGGGGGGGGGGTGCAAAAGGAAAACTTACACTCGCACAGATGTCGCAGCGAGAAGTGACGTTTCTGAACACTGGTTAAGCCTACCTGAAAACATGGTGGGCTACGTCACCTTCCCAAAATTCCAAATGATTTGGTTTCATGATCCGGGAGGTAAGACAACAGCATTGAATAAGTAAATAAATCCACATTGCTAAAACATTGTTCGATAAACCCGCTTCGATAACCGATTGCAACAGGGGGAAAAAAACCCGCTGGTTTTCAAGAACAGACAGGGTAGCGACATATCGGGCTGGTATGCCTATCCTGGTTTAATTCATTGTGTATTCTTCAGGCACAAAATCCCAGTTTAATCAGTAAAGAGTCATCTTGCAGTGGATTTAGAATATTTCCGGGGTCTGGAAGAGCTCAATGGTAGAGCTCCGGACTCGGAATCTTGGTGATCCTGTGGTTGCCGGTTCGAATCTCCGCCGGGCCGTTTTGGTACCGTGTTTCTTTTTCCCTCGGCGTTAACATTGGTTCTGACTCTATTTCCCATACAGTCCTTCGAATGAGACTATAAACCGAGGTTCTGTGTGTGCATGCACGCATAACGTAAAAATACCACCACCAACTTTCGGAAGAGAAGGTAAGTTTGACCTCTGCCCACCCCCACCCCTCTCTCTCTCTCTCTTTGTGTGTGTGTGTGTGTGTGTGTGTGTGCGTGCGTGTGTGTGTTTGTGTGTGTGTGTGTGTGTGTGTGTGTGTGTGTGTGTGTGTGTGTGTGTGTGTGTGTGTGTTCATCGCTGTAACAGTAATCAGTATACCTCTCAAATTCATTATACCAGTGACTGTTACACCGCTGATGAAACTGCTGTATTCCTTCGTGGTGTGTGTGTGTGTGTGTGTGTGTGTGTGTGTGTGTGTGTGTGTGTGTGTGTGTGTGTGTGTGTGTGTATGTGTTCATCGCTGTGACAGTAATCAGTATACCTCTCAAATTCATTATACCAGTGACTGTTACACCGCTGATGAAACTGCTGTATTCCTTCGTGGTGTGTGTGTGTGCGTGCTGGTGTGTGTGTGTGTGTGTGTGTGTGTGTGTGTGTGTGTGTGTGTGTGTGTGTGTGTGTGTGTGTGCGTGTGTATTGTGTGAATTTGGCCTCATGCTCAAAGTCTCCACCCCAACCCCCATCCCATCCATGTTAATCAACACACTCGGGATCAAAAAGGACTTAAACAGAGCTTGCAGAGGAGAAGGGGAGTAATCCTGGATATATACATAGACACTTCACACATCCACCCCATTTTTCAACATAGTGTAATCCTGGATACATACATATACTGTCCACACCTCCACCCCCGTTTTTCAATAAAGTGCAATCCTGAATACACACACACACACACACACACACACACACACACACACACACACACGCATGCACGCACGCACGCACGCACGCACACACACACACACACACACACACACACACACACACACACACACACACACACACACACACACACACACACACACGGACTTTCGCTTCTGCTCTGCTGGCAATAAGACGTGTTTGCACGAGCTGTGAGGAAACCTGTATTTTCCTTTTCAAGCTGAACTGATTTAGCAAATGTCTTGTTCAGTGGAGTGCTACCGCGCATCAGTGGGATCGTTTGCTTTTGTGTTGGCAAAGATTCTGTATCTGAAAGCAAAGAAAGCAAGAGAAAGACCTAGAAAACTTCGCAGCACAACAGCAGCCATGAAGTTCACCTTGCTGTGTATTATCACGGCTCTGCTTCTCCGGTCAGGCATCGAACCGAATCCTGGGCCCCCCAAACATGACAAAACGAAACAGGCCAGACTGAACAGCAGCAACCTCAACATCACCGAAGAACCCGCAAGCAGCAAACAAGAGTCTATTGCTGATGTTATGAACGTGCTGAAAGACATGTCATTCCAAATGAAGAAATTGGACAGCAAAATTGACTTACTGAATGACAAAATGCAAAGACAGCTGGACTCTGTGATGGAAGAGAACAATCAACTTAAAGACAAAGTTCAACGGCTGGAAGACAAACTGGACGATTTAGAGGGCAGGAGTAGGCGTAGCAACCTGCTTTTTCATGGAATTCCGTCTCCAGAAGATCACACTGAAACTTGGGCTGACTGTGAGGAGGCTGTGAAGAAAGTCATCAAAGACAAGATGGGGATCGAAGAAGATGTCGAAATCGACCGTGCACACCGTCTCCGAGGTGGCAAGACACCGCAACCCATCATTGCCTCCTTCAGTCGCTTTAAGCATAAGGACAAGGTTCTGTCAGAACGCCGCAAACTGAAAGGTACTGATGTGTTTGTATCTGAAGACTTCACTCCCCGTGTTCGTGAGAAACGCCGCCAACTGCTCCCCTTTCTGAAGGACGCAAAAAACGCAAACAAAAAGGCCTTCCTCCGATTTGACTCGCTCGTCATTGAAGGTAAGAGCTACTGGTACAACGAAGGCACCAAGCACCTTGAGGAGCGCCGCAGTGCAAGATGAGAGGCAGGCCGGCATCGCGAACATGGAGCAAGAAGGAGGATTTCTGTACCTCCCCCCCCCCCCCACCCTGCCGATCAAGCTACGACACAACAGGACTTTAGACCTATGATTCCCGTACCTCACCCCCAGACTACACCTAGCAACGATCAGAGAAGTAACAGAAGAAACAAACGGTATGAGGATGTATGTAGTGGAAACATTTCTCAGAATGAAAAGAGTGAAGATAATGATTTTGATTCTATGCCTCAATCAAGCCATTGTATGAGTAAAAATAGCTGTTTGTTCAATGTGATGGTTTGGAATATTCAAGGGTTAAAGAACAAGCTTACGAACTTTTCCTTTCAAAGATATTGTGAACAGTTTCAAATTTTTGCTTTTTCCGAATGCTGGTCTTGTAAACAAGAGGATATTGAAAAAGCTTTTCCCAACTTCACAGTTTTCTTCTCACCCCGCTCTCAGCGCATAAAAGGGGGTGTAGCTGTCTGTGTGAGAAAGACGATTTCTGGATATGTCAAACAGTTAATGACATCAGCGGAAGAATGCATTTTTCTAAGATTGTGTAAACAAGTTCTGAATTATTCTTTTGACGTGATTTTTGGCTTTGTGTATGTAGCCCCTGAGAACTCGGTCATTTATGGTGAAGACAACCCCAGTGGTATTGATATATTAGCTAACAACATAACCGATGTCATGCGTGAATATCCTGACTTGCCCTTTGTATTATGTGGAGATTTCAACGCCCGTACTGGTGAGTTACAAGACATTGATTTTGTCCATGAAAATAGACACGCACACCCGTTAAATGAAATTGATGAATTATTGAATGATATGCCTCAAATTGAACGGAAATCAAAAGACCATGCTGTAAATAACTTTGGCCGAAAGCTCATTGACCTTTTAAAAGAAAACAACATGTTTATTGTAAATGGGAGAACAGAGCAAGACAAACAGGGCGAGATTACTTGTACAGCTAACAGAGGGATGAGTGTCGTCGATTATTTCATTTGTTCCCAAGCAATGTATGACTTTATTTCTGACATGTTTGTCGCAGATAGATCTGAATCTGACCATTTTCCTATTGTTTTGTTTCTCAATGATAATACGCGTGAAAGCTACAAAGAAACTGAAGATGAGAATAGCGTTAGTATGGAATACAAGTTACATTTTAAAGTAAGAAGTCAAAGTTTAGAAGCCTTTACTGATTATCTTCAAACCAACGTAATCCATGAGCTAGCAAACTTCTTTGAAGCATTAACTCAAAATGTTGACGAAGGCACAGAATATGTTGTCAGTCTAATGCAAAAAGCAGCTGAAAAATGCAATCAAGACCAAAAAAGCAATGTTCGTACAATCAATCACCTTGGTGGGACAAGGATTGTGAGAAAGCTAAACAAGAAAAATACATGTATCTACGTATATTCAGACAAACGGATGACAGGAAGGACTTAGAAAGCTATCTTGATCACAAAAAAGCATTCAAGTTGCTTTGTAAATCGAAAAAAGATGAAAGAGACAACGTATCATAGATGAATTAAACGAAGCATGCGCAGACCCAAACTCTAAATCATTTTGGCAAAAAATAAAGTCTCTTACAGCCAGCAATTCAAAAAGTTCAAATACGATTACACCAAACAAATGGTATGAATATTTCAAAAACTTACTGTCACTTGAACAAAATGTACTTGATGAAGATTTTGAACAAGAAATTTCTGGTACATTACAGGATCACTGTTCTGAAACTTGTGAAGAGTGTCATAACTTTGATCATGATAATGAAATATCAGAAACTGAGATATTCAAAGCAATTAATGCAATGAAGAAGGGTAAAGCTGCCGGGCCAGATGGTTTGCCCACTGACCTGTTCCATGCAGGAGCAAACGTACTCATTAAGTTTCTACACCCCTTGTTCAATAAAGTGTTTAGTAGCGGAACGTACCAAAAAGCTGGACAAAAGCAGTAATCTTTCCCTTACATAAAAAGGGTGATCGAGGTTGTGTTGATAACTACAGAAGTATTTCTTTGCTGAATGTGCTTAGTAAAATATATAATACAGTGATTAATAACAGATTGACTCAATATTGTAATGAACATGAAACTATCCCTGAAGCCCAAGCAGGCTTCCGGAATGGCTATAGTACAATAGACAACATATTTTCTCTCCATCTCTCGTGCAGAAATACTTAAGCAAACAAGGCGGACGATTTTATTCACTATTTGTAGACTTTTCAAAAGCGTTCGACTGTGTAAATAGAAGTAAACTTCTTTACATTCTGCTGTCCAGAGGGATCCATAGTAAACTGTTTGGCACAATTCAAGGTATGTATGAGTGTGATGGCAGCTGTGTGTGTTGGAGATAAGATTACAGAATATTTTGAGTGCTTATCTGGTGTTAGGCAAGGCTGTGTTTTGAGTCCCCTTTTGTTTTCTATATTTCTATCTGAACTTCAGACAGAGTTAATTGGTTGTGGTGCACGAGGCATTGGTATACTGGGAGATCCGTTGGGTATTCTCCTCCTTATGTACGCTGATGACATTGCAATTGTTGCTGACACTGTTCTAGACCTACAGAAGAAGATCGACTGTCTAGAAAAATATTGTAAAAAATGGGGTCTGAAGGTAAACATGGATAAGACTAAAGTAGTTGTATTCAAAAATGGAGGATTTAACAAAAAAAAGTGAAAAATGGAATCTAAACGATGCAGAGATAAAGGTTGAATCTTGCTATAATTATCTGGGGGTCATTTTTTCATCTACTTTGAAATGGACTAAGAATGTAGAAGCTCTTTCTGGTAAAGCCCTTAGAGCTTTTAGCAGGCATAAAAAGTTATATTTCAGATTTAAAGCACTCCCAGTGGACATGGTTTTCAAAATATTTGATACAAAAATTAAGCCCATTCTATTATATGGATCGGAAATTTGGGGATTTCAGAAATATGATGCTATAGAAAAAGTGCAAGTTAAGATATGTAAAATGATACTCGGTGTAGGTAGGGATGTGAAAAATGATGTAGCTTTAGGTGAATGTGGAAGATTTCCTATCTTGATTGATACTCAAACTCGTCTCATCAAATACTGGTGCAGACTCATTAACATGCCAAACAACAGATACCCCAAACAGTGTTATGATATGCTGCATGCACATGACGCAGCTGGCAGAAAGAATTGGGCATCAGAAATCAGACTTCTGCTATGCAAGTGTGGATTTGGTCAGGTCTGGGCTCTGCAAAACCCTGGAAATAGTAAATTCTTTCTAGAAGAGTTTAGGAATAGGCTGAAAGATATGTCACAACAAATTTGGCATGATTCCATATCTCATGAAGAGGATTACAGTCTATATCAACCAGAAATCATTAGAGCTAACTACATTACATGTTTAGATTTAGTAGCTCATAGAAGAGCCATTTGCTTGCTAAGAAGTAACAGATTACATCTAAATGGTGTTCCACGTTTTGGTTGTTTAAGAAACGATCCTGAATGCAAACAATGCAGTGGAAATCACGTTGAAGACATTGTACATTTTCCTTTTGTTTGCCCAAAGTACTTGCATCTAAGAAATAAATACCTCCCTGTGTATTATTGTCGCTTTCCTAACACACTAAAAGTTCAATTGCTATGTAGAAACCTTAAAGGAAATCTTGCATTCAAAACTGCTATGTATATTGTAGAAAGTTTAAAAATAAGATGCTGAAAATACAGGATATTGTATATTATGCGCTATTTAACACGGAATGTTGTCCAAAATTCTGCTGTGATTGGATGTAAACCTCCTTGTCAATATGGGCCAAATGGCCTACAAAGACTGAATAAAATTTATTGTTATTGTTATTGTTATTGTTGTTATTGTTATTGTTATTGTTACACACACACACACACACACACACACACACACACACACACACACACACTCCACACTTCCACCCACAACAAAGTATTATCCTGGATATATACGCAACACCCCCCCCCTCCCCCCCCCCCCCCCCCCCCCCCCCCCCCCCCCCCCCGTTTTCAACAAAGTATCTAATACAAGGAATGGTGCTGGTGGACATGGCTACATTCCTGCCCTCTCCCTTCACCGCCCTCTACAAACATATCCAACACATGGACAAGGAGTGACTTTGACCTCGTGTCACCTATCGCCTCGCAAGCCCTCATTAAAACAAAAACAAAAATGATAGATGGGCTGGCGGAGTTACGCTGGCCTTATGTCCACAGTCATAACCACCTCCTTCCCCCCTCCTCCACTCATGCTGTTCCCTTCCTCCAGTCCACCAACAAAGCTCACTGAAGAGAAGGGAAGTAATTCAGGCCTTATGCCCTTAAAATACTCCCCCCTGCATCTCAAATGCGGAACACACTTTGCAAAGGGACGGAGTGGGTTACTTTGGCTTCATACATACCCTCACAGCGCCCCTCACATCCCCTCCCTTGACGTCATCAATTCACCGATCCCACAGTCATCAGCCTATTCCCCTCCCCCAACACCAAACTTACAGAGGTGGAGGGAGGGGAGCCATACTGGCATCATGCTGGTCATCTTCCACTGTGTCCCTGACCACAATGCGTAATGTACACACCCAAAGGGGCTGTGGAAAAGCGCGTGTGGTCATTTTGCGTAAAGTCACTACCACCCCACTCCCCACCTGCTTTTGAGCAAACCTATCTAACACATGGATAGTGACTGATTTTGTATGTCTAACGTCTTGGCCTCATCCCCCTGTTTCTGAGCCACAATCGTATCTAGCACATGGATAGTGACTGATTTTATTTACATGTCTAAATTCCCGTCCTCGTCCCTCTGTTTCTGCGCCCCTTAAACAATCGTATCTAGCACACGGGTGTACATTGACTTTGGACTTTACAATCAAACTCACCTGCCAGCCTACACAGGCTTCATTAACACCACATATGACAGACAAGCGGGGCAGGAGTAGCGGTTTTGTCCTCATTCCCACAGATCCCTCTCGTGCCCCCCCCACCCCCACCCTGCTCCCCCTCTCTACCACACGAACGCTGAAGCCACCTTACCCTTCCATCTGTCATGAGAGTGGAAAGAAAAGAGGGGAGAACTTTGAGCATAAGGTCTGACCGGCGTGTTGGGGGTAATGCGCAGGTCAGATATCTGCGAAGGCGTAGCCATAAGACCTTCTTCTTATCCCATCTCTCATTTTTTCTCGTCTTAGTCATCAATTCATTTATCCATCAGCTATAAATCGTGTACGGTGTGATCTCGAAACTTAGCATATGTGGTGTAGCGTATTTGGACTAGTGCGAAGGTAGTGACACCTCCTTAATGAAGCTGAAACTGCAACTTGGGCATATAGGCAAAATATTTCTCATGTCCTTCATAAGTTTGTTTAAAGCGATTTGAGATCTGTTAAATATCAAAATCACCCCGTCTGTCCATCTCACATTTATGTGTCTTTAGGGGTGAATGGGGTGACTTTGTGCACGAGGCTAAAATAATTTTCTAAGCCATGTTGTAGATACAACAGTGAAATGGTGTAATTTGGGCAAATTGTCAAAACGTGTTCCCATACTCCCATCCCCACCCCCATCTTTCCTTCCCTGTCTGTTGTGGATGTGATAATGAAAATATTGGGATGACCATCTACGCATAAGGCCCAAATCAATCAATTCACATTCATGCGCTAGACTATCTACTTTAAAAAAGAAACACTTTCACCAACCCATGCATGCCGTGTGGGTGTGGATGAGTTTGGGTGTGGATGAGTTTGGGTGAGTGGGGAGAGAGTCTCAGCATCATGACAAAAGGGCTCCCACCATTGTGCTGGAAATGTGTGTTGAAACAGGAGTGTCCGCATCGGGCCAAGGTTACTCCTGTCCACCTAAGTTATGTGTGTTTGATGCAGATAGTGGTTAGTGCATGCTTAAGACCACAATCTCTCCCCACTGACTTGTTGGATACGTTGAAATGGGGCGATCTCAGGCATAGAGGTCAGCATATCTTCTGCTGTTCCCTAGTCAGTCTTGTGTGTGTGTTAAGAAGAGTGGATTGGGAGAGGAGGTGAGGGTTGGGACGCAAATATAGAAATAATAATAATAATAATAATGTATAATACTTATATAGCGCATTTCTTGTTACACAACTCAATGCGCTTACATCCACCATTTGCACTTATTCATCAACACTCGTTTACACAACGGGCTGCCTACCTGGGTAGTGCCGACTGAAGAGCTGCCAGCTGGCGCTTCATTCAGTCGTTTCCCGTGTCATCCAGTCAATATCGTTCACTCAGTTTCTTTACTTCCTTCATTCTTTTTTTTTTTTTTCCATTTCTTACGCAGGGTGCATGCTGTGTGTAACGTGTCATCCATACCAACGGCCAAACTGGCCTACTCTTCCGAAAGTTGGTGATGGGATTTTACGTGTGTGCAAGATATTATGCGTGCGTTCACACACGGAACCTCGGTTTATAGTCTCATTCGAAGGACTGTATGGGAAATGGAGTCAGAACTAATGTTAACTCCGAGGGAAAAATCCCCTGTACCGAAACGCCCCGGCAGAGATTCGAACCCGCAACCCCGTGATCACCAAGATTACGAGTCAGGCGCTCTACCAACTGAGCTATTCCGGCTCCCAAGTCACCCCAAACATTCAGAAATGTGTTAAAAACAGGGGTAGGGGTGGGGTGGGGGGAGATTGTGGGAGCTTGAACCCCAAATTCACCCTCCACTTCGTGTGTAAGTTGTTTGCGATCAGGTGTGAGGTGGGGTGGGGGTGGGGGTGGGGGTGGGGGCAGACTGCACAGATGTCCTGCATGTGTTTTTTAAATGGAGTGATTTCGGGCGTAATGCAAGCATAATTCCTCTGCATCCACATTTTCAGTCAGTTGTGGGTATGATGATCAGAGCCAAAGGGGTGAAGAGGCAAGAAGGGGAGGGGGAAGGGGGGCATTCTGTGTTTTAGCACAATGTAGAGGGGGAGTGATTTGGGCATTGTGCTAAAACTCAGAATGCCCCCCCCCCCCCTTGTGATATTGATTAAATTACGACGATGACGACGAACGACGACGACGACGACGACGACTATGAGTATGATGATGATGACGACGATGATGATCATGATGATGATGATGATGATCATGATGATGATGACGATGACAAACATTAATCAGGGCACTGTAAGTTGACCCGACACGGGCATGTATCACGCCATGACTCCCTGTCCAAGGCCATCCTAGAGGGTCCAATGGAAGGTGGACTCACCAGACACAAGCCCAAGAAGTCTTCCATGGACAGAAGTGAGGGACTGACTTCTCACAATACTACTTCCCGTGGCGCAGCATGCTTGTCTGGGTATTAGTTTGGCAGCTGGGGAATGTAGACCTGCATGGCATCAGAAACTCACCTGGAGTAGGCGGGAAAATGCTGTGCTATTTGCTTGTGTGTGTGTGTGTGTGTGTGTGTGTGTGTGTGTGTGTGTGTGTGTGTGTGTGTGTGTGTGTGTGTCTGTGTGTGTGAGTGCTTGCGTGTATGTGTGTGTGTGTGTGTGTGTGTGTGTGTGTGTGTGTGTGTGTGTGTGTGTGTGCGTGTGTGTGTGTGTGCGTGTGGTGTGTGTGGTGTTTGTGTGTGTGTGTGTGTGTGTGTGTGTGTGTGTGTGTGTGTGTGTGTGTGTGTGTGTGAGAGAGAGAGAGAGAGAGAGAGAGAGAGAGAGAGAGAGAAGGTGGTGTATGGGTATGCGTGCCTATATGGATATTGCGTGCATAATTGTATGCTTAAGATTTTTTTGTTGGTATGTTTTAAACGATTCACTATGTTTATGTTCTGTTCTTGGAAACCAAAGGTGAAAAGTAGGACAGTTTTCTGCAGGAGGGAGGGGGGGGGGGGTGTATTTTGGTACAACGTTTTATCATGCAGAAGATCTGAGTATGAGTTTATTTCAGAAGATCATTTTAACATACATGCCTTTGCATCTGGGCCATTTCGGTGCAGTGATGAATCCTTCACAAAGTTTGTGCATGAATACATTTCATTAGAGCCTGAAATTTCAACCGAAGAGTGTGTGTGACGCTACAAATTGCAGCTGACACCATTCGGCATACCCTAGACTTTGGCCTTCAACATTCATTAACGACCATGGAATTCCATCTACAGTGGTGCCCTCTTCAGGGATATTTCTTGTCTTCAAGGTGCCTGCAGCTCTCTTTGCCTTGTCCCTGCTCTGGTGGCTGAGATGGTTTATAAAGTTGGTGGGACATCAACCATTCCTATTTGGAAGTTTTCGCTTGTTTATATACTTAGAATTTCCAGCGTCTTTTGACACACAAGGCAGGCATCACTCTTGGGCGGTAGCAGGTGGTCGTCAGTGCTCTGTGGTGCCCCCCAGCTGCTGTGCATGATCTGAAGCGTCAGATGGTACGGTCTGCTGCCAGTTGAGCTTTCGCTGTGCTCTTTGTCGTCGTCCTTTGGGTCTCCTCCAAAGCAGTTGGTTTGTCAGACGTGAGGGAGGAATACAAGCTTTGTGGCCTTGCCATTTGCGCCGCCTTTTGTCCATGATGAAGAATGCTGGAGTTTCTTTTGATCGCTTACTAATTTCCTCGCTCATGATGAAGTCGCTCCTATTCTCATCGTTATATTTTTCAGTAGTAAGATCAGAAAAAGTTTTCTCTTACAAGCCCTGGTAAACTTGTCTTGATTTGATATCTACACAAATATACTGCAACGTTCGAGTGACAGATCTTCCAACGGTCAGAAAAGTCTTCTCTTACAAGCCCTGGTAACCTAGTCTTGAAGTGATATCTGCTCAAATAACCTGCATCGTGTGAATGAGCGATCTTACATTGAAGCCTTCCTTCCTCTCAACGTGTGAATGACAGAAAGCGGTGGCGGTCAATAAACCCATCTTCCACACTTCAGGTTGTATCGACTGCCGACTATTCTGATGAGTGTCGTTACTTTGCTGAACTATGGTCAACAGTGAAACTAAACTATGGTCAACAGTGAAACTAAACTATGGTCAACAGTGGAACTAAACTATGGTCAACAGTGAAACTAAACTATGGTCAACAGTGAAACTAAACTATGGTCAACAGTGGAACTAAACTATGGTCAACAGTGGAACTAAACTATGGTCAACAGTGAAACTAAACTATGGTCAACAGTGGAACTAAACTATGGTCAACAGTGGAACTAAACTATGGTCAACAGTGAAACTAAGCTATGGTCAACAGTGGAACTAAACTATGGTCAACAGTGGAACTAAACTATGGTCAACAGTGGAACTAAACTATGGTCAACAGTGGAACGAACTACGTGATACCGACATTAACCTGCTGGTGCATAGAAAAATAAGACACGATGGACGACAATACCCAACATCTTAGTGTCATTATTTATTGTACATGTATTTCTTGCTATCAAGAAAACAAATCAAAATCAGTATTGATCCACAGACACAAGAAATCTTTGCGTACTAAACGTTTCTATCACTCTCTTGGCACTTGAACGATCAGTTTGTTCAATATCAACGTCACCACTAATTCTTGTCTTGCCGAACTCGTATTCACTTTACATTATTTTGTTTCCTAGATCGATTCCAAAACGAAACAAACAAAGCTAGGACTCTCTTATTTTGTCTGTGAACAGGTTATGACGAAAGAATGATAGAAAATCAGCAGTTTCCAAAAAGTTCATTGGCACCCGAGGGGACATTACACAAAGTCCTGAGACTGAAGCTTTTGGATTTCGTATCATTTGTCTCCAGTTCTCTCTCTCTCTCTCTCTCTCTCTCTCTCTCTCTCTCTCTCTCTCTCTCTCTCTCTCTCTCTCTCTCTCTCTCTCTCCTCCTGAAATAGGCTGATGAGAATGTCAACATCGAGTAACTTAAAAAAAATGGCATTCAGAGTGACTGCAGTATATGAAGGTCTGCCACTGACTTTCACTTTTGCCATTGGTATGTGGGTCAATTTATCACCTGCAAATATGAGATGAGCAAAACAATCTCATGCATTAAAACAAACTCTAAGACGGTAACTAAACTAATCCAGTACCTCTATTTTTCAATATTCTGGGACAGTCGAACAACAGAGAGCTGAAACTGTTTCAACACAGATCTTTGGTATGATCACTAAGAAGTATTGAAAATAAGTCCAATCTGACCTGGAACGTGGGTAATCCTTACATGTGTGTGCTTGAAATGTTTGGAAATTGGGTTAGCATTGTGATCATGCTTCGCCTTCCGCCATTCAATTCTAACCATTTTCCACCGAGGCCCTGGCCTGCTCTGATCTGCTGGCACTGATCATACATCCACTGAACGTTTTACTCCGCAGAGAATATTCAGTCTGCCATGCTTTAGTTCTCTCGGTTCCTGTCAGTGTAATTTGCAGAAGGTGATGTAG
>CM065732.1:9391262-9431262 GCA_033310375.1 Conus canariensis
GTCCGCAGCAAAGGCAACTCTGGGTAGGAGCCGGTCGGGGCAGAAAAACCCACATGGCTCTGATGGGATTCGAACCCACGACCTCCCAGCCGGAAGTCCGCGACGCTAACCACTTCGCCACGGCGGCTGGTGCAAAAGGAAAACTTGTGACACTCGCACAGATGTCGCAGCGAGAACTGACGTTTCCAGAACTTTGGTTAAGCCGATCTGAATACATGTTAGACTACTTCACTTTCCCAAAATTCGAGATGATTTGGTTTCATGATCCGGAAGGTGAGACAACAGCATTGAATAAGTAAATAAATCCACATTGCTCAAATATTGTTCGATAAACCCGCTTCGATAAACGATTGCAATAGGCAGAAAACCCTCTGGGTTTCAAGAACAGATATGGTAGCGACATATCGGGCTGGTATGCCTATCCTGGTTTATTTCATTGTGTATTCTTCAGGCACAAAATCCCAGTTTAATCAATAAAGAGTCATCTTGCAGTGGATTTAGAATATTTCCGGGGGCCGGAATAGCTCAGTGGTAGAGCGCCGGACTCGGAATCTTGGTGATTCTGGGGTTGCGGGTTCGAATCTCCGCCGGGCCGTTTTGGTACCGTGTTTCTTTTTCCCTCGGAGTTAACATCGGTTCTGACTCCATTTCCCATACAGTCCTTCGAATGAGACTATAAACCAGTTCCGTGTGTGCATGCACGCATAACGTAAAATCCCATCACAACTTTCGGAAGAGAAGGCCAGTTTGACCGTTAGTATGGATGACATGTTACACGTGGCATGCACTTCCCCGAAGCTGGAGTACGGCTACCTTAATGGCGGCATAAAATACGGTCATACTCACAAAGTTCCACTCCCTTTGTTGGGTAGATGGGATTAACCCTTGTCAGTCTATACAAGGGAGTGTCCGCAGGAGTCTCAGCCTGCATACGCAGAAAGAAAGAAAGAATATTTCCCGACCTGTTCCTTCTTGTCCACATGCCTAACTACCGGCGTGTTAAGGGTAATGCACAGTTCAGACATCTGCTAAATCGTAGCCATAAGACCTTCTGCTTATCCCATCTCTCATCTTTTCTCATCTTAGTCATTAATTCATTTATCCATCAGCTATAAATCGTGTGCAGTGTGATCTCGAAACCCAGCATATGTGGCGTAGCGTATATGGACTAGTTCGCACGCAGTGACATCTCCTTGATGAAGCTGAAACTTAAAATTGCGCATAAAGCCGAAATGTATCCCATGTCCTCCATAAGTTTGTATTAAAGTAGTTTGAGTATCTGTTAAATACCAAAATCACCCCGTCTCTCCATGTCAAATTTGTGTGTCTTTAGGGGTGGATGGGATGACTTTGTGCACGAGGCTAAAATAATTTCCAAGCCACGCTGCAGATACATCGATGAAATGTGTAATTTGGGCAAATTGCCGAACTGTGTTCCCATACTCCCACCTCCACCCCCATCTCCCTTTCCCTGTCTGTTATGGATGTGATAATGAAATTATTGGGAGACCATTTAGGCATAAGGCCCAAATCAATCAATTCACATTCATGCGCTAGACAATCTACTTTGAAAAAGAAACACACTTCCACCAACCCATGCATATGAGTTTGGGTGTGGATGAGTTTGGGTGAGTGGGGAGAGAGTCTCAGCATCATGACAAAAGGGCTCCCACCATTGTGCTGGAAATGTGTGTTGAAGAGGAGTATCCGCATCGGGCCAAGGTCACTCCTGTCCACCTAAGTTATGTGTGTTTGATGCAGATAGTGGTTAGTGCATGCTTAAGACCACAATCTCTCCCCACTGACTTGTTGGATACGTTGAAATGGGGCGATCTCAGGCATAGGGGTCAGCATATCTTCTGCTGTTCCCTAGTCAGTCTTGTGTGTGTGTTAAGAAGAGTGGATTGGGAGAGGAGGTGAGGGTTGGGACACAAATATAGAAATATAGCCCAAATCACCCCAAACATTCAGAAATGTGTTAAAAACAGGGGTAGGGGTGGGGGTGGGGGGAGATTGTGGGAGCATGAAACCAAATTCACCCTCCACTTCCGTGTGTAAGTTGTTTGCGATCAGGTGTGAGGTGGGGGTGGGGGTGGGGGTGGGGACAGACTGCACAGATGTCCTGCATGTGTTTTTTAAATGGAGTGATTTCGGGCGTAATGCAAACATAATTCCTCTGCATCCACATTTTCAGTCAGTTGTGGGTATGATGATCAGAGCCAAAGGGGTGAAGAGGCAAGAAGGGGAGGGGGAAGGGGGCATTCTGAGTTTTAGCACAATGTAGAGGGGGAGTGATTTGGGCATTGTGCTAAAACTCAGAATGCCCCCCCTTGTGATATTGATTAAATGACGACGATGACGACGACGACACGACGACGACGACGCCCGACGACGACTATGAGTATGATGATGATGACGACAATGATGATGATGATGATGATGATGATGATGATGATGATGATGATGATGATGATGATGATGACGATGACAAACATTAATCAGGGCACTGTAAGTTGACCCGACACGGGCATGTATCACGCCATGATTCCCTGTCCAAGGCCATCCTAGAGGGTCCAATGGAAGGTGGACTCACCAGACACAAGCCCAAGAAGTCTTCCATGGACAGACGTGAGGGAGTGGATTTCTCACAATACTACTTCCCGTGGCTCAGCATGCTTGTCTGGATATTAATTTGGTACTTGGGAATGTACCCCTGCATGGCATCATAAAGTCACCTGGAGCATGCTGTTGTATGCTGTGCTGATGTTTGGCATGTGTGTTGTGTGTGTGTGTGTGTGTGTGTGTGTGTGTGTGTGTGCGTGCGTGCGTGTGTGTATGCATGTGTGTGTGTGTGTGTGTGTGTGTGTGTGTGTGTGTGTGTGTGTGTGTGTGTGTGTGTGTGTGGTGTGTGTGTGTGTGTGTGTGTGTGTGTGTGTGTGTGTGTGTGTGTGCGTGGTGTGTGTGTGTACGTGTGTGTATACGCGCGCGCGCGCGCTCGCGTGTGTGTGTGCGTGTGCGTGTGCGTGTGGTGTGTGTGTGTGTGTGTGTGTGTGCGTGCGTGTGTGTATGCGCGCGCGCGCGCGCCGCGCGTGTGTGTGTGTGTGTGTGTGTGTGTGTGTGTGTGTGTGTGTGTGTTTCAGAGAAGGTGGTGTGTGGGTATGCGCGCGTATATGGATATTGCGTGCATGTATGCTTAAGATTTTTGTTGATATGTTTTAAATGATTCACTGTGTTTATGTTCTGTTCTTGGAAACCAAAGGTGAAGAGTAGGACAGTTTTCTGCAGGAGGGAGGGAGGGAGAGGGGGAGGGGGGGGGGGTATTTTGGTACAACGTTTTATCATGCAACAGATCTGAGTGTGAGTACATTTCAGAAGATCATTTTAACATATATGCCTTTGCATCTGGGCCATTTTGATGCAGTGTTGAATCCTGCACAAAGTTTGTGCATGATTACATTTCATTAGAGCCTGAAATTTCAACCGAAGAGTGTGTGTGACGCTAAAAAATTGCAGCTGACACCAGTCGACATACGCTTGGCTTTGGCCTTCAATATTCATCAACGACCATGGAATACCATCTACAGTGGTGCCCTCTTCAGGGAGACTTCTTGTCTTCAAGGTGCCTGCAGCTCTGTTTGCCTTGTCCCTGCTCTGGTGGCTGAGGTGGTTTATCATGTTGGCGGGACATCAACCATTCCTATTTGGAAGTTTTCGCTTGTTTATATACTTAGAATTTCCAGCGTCTTTCGACACATAGGGCAGGCATCACTCTTGGGCGGTAGCAGGTGGTCGTCAGTGCTCTGGGGTGGCCCCCCAGCTGCTGTGCATGATCTGGAGCGTCAGATGGTACGGTCTGTTGCCAGTTGAGCTTTCGCTGTTCTCTTTGTCGTCGTCCTTTGGGTCTCCTCCAAAGCAGTTGGTTTGTCAGACGTTGAGGGAGGAATACAAGCTTTGTGGCCTTGCCATTTGCGCTGCCTTTTGTCCATGATGAAGAATGCTGGAGTTTCTTTTGGGCGCTTACTAATTTCCTCGCTGATGATGAAGTCGCTCCCATTCTCATCAATATATTTTTCAGTAGTAGGATCAGAAAATGTTGTCTCTTACAAGGTCTGGTAAACTTGTCTTGATTTGATATCTACACAAATACACTGCATCATTCGAGTGACAGATCTTCCAACGGTCAGAAAAGTCTTCTCTTACAAGCCCTGGTAACCTAGTCTTGAAGTGATATCTGCTCAAATAACCTGCATCGTGTGAATGAGCGATCTTACATTGAATCCTTCCTTCCTCTCACCGTGTGAATGACAGAAAGCGGTGGCGGTCAATAAACCCATCTTCCACACTTCAGGTTGTATCAACTACCGACCATTCTGATTAGTGTCGTTACTTTGCTGAACTATAGTCAACAGTGAAGCTAAACTATGGTCAACAGTGAAACTAAACTATGGTCAACAGTGAAACTAAACTATGGTCAACAGTGAAACGAAACTATGGTCAACAATAGAACGAACCACGTGATACCGATATTAACCCTTAGGTGTATAGAAAAGTAAGAGTACACGTTGGACGACAATACCCAGCATCTTAGCATCATTATTTATTGTATATGTATTTTTCTCTATCAAGAAAAAAAATCAAAATCAGTAATGATACACAGACACAAGAAATCTGAGCGTGCTAAACGTTTCTATCACTCTCTTGGCACTTGAGCGATCAGTTTAATCAATATCAATATCACCATTAATGTTTGTCTTGCCGAACTCGTATTCACTTTACATTTATTTTGTTTCTTGGATCGATTCCAAAACGAAACAAACGAAACTAGGACTCTCTTATTTTTGTCTGTGACCTGGTTATGACGAAAGAAAATAAGAAAATCAGCAGTTTCCAAAAAGTTCTTTGGCACCCGAGGGTACATTACACAAAGACCCAAAACTGAAGCTTTGGATTTCGAATCATTTGTCTCCTCTCTCTCTCTCTCTCTCTCTCTCTCTCTCTCTCTCTCTCTCTCTCTCTCTCTCTCTCCCCCTCTCTCTCTCTTGAAATAGGCTGATGAGAATGTCAACATCGAGTAACTTTAAAAACTGTCATTCCGATTGACTGCAATATATGATGGTCTACCACTGACTTTCACTTTTACCATTGGTATGTGGGTCAATTAGTCACCTGCAAATATGAGATGAGCAAAACAATCTCATACATTAAAACAAACTCTAAGACGGTAACTAAAGTAAATCCAGTACCTCTATTTTTCAATATTCTGGGACAGTCGAACAACTGAAAGCTGAAACTGTTTCAAAACAGATCTTTGGTATGATCAATACGAAATATTGAAAAAAGTCTGATCTGATCTGGAACGTGGGTAATCCTTACATGTGTGTGCTTGAAATACTTGGAAATTGGGTTAGCGTTCTGATCATGCTTCGCTTTCTGGCATTCAATTCTAGTCATTTTCCACCGGGTTCTGGCCTGCTCTGATTTGCTGGCACTGATCATACACACACTGAACGTTTTACTCCGCAGAGCATTCAGTCTGCCATGCTTTAGTTCTCTCGGTTCCTGTCAGTGTAACGTGCAGCGGGTGATGTAGTACACGACACAGACTGTATCCCCATGGATGCTGGTGGCACTCACCATGCTGACAGCAGCTTCTGTGGTATGGCCACTTCGTGTCAGTGCTGTGTGGACGAAGGGTTTCCAACCAGAACAGGACCTCATCCTTCTTTCTTCCTCTTCAGATCCACCATTGTGGTCGGAAACCCAAGAAATATATTGACTGGCATGACCTGATTGGGGCTGGACAATACACAGTCTTCCATGCTGCCCGTCACATACTGTTATACTGCCACAGTGCCGTGCACTTTCATTTGTATTGAATGGTAACAAGTTCGGATCAGTTTTGTTACGTATTATTTTAGATTTAGGGTCTGGTTCAGGTCATGATTGAAGGTGAAGCCAGTCCTCTTCCTTCCACCGTCTTTTACCTTCCCTGAACTGAATCAGGTACCCATGTATTGCTGGGTGGACAGACAGGATTTCCAAGCCGAACAAACTCAACCCGACGTGCAGTTTGAACTCAAGATGGTTAGCTCCGCAGACAAACACCTGAGTGTCAGGGTCATTTACTCGAACAGGACAGTCACAATGATGACAGTATTATTAGCGCTGGTGTTGCTATGGTCATCATAACGTAGAGAGCGAAAGCTGCCACTGAATGTGATTTTGAGAATGGCTATCGCTGAATGATGTTGAATCTAGTTAAACAGAACTTTAAAAAGTCTGCTTACATGCTTCTGAACTAAAGCCGTAGACACAGAAATGTACAAGTTGCCTACTTTCTTTTAAGTATGCTCAGTAGTTACAGATGAACTGCATAAAATATCTGTCTCAGTGACTGACCTTAGAGTCAGCTGAATGAATGAAAGAATGAATGCGTTAATGGAAATGATGAGTAAATACACAAGTAAATACATAGATGGATAGATATATAGATACATAGATAGGTAGGTAATTAGATAGATAGGTAGGCAGGTAGATAGGTAGGTAGACAGACAGACAGACAGACGAAAGACAGAAGACAGACAGACAGACAGATAGATAGATAGATAGACAGACAGATAGAGATAGATCGATAGATAGATAGATAAATAGACAGATAGATAAAAATATAGATAGAAAGACGGACAGACAGAAAGAAAGATAGACGAAAGGAAAGAAAGAAAGAAACAATGACAATGACAATGTTTTAATGTTAGGCCTCCAGCCTGTAAACATAAGTACACGTAAACAATGTAGTGGCTATCCAAATATAATATGGATGATAGGAATCAACTTAAATTTGTAGCAATAATATGGTCTTCCCTATGTCTCAGTGCATACAAAATATATATAGCTACATCAAGAATGACTCCGATTTCCTCACTACACAATAAATGTCGGCACTTCATCTTGGTTGACCAGTTAACCTTTAAATGCTTTGATATATATTTATCTCTAAGTAATGCGAAAGCTTCGCATCGAAAGAAAAAATGTAGCTCATCTTCACTATTCTTACAAAATGGAAACTGCATATCCTCAGAATAATTTTTCCTGTAGCCTCTATTTATTTTTAAATCATTTATGCCTGATCTGAATCCGGTGAGTGCTGATCTAAACTTGTTAATGGTTATTATTGATGAGTATTGTTCACGGTGTGGAAGTCATTTGAAAGAACAATAGAATTCAAATCTGTCACTATCCTTAACCTTGGATTCCCATGTCTGTTGAAAACAGTCTATCATCAAGAAGAAAGAAAGAAAGAATAGAGAACAAGAAAAGAAAGAAACGAAGAGTGAAAGAAAGCCAAACGGATATATAAACCTTACTTTTACTGCCCAGAATCTATTTTATGACAAGCTTTATTACTTCCCTTTAACACACCGGGAAATATCCGGTGACAAGAACCTGCTTGTCCCAGGGTGTCAGCTTTATTCCTTTAACATTCATGACTCTGCAGTTCACGGCATTCATGATCATTGTGTTGCCATTCATCTATCGTAGTTGATTGACGCTGACCAAGAACACCACGCTGAGGAGGACTGGGTGTGGGTGTGGGTGTGTCCGACTGTGTGGCTGATGAGACCGATGAGGGCACGGAAGGATCTATCACAAGTCGGGCACTAGTGTGTCTACGGGCACGAAAGGATCTACCCAAAGTCGGGCACTAGTGTGTCTACAGGCACGGAAGGATCTATCACAAGTCGGGCACTAGTGTGTCTACGGGCACGAAAGGATCTACCCCAAGTCGGGCACTAGTGTGTCTACGGGCACGAAAGGATCTACCCCAAGTCGGGCACTAGTGTGTCTACGGGCACGGAAGGATCTACCCCAAGTCGGGCACTAGTGTGTCTACGGGCACGAAAGGATCTACCCCAAGTCGGGCACTAACGTGTCTGCGGGCACGAAAGGATCTATCACAAGTAGGGCACGAATGTGTCTGCGGGCACGGAAGGATCTACCACAAGTCGGGCACCAGTGTGTCTGCAGGCATGGGAGGATCTACCCCAAGTTAGGCACTAGCGTGTCTGCGGGCACGGGAGATAAGGAGGAGGTAACCCTGGACTGGAGGTAACTCTGTTTTCTTGTTCTACTCATAAGAAACAGCATGTCTGCTGATACTGCTTCCTCAGGTGGGGTGGTCTATAATAATTCTGCCAATCCGACCAGTGACGTATAGGTTCAGAACAGGTGAATGATAGACCTGTGTTCCGAAAGAGAACATGGAGAAAATAACACCTTTCTTTCTTTTGTACATGGAGTTGTCTTTTCTCAGTTTACGGGTCAAACAAAGAGATCTAGAGAGTCAAATATTCAACTAAAAGCGACCACCAGGATAACTATCGTGATGTTGATTGTGTCACAAGTGGACACACTGTTTCACACCATGGCATTATCTCTCTCTGATTGAACTATTAAGCTGACTGGGGTGATATTGATTTAGCTGTGCCCACCAGCAGCATCTCTCCCGTGAAAACGGCGGGGGTAACTCTGCTGCTGAACGAGAAGTCTAACACAGGTTACCCCCCTTGCAATATTTCTGAACATTATTCAGTTTCACATCCTTGATAAACTAATAGCAGAGAAGTTGAAGCTGTTTTCACTTACCCTGCGCATGACTGGCTGAGTCATAGACCTTCCTTTTAGGAGACAGGCTTTCTTCTCTTGAAAACATTCGTTCATTTATCATTCCATTATATCATAGGTTTGATCAGTATAAAGTCAGGCAAAATATAGATGATGCCATCACTGATAAGTATCCTACAACTATGCGTTTAAGCACATGTGTGTGTGTGTGTGTGTGTGTGTGTGTGTGTGTGTGTGTGTGTGTGTGTCTGTGTGTGTATGTAGGTGCGTGCGTGCGTGTGTATGTGCGTGCACGCTGTGTGTGTGTGCGTGCGTGCGTGTTTGCGTGTGAGTGTGTGCATGCGCGCGCGTGCCTGTGTGTGTGTGTGTGTGTGTGTGTGTGTGTGTGTGTGTGTGTGTGTGTGTGTGTGTGTGTTGTGTGTGTGTGCGTTCCTTAAAGAACAGAAGTGTTTAGTTATGACTGATGTCATTTGCCAGCATACGTCTTTTTCGTTTACAAATTTGTTAAGTAGACATACCCACAACGTTTTTTTTTGTTTTTTTTTTTGAATACTTGTCCCCATAGAACACTATTGTTTTCCTTTAACTTCGACAAAACCAGTGTAGCCGTATAACGTGCAAAATAACATTACATACAGCATACATACTATAAAACCGCCGTAATTTAGGTCACGTAAAAAACACGCATTAAAATGAATAGAAAAAAAGGTACACATACTGTAACTATTACTAAACCTTCTTACTTTGGATCACATTAACACACGCATAAAAATGCTTTCAAAAAGACATTAAAGGTACCATAATTGTATTACCATGTAATACAAACTTCAATGTTACCAATATATAATTTCCAGCGGTGGATCACGTTAATACAACCATCAAATAAAATGCGTTCGAAAAGACATCACAGACACAATTATCACAAAACTTCCGAAAGTTGGATTACGTTACAATATGCACTAAAAAGCTTTAAAAAACGACATTTCAGACGCTACAAACATTACGAGAACTTCTCTAAGTTGGATCCCTCTAAGACATCCATTGGAACGTGCCCAGAAAGCCATTAGGACACCAAAAATATAGCAAAACTTCTGTAACCTGGATCACTTTGAAACGTGCATTAAAATTGTCCAAAAAGACACTACGGACACCATACATATTGCAAAACCTCTGTCAGCCGCATCACGTTTGAACACGCATTAAAACACATGGAATACTGCAATTTATGTGTGTTTTGTTTCTGCACCAGGTTCGAAAACGTGTTGTACACGCCATTAATGCTTCAGCACCAACCAGTCCTTACTTTACAGACCAGAGCTACTTCAAACACGACCCAGACAAATTTATGAACACGTTCTTAACCATGTTTTTATTAGGTTCTTGACAAAATTCTGAACACGTCGCACACAAGTTCTAATAAACCTATGAACATGGACTTAATCACATTCTAACGTAGAATTGTGTACAAGCTTCTGAGTATGTTTATAAGAATATTTTCTGTACTAAATTACACCAGTTAACACTTATTTCTTATGGTTATGATATGTGTTTCTTCTGTGGTCTGTTTTTGGTTCTTTTGCTGGTTTCTGAGAGTCTTTTTAGTTATCTTATGTTTGTGTGGCAGCAGCATGTTACAAAATGAAAAGTACCCCACCAACAGCAACGACCTTCATTGCTTTAAACCTTACAGAATATCAATAGTTAGTTGCTGATGGGTTAGACGGGTGGGAATGGTTGGATGGTCAGACATCACATGTTCTTGGCTGGCTGGTCAGACTGGTCAGTGTCAGACTGATAGAACAGATGTCACAGTAACAGTTGTCCTGCTTGTTCCGTTCCTTGTTTGTGTCATTTTGCTGACCTTCTCTCAACTACAGTCACACCAGGGCTCCTAGCTTCATCCTTGATGGTCTGAGCTCTGGGCTTTGTTGGCTCACCTGACTCTTGTGGCAGTCCATTTCTACATTTTCTTAAGATACAAGTCCGATATCCTAGTAGCGTCCAGCTTGTTGGTTCAGCAGTTGAGGATAGCACTTCTTTGGGTCCCACTCGCACCTTCGAGTGTATCTTTTTCTTCTTGTGGCAGTCCAGTTTCTACATAGTTAGGTGAGATTAAAGTCGTATGTCATAATAGCTGTCTGGGCAGCGAACTATCAGAGATTTACCATGATGGGGAACAACATTATGAAACGCGGAGACCATCCCTTTCCTTCCGCCACCTTAACCAACCCTGAACTGAATCAGGGAAGCGTTTTCAGGCCGCACAAATCCGATCCCACGAGTGGTTCGAACTCGAGACCGTTAACTCCGCAAGCCAACGTTCCGACCACTTTAACCACGGAACCCATTTCTTTTCCACATGATTAGATTTGAATGATCCAAATTCATGAGCCTCATGAATAATGGCGTTACCTCCATACAAAGCGATGTGTGATGTCACGAACAAGCTTTCTCAGAGCCTTTGAAACACCTGGCCTAGGTAAAATCATATGTAGACTTTTGTTCTGAGTGAGCAACAATAGGGATGCGTACTACCTGCTGCCCAGATCAGACCAAGTGAGCATTGTGGGACTGAGGACAGGGCACTCCAGACTGAGACATCACATGTTCACAAAATTCCACACTGGCAAGTCTTCAAGTTGCCCCTGCGGTACAGCCCCAATGACCGTGGAACACTTTCTACAGGACTGTCCCATACATAAAAAGCTAAGGGCAGAGACCTGGCCTGCCAACACACCAATGAGGGAAAAGCTTTATGGATCATTGGAAGGCCTCCGCCATACAGCAGCCTTCGACAATGCCTCTAGGGTTCCTGTCTGAGTGAACGAAGAAGTTCTGAGTCAGCTGAAGCGAATCGACGGACAGATTTAGTCTATAAGCTCTACACTGATAAACACTTGTGACGATGCGTGAGGCAAGCTGGATTCACACCTGATGTCCCGATCGTTTCTTCACACAATAAGCGTCGAGCTTATTTGATTGTTAGTTCAGTACCTAGATATTGCTTAGCTTCACCACACACAATAGGGAGTATCATCTCTCTTTTTTCATAAATCAAAGCAGGGGATCCTAACTGGTAAAAAAAAGTTTAGATACCCGGTCTCTTACAGAAATTCGTCACAGGTCATACTTTTGAAAAATACTGTTTGTGTTTCTTTAGAATTCTGAACGTACATTCGAGAGAATTAAATTCTTTCCTTCATCCTTTCTTACCTATACTATGAAAGGCCATATTTTCAAAATACTTCCAAGATCGCTTTAATTTAAATTCTTTTCACTGTACGTTGGTTAGAGACAGTGACTATTACATCATCATCATAATCTCCTTATCTCTGTCTCTGTCTCTCTGTCTTTGTCTCTGTCTGTCTGTCTGTCAGTCTCTCTCTCTCCCTCTCTCTCTCTCTCTCTCTGATGCCCTGAAGCTGTATGCAGTCACCAAGACCTCCGTCCTGCTATTGTGCAATAATATTGTGAAATAAATCAGTCCTAGCATGATTTACGACCACGCCTTTCGAACAAAACGAAGGGCACACAAACACTTTGTGAATGTGTACACGAGCATGTGCGTGTACACAGATAGACAGACAAGCAGACAGCAGTCAGCCAATCACAAACACACAGACACACACACGCACACACACACACACACACACACACACACACACACACATCACACACACACACACACACCACACCACCACACACTCTTCATACTCTCTACCTAGTCCCTATCTCCTCCTCTCCTCTCCTCTCTCTCCTTCTCTCTCTCTCTCTCCTTCTCTCTCTCTTCTTTCCTCTTCTCCTTCTCTCTCTCTCTCTCTCTCTCTCTCTCTCTCTCTCTCTCTCTCTCTCTCTCTCTCTCTCCCCGCACGCGCCTACGATTCCTTGCAATCAACTATATATAGCTTTGCTGCGATGTATAACTCGGCATTGGTTACCCACAGCCTCCATCTAATGTAACTGCGTTGCGTGGTAAAAGCTGTTGGTATGTGCAATAACAGTGTTGTGATATAATAAGCCTGTCACCCCCTTCTGGTAAAGCTTCAAATGAGATATTCAAATAGCAACGGCTTCAGATTAGATTATGTGATCTCATGACCATCATCAACACAGCTATCTCCGAAAGCTTCTATTGAAGTAAGGTCTTTGTTAACCAGTGTCATCATAAGAGATGTTGAGTGTATTGCCATAAAGTGAATGGGTTTGAAACGTAAGTGAATTTTCATGTTGAGGAGTACAGTTAGAGGTTTTGAAAAAAAAGAAGAGATTTTGGATTCTGTCTGCACTACATCAATAACCACTCACTAGTCGCTCGAAAAACACCAAGTTTTACCTTTCAGCCCCCAAGTATTTGTCCATCTATTCTTGACCCAAGTCATCTAACCTCCTGTCTGGCAACTCCTGGTCTGCCATACAGGTCGGTAACACACCTGTCCTACAAACGGTGAGCTTCTCTCACCTATCACGTGCCTCAGCATCCAGTCAAAAAGGAGGAAAAGTTAGGGATTTAAGCGTTATGGCCTAACATTTTGGCCATATTTTCCACAGTTCAAAATCTCTCTCTCCTCAAAATCTCCACCTGTACTCCTCAACATGAAAATCCACTTACGTTTCAAACTCATTCCATTGATAACAATACACACAACATCTCTTGTCATGACAAGCAACTCGGTTCCAACTTCTAATCGACACACTCCACACTATCTGATTTGATCCACTGATTTTAAGTAGTATGAGTGGATGAATCTACTCATAACATACCTGTGTGGCGCAATTTCGAGTATTTTCGACACGACTGGTACGCCATAGCGATACTGCCGCTTACTGCCTACCCCGAGTGTAGTGACGCAAGACTGTCCACCTGCACACAACTTGACAGTCGACTGAGTCAAGAGTGGAAGTTGACCGACCAGCTCATTCCCAGTTTACATTGTTTTTGTGGAAGATTTAAGCTAATGGTTGGAAACATTTTTAACCTCCATACCTTTTTATCTAGGAGAGTTTGAAAGGAACGGCTGATGCCGCGCACACAGAGGATGAAGGGGATCTGGCGCTGAAATGCTGGATTGCTGTGAATGGGCTCAGATTAAAAACAACAACAACAACAAAACAAACAAAACGAAGTAGACCACGCACATCTGAAATCGGAAAGAATTGCTGGCCGAAAGTGGAGAGAGTGGCAAGAATGCCTTTAATACCATACGCTCTGCAGGCACCGTCTGTTCCCCCCAACTCCCCTCCACCTCCCCACCTCACCGCACCCCACCCCACCCCTTCTACCCATTCTGACCACAGTAGCCATACACAACACAGCACGACGCAACTCGAATGCAGTCCAAACAAACGTACACAGAACGACGTGTCGCCACAACGCATAACCATATATAGCACAACACAACACAACGCAACATTACGCAACATGACTGAACTAAGTATTACACAACACAGCTCAATACAGCATTACACAAGACACCATGACACGATGCTTGACAACGTAACACAACACAAAACAACACATCACATACCTATGCAGTCTACAACAATGTAACACACGACAGGTCACGAAACCAAACAATTCAAATACTCTTTGTTTATCTGTCTATCTGCCTGCCTGCCTGTCTGTCTGATTCTCTCTCTCTCTCCCTCGCTCTCTCTCTTCTCTCTCACCAACTGTCTCTTGTGTCTTTGTCTGTCTGTCTGCATGCCTGACTGTCTGTCTGTCTGTCTGTCTCGCTCTGTCTCAGTCTCTGTCTCTGTCTCTGTCTCTCTCTCTCTCTCTCTCTCTCTCTCTCTCTTTCCATGTTCTGGGTCTCTCCGAATCAAGACTAAATACCTACATTAGTGATAAAGATGTATCAGTCCCAGGTTATAATATCGTTCGAAAAGACCCTACTAAAGACAAAGAGACAGGTCTTCTAGTGTATGTCAGTGAATCTCTCAACTTCAAGAGACTTTCCCACCTAGAACAGCATGACGTAGAAGCAGTGTGGATACAAATCACACTGAACAAATCACGATCCATTTTAATCGGGTTTTGCTATCGGAACCCAGCAGAAAGAGTCAGCTGGACTGATAAATTTGTTACTATGATGGACGCAGTTTCATTAGAATGTAAAGAGATTGTTTTACTCGGTGACTTCAATGTAGATCTTTTGAAATCAAACAGCCAATGGAACCAAACGATAAGTGTGTTGAATTTACATCAGATTATCAAAACACCCACCAGAGTCACACCAACTTCAAAGACAATCATTGACCATATCTATGTCTCAAATGAAAATAACATACTAGAAGCTTGTGTACCAGCCTTCTCTTCTAGTGATCATTACCCAGTGTGTGTTACATGGTCTAAACATGGAGTGAAAATCCCAAAACCAGGCCACAAAACCATAACCTATCGTTGCTTCTCAAAATTTAACGAACAAAACTTTTTGCTTGATTTAATGAACTCAGAACTTAATACAGTATACAATATTGCTGATCCAGATTCAGCGATTGACTTTTGGATCGAAATTTTTACAGAAGTCTATAACAGACATGCTCCGTTAAAAACAATCAGAGTAAAGCATATTCCCAAACCACCGTGGTACACGAAAGAATTACAGGAGGCATGCTACCTTAGAGACCTTTTGAAAGAACATGGCTATGAAGAAGAATCAAGATCACTAAGAAATGCAATAAACTCTCAGAAGCGCAGGGAAAAAACAAAATACTATCGCGAGTTATTAACTTCCAAACAAAATCCAAAACTGGTTTGGCAAGCAATAAACCAGCTTAGCAATAACAGTTCTTCTTCAAAATCAACTGTTATCAAAGGTATTTCTGCTGAACAACTTAACACTCACTTCTCTACCATTCCAGATACAGTTGTTACTACTGATCATTCAAGCTCTAATGAACTTAAAGAACTCCATCAATTTTGTCACGACAAACAAATCACGTCTGAACTACACATTCCACTCATAACTGTGCACGAGGTGTATCAGTACCTACTTCATCTCAAACAGTCAGGAACACGTGGACTTGATGGCATAGATGGCAAAATTCTGAAACTCTCGGCTCCAGTTATAACTGACACGTTAACGTATATCTTTAATCTGTGCATAGATAAAAGCTATTTTCCTAATGCGTTCAAAAAAGCAAAAGTTATACCCATTCATAAATCTGGTGATAATACTGATCCTTCAAACTACAGACCAATATCAATCTTATCTATCCTTTCGAAACCTCTAGAAAAGCATTTAAATAAACACATCCTTCATCACTTCAACAAGTACGATTTGCTCCATCCCGGACAGTCTGGTTTCAGACAGAAACATTCCTGCCATTCTGCATTAATCAATCTTGTAGATGTGTGGCTTAATAATATTAATAACAACAGATATTGTGGTGTCTTATTCGTTGATTTTAAAAAAGCATTCGATGTCATTGACCACAATCTCCTTATTCGAAAACTGGAGGTATACGGTCTTTCAAAATCCGCCCTTATCCTTCTAAAATCATACATCACAAAACGACAACAATGCGTCTTATCGGGGACGACTGTCTCTTCTATAACAACTCTTAAGTATGGCGTTCCACAAGGCTCCATTTTAGGCCCGCTACTCTTCTCAATCTACATTAATGACCTACCCCTACATGTGAGATCTGCATGCGACCTCTTTGCAGATGACACCACAATTCACACCAGCCATAATGATCCTTCCAGTCTTTCAAAACATTTGCAAGAGAGTACCAATGACCTTGTAAAATGGACCGAACTAAATCACATGTCACTTCACCCTCAAAAAACAAAACTGATGTACATTACAACTAGGCAAAAAAGACAAAAGCTCACCAATGATTTCCCTCCTATACACCTCAATAATGTACTTGTGGAACAAGTCACTCATCATAAAGTATTAGGACTAATAATTGACAATAGTCTCAGCTGGAATCCCCACATAACGTTACTATGCAAAAAGCTCTCCCAGAAAGTCTATCAGCTCACCAAAATCAAACACTTTCTTGACCTTCATTCACGAAAACTTTTTTTCCATGCTCATATTCAGTCTTATGTTGATTATGCATCGACTATATGGGATTCTGCAAGTGCAAACACACTAAAACCATTGTTCAGCCTACATAAACGAGCGCTCAAATTAATCCTTCTGAAGAAAACTAGCCTCGAAAGCTCTGATTATAAACATCTTCACATTCTTCCATTCAGCCAGAGACTCAAATACAACAAAGGGCTAATGATGCACAAGATTCTGACCGGGAATGCCCCAACAACTTTAATGAGACGATTCTCAAAAGTCTCGTCGAGAAACTCCCACAAACTCCATATCCCAATCCCCAGAATTGACCTATTTAAATCAAGTCTAACGTACTCGGGAACCTCTTTGTGGAACTCCCTTCCAGAATCCATCAAACAAATCCATTGTACCACAACTTTCAAAAACACTTACCTTACCCATCTTCTGTGGTAAAAAAACAAACACAAAAAAAACAAAAAAAAACCATAAGTAATACCAACAAGTGATCTCAAAAGCATAAATCATCCCCTTTTCATGTACTTAACCAATTTGTCTTTTCTATTTTTTTTTCTTCTTTTTATCATGTATCAAGTATTTATATATATATATGTATACGTGTATGTATGTGTATGTGTATGTATATATATGTTTATATATGTATATATGTATACATACATATATATATATATATATCACCAATGTGAGTGTGTGTATGTATGTAGTATGTTTGTATGTATGTGTGTGTATGTGTGTATATGTATGTGTACGTGTGCGCATGTATATGTATGTGCGTGTGTATGTGTGTGTGTATGTGTGTATATGTATATATATATATATATATATATATATATGTATATGCATGTATGTGTATGTGTGTGTGGGTATATATATGTGTGCATATGGATATAATCTTATGAAAAATGATTATATGTTGTGCCCTGTTTTCACTCTCTCTCTCTCTCTCTCTCACTGTCTGTCTGTCTCTCTCTCTCTCTCTCTCTCTCTCTCTCTCTTTCTCTCTCTGTCTGTGCGTGCGTGCATGTGTATGTTCCGAATTCCGTACATACTTTGTCATATTCTTTTTTACTGTCTGATTTTATACATGCTAATTGTTGTACGTTTTAGTACATTTCCATTCCAAATCGTTACATTTCATGCTGTTCCCCCTCTCCCTTCCATCCTCTCTCTCTCTCTCTCTCTCTTTTTTTTTTTTCTTTTTTTCTCCTCCCCCCCCCCTCCCCCAATTTCATCTCACTTTGCTTAATACCTTCTTACGTATTTTCATGCCTTGCGAAAAATGATTACATGTTGTGCCTTGCTCTGCCTCTCTCTCTCTCTCTCTCTCTCCCCCTCTCTCTCTCTCCCTCTCTCTCTCTCTCTGCGTGCGAGCGTGCGTGTACGTGTGTGTTCAAAAATATGTACGCACTTTGTCATATTCACTTCACTGTCTGTTTTCATACATGCCAATCTTGTACGTTGTAGTACATTTACATATGTTCCCCAGCCCACCTCACTCCCTACCCCCACTCTCCCCTTCCTCTTCATTATTGTTATTCTCATTTTTATTTTTATTTTATTCTCTTGTTATTATTATTTTGTTTGTTTTGTTTATTATTATTCTTATTTTTTGTTTTGTTTTCATTTCTCTTCTATTTTCATTTGATGTTCCTCTATGATTACATGACCGCTTTGCTTGCTTCTTTGCTTTCTTACATTAATTGATTTCACTGCATGTTGTAGTCCCTACTCAGGGCGAGGACTGGATGTAAAAAAGCACGTCAGTGCTTATCTATTATCCTCGTAAATAAAGAATTTTGTCTTGTCTTGTCTTGTCTCTCTCTCCCTCCTTCTTTGGCACTCTGTATTTAAATTTTACTTATAGCTTTAAAGACGATTCAGAAATCACTCACGTCAGGCTGAGATCATCAACATCGAGCATGTCTTGAAATTCGTGGCTGAAATGGCTGTAACAGATGTGTTCATATTTCTGAGTTTCAGTGTGTTGACAAATCTACCATCAATGCAAAGGCGTGTATGTCATTAATCCTCTGCAAATGTGATGACAGCAAAGGCAGTCTCATGCATCAGTTAAGACACGGAACAGACTCTGACACGACAATGGAGTCAAATCCTGCTGCCTACATGTTTTAGTAGTCACGGGAAGTAGGATAATGAATAACTCAACCAGTCTGAACATAGAACTGTGGTTCGCTCTGTACAGACCCTATCTAAAAATCTCCAATCCGATCTGGGACATAGGGCAGCCGATTGTGCTCGTGTTTGGAATATTCGGAAATCTTATGATTATTCTGATCATGCTTCGTCTTCCGGCATCCACTTCCAGTGTTTTCTTTCAAGTTCTGGCCTGCTCTGACCTGGTCATTTTGCTGATACAGCCCTTCAACAGTTTCCTCTTTGTGCAATTCAATGTGCCACTGTTTCGCACACTTGGTTCCTGGCAGTGTAAAGCGCAAAGGATGGTGTATTACACGACGAAGACTTTATCCCCATGGATGCTCGTGGCACTCACCATGCTGAGAACAGCTTCTGTGGTATGGCCACTTCGTGTCAATGCTGTGTGGACGAAGCGAATGTCGAGAGTTACCGCTGGTGTGGTGACTGTTGTTATCACTCTGATTCACTGTCACGTTCTCTATGGATTCAAGAAGGGATCTTGTCCTACAATGTGCTGTAATGAGACCGTGTCACGAACGTACAAATGTTTTTTTGTCACCATCTGGACGTGGATAGGTTTAATTGAGAATTGTTTTCTCCCCTTCGTATTGTTAGGGGTCAGCAACTCTGTTCTTCTCTGGTCTCTTTTCCGATCTCTCAGAACAGGCAAACTCCCTCCAGTACAGCAAGACGCTCAGGATTCCAGACAAGAGAAAGTGACGTCACTGACTGTCACCCTGGTTGTGACAAATCTCTGTTTCTTCCTCCTCACCACGCCAGGGCAGGTATATTTGATCACGGCTCGGTTCGTGAAGATGTCCGACCCCATTCAATTTGGCCGCTACCGAGTGCTGGATGCTGCCAGCCATGTTCTGTTGTACTCCAACAGCTCCATCAATTTTTACCTGTACTGCCTGACTGGCAGCAAGTTCAGAGCAGCTTTCATACAGAATGTTTTATATTTTCGGGTCATTCTACACAACTTAAAGTCGTATCGTTGTTCAAGGTTGCCCCATACATGACAATAATATCAGTAATGGATAGCCAATTCAGAGCGGCTTTCATACAGATTTTCGGGTAATTCTACAAAACTTAAAGTCGTGTCTTTGTTCATGGTTGCCCCATCAATATCAGTAATGGCTAGGAGATTCCGAGAAGCTTTTATACAGAATACTTCACGTTTTCGGGTCAGTTTATACAAGTTAGTCATGTCTTTTTTCAAAGTTGCCCATCAGTGACAAATATATCAGTAATGGCTAGTAAATTCAGAACAGCTCTCATACAGAATAGTTCATTCCTTTGGGTCATTCTTCACAACTTAAAGCCATGCCTTTGTTCAAGGTTGCCCCATCAATGACAAAGATACCAGTAATGGCCAGTTCTCAAGTTGAGCCAGCAATGTACATGGTGAGGTCCCCCATCAACAGTGATGTTGAGAATGGCTGTGGCGACATGGTGATGACTGTGGCTAAACACAACTAAAGCAGTCCGCTGAAATACTTCAGTTATGTTCATCAAGTTCAGAGCAGCTGTCATACAGAAACTGTTATATCACCGGGTCATTCTACAGAACTTAAAGTCATGTCTGTGTTCAAGGTTGCCCCATCAACGACAAAGATACCAGTAATGGCCATTTCTCAAGTTGATCCAGCAATGTACATGGTGAGATCTCCCATCGACAGTGATTTTGAGAATGGCTGTGACGACATGGTGATGACTGTGGCTAAACACAACTAAAGCAGTCTGCTGAAATGCTTTAGTATTGAGCTAAATAATGAATACGAACAGGTTGCCTACTTTCTTTTAATAATGCTCAGCTAGTACAGATAGATTTCATGAAACATATTTGGGTGGACGACTGACTGTGCCGCGAGTTGAGGACATTAACTAGAGATTGAATCAGCCAGTAGAAATAATTATCAAACAAATCATCGTTTAAACATAAAGAGACGAATACATGTCGGATTAAATGAATACGTGAATAATAAGTGAATGAACAGATAAATGAATAAGTAGATAGACAGACTGATAGATAGAAAGAATGATAGATAGTCAGATAGACAGGCAGACAGACAGACAGATAGGTAGATAGCTAGACAGACAGACAGACAGACAGACAGATAGATAGATAGATAAATAGATAGATAGATAGACAGACAGATAGGTAGATAGATAGAGATAGATAGATAGACATGTGATTGCAGAGGATGTAAAGAAAACCTTTGTCTTGGGCCCGGAGTCCAGAGTCATTTACTGTCAGGTCTTCATTGCCTGGGTTTTTTTTTTACCTTGACTTCCCCTTTCAATGCCCTGGGGATCTTAGGCCTTCAGCACACCTTCCAGGAAGGTTACTGCTTCTGCATTCCTTTCAGGATCAGTTCCACCTTCTTTTCATCCTGTGGACTCCATTGAAGTGGCTGCCTTGTGATGTTGATTGGAGCCTATCGAAGTGTATGGCCAACCCTGCCCCTGTTCCTTTTTCTTTTTCTCTGAGACAACTCTATGTCTGTAGAAGTTTGTTTGGTTCTCTCCATTGTTTTTTTTTTTAAATCAAAAAGTACATCTGGCTTTCTGATGTTGAGTATAAACCGAAGGCTCTTGTTGACGAATGTTTGAAGATTGTTGGACATTGTAGTTTTCAATGTCTCTGGACCATAACACAGAACAGACTTCTCTCTTCCTCTCAAGCTGTAAACACCTGTCCACGTTTCCTTCAGATTGAAGCGTCATGTACCTACAGGCTTTTGGGATAACTCTTTGTTGATCGGCTGCATACAGAATAACTGCCTACGAGGTTCCAAGGATACCACTGATTTCAGAAACACTTAGGGGCCAAAATATAATATCTTGGGGCTGTCATAGACTCTGGCATCATTAAAACCGCACTCATTAGTACTAGGGTTCACAGTAGACAATCTAATTGTGAAAAACTACTCGGCGACCACAGCCACTAGATCCATCAGGTTTCCTGGAAAACGAATTGTTGCTAGTTCTGCATCTGACAGATGGGGACTACTGCATTATAAACAGCTCGAGATGAAAGCTTGAAAAAAGAACAAAAGTGATTTAGATCGACTCTTGCAACTGTCAGAGGAAATGAATGAGCTGAAATGATTGATTTCCAATGTGACTGGTGCATAGAATGGCTTTTGCCAAATGTAAGCACTGACGCTATTGGCACACGCCGGGGTGTGCATGCCAAGATGCAGCCTCGGGTAGAAAATGGTTACCAGAAGAAAACGTAGTTTTGTATTGACTAATCATAACTAAAACTGTCTTCTTTGCCTCGTGATGTTGTCAGGGAAATCTGAAATAAATATCAACATATATAGGCTATCAGGGTAATAATAGACAATACCACGACAGTCAGCAGTATGCCATCACCTTCACACTTTGGTCACGATGCTTCGCTCAGGATGTCTGGGTCAGTGCAGCACATACCCTGGGGAAGCAGAATATCAGTGATGTCAAGGAGTCCAGGGATCAGAATATGGATGCAGAGAGGAAATTCGATACTCGGACACTGCAGTCAGCCTTCGAGCAGCTGGAGGTTTCTCCACAGATTGAATTGTTAGCTTCCAGGCTGAACCGTCAAATATGGCGGCAATTTTCATATAGCGGCAGTTGATTGTTTCGCCACCTGACGGAACATTCACCGTTCTGTGCGTCTCCATCGCTCAGTGTCACAGGACAGCTGCTACGGAAGGTCCATAGGGAGCGGGCACAGGGCATTGAACAGGCCGATCCGATCGTGATTAGCCGTTCTTCATTATCCGGAATAGCTTAGTGGTAGAGTGCCGGACTCGTAATCTTGTGGTGTTGCGGGTTCAAATCTCCACCGGGCCGTTTCGGTACAAGCGGATTTTTCTCTCGCAGTTAACATTGCTTCTGACTCCATTCCCATGCAGTCCTTCGAATGAGACTATAAACCGACGTTCCGTGTGTGAACGCACTCCTAACATCTTGCACACACGTAAAATCTCATCACCAACTTTCGGAAGAGAAGGCCAGTTTGGCTGTTGGTACGGATAACACGTCACACATAGCATGCACCCTGCGTGAGAAATAGAAAGAGTGAAGGAAATAAGGAAACTGAGTGAACGATTTGAACGATATTAGCTGGATGACACAGGAAATGACTGAATGAAGCGCTAGCTGGCAGCTCTTCAGTCGGCACAACCCAGGTAAGAAGCCCGTTGTGTAAACGAGTGTCGATTGCAAAGCGCCTAGAGCTTGGTCATTAGCGGAGGATAGGCGCTATATAAGATATTCATAATGAAAAAAAATAATAGCCTTTGACGGACTTTGACGCCTCTTTGGAACTCAAGTGCAGATCTCGACTACTTCATCCACCTAGACACCTCACGACTGTGCGTGCTCTCATCTATTGACGTTGGTTACACTTTTTTATCTGCAATTTTTAACTGTTGGTTTACTAGGAGTTTCAATCGCCCTTAACCTGAATACCTAAAGACCTATGACCCAGAAGACATACAAACCTTACATCCCAAAATGACCAAAATGTGTTTGTTGAAATAATATTTGCACTTCCTTTTGGTACAGGATTGTACACTGTGACTGCTACGTGCTAGTTATAATAAAGTTAACGCTGCTAGGAATGGTGTTTCTATGTCTGGAGGATAGAGAAGCAACGGGCCAAATTCCCTCCGTCTGCAGACTGTTTCAGATGTCTGACTGACAGAAACCAGTTTAATGTCAGATTAACTCTTAGTTGCACAGTTATTTCAGAAAACGTGAAAGGAATGTCAACATTAAAAAAAGAAAAGAAATCTCTCTATCTGTCCCTCTCTGTCTGTCTGTCTGTCTGTTTGTCTGTTTGTCTGTCTGTCTGTCTCTCTCTCTCTCCTCTCTCCTCTCTCACACACACACACACACACACACACACACACATTCATACGTACACACCCACCCATACACATATGCACAAACACACCAGCAGGCACATGACTACACACACACACACACACACACACACACACACACACACACACACACACACGCACGCACGCACGCGCACACACATATGCACTAATGAATCCCAAGTCCCTTCAACTCCTGTGCGGACAGTGAAATTGGGTCACTCACAAAGACTCCGCAAGCTCCGCAGACGTACTTTGTGTGTCACCCCACGTCAGAGAAGGACCCTGGGAGAAACGACATCCCTGACGTATTACGCTGGGCGATTTCAACAGCTTCAAGACACAGTGTCCAACCTCCAGCTATCGTTCTTTGAACTGCAGAGTTCTGTGTCTGGGCAAATTGAAGACGCCAAGGTGTGTGCGAAAAATGAACTAAAAACACATCTTGCTTCCAACACTGACCTGCTTCACACACTGATTAACTTTCTTCAGTCCAATATTACTGAGCTCGACAAGCAAGTAGACATACTCAAAAAAGAGAATCACTTGCTCAAAACTCGAATTGGAAATGTGTTTTCTGATTTGAAAAAACTAAAACAAACTAGATTATGTGATGCTAGCACACAGTGTGGTGAAGGGAATGTTCAAAGTAGCACGGTTTCCACCACCCACCGCACCACCAGATTACCAACATTCAAAAATGAATCTGTACAAACTTTTCTGGCCCCACAAGAAATATTACAGAACCGTGCTGCCCCCAGTGACGATACCCCGGATCAACCATCTCAGCCCCAGGGACAACCAGACCACCAGGATCCCTCTCAACAGCATAGCTACTCCATCCAGACATCTGAGCCATCAAGTAATAATGTTATTAAGGAAAGGGAAATTACATCTGAACCCCTAGACAGCAGTATGCATACAAAGCCAAACTCTAGGGTTACTTCAAATCAGCCAGAAGCAAATGATAGAAATACAAACAGTAAACAACGTGTGCAGGACATTCTGTCAACACGTTCAGTATCTGAGAGAACTTCGGTTCTACTTATTGGGGACTCTGTCATTAGAAACATTGACCTGCGCAGAATAGCATCAAGACAAGACGTTGTATCCAAAATCTGTGTCTCAGGCATGTCTACTAGTGATTTGTTTTACTGGCTACATAATCACAACGCTTTTCCAGATCTCAAAGTGTTGATCATCCATGTAGGTGTCAATGACTGTAGGACTACCGGAGAAGTCTCTAAAGAAACTTGGTGTGATTTCATTCACCTGGCCACTCAGGTTTTTCCAAATGCCAAAGTAGTCCTTAGTTCCATAATACCAGCTAGAGGCAAACACCACCTCAATACCATTATTTCGCCATCAAATCTCAATATGCAAACAGCTTGTGAAATGCTGAAAGCTGATTTTATTGACAACTACACGACATTCACAACCACTGCAGGAAAGCCTAAACTTGTCCTGTACAGAAATCTTATTCACCCCAGCGAAGCAGGTACAGCCAAACTGGCAGTCAATTTCAAGCAGATCTTTTTTTTTGCTCTCAACGTGATTTTAATTTTAGACGGAAAGTACCTGTGCATTCTCAGTTCAACTACACCAGCTCCAACCGTTCTGTAAATAACATGTATTCCTCTCAGAATCAACAGAACAGTTCCCCGGTTTACAGCCAGCAAAACAATGCACCATCTGCCGATTATCCGCCAATAGAGTCCATGAATCATTATCCAACTCTTTTTCATAGAGACAACCCACTGCCACAACAAACTTCAAGCGCGTCTGATCGTGCCCCCCGACCTTTGACCTCCCTTCCGCCCTCTTCCCTGTATAACAGCGGTCAGGCAATCCATGTTCCGCCGCCCTGTCCCCCTAGTCAGGCAATGAATCCCATTGCTCCGGTTCCAAATGGAATGTTTTATGACCCAGTGGGCAATCATAACAATGTGCCTATGACACAAACACCACCCACTATTCCATATAATCAATTTCTGTTCAATTTGATGGCATACATGAACAGTCAACAAATGCAACCGCGCCACCTTGCTAATTGAGTGTGTGTGTGTGTGTGTGTGTGTGTGTGTGTGTGTGTGTGTGTGTGTGTGTGTGTGTGTGCTATTACCCGAGTGTTGCACCTGCTGGCTTTGATGGAAGTCACTGCACTGTTATTACAAAATAATTAATACTTGATTCTGATTGTATGCATATGTAATTCTTGTCTCCTTGTTTATTCGCATTTTCGTCTACCATTTTCATCAATCATTGCTTTTCGTTTTTTTGGCCGTAAAGATTTTGTAGCCTACAAACCTTGTTAACAATGTGTTTTTGATAAAACGTTTCATGTTATTTTCCTTGATGTACGTTGTTAATTTGTCTCATATTGATAAAAGTTAATAGACATAATCTGTCTTGGTTTTCCTTCAACAGTTTACCGTTTGTGGCTATATTGTGTATATTTAACTATCCATCACTTTGTAATAAGAAGTACTTTTGTGCATAGGCCTGTGGTTTGTATAATGAATGTTAAAGTGGTAATATGATGCCTTCTACGTTAAGTACATGGCCCTCACACGAGGGGCTTCGTGTTGGATATCTAAATATTAACAGTGCCAGAAATAAGACTGATGACATTGCTACAATTTTACACAACAATGGGAATAACTTTCATGTTTTTTGTATAGCTGAATCTAGATTAACGGATATGATACCAGATTCCAATATGTACATGCCGAATTATGACACAATCCGACTTGATCCAGCTGCACCAAAATCAACAGGATTACTTTTATATTGTGCAAATTCAGTAAGATTTAAAAGACTGTCACATTTAGAGAATTATGGCATTGAATCTGTTTGGATAGAAATAAGTCTTAAACATTGTAAACCGATTATTATAGGATTTCTATACAGAAACCCAGCCGAAACAACTGACTGGTATGATAGGTTTAATTTGATGATGGATTCTGCTATCTTAGCATCCAAAGAATTGATTGTTTTGGGTGACTTTAATATTGATTTAACAATACCAGGAACAAAATGGAGTCACAGTTATTCAATGTATGGATTAGAACAAATCATCGATCGACCAACACGCATTACTGAACACTTGGAGACTTTAACTGATCATGTTTACGTCACCTCAAGAGCAAATATTGTGGAAGTATGTTCTGTTTAATCGGATGCAGTGATCATTCATCTGTTTGTTTTACATGGATAAAGAAAGGTGTAAAAATTCCTAAGCTGGGACATAAGGAAATCTTTTACAGATCTTTCACACATTTTGACAAAAATGCATTTCTTGCTGATTTACTTTCCTCGGGCTTAGATTATGTTTATCAGATAAGGAACCCAGATGAAGCAGTCAATTACTGGGTATACATTTTCAGTTCAATATATGATAAATATGCTCCCTTTGTTAGAAAACGAGTAAAACATACTATGAAACCCCCGTGGTTGACGAAGGAAATAGACAATGACATACATAAAAGAGATCATTTACTCAAGTCAAAGGACAAAGAAAAATTTAGAAAACAAAGTGAATTCCATGAAACGAAAAGCGAAGAAAAAATATTTTCAAGATTTGTTATTCTCTTCTCAGAATTCAAAATCGATCTGGAAGGCAATTAATCTTTTAACTAATGGTAAATCGAACTCTAAAGTTAAGAATCCAATAAAGGATATTTCACCGGAAGATTTGAACTTTCATTTTGCAAATGTTGCTAAGGACATAATAGTAAATGAAGATACAAATCAAAATGATTTACATGAACTAAAACAATATTGCTGTTCTAAAAACATCTACTCAACTTTCACTATACCGTCAATTTCAGTAAATGAAGTGTGTTATGGGCTAATGTGTCTAAAACAATCTGGAACAAGAGGTTTAGATGGAATTGATGGAAGGGTATTGAAAATTGCCTCATCTGCTATCGCTGATACACTCACCTATATTTACAACTTGTGCATTGATAAAAACCAATTTCCTCTTATATTTAAACAAGCCAAAGTCATACCTTTGTACAAACATGGTGATTCCACCAATCCGTCCAACTATAGACCTATTTCAATATTACCCATTTTGTCAAAACCACTTGAAAGACATATTCAAAGACAATTATATTCTCACTTTAAGTATTATGATTTGATTCATGAAAATCAGTCAGGCTTTAGAGAAAATCACTCCTGCCATACGTCTCTTATACAGCTTACTGATTATTGCCTATCAAATATAAATAATAACGAATTTACTGGAATTCTTTTTGTCGACTTTGCTAAAGCCTTTGATGTTATAAACCATTCCCTTCTCATAAAAAAAAACAAACTTGCACACTATAAGCTATCGAACCAGGCCATAGACTTCATTAGATCTTTTCTTACTGATCGTCAACAACTTGTTGACATTTGTAGCAGACGGTCAGAATTACTCAATTTCGAATTTGGTGATCCACAGGGATCAGTATTAGGACCTCTCCTATTCTCTATTTACATAAATGATTTGCCTTTATACATAGACTGTGATTGTGAAATGTTTGCTGATGACACTTCATTACAGTTTAGCAGTGATAATCCTATGATTCTAGTAAATAACCTTCAGAACAACATCGACAGATTGATTAAATGGACAGAAATGAACCACATGTCCCTGAATGCAAATAAAACGAAATGTATGTATGTGACTACACGGCAAAAAAGGCAGAAAATGAGGTCCCCGTTCACAGCGCTATATGTCAATGACCAAAGGATTGAGGAGGTAACATCTCATAAAGTACTAGGGGCTATCATCGATAATGATTTAACGTGGTATGACCACATTACTGACCTTGGAAAACGTCTTTCTAAAAGGATTTATCAATTATCAAAAATAAAACATTTTCTGAATCTCCAGTCAAGGAAATTATTTTTTCATGCACATATTTGATCTCATTGATTATGCGTCTACGTTATGGGATAATTCTAGTGAAACAAATTTGAAACAAATCAATCGTTTACATAAGAGAGCTATAAAGTTGGTGCAATTAAAATCTAATTCCTTGCCAGGTGATGACTATAAAAAGTTAGATATTCTTCCATTCAAAGACAGGCTCTTCTTCAATAAATGCTTATGCATGTATAAAGTAGTTAAGGGAATAGCTCCAAAGAAAATTATCCGAAACTTTGCAAATAATGAAAATAGACATGTTCACAAACTTTCGTTTCCTAGACCCCGTAACAATCTTTACAAATCTAGCTTCATATATTCTGGAGGAACAGCATGGAACAATTTATCTTCTACTTTAAAAACATGTCCTTCTAAACTACTGTTTAAAAAAGCACTGAAAAAATATTTGATGGACAAATTATAAAGTAATTTATGATTATCTTTATTGTTGCAGATCCTCTCTCTCTCTCTCTCTCTCTCTCTCTCTCTGTCTCTCTTTCTCTCTCTCTGTCTGTCTGTCTGTCTATTGGATTCTTTGTCAATGCTATCTGTCTCTCTGCTTATCTGTCAGCCACCCCCCCCTCCCCTCTCTCTCTCTCTCAAATGTCTTCATTGCCATGTTTGACATGTTGTCCATTGTCCGTCACAATACTGATTAATGGTTGTTAATTGTTTCATTGTTTTCATTACATTGTATATTTCTGATTTATACGTGTGTATTGCTTCGCGTTTCAGTTTTTTCACGATTGTGATTGATATTTATGCTTTTTTTGTGAGGGCAGGATGAAAAAAAGCTGTAAAGCTTATTCTTTTAACCCTCAATAAAGATAATTTTGACTTGACTTGACTTGACTAAGATGTATTTGACAACAGACCCTGTCAATCGCTAAGTGTTGTGACACATTGTATACAGATGCAGTCTTTGAATCTAGACCTTAGGTAGATTGACAGCTTTCTTCCACTGCAGGATAACCATGCTGTGCCATTCACTGCTGTAACAGTGGGTGTAGGTTTGCCTTCCACTGCTGTAACAATGGGTGTATGTTTGCCATACGCCGCTGTAACAGTGGGTGTGGGTTTACCATTTGTTGCTTTCACAGTGGATGTGGATGTGGGTTTGCCATTTATTGCCATAACGGCAGAGGTGGGTTTGCCATTCATTGCTATAACAGCAGAGATGGGTTTGCCATTTATTGTTGTAAGGCTGTAACAGTGGGTGTGGGTTTGCCATTTACTGCTGTAACAGTGGATGTGGGTTTGCCATTTACTGCTGTAACAGCAGACGTGGGTTTTCCATTCATTGCTGTAACAGCAGACGTGGGTTTGCCATTCATTGCTGTAACAGCAGACGTGGGTTTGCCATTCACTGCTGTAACAGCAGACGTGGGTTTGCCATTCACTGCTGTAACAGCAGAGATGGGTTCGCTGTGTTGTACAGTCTGAGCCTTCTTTCCCTGAGATCGTCCACAGTCAGCACAGGACCACTGTGGCGGAGAATGTGGCAGATAATCTTCTCTCTGTCAGACACAACCCGTTCTATGGCCGGAGACAAGGTGAGCGGCCGTCGGATGTACACACACGACGCGCCGCCATCTTGTGGCAATAGCGGAAGGTTCAGACTCTCTCGCCGCCATCTTGTGGCAACAGCAGATGGTTCAGACTCTCTCGCCGCCATCTTGTGGCAACAGCAGATGGTTCAGACTCTCTCGCCGCCATCTTGTGGCAATAGCAGAAGGTTCAGACTCTCTCGCCGCCATCTTGTGGCAATAGCAGAAGGTTCAGACTCTCTCGCCGCCGTCTTGTGGCAATAGCAGAAGGTTCAGTCTCCCTCGCCTCCATCTTGTGGCAACAGCAGAACGTTCAGTGTCTCCCAGCCAGTCTGCTTTAAAGCGAACACACATCCACATAACCTGTAAACATGGCTCTAAAAGTCAACAGAGGAAAAAAGAATACATGGATACTTTACCCTGAAGAAGCGAAGGAACGGCATCTGAACACACTTTTCTCAGTCTTCTCATCACATCGAAGAAATCAGCTCTGGATGAATATAGCAAGAAACAAGATCTCGTTAACTGACGAAGAGAAGCCTGGGCGGAGACAGTGGTGCTGATCCAATCCATCGGCTCCAGAGATACCAGCAAAAAAAATCCTTTTCAGACTGAGAACTGGCCGCTGCCGACTGTTGAGCCTCCTCAGCTAAATATCATTGCCCACATAGATAAATGTCCGTGTGGCACTGGATCTCAGACCCCAGTACAATTTTCATGTGATCTAAGATTCTATGGAAGAAAGACTTTTAACGATATTTCTGGTGCGTTTTAAGATGATGTATTTTAAAGAGATGTGTGAAAGTTTTTTTTTTATGACTTGTGAATTGATTTTAACGTAGTGACAGCCCTGATATGGCCCTTTGCGGTCGGCTGGGCTATGCCTTGCCTTGCCTTGCCTTGCCTTGCCTTGCCTTGCCTTGCCATCTGAAGTCTTCTCACTTTGCAACTAGAACAGTAAATAGACAAACAGTGAAACAGAACGCACAACGTACTTCACTGCAGTCACGTATGCGAAGCAGACCAACAGTCACCGCTGACAACACAACCAGAAATGAACAAGACAAACAGTGAAACAGAACGCACAACGTACTTCACTGCAGTCACGTATGCGAAGCAGACCAACAGTCACCGCTGACAACACAACCAGAAATGAACAAGACAAACAGTGAAACAGAACGCACAACGTACTTCACTGCAGTCACGTATGCGAAGCAGACCAACAGTCACCGCTGACAACACAACCAGAAATGAACAAGACAAACAGTGAAACAGAATGCACAAAGTGTACCCACGTGTTGGCGCAATCTGGGGTGTCATCACTCATATTACCTGGGATCGGAAGGTGCAAAGTTTCAGGTGCACCCGAATTAATGGCAACATTTAGCATTGGCTTCAGGGATTTTTTCTCTTTATGTGGAAATGATATGATTGACTTTATGTGGAAATGATATAATTGACTTTATGTGGAAATGATATACTTGACTTTATGTGGAAATGATATACTTGACTTTATGTGGAAATGATATAATTGACTTTATGTGAAATGATATAATTGGAATTTCTTTTGATGCCTCATACAAAAAATTATTATGCAGCACTGCAGTGTGTGTGTGTGTGTGTGTGTGTGTGTGTGTGTGTGTGTGTGTGTGTGTGTGTGTGAGAGGAGAGAGAGAGAGAGAGAGAGAGAAGAGAGCACACACACACACACACACACACACACACAGAGTGTGCGAACTCGCGCTTGTGTGTGTGTGTGTGTGTGTGTGTGTGTGTGTGTGTGTGTGTGTGTGTGTGTGTGTGTGCGTGCGTGCGTGCGTGCGTGCGTGCGTGCGTGCGTGCGTGCGTGCGTGCGTGCGTGCGTAAACATAGACCAACCTCTCCTCCCCTTTGTTCCAGAGCGCTCCCTACCTTTACAATTCTGAAAGTGTTCCACACGAAAAATATTTCCCTTTACATCTTACCTGTGTTTGAGGGGTGTGGGTGGGGGTAGGGGGGTCTTAACGTGAGGGAGAACCCCTCCTTCTATCCCGCTACCCTACCTACAACAACAGATGGAAACACTAAAAGCGTTGAAATAGTTTCTCTGAGTAAGCAATTGGAATTCAGCAAAGCATCATTCACGTTTACCATCTCGACAGATACTATGCCATGTTATATCAATGCCCCTTTTACAAGACTGTACAGCTCTTCTGTCTCGAAGAAATTCCTTCTCCCCTACCCACGAATTGATTAATACCAAACAAGCCTAGCTTCCTTTGGACCATATATCTGGAACTCAGTTCCACCGAGTCTACAAAACACGAATACGTTTGAACTTTTCAGGAAACATTTAAGATAACATTTTGTCTCAATAATTTGATTATTTGATTAAAATCATTAGCGTCCATTCGCAAAGTCTTCTGTAAACCATACTTTGAATGCAGCGTGTAAACATCTAACGTACTCCATTAAGTCGCTCATCCCCACTCCTACTCTGTCTACCATCCCTCTTCTCCTCCCACTACTACCATTCTCTCCCACCCACCCCCTCTCCTCTGACCTCTCTCTGCGTAGTTTTGTTTGTTTGCTTGTATGTTTGTTTTTTGTTTGTTTGTTTGTCTGTTTCTTTCTGCTTGACTACTCACCATGTCACTATTTCTGTTATAAACAGTCTGCTCATCATTTTAGAATTAGATTACAGTGTTGCTATGTTGAATCGTCAGAATGAATGATATGTGTTGAAATACTGTATGCGTGACAAGGACAGGCTTTAGCCTAACAATATCTACATCCTTGCGTACTGAAGATCAATCAATCAATCGATCAACCAACCAACCAACCCCCAACCAACCACCAACCAACCAACCAACCAACCAACCAACAACCAACCAACCAACCAACCAACCAACCAACCACCAACCAACCAATCCCATCGCATTCATGCTGTTCCGAAACCACTTCCAGGTGGGGTAACGTTGGGCACGGTTCCGTGGAGGGAATAATTATAGGTACGTGCCTAAATGTGTCCACCTTACATGACAAAGAGGTGGACATTTTCACGGAGAGGTTTGGAGACAGGGAGAGGGAGTGTAGTTCCGGTTTTTTTTTAAATTACACTTTTTTCAAGCTCAATACAATATAATGTCATGCAGTGTAATGCAAAGCATCCCAATACAAGCATTACATAGACACAAAAAATCACTAACCAGAATAAATAGAATACAATAGAAAGTTTAAGATAATGGCCCAGAGTATGTTTTATATTTTACTAAGTATAACCAGTTCTGGACAGATGTTTTGGAAGCATGCAAAATATTTTACTATGAAGGTGTACCAGTGAATTCTGCAGAACTTTCTGAACCAGTATGTTACAACGATCACATTCAAATTGAAAATAAATTCATCGTTAGCAGAATGTTCAAAGATAAAAATGTACATTGTCCCGCACATTTTGATAGCGATGAAAGGAGGGTGCTTTTTCTTCTTCTTTTTTGATATTGCACAAAACAACAAACCTGCCTTTCATACTAGACCCATGATTGTGGTCAAATGTGATACAAACCTAAGAGATTTTGTGCAGTCCAAACTGAACAAAATCTCCACACCTACACCACCAGGTACTCATCCCTGCTCAAAACCTAATTGCAAAATCTGCTCCCTCACCAAGCCAGACACCATCCTACATGACCCCAAAGACTCCTTCACTATTAAACGCACATCCTCCTGTCAGAGCCGCAACATTGTATACGCTATCCACTGCCAGCTGTGTGGCAAGATCTGTATAGGTGAAACATCCCGCACACTTGAGACACGCATCTCTGAACACTTGGCTGTCATCTGCCACCATGGATCCAAACCCGTTGCCCTACATTTTAACCACTCCCAACACAACACCAACCATGTGAAAGTCTTGGCACTCTGGCAATCACAGAGTGACAACTTTGAACGCACTGCACAAGAAACCCATCTCATTGCCAAACTTGGTACGCTACAGCCCCAAGGCATCAACATCCAACAGTAACACAAATATACATACCCTCCACTTCAACGCCAGTCGGCAATATCTTCCACCAAAACACACACACACACGCACACGCGCACACACACACACACACACACACACACACACACACACACACACACACACACACACACAGATACACTTACATACACACAACCACCAAAGCCTCCCAATACCTACTTCATACAGAGGTTGCAGCCACCCTCCATTTATTTTATTTCATTTCATTTGACTTTATTTTATGTATCTATTATAGTTTTTTTTCATTATTTTCATTTTTTTTTCATTTGTTTTATTTTATTTCATTCATTTATTCATTTATCATTATTTTATCATTATTATTATTGATATATTTATTTATTTATTATTTATTTAATTGCTACTTTATTTCTTTTCTTTTATATTATTTATTCTATTTCATTTTGTTTTATTTTTTATTTCATTTATTTATTTGTTTATCCCCCATATCTGACTTTATTAGCATTACCCACACACCCACATACCACTACCCACACATAACTACTAACACCACCATCACCATCCATTAAAGTCGTTTATTTATTCATTGATTGTACTTTTAGCTCCACTGACCATTATTATCAATCAACCATAATCACTACCATCAAATATATCATACTATTCTACTAAACAAGATACAAACCCGATTGTTTCACACCCCTTCCTTCCCCCCCTTCCCCTCCTCCTCCCCCCCCCCCCCCCCTCACTATTGCCTCTCCCATGATCCCCTCCTGGGTGGCCTCGTTTCCGTCCGGCGGCCATTTTGATAGCGTGGCGAACATGAGAAGATAAGTGGTTTCTCGTTCTTCGTTTTCACTGTCCTAAATGTTATTTGTTTTCGTCTGAAGACCAAAGAGGTCAAAATGCATTGTGTTTTGTCCTGTACTCTATTTGTCTGTGTCCTTGGCGGTAAGTAACCCCCTCTGTTTCTAAATTTTGTGGTTTGTTTTATCTTCCTGCTACCTCAGCAGCATTACACCCATGCTGCTTGCTCGGGAAGCCCCGTCCACAGCCACAGCCACATCGTGGCCCGTCCCTTCACTCCCGGCACTGGCAATTCACAGGGAGCAGTCGATGTCAAGTCGTCAGGAGGCAACTCACTGGAGGAGACACGATATGTTCAAATGTTATTATCTTCGTTCTATAATCACAGATGCATTTCTTAATATTTCCACCTCTGCTCAGTAGACGTAACGTTGAATAGTCTGATTTTCACAGACTGAAACTTAATGATTGTTGCAATATTTATACATATTACTCACACCATCATTGCCTTTTATACTTGAATAATGATCAAACTATGACAGAAAACACTATTTTCTAATTGAAAGTATTGGTAAAAATGTCGATTGCAGGTTGATGACTACTTCGATTCGGTGACACCTTAACGAAGGAAACAGTCGTTGGTAAAAGAACATTTATTGTTCAGCTTTTCACTTGCTGACGACTGTCCAGCCTTAAAGTTCACTAAGATGACAAACGTGTGCACATACACGGACAACCGAAACAAGATGGTCATACGTATTCAAAATGTTTCCTTACAGGAGTCAAAAATACATAAACGATTGAGGTGACATAATTAATATACTCATGCGTATTTCATAGACTGGTCAATGGAAGGAAGAAGAAAGAAAATTGTTGTTAATTACACCATTCCGAAATATGTCTACAGAGAGAAACACACACACGCGCGCGCGCGCGCCACACACACACACACACACACACACACACACACACACACACACACACACACACACACACACGCACGCGCGCGCGCTCTGCAGTTCTGCATAATGATTGTTTGTAAGAGGCATCGAAAGAAATTCTAGTCATTTTATCTCCACATAAAGACCAAAACATCCTTGAAACCAATGCTGAATGCTGCCATTATTCCGGATGAACCTGAAACTTTGCACCTTCCAATACCAGGTCATCTCAGTGATGACACCCAAGATGGCGCCGACATGTGGGTACACCTTGTGCATTCTGTTTCACTGTTTGTCTTTTCCATTTCTAGTTGTGTTGTCAGCAGTGACTGTTGGTGTGCTTCACATACGTGACTGCAGTGAAGTAAGTTGTGCATTCTGTTTCACTGTTTTGTCTATCTTTTTTTCTAGTTGCAAAGTGAGGGGACTGCAGGCGAAAATCTAAACACATTAGAAACGTTCATGATAAAGCACCCCCAGAAAACGTAGACGAACGAATCACAACAAAACACGACGCGTTTCGGCCTCTTAGGTCTTCTTCAGGAAAGCTACACAACACTCAGGACAACGAAAATGAACGAGCAATCACGTATCTTCATACAACTCGGCGCAAGATGGACGTTGAATGAAAACGAGGCTGTACTTCACTGCTTGTCATGTCACGTATGTGAAGCACACAAGCAGTCACTGTTGACAGCACAAAGACAAGCAGTGAAAGAGAATGCAAAACGAGACAGCCTCGTTTACATTCAACGCTTATCTTGCGCCGAATTGGATGAAGATAAATAATTGCTCGTTCATTTTCGTTGTCCGGAGTGTTGTGTATCTTGCCTGAAGAAGACATAAAAGGTCGAAACGCGTCGTGTTTTGTCCTTGTGATTCGTTTGTTTACGGTTTTTATTATTTGTTTTTGCGGTGCTTTATCAATAACTTTTCAAATTCATAATTTCTAGTTGTGTTGTCAGCAGCGACAATTGTGACACTACAAGCAGTGAAATACGGTTTGCATTCTGTTGCACTGTTTGTCTGATATATTCATATTTGTGCCATTAGCAGTGACAGTTGGTGTGCTTCACATACGTGACATGACAAGCAGCGAAACACACACACACACACACACACACACACACACACACACACACACACACACACACACGCACACACACACACACACACACACACTGTCAAAAATGACAGGATTCAGGAGAGGGGCCAGGCGGGATCCGCGAATCGCCACACACTTATGGACAAACACAAGGAGGCACAGGTAAACAACTAAGACAACACTTTATTACATATGGACAAGCATCAACAAAAATCAGTCACACTCTGTGGGAAAGGGCCATACAGAAGAATAAAAGAAAGACAGAAGGAAAAGTAGAGAAGAGGAAAATGAAAGTCGGGAGAAAGTGCCTATAGAGAAATCTGAGCTACCTACACGGGTAAAAAGCAAAACACACTCCCAAAAGAAAATATAATCCAAAACAACACCAACCCTTGGAACTTCCCCCTTACCCCCAACACTATCTCACCACTCCTCTATACCCAACCTAAAATGCTACCACCCTGCTCAACCCAAAGCAGATAAGAGGAGGGACATTCCTAGCATAAAGGATCTACTAACACACACACACACACACACACACACACACACACACACACACACACACACACAGACACAACCAAAACAAGATAAACATTGAGTTTTCTCAACTCCCAGCACACAGGGGCATGTGCCACACGTTGCATCAGTCACTTCCTTCAAAGGGTAGCGAACCTTGGTCACAAGTCCCGAGAGTCGGGTTACAGTTATTATCGTTGCACAAGCACACATACAAGGGCAAAGGGAAGACAGGCCACACTCTCTCTAGCAACAATCAGAAGACACAACACGAAGGGACTCACCGTGGGAGGGGAGGACGAGAGTCCTTGCAGCGCCACAGAAGCCACGCTGACGGGGCTCACGGCCCGGGGATCTGGCGGGAGTCCTCCAGCTGACGGCGATCTCCGTGGCTGGCGCGGCCTCGTGCAGGCACCCAGTGGGGACTCCGATCTCGGCCGGGATGGCGTCAGCGGCCCAGCGCTCCCAGTGCAGGAAGGTGCAGAGAAGGTGGAAGACGTAGGACGTGGAGAAATGGGCAGGTGACCAAAAGGTGGGACGAAGCACCAGAGGGAAGGTGATGAAACAAACTCTGCAAGCCAATCATGGTCTGTATATAGTTCCAGAATATGGAGCTGTGTGGGGTATCTTATGTGACTATGCTAGGAGAGGTAAGCACTGTCAAACCCCCTTCCTCCTTGTTAACTTGCTCTGCTTTACAGGGAAGAACCCTAATTTGCTATGTGTTGACTGTTCCTTTTTGTTCTCTTTCTCCTAATAAATTCTACTATTAACCCAAAACCCCTCCTCTGCTTACAAAGTAAAGGACTGCAATCAATAAAAGTTAACAATTACGGGGAAATGATATCCAAACTCCACCTCTCTTATTCCTCTTTTTCCCTCATTTCCGGTGGAGGGATTACAGGTTGAAAAATCGCTATACACAAAGAAAAACAAATGCGCGAGCATGTGATATCAATATTTGTTCACACAACTCTGAGGTTAACCAGAATTCACAGAGGGGCTGAAAGCGTACGCCAGTTCCGTGATTCAGCAAAATTCTTGTAGCGAAACTCACAGCCTCTACAGTGCACAAAGTTCGCTAATCAACTGTCTCACTAATGATTATCACAATTTATGCTCATCAGCATAACCATACGACATATACACATTAAAATTGTGCAATAACATAATCCTACCCTGAATCCAGCAATTCAATATGTAATATTCAACACCCTCTCCATGCACACCTCCCTTCTCCCTCCCCCACATTTTTACACAGACGAACAGGAACACAACACAGACAAGGAGCAGGGCGATGGAGAGTGCTGATGGGGGAACGCGAGCGCCGCCCGAGAATTTAGTGGGCTCCGCACGCGCCTGGTTGCACGCTGCGCGCTCACGACCAAGACTTGACAAAACAAACACGTAGCTGGGATCTACGATCCCGTGGCAAGCGCAAATATACTGTACATAAAAAAAAAACTACCATGGCAGAAGATTTCGGCCCGCCTACAGATTTCACACACATATCATCGAACTGCGGGGTATTCACGTAACTGGGCCAACTGTGCGGTCTCGTCTCTCAATCTAAAACGAAAAGGGGGAAAAAAACAAACAAAAAACCTTTACATTGAACCCGTTCACTGCCTGAAAATATTACAAGCAAAGGCTTTTCCAGTGCCAGGGAAATCTAATGATTTGGGGGTAATAATTAACAAAAAATTCTAGCTCAGTAACTACAAAAGATTTAAAAATTGAATATATATAATTTTTGAAGGAAATTGAATGAAGAGTTTGAATCTGGGCTTCTTTTGATTTAATTTTGATAATAAAAAAGTATTTAGGCATTTAGATTTGGATAGATTTTTTTGCACGATCAAAAACATATGTATTTACCACTACATCTTCACATCCAAACAAGAACACAAAGCAAAAAAGTTGAAAATAAAGTTTGTATTGTCACACTACACCTGTAAATGAAAGTAAAACAGTTTAGAAGTCCATCAAGACGTTCACACTCTAAGCAGACAGGTCAGTCCACGACCACGCCCCCCTCTCCCCACCACGCCCCCTTGCTGGACTTCAACCCTCTCTTTCACTCCCCCTCTTCCCCTCTGCCCCGTGTCACGCCACGAGCAGGCAGCGCTCCCCTCTCGCGCTGACTATCACGTCACTGGCCACTGGCACACAGTGCAGAGTACACACTAGGCTGGCTCGTTCGACGCTGGCGAGCCGTCAGCTGAACACACACTGAGGTCACACAGCCCGACTCAATAACTGACGAATATAGTCGGCAATTCCATCACTATCATCATCTCACCTTCATGCTCGGTGAGTCGTTGAATAAAAGATTACTGTCTTTGTCAAAAATCATTAGCAGAGCCTGCTCAGCTGTGTAAATACGTTGATTTGGTCGCTGCGCTTGTCGATGGTTGCGCCGCCATCTTTGCAAGCGAGACGAAGTGCTGGCTGGTCATCCAGTCAGTGATGAGAATAAATGGGCTTTCCCC
>CM065732.1:9433762-9443762 GCA_033310375.1 Conus canariensis
AGAACATCATGGGTCGAACAACGTCGGAGGATGTGTTCTGGGGTCTGAGATCCAGTGCCACACGGACATTTATCTGTGTGGGCAATCAGATTTAGCTGAAGAGGCTCAGCAGTCGGCAGTGGCCAGTTCTCAGTCTGAAAAGGATTTTTTTTTGCTGGTATCTCTGGAGCCGATGGATTGGATCAGCACCACTCTCTGCGTCCAGCCTTCTCTTCGTCAGCTAACGAGCTCTCGTTTCTTGCCATATTCATCCAGAAATCAAAGAAATTACTTCGATGTGATGAGAAGACAGAAAATTGTGTTCAGATGCCGTTCCTTTGCTTCTTCAGGGTAAAGTATCCATGTACTCTTTTTTTCTCTGTTGACTTTTAAAAGCCATGTTTACAGATCATGTGGATGTGTGTTCACTTTTGAAGTAGACTGGCTGGAAGAGACTGAACCTTCCGCCATCGCCAAAAGATGAGGCAAAAGAGACTGAATCTTCTGCTATTGCCACAAGATGGCGGGAGAGAGACTGAACCTTCTGTTATTGCTACAAGATGGCAGCAAGAGAGACTGAACCTTCTGCTATTGCCACAAGATGGCGGCAAGAGGGACTGAACCTTCTGCTATTGCCACAAGATGGCGGCGCGTCGTGTGTGTACGTTCGATGGCCGCTCACCTTGTCTCCGGCCGTAGCATGGTGTGTGTCTGACAGAGGGAAGATTATCTGCCACATTCTCCGCCACAGTGGTCCTGTGCTGACTGTGGACAATTTTAGGGGAAAGAAGGTTCAGACTGTACAACACAGCGAGCCCACATCTGCTGCTACAGCAATAAATGGCAAGCCCACACCCACTGTTTCAGCGTTACAGGAATAAATGGCAAACCCACATCTACTGTTACAGCAGTAAATGGCAAACCCACGTCTGCTGTTACAGCCGTGAATGGCAAATCCATATATCCACTGTTACAGTAATGAATGGCGAATCCACACCCACTGCTACCTCAGTGAATGGCAAACCCACATCCACTGTTACAGCAATAAATGGCAAACCCACATTCACTGTTAAAGCAACAAATGGCAAACCCACACCCACTGTTACAGCAGCGTATGGCAAACCTGCACGCACTTTTACAGCAGTGAATGGCAAACCATACCCACTGTTACAGCAGTGAACGGCACAGCATAGTCATCCAGCAGCGGAAGAAAGCTGTCAATCATTAGAATGCCAAAACCTTCCCGAAGACAATGTTTAACAATAATGAAGTACCGCAGACATAGCAAGTTTCAACACTTGATAGGCTGACCACCGTCATTTGAAACATTGGTAAAAAAAAAAATGTCCGCTACATTACGAACGGATAGTTGGCAGATTAGAGCAGTGATCTGCTCAGGTTATCTTTCCCTACAACTGTTGCTCGTAATGTGCGATTAGAATCGCTTTCCGGGATCAGGAGTAGATAACCATCTGAGGCTTACTTCCCTTGTGAAATGGTGATTGTGATTTTAGTGACGTGTGATGACTGAGAGATATTCAGAAGGGAGGGTCTGATGGAACTGTTCCGACTTGCTGACCTCTGTCTAACAGCATCCTCGTGATTATCTTCATCAGACTTCAACTTTCAAGTAAGTTTCGTTCTTCAGGTACTTCTCGTCCGCGATTTGCTCAGACGTACTCTTGTGGGGATTCTAATGTGGAAACTCACACGTGACTTCCATGCTAATGAATCTTTCATAAGGAACCAAACCATGATTTTTTTTTTCTTTTTCTACAAACTTGTCCAACACTGATTTAGGAAAGTTTCCCCCCATCTTCTCAGAGGAAAAAAAGCTTGATACAGTTCATATTGTTCCGTGGTAATGTGGTAGAATGTGAAGGATGTGAAAACGTTCATGCTGGACCATTTTCTTAGTTGCAGGATGCTGTCTATCAGTACACTCCCTGCTTACAGCTTTCAAAATGCTGGCGGCCAGAGCGCCGTAAGCTAAATAATTTGTAATGATGTCTATAGCTGCCACAGATAACATGTTTGATCCGGCGATAGGTGGTGTCTGCTTTCACAGGTGCACGGGGTTTTCTGCACATAGTAATCAGTGCTTTCCCAATTCCTGTAGTCATTGATAGTCATTGCTTTTATTGCTAAATTTTCCATGAATTTTAAACAACTACAGCTTCGATTTGTTGGAAATAAAGCTGTGTAAGCTAGCACATATGTTGGATCAGGACTTTTCACATCATCAGTAGTACGTTTGTTAAGCGTCTGTATCTATGGCGAGAGAGTAAAGCGATTACGCTACCTAAGGTTTAGTTTCAAAGACTGTATCTGTATACTGTGTGTCACAACACTTAGGGTTGACGGGGTCTGTTATCTAATGCATCTCTGTGTGTGTGTGTGTGTGTGTGTGTGTGTGTGTGTGTGTGTGTGTGTGTGTGTGTGGTGCGTGCGTGCGTGCGTGCGTGCGTGCGTGCGCGCGCGCGCGCGCGCGCGCGCGTGTGTGTGTGTGTGTGTGTGTGTGTGTGTGCGTGCGTGGGTGCGTAAGTGTGTGTGTGTGTGTGTGTGTGTGTGTGTGTGTGTGTGTGTGTGTGTGTGTGTGCGCGCATTTTGTCATGTGCGTGTGGTGTGTTTGTGCGTATGTGTATAATTAGGTGTGTACATTTGAAAATGTGTGTGTGTGTGTGTGTGTGTGTGTGTGTGTGTGTGTGTGTGTGTGTGTGTGTGTGTGTGCCCTTCTTATTGTTGAAAATATTGACATTCCTTTCACAATGTTTTCTAATATGTCAGTACAACTAAGTTAATCTGGCGATAAACTGGTTTCTGTTGGTCAGACATCTGAAACAGACTGCGAACGGAGGGATGTTGGCCCATTGCTTCTCTATCCTCCAGGCGTTAAAACACTAAAACACCACAACTGACAGTGTTAACTAAAGTATAACTAGCACGAGGCAGCTACATTGTATAGTTCTGTCCAGAAAAAAAGTGCAAATATTATTTCAACGAACACATTTTGGTCATTTTTGGATGTAAGGTTTGTATGTCTTCTGGGTTTTAGGTCTTTAGGTATTCAGGTTAAGGGCGATTGAATCTCCTAGTAAAACAACAATTAAAAATTGCAGACAAAAAAAGTTTAACCAACGTCTATGGATGAAGGCATGCACAGCCTTGAGGTGTCTGGGTGTATGAAGTAGTCAAGGTCTGCATTTGAGTTCCAAAGAGGCGTCAAAGTCCGTCAAAGAAGATGATGAAGAACGGCCAATCACGATGGATCGGTCAGTTGAATGCCATGACTCTGCCCTGTGCCTGCTCAACTCCCTCTGGACCTTCTGTAGCAGCTGTCCTGTGACACTGAACGGTAATGTTCCCATCAGGTGGCGAAACAATGAATTGCCGCTATATGAAACTTGCCGCCATATTTGACGGTTCAGCCTGGAAGCTAACAATTCAATCTGTGGAGAAATCCTCCAGCTGCTCGAAGGCTGACTGCAATGTCTGCTTATCAAATTTTCTCTCTGCATCCATATTCTGATCTCTGGACCCCTTGACAGCACTGACATTCTGCTTCCCCAGGGTATGTGCTGCACTGACCCAGACATTCTGAGCGAAGCTTCAAGACCAAAGTGCGAAGGTGATGTTATTACAAGCGTTTGAATGGTTTGGCCATATGTCATTTATACTGCTAATTGCTTTGGTATTGTTTGTCATGACCCTGATAGCCTACATCTGTTGATTTTTTTTTCAGATTTCCCCGAAAACATTACGAGGCAAAGAAGACAGTTTTAATCATGATTAGTCAATGCAACACTACGTTTTCTTGTGGTAACCATTTTCTACCCGAGGCTGCATATTGGCATGCACACCCCGGACTGTGCTAGTAGCGTCAGTGGTTACATTCGGCTCAGGATCACAGATGCCATTCTCTCCACTACTTGCAAAGTGAACTCCTCGTTTATTTCCTCTGACAGCTGCAAGAGTCGATCCAAATAACTTTTTTGTTCTTTTTAAAAGCTTATTTTTCTCGAATTATCTATAATGCAGTGGTCCACATCTGTCAGATGGAAAATTAGTAGCAATTCTTTTTCCAGGAAACCTAATGGATCGTGTGGATGTAGTCACCGAGTAGTTTTTCACAATTAGTTTGAATACTGTAAGCCCTATCAATATTGAGTGTGGTTTTGATGATAACAGAGTCTATGATATGCCCAAAATATTGCACTTTGGCAGCTGGCAGAAGAACACACTTGTTCAGGTGAAAAACGAACCCTCCGTGTTCCTTAAATCAGTGGTATCTTTGGAACCTCGAAGGCAGTTATTCTGTATACAGCCGATCAACAAGGAGTTATCCCAAAAGCCTGTAGATACATGACGCTTCAATCTGAATGAAGCGTGGATAGGTGTTAATAGCTTGAGAGGAAGAGAGAAGTATGTTCTGTTTTATGGTCCAGACACATGGAAAACTACAACGTCCGGCAATCTTCAAGCATTCGCCAATAAGAGCTTCTGGTTTACACTCAACATCAGATGGTCAGATGTCATTTTGAATAAAAAAAACGCTATGAACACGAACCAAACAAACTTCTATAGACATAGAGATATGTAGGAAAAAAAAAAAAAGGGGGGGGGGGGGGGGGGGGCAGGGGCAAGACTGGCCATACACTTTGATAGGCTCCAATCAACATCGCAAGGCAGCCACTTCAATGTAATCCACAGGGAAAAAAAGGAGGTGGAAGGGATCCTGAAAGGAAAACAGGTGCAGTAAACCTAGGCCCAGCTGAAAAGGTCAGCTCTGAAGCGATTCTTCCTGGAAGGTATGCTGCAGACCTAAGATCCCCAGGGCACTGAAAGGGGAAGTCAAGGTAAAGAACAGGCAATGAAGACCTGACAGTAAATGACTCTGGACTCCGGGCCCAAGACAAAGGTTTTCTTTACGTCCTCTGCAATCACATCTCTCTCTCTCTCTCTCTCTCTCTCTCTCTCTCTCTCTCTCTCTCTCTCTCTCTCTCTCTTTGAAAGTCTGTCTGTCTATCTATCTATCTATCTATCTATCTATCTATCTATCTATCTATCTGCCTGTATGTATGTCTATCTATCTGTCTGTCTGTCTCTGTCTACCTATCTATCTACTTAATCATTTATGTATTTATTTAATCATGTATTTATTTACCTATTATTCAATTATTTATTTGTTCATTGAATCTGACATTTATTCCTTTCTCTGTGTTTGAACAAGAGTTTATTCGCTAATTATTTCTGTTGACTGATTCAGTCTCTAGTTAATGTCCTCAACTCGCGGCACAATCGGTCGTCCACTCAAATATGTTTCATGAAGTCTATCTGTTCTAACTGAGCATTATTAAAAGAAAGTAGGCAACCTGTTCGATTTTACTTTGAGCTCAATACTGGAGCATTTCAGCAGACTGCTTTAGTTGTATTTAGCCACAGTCATCACCATGTCGCCACATCCATTCTCAACATCACTGTTGACGGGAGATCTCACCATGTACATTGCTGGCTCAACTTGAGAACTGGCCATTACTGGTATCCTTGTCATTGATGAGGCAACCTTGAACAAAGACATGACTTTAAGTTTTGTAGAATAACCCGATGATATAACAGTTTCTGTATGAAGGCTCCTCTGAACGTGATAACCATAACAGATATCATAATCATTGATGGGTCAATCTTGAGCAAAGACATGACTTTAAGCTGTGTAGAGTGACCCAGACATGATTATAAGAAAATATTCTGCATAAAAGCTGCTCTGAACTTACTAGCCATTACTGGTATTATTCTCATTGATGTGGCAACTTTGAACAAAGACATGACTTTACGTTGTGTAGAATGACCCAAAGGAATGAACTATTCTGTAGGAGAGCTGTTCTGAATTTACTAGCCATTACTGATATCTTTGTTATTGACAGGCAACTTTGAACAAAGGCATGACTAAGTTGTATAAAATGACCCGAAAACGTGAAATATCCCATATCAAAGTTGCTCGGAATTTGCTAGCCATTACTGATATTGATGGGGCAACCTTGAACAAAGACACGATTTTAAGTTGTGTAGAATGACCCGAAAATCTATATGAAAGCCACTCTGAATTGGCTATCCATTACTGATACCGTTGTCGCTGATGGGGCAACCTTGAACAAAGACACGATTTTAAGTTGTGTAGAATGACCCGAAAATCTATATGAAAGCCACTCTGAATTGGCTATCCATTACTGATACCGTTGTCGCTGATGGGGCAACCTTGAACAAAGACACGATTTTAAGTTGTGTAGAATGACCCGAAAATCTATATGAAAGCCACTCTGAATTGGCTATCCATTACTGATACCGTTGTCGCTGATGGGGCAACCTTGAACAAAGACACGATTTTAAGTTGTGTAGAATGACCCGAAAATCTATATGAAAGCCACTCTGAATTGGCTATCCATTACTGATACCGTTGTCGCTGATGGGGCAACCTTGAACAAAGACACGATTTTAAGTTGTGTAGAATGACCCGAAAATCTATATGAAAGCCACTCTGAATTGGCTATCCATTACTGATACCGTTGTCGCTGATGGGGCAACCTTGAACAAAGACACGATTTTAAGTTGTGTAGAATGACCCGAAAATCTGTATGAAAGCCACTCTAAATTGACTATCCATTACTGATACCGTTGTCGTTGATGGGGCAACCTTGAACAAAGACTTGACTTTAAGTTGTGCAGAATGACCCGAAAATATAAAACATTCCCTATGAAAGCTGCTCTGAACTTGCTGCCAGTCAGACAGTACAGGTAAAAATTGATGCCGCTGTTGGAGTACAACAGAACATGGCTGGCAGCACCCAGCACATAGTAGCGGCCAAGTTGAAAGGGGTCAGACCTGTTCATGGACGGAACCGTGATAACAAATACCTGCACTGGTGTGATGAGGAGGAAGAAACAGAGATTTGTCAAAACCAGGGTGACAGTCAGTGACGTCACTTTCTGTTGTCTGGAATCCTGGGCGTCTTGCTGTACTGGAGGGAGTTTGCCTGTTCTGAGAGATCGGAAAAGAGACCAGAGAAGAACGGAGTTGCTGACCCCTAACAAGACGAAGGGGAGAAAACAACTTTCAGTTTTACCTATCCACGGCCAGATGGTGACAAAAAACCATTTGTACGTTTGTGACACGATATCACTACAGCATATTGCGAAACAAGATCCTATGTCGAATCCATAGAGGACGTGACAGTGAATCAGAGTGATAACAAGAGTCATCACACCAGCGGTAACTCTCGACATTCCCTTCGTCCACACAGCATTGACATGAAGTGGCCATACCACAGAAGCTGCTCTCAGCATGGTGAGTGCCACCAGCATCCATGGGGATAAAGTCTGTGTCGTGTAATACACCAGCTTTTGCGCTTTACACTGCCAGGAACCAAGTTCGCGAAACTGCAGCACATTGAATTCCCTAAAGAGGAAACTGTTGAAGGGCTGTATCAGCAAAATGGCCAGGTCAGAGCAGGCCAGAACTTGAAAGAAGACACTGGAAGTGGATGCCGGAAGATGAAGCATGATCAGAATAATCATAAGATTTCCGAATATTCCGAACACGAGCACAGTCGGCTGCCCTATGTCCCAGATCAGGATGGTGATTTTTTCATAGGGTCTGTACAGAGCGTACCACAGTTCCATGTCCAGACTGGTTGAGTTATTCATTATCCTAAAACATGTAGGCAGCAGGATTTGACTCCGTTGTCGTGTCAGAGTCTGTTTCGTGTCTTAACTGATGGATGGGACTGCCTTGCTGTCATCACATTTGCAGAGGATTGATGACATACACGCCTCTGCAGTGATGGTAGATTTGTCAACACACTGAAACTCAGAAATATGAACACATCTGTTACAGCCATTTCAGCCGCTGATTTCAAGATGTGCTCGAAGTTGATGATCTCAGCCTGAAGAGAGTTATTTCTGAATCGTTTTTAAAGATATAAGTAAAATTCAAATACAGCATGCCGAGAGAAGAAAGAGAGAGAGAGAGAGAGAGAGAGAGAGAGAGAGAGAGGAGAGAGAGATACAAACAGACAGACAGACAGACAGGCAGGCAGACAGACAGACAGACAAAGACACAACACAGTCGGTGACAGAGCGAGACAGAGACAAACAGACAGACAGACAGACAGGTAGGCAGGCAGGCAGGCAGGCAGGCAGGCAGGCAGGCAGGCAGACAGGCAGGCAGGCAGGCAGGCAGGCAGCCAGATAGACAGACAGAGCAAAGAGTATTTGAATTGTTTGGTTTCGTGACCTGTCGTGTGTTACATTGTTGTAGACTGCAAAGGTATGTGATGTGTTATTTTGTGTTGCGTTACGTTGTCAAGCATCGTGTCACGGTGCCTGCAGAGGGTGTGGTATTAAAGGTATTCTCGCCCCTCTCGCCAGTTTCGGCCAGCTATTCTTTCCGATTTCAGATGAGCGTAGTATTTTTTGTTTGGTTGTTTGTTTTGTTGTTGTTGTTGTTGTTGTTGTTGTTGTTGTTGTTGTTGTTGTTTTTAACCTAAGCCTGGTTGCAGCAATCCAGCATTTCAGCACCAGAATCCCCTTTCATCCTCCGTGTGCGCGGCATCAGGCATTCGTGTCAAGCTCTCAGAGATAGAAAAGAGGAATGGAGGTTGAAAATGTCAGTAACTATAAGCTTAACTCTTCAACTAAAACAATGTAAACTGGGAATGAGCTGATTGGTCAGCTTTGACTCTTGACTCAAACAGTCGACTATCAAGTTGTGTGGAGGTGGACAGTTTTGCGTCACTGCACTCGGGTAGGCAGTAAGTGGCAGTATCGCTATGGCATACCAGTCGTGTCGAAAACACTCGAAATGCGCCACATAGGCATGTTATGAGTATATTTATCCACTCATACTACTTGAAATCAATGGATCAAATCAGATAGTATGGAGTGTATCTATTAGAAGTTTGAACCGAGCTGCTTGTCATCACAAGAGATGTTGTGTGTATTGTTATGAATGGAATGAATTTGAAACGTAAGTGGATTTTCATGTTGAGGAGTACAGGTGGACATTTTGCGGAGAGAGAGATTTTGAACTGTGGAAAATATGGCCACAATGTTAGACCATAATGCTTAAATCCCTAACTTTTCCTTCTTGTTGACTGGATGCTGAGGCACGTGATGGGCGAGAGAAGCTCGCTGTTTGTAGGACAGGTGTGTTACCGATCTGTATGGCAGACCAGGATTGCCAGACAGGAGGTTACATGGTCTCATGATTTGAGTCAAGAATAGATGGACAAATATTTGAAAGAGAAAACTTGGTGTTTTCCGAGCGACCAGTGAGTGGTCATCGATGTAGCGCAGACAGAATTCAAAATCTTTTTTTTTTTTTTCAAAATCTCCACCTGTACTACTCAACAGGAAAATTCACTTACGTTTCAAATTCATTTACTTTATGACAATACACTCAACATCTCTTATGATGATTTGGTTAGCAAAGACCTTACTTAAATAAAAGCTCTGGGAGATATCTGTGTTGATAATGGTCATGAGATCACAAAATCTAATCTGAAGACCTTGTTACTTGAATATCTCTTTTGAAGCTTTACCAGAAGGGGGTGACAGGATTGCTATATCACACCACTGTTATTGCACATACCAACAGCTTTTACCACGCAACACCGTTACATTAGATGGAGACAGTGGGTAACCAATGCCGAGTTATACATAGTAGCAAGGCTATATATATATTGATGGCAAGGAATCGTAGGCGCGTGCGGAGAGAGAGAGAGAGAGAGAGAGAGAGAAGAGAGAGAGAGAGAGAGAGAGAGAGAGAGAGAGAGAGAGAGAGAGAGAGGAGGTGGAAGGGAGGGGAACGCTATGGTAAATATCAATACTACGTGTTTGTGTGCGCGTACGTGAGTGCATGCGTGCGTGCGTGCGTGTGTGTGTGTGTGTGTGTGTGTGTGTGTGTGTGTGTGTGTGTGTGTGTGTGTGTGTGTGGAGTGTGTGTGTGTGTGTGCGCGCGCGTGTGCGT
>CM065732.1:9448762-9456262 GCA_033310375.1 Conus canariensis
TGCCCACGGACATACTAGTGCCCGACTTGTGATAGATCCTTCCGTGCCCGCAGACACACTAGTGCCCGGCTTGTGGTAGATCCTTCTGTGCCCACGGACATACTAGTGCCCGACTTGTGATAGATCCTTCCGTGCCCGCAGACACACTAGTGCCCGGCTTGTGGTAGATCCTTCTGTGCCCACGGACATACTAGTGCCCGACTTGTGATAGATCCTTCCGTGCCCGCAGACACACTAGTGCCCGACTTGGGGTAGATCCTTCCGTGCCCGCAGACACACTAGTGTCCGACTTGTGGTAGATCCTCCCGTGCCCACAGACACGCTAGTGTCCGACTTGTGGTAGATCCTTCCGTGCCCGCAGACACACTAGTGTCCGACTTGTGGTAGATCCTTCGTGCCCGCAGACACACTAGTGCCCGACTTGTGATAGATCCTTCCATGCCCGCAGACAACTAGTGCCCGACTTGTGGTAAATCCTTCCGTGCCCACATCGGTCTGATCAGCCACACAGTCGGACACACCCACACCCAGACCTCCTCAGCGTGGTGTTCTTGATCAGCGTCAATCAACTACGATAGATGAATGGCAGCAGAATGATCAGGAATGCCATGAACAGCAGAATCATGAATGCTAAAGGAATAAAGCTGACACCTGGGACAAGCAGGTTGTCATGGGAAATTTCCCGGTGTGTTAAGGGAAGGCAATATAACTGTTCATTGAATGATAGATTCTGGGCTGTAAGACTAAGGTTTATGTTATACTTTTTGGTCTTTCTTTCTTTCTTTTTCTTTTCTTTCTTTCTTTCCCTCTTAATTTCTGTCTTTCTTTCTTCCCTGCTTTCTGTCTGTCTTTTAAAATTTCTATCTATCTATCTATCTATCTATCTATCTATCTATCTATCTATCTATCTATCTATCTATCTATCTATCTATCTTTTTAATCTTTGGCTTTTTATACATTTATCTACTTATTTATTTACTCATCATTTCTCTTGACGCATTCATTCTTTCATTCATTCAGTTGACTCTACGGCCAGTCTCTCAGACAAGGACATTTTATGCAGTTCATCTGTAATTGCCAAAGATACTAAAAAGAAAGCAGGCAACGTGTACATTTCTGTTTCTATGGCTTTAGTTCAGAAGCATGTAAGCAGACTTTTAAAGTTCTGTTTAACTAGAATTATACCCATTCAGCGACAGCCATTCTCAAAATCACCTTTAGTGGCAGCTTTCATTCTCTACGTTATTATGACCATAGGAAAATCAGCGCTAACAATACTGTCAGTGGGACAGTCCTGTTCGAATAAATGACCTTGACATTCGTATATTTGTCTGCGGAGCTGACCATCTTGAGTTCAAACTGCACGTCGGGTTGAATTTGTTCAGCATGGAAATCCCGTCTGTCCACCCAGCAATACATGGGTACCTGATTCTGTTCAGGGAGGGTAAAAGACGGTTGAAGGAGAGGACAGGCTCCACCTTCAATCATGACCTTAAACAACCCCTAAAGTCACAATGTTATGTAACAAAACTGATCTGTACTTGTTACCATTCAATACAAATGAAAGTGCACGGCACTGTGGCAGTATAACAGTATGTGACAGGCATCATGGAAGACTGTGTATTGTCCAGCCTCAAACAGGTCATGCTAGTCAATATACTTTCAGGGTTTCCGACCAGAACGGTGGATCTGAAGAGGAAGAAAGAAGAATAAGGTCCTGTTCTGATTGGAAACCCTTCGTCCACACAGCATTGACACGAATTGACCATACCACAGAACCTGCTGTCAGCATGGTGAGTGCCACCAGCATCCATGAGGATAAAGTCTGTGTCGTATACTACATCACCTTCTGCACGTTACACGGGCAGGAACTGAGAGAACTAAAGCTTGGCAGGCTGAATTCTCTGCGGAGTAAAACGTTCAGTGCATCTATGATCAGTGCCAGCAGATCAGAGCAGGTCAGGACCTCGGGGGAAAATGGTTAGAATTGAATGCCAGAAGACGGAGCATCATCAGAATGCTAACCCAATTTCCAAACATTTCAAGCTCACACATGTGAGGATTACCCACGTTCCAGATCAGATTGGACTTTTTTCAATACTTCTTATTGATCATACCAAAGATCTGTTTTGAAACAGTTTCAGCTCTCTGTTGTTCGACTGTCCCAGAATATTGAAAAATAGAGGTACTGGATTAGTTTAGGTACCGTGTTAGAGTTTGTTTTAATGCATGAGATTGTTTTGCTCATCTCATATTTGCAGGTGATAAATTGACCCACATACCAATGGGAAAAGTGAAAGTCAGTGGCAGACCTTCATATACTGCAGTCACTCTGTTTTATTTCAAGAGAGAGAGAGAGAGAGAGAGAGAGAGAGAGAGAGAGAGAGAGAGAGAGAGAGAGAGAGAGAGAGAGAGAGAGAGAAAGAGAGAGAGAGTTTTTAAGTTACTCGATGTTGACATTCCCATCAGCCTATTTTTTTTCAAGAGAGAGAGAGAGAGAGAGAGAGAGAGAGAGAGAGAGAGAGAGAGAGAGAGACAGAGACAGAGACAGAGAGAGACAGAGACAGAATTGGAGACAAATGATACGAAATCCAAAGCTTTAGTCTTTGGACTGTTCTGCAATGTTCCGTCGGGTGCCAGTGAGCTTTTTGGAGACTGCTAAATTTCTGTTTTTGTTTCGGCATGACCAGTTCAGAGACAAAAATAAAGAGTCGTAGCTTCGTGTGTTTCCTATTGGAATCGATCTAAGAAACAAAATGAATGTTAAGTGAATACGAGTTCGGCAATACAAAAATTAATGGTGATATTGATATTGAACAAACACCATTCAGTGCCAAGAGAGTGATAGAAACGTTTAGCACGCGCAGATTTCTTGTGTCTATGGCTCAATACTGATTTTGATTTGTTTTCTTGATAGCAACAAAATACATGTACAATAAATAATGACACTAAGATGCTGGGTATTGTCGTCCATCATGTACTATTCTACTTGTCTATACACCCGCAGGTTAATATTGGTATCAAGTAGTTCGTTCCACTGTTGACCATAGTTTAGTTTCATTGTTTACAATAGTTTAGTTTCACTGTTGACCGTAGCTCAGTTTCACTATTGAAAATAACTTAGTTTCACTGTTGACTATAGCTTAGTTTCACGGTTGCCCATAGTTTAGTTTCACTGTTGACCATAGCTCAGTTTCACTACTGACAATAATTTAGTTTCACTGTTGACAAAAGCTTAGTTTCACTGTTGTCCATAGTTTCATTTCACTGTTGTCCAAAGTTTAGTTTCGCTGTTGACAATATAGTTTCACTGTTGAACATAGTTCAGCATAGTAAGGACACTGATCGAGTGCTCGGCAGTCAATACAACCCTCAGTGTGCTAGATGGGTTTATTGACAGCCGCAGCTTTCTGTCCTTCACACGATGAGAGGAAGGGAGGATTCAATGTAAGATCTGTCACCCGAGTAATGCAGTTTATTTGTGTACATATTAAATCAAGACTAGTTTACCAGGGCTTGTAAGAAAAGACTTTTCTGACCACTGTAACATCTGCCACTCAAACGATGCAGTTTATTTGTGTAGATATCAAATCAAGATTAGGATTAGTTTACCAATGCCTGTAAGAGAATATTTTTCCGATCCTACGTCTGAAAAAGAAAATAACGGGGAGAATGGCAGCGACTCATCATCAGCGAGGATATCAGTGAGCGCCCCAAAGACACTCCAGTATTCTTCATCATGGACAAAAGGCGGCTAAAATGGCAAGACCACACGGAGGACACACACAGAACGACGACAAAGAGCACAGCGAAAGCTGAACTGGCAACAGACCGTACCATCTGACGCTCCAGATCATGCACAGCAGCTGGGGGGCACCCCAGAGCACTGACGACCACCCGCTGCCACCCAAGAGTGATGGCTGCCCTGTGTGTCAAAAAACGCTGGAACTTCTAAGTATATAAACAAGCGAAAACCTCCAAGTAAGAATGGTTGATGTCCCACCAACGTGATAAACCACCTCAGCCACCAGAGCAAGGACAAGTCAAATAGAGCTGCAGGCACCTTGAAGACAAGAAGTCTCCCTGAAGATGGCATCACTGTAGATGGAATTCCATGGTCGTTGTTGAATATTGAATGCCAAAGCCAAGCGTATGTCGACTGGTATCAGCTTCAATTTGTAGCGACACACACACCTTTCGGTTGAAATTTCAGACTCTAATGAACTGTAATCATGCACAAACTTTGTGCAGGATTCAACACTGCACCGAAATGGCCCAGATGCAAAGGCATATATGTTAAAATGATCTTCTGAAATGTACTTATACTCAGATCGTTTGCATGATAAAACGTTGTACCAAAATACCTCCACCCACTCCCTCCTGCAGAAAACTGTCCTACTTTTCACCTTCGGTTTCCAAGAACCGAACATAAACATAGTGAATCATTTAAAACACATCAACAAAAAATCTTAAACATACATGCAAGCAATATTCATATAGGCACGTGTACTCACACACCACCTTCTCTCTGTTTTCACACACACACACACACACACACACACACACACACACACACACACACACACGCACACGCACGCACGCACGCACACACACACACACACACACACACACACACACACACACACACACACACACACACACACACACACACACACCACCTGCCAAATATCAGCACATCATATAATCGCGTGCTTCAGGTGAGTTTCCGGTGCCATGCCGGGGTACATTCCCCACGTGTCAAACTAATACCCAGACAAGCATGCTGAGCCACTGGAAGTAGTATTGTGAGAAGTCCAGTCCCTCACTTCTGTCCATGGAAGACTTCTTCAACTTGTCTCTGGTGTGTTCGCCTTCCATTGGACCCTGTAGGATGGCCTTGGACAGGGAGTCATTGTGTGATACATGCCCGTGCCAGGTCAGCTTACAGTGCCTAATTAATGTTTCTTTGTCATCGTCACCGTCATCATCGTCATTATCATCGCTATCATCATCATAATCATAGTCATCGTCGTCAAGATTTAATCAATATCATCATCATCATCATCATCATCATCATCATCATCATCATCATCATCATCGTCGTCGTCGTCGTCTCCTCCTCGTCGTCGCCATAGTAGTCATTGTTATTAGTGCCATTATGCTGATGATGATAATAATAATTATCTAACAGTAACTGGAAACAAATTAGGAATTTGAACTTTCAGCTCAGTATCCATTGTGGCTCAACTCTGCGAAATATACATGTTAAAGTTTCCTATCCCATGTCAACCTTCAAGTGATTACGGAAAACATATTTTGACATGAACAGACAATTGTAAGAAAATAATAGGCATGAGATGGGTAATGCCTGCTATTTGTCACTGAAATTCCAGTGGACGTCTCTGAAAAAGGGAAGAGCAAGGGAAATGTCTGCTACAGAGAGAACGAAGGGGAACAGATGAATATGGGCGATGAAAGACAAGAGAAGAAGAAGGAACATGTAAACAATGTCCATAGATCATGGGTTGTGTGCCAACCTATCTGAAATTAATGTAAAAAATGGTGGACGCAGAGTATTAAGTATTAAACTTTTCCTAAGAGTGTGTGAAGACTGTGATCATGTGTGTGAATATCCTAACATGAAACATGTCTGTGCTCTACGTCTATCATTATAAACAAAACTATTTTCGTTTATCTTTTACTTACTTATGTGTACATACAAGTACATGGGTAATCACAAATGTGTACATACACGTACATGAGTAGTTACAAATCGAAGATCCTATAAGTACTTCACAACGTGACCTGTTTATGAACATGAGTACACGTGCACTATTTACCTTTAATTCATTTGTTATTTTAAAAAAAAAGTGTGTGTGTGTGTGTGTGTGTGTGTGTGTGTGTGTGTGTGTGTGTGTGTGTGTGTGTGTGTGTGTGTGTGTGTGTGTGTGCGCGCGCTCTCATATTCTGTTCCTCTTTCATGTCATTACTGTTACACCACTCATTTTGGCTGTTTATCACCCTGGCTCATTTCCTTGCAGCCCTGGTACTGACAATCCACAGGAAACAGTCAGTATTGAGCTGTCATGAGAACACCCACCAGAGGAGACACTGCACTACTGCTGAACCACTTTGGTGGTGTTCCGTGGTGCCTGTTCTGATCCAACATGTGCAGGACGTCATTGACTAAACCTCCTCCAGGGATGACAATGATTGCTTAGTCGTGCGACCACAATGCATGAGCGTATACCTCTGGAAGCTATCATCTGGCATATCTCGGAGATGGCGATTTATATAATCTTTACGATGCATTTTCAAATGAAGCATGGTTAATATGGAGAAATATTCCAGCGTTGTTTCCGTTGTAAGAGCCACAAAACTCTGAAATTTTGCTTTTGGCCTAAACGTCATATTTCCATGAACCTGCTTGCTAAGAAATATTAGAACACATCTTGTACTAAGCACGTAGAGGGGGAGTGATTGGGGATTGTGCTAGAACTTAGAATTACCCCCTCCCTCCCGTTCATGCTTCTTCACCCCTTTGGCTCTGATCAAAACACCCACAGTTGACTGAAGATGTGGATGATGAAGAATCATGCATGCATTACGCCCAAAGTCACTCCATGTTAACAAATGCGTGGAGAACATGGACAAACAGGCATTTTGGCCATCTGTGCTCATCTGCGCCCCCACCTCCCCCATATGCCACCGTACCCCTGATGATAAAGAGCTCACACAGGGAGGTGGAGCGTGAATTTGGCCTGATGCTCCTACAATCTCCCCCCCCCCCCATCACCCCCCATCCCCTGTTTTTAACACATTTGTTGAGTGTTTTGGGGGTGATTTGGGCTTTATTCCTAAGTTTGTGTTTCGGTCCTCACCTCCTCTCCCAATCTACTCTTCTTAACACACACACAAGACTGACTCTAGGGAACAGCAGAAGATACGCTGACCCCTATGCCTAAGATCGCCCCCTTTCAACGTATCCAAGTCAGTGGGGAGAGATTGTGGTCTTAAGCATGCACTAACCACTATCTGCATCAAACACACATAACTTAGGTGGACAGGAGTGACCTTGGCCCGATGCGGACACTCCTCTTCAACACACATTTCCAGCACAATGGTGGGAGCCCTTTTGTCATGATGCTGAGACTCTCTCCCCACTCACCCAAACTCATCCACACCCAAACTCATCCACACCCACACGACATGCATGGGTTGGTGAAAGTGTGTGTTTTTTTTAAAGTAGATAGTCTAGCGCATGAATGTGAATTGATTGATTTGGGCCTTATGCATAGATGGTCATCCCAATATTTTCATTATCACATCCACAACAGACAGGGAAGGAAAGATGGGGGTGGGGGTGGGAGTATGGGAACACGTTTTGACAATTTGCCCAAATTACACCATTTCACTGATGTATCTACAACATGGCTTAAAAATGATTTTAGCCTCGTGCACAAAGTCACCCCATTCACCCCTAAAGACACATAAATGTGA
>CM065732.1:9466262-9476262 GCA_033310375.1 Conus canariensis
GACCTCATCCTTCTTTCTTCCTCTTCAGATCCACCATTGTGGTCGGAAACCCAAGAAGTATATTGACTGGCATGACCTGATTGGGGCTGGACAATACACAGTCTTCCATGCTGCCCGTCACATACTGTTATACTGCCACAGTGCCGTGCACTTTCATTTGTAGTGAATGGTAACAAGTTCGGATCAGTTTTGTTACGTATCATTTTAGATTTAGGGTTTGGTTCAGGTCATGATTGAAGGTGACGCTCGTCCTCTTCCTTCCACCGTCTTTTACCTTCCCTGAACTGAATCAGGTACCCATGTATTGCTGGGTGGACAGACAGGATTTCCAAGCCGAACAAACTCAACCCGACGTGCAGTTTGAACTCAAGATGGTCAGCTCCGCAGACAAACACCTGAGTGTCAGTGTCATTAAGTCGAACAGGACTGTCCCAATGACGGTATTATTAGCGCTGGTGTTGCTATGGTCATCATAACGTAGAGAGTGAAAGCTGCCACTAGAGATGAGTTTGAGAATGGCTGTCGCTGAATGGTGATGATTCTACTTAAACACAACTTTAAAAGTCTGCTTACATGCTTCTGAACCAAAGCTGTAGACACAGATATGTACAAGTTGCCCACTTTCTTTTTAAGTATGCTTAGAAATTACAGATGAACTGCATGAAACATCTCTGTCTGAGTGACTGACCTTCGATTCAACTGAATGAATGAAAGAATAAATGCGTCAATACAAATATGAGTAAATAAATAAGTAAATATATAGATGGATAGATACATAGATAGATAGATAAGTAGGTTATTAGATAGGTAGGTAGGTAGGTAAATAGATAGACAGACAGATAGATAGATTAATAGATAGATAGATAGATAGATAGATAGATAGATAGATAGACAGATACATGTATAGATAGATAAATAGATAGATAGATAGGTAGATAGATAGATAGACAGACAGACAGACAGATAGACAGATAGATAGATAGATAGAAAAGCTGACGGACAGAAAGAAAGATAGACGAAAGGAAAGAAAGAAAGAAAGAAAGAAAGAAAGAAAGAATCGCAATGACAATATTTTAATGTTAGGCCTCAAGCCTGTAAACATAGGTACATGTAAACAGTGTAGTGGCTATCCAAACAGATGGATGATAGGAATCAACTTAAATTTGTAGCAATAATATGTTCTTCCCTGTGTCTCAGTGCATAAATATATACATAGCTACATCACGAATAACTCTGATTTCCTCACTACATAAAAAATATGGGCACTTTACCTTGGTTGACCAGTTAACCTTTAAATGCTTTAATATATATATATATATATATATATATATATATTATATATATATATATATATATTTATCTCTAAGTAATGCGTAAGTTTTGCATCGAAAGAAAAAATGTAGCTCATCTTCACTATTTTTACAAAATGGGCACTGCATACCCTCAGAATCATTTTTCCTATAGCGTCTATTTATCTTTAAATCATATATGCCTGATCTGAATCTGGTGAGTGCTGATCTAAATTTATTAACGGTTATTATTGATAAATATTATTCACGCTGTGGAAGTAATTTGAAAGAGCAATATAATTTAGATCTGTCACCATCCTTAATCTTGGATTCCCATGTCTGTTGAAAACAGTCTATCATTAAGAAGAAAGAAAGAAAGAATAGAGAAAAAGAAAGAAAGAAACACAGAGTGAAAGAATGCCAAACGGATATATAAACTTTACTCTTACTGCCCAGAATCTATTTGATGACAAGCCTTATTACCTTCCCTTTAACACACCGGTAAATTTCCGGTGCCAACAACCTGCTTATCCCAGGGTGTCAGCTTTATTCCCTTCGCATTCATGACTGCAGTTCATAGCATTCATGATCATTCTGTTGCCATTCATCTATCGTAGTTGATTGACGCTGACCAAGAACACCACGCTGAGGAGGACTGGGTGTGGGTGTGTCCGACTGTGTGGCTGATCAGACCGATGAGGGCACAGGAGGATCTACCGCCAGTCGGGCACTGGTGTGTCTACGGGCACTGAAGGATCTACCACGAGTCGGGCACTAGTGTGTCTGCGGGCACGGAAGGATCTACCACAAGTCGGGCACGAGTGTGTCTGCGGGCACGGAACTATCTACCACAAGTCGGGCACTAGGGTATCTGCGGGCACGGAAGAATCTACCACAAGTCGGGCACTAGTGTGTCTGCGGGCACGGAAGAATCTACCACAAGTCGGGCACGAGTGTGTCTGCGGGCACGGAAGGATCTACCACAAGTCGGGCACTAGTGTGTCTGCAGGCATGGAAGGATCTACCCCAAGTCGGGCACTAGTGTGTCTGCAGGCATGGAAGGATCTACCCCAAGTCGGGCACGAGTGTGTCTGCGGGCACTGGAGATAAGGAGGAGGTAACCCTGGACTGGAGGTAACTCTGTTTTCTTGTTCTACTCATAAGAAACAACACGCCTGCTGATGCCACTTCGTCAGGTGGGGCGGTCTATGATAATTCTGCCATTCCGTCCAGTGATGTTTAGGTTCAGAACAGGTGAATGATGGACCTGCTTTGAAAGAAAACATGTAAAAAATAACACCTTCTTTCTATTGTACATAGAGTTGTTTTTTCTCAGTTTACGTGTCAAACAAACAGATCTAGAGAGTCAAATATTTGAGTTAAACCACACGTCAGGATAACTATCGTGATGTTGATTGTCTGTGTCACAGGTGGCCTAAGTACACTGTTTCACACCATGGTATTATCTCTCTCTGGTTGAACTATTACGCTGACTGGGGTAATATTGATTTAGCTGTGCCCACCAGCGGCATCTGCCCGTGAAAAAGGCGTGCTGCTGAGCGAAAGTCTAACACAGATTACCTCCCTTGCAGTATTTCTGAACACCTATTCAGTTTCACATCCTTGATAAACTAATAGCAGAGAAGTTCAAGCTGTTTTCACTTACCCTGTGAATGACTGGCTGAGTTATAGACCTTCCTTTTAGGAGATAGGCTTTCTTCTCTGTGAATGACTGGCTGAGTTATAGACCTTCCTTTTAGGAGACAGGCTTTCTCCTCTTGAAAACAGTCGTTCATTTAGCATTTCATTATGTGATAGGTTTGATCAGTATAAGGTCAGGCAAAATACAGATGATGGCGTCACTGATAAGAATCCTACAACTATGCGTTTAAGTGCATGTGTGTGTGTGTGTGTGTGTGTGGGGGGGGGGGGGGGGGGTGGGGGGGCGGGGGAGTGCGTGCGTGCGTGCATGCGTGCGTGCGTGTGTACGTGTGTGCGTGCGTGCGTGTGTGTGTGCGTGCGTGTGAGTGTGTGTGCATGCACGCGCGCGCCTATGTGTGTGTGTGTGTGTGTGTGTGTGTGTGTGTGTGTGTGTGTGTTGTGTGTGTTGTGTGCGTGCGTTCCTTGAAGAACAGAAGTGTTTAGTTATGGTTGATATCATTTACCAGAATTAAATTATGTCTATTTAGTTTACAGATTTGTTAAGTAGACATACCACAACGTTCTTTTTTATGAATACTTATCTCCATAGAACACTATTGTTTTCCTTTAACTTTGGCAAAACCGATTTAGCCGTATGACGTGCAAAATAACATTACATACACCAAACACATTATAAAACCGCCGTAATTTAGGTCAGGTTAAAAACACGCATTAAAATGAATAGAAAAAAAGTACACACACTGTAACTATTACTTAACCTTCTCACTTGGGATCACATTAACACATGCATAAAAATACGTTCAAAAAGACATTAAAGGTACCATATATTACCATGTAATACAAACTTCAATATTACAAATATATAATTTCCCGCGATTGGATCACGTTAATACAACCATCAAATAAAATGCGTCCGACAAGACATCACAGACACAATTATCACAAAACTTCCGAAAGTTGGATTACGTTACAATATGCACTAAAAAGCTTCACAGACGACATTTCAGACGCTACAAACATTACGAGAACTTCCCTTAGGTGGATCACTCTAAGATACCCATTGAAATGTGTCTAGAAAGCCATTAGGACACCAAAAATATCACAGAACTTCTGTAACCTGGATCACGTTGAAATGTGCATTAAAATTGTCCAAAAGACATTACAGACACCATACATATTGCAAAACCTCTGTCAGCTGGATCACGTTTCAACACACATTAAAACACATGGAATACTGCGACATATGTATTTCTCCACCAGGTTAAAAAAACGTGTTGTACACGCCATAAATGTTTCAGCACCAACCAGTCCTTACTTTACAGGCCAGAGCTACTTCAAACACGATTCACACAAACTTATGAACAAGTTCTTAACCACGCTTTTATTAGTTTCGTGACAAAATTCTGAACCCCTCGCACACAAGTTCTAATAAGCTATGAACATTGTCTTAATAAAATTTTAACGAAAAATTGTACACAAGCTTCTGAGTATTTTTATGAGAATATTTCCCGTACTAAATTAGACCAGTTGACACTTATTTCTCATGGTTTCGATATGTGTTTCTTCTGTGGTCTGTTTTTAGCATCTTTTGCTGGTTTCTGAGAGACTTAGTTACCTTATGTTTGTGTAGCAGCAACATGTTACAAAATGAAAAGTACCCCACCAAGAGCAGCAACCTTTGTTGCTTTAAACCTTACAGAATATCAACAGTTAGTTGCTGTTGGGTTAGACGGGTGGGAATGGTCGGATGGTCAGACATCACATGTAGAGAATGATAATATGCGGGTTCAAGCCCACCCATTTTTATTTTGCACGCAAACCCCCTTTTTACAAACAAATTCTTCATTTTCTTGCTATTTGTACAAAACTAACACCTTCTTTTGCAAAATATTAATATGCAAAAACCCTCAAAATTGAAGGAATTATTACGTTAAAGAGGGGTTTGCGTGCACAAAAATAAAAATGGGCGATCTTGAACCCGCATATTATCATTCTCTACCCAGCATTGTTAATCTAAGTTTTAACAGTATGTTTATCTATTTCCAGCACTATTAATAAATCAGAACAAACAACCGGTTTTCCGTCTTGGTTAGTTATTTTTACACACAATGCATTTAACCAACCGCCTATTAATTCTTTAAATTGTCTGTTTTCATCAAATGTGTTTAAGTGATAATCGCAATAACCACCCACCTTAGTTGATGGTAGTGCTCTTAGAACTGTAGATGGATAACCATCAAATAAATTACTGTCTGTTTTAACTCTAGTATATGGACATACAACATTGGGTTCATGAGAAAATTACATGGTTTATTACCTTCAAATTGATAGGTGTCATCCTTTGTACTAATACGATAAGCTCTGTCACTACTATGGAAGCCCAAGATTCGAGCAAGACCTCGAGGAAAAGTGTACTCTCTTCTTTTTTCTTGTGGAAAATGCACAGTAATTCTGAGGTTTGCTTCGTTAATTTTTAGCAATATGCCTAATTCGTTAAATACTTCTTTTAAAGAACAAAAGCTGTAATAACCTTCTGGTATTTTTAGATGAGTTATTTGATTGCCTTGTTCGTTACTCCAATTATTTTGAGCCTCTTCAGATATGTTAAACCACATAACTTTAAACCCAAGTTCTTTGAGAGCAACCCTATACTGACCGCGTCTATTATCAAGTGGATACTTTAAAAACACATGCTCGTTTTGCTTGGTTATATAAATGTGCATCCTTTTTAAAACTATTTAAAAATGGAACCTTTTAAATATAACGTAAGTGCTGAGTACAATGTAGGGGCGTTTTATAACCCCAAATCACTGAACTTCAGTACACTAACCATTGCAGCAGATGAATTATTTGGCTTCCAAGTCAGACTTGTAAATCCTCTACAAAAATATTTAAATCCCCCAATAAAAATGATCTAAAACCAAAAATATGGTCAACCCATCCTATGGTTTGTTATCAAAATCAATTAAATTTTGCGATTTACTGCTCAACTACTGGCTGTGGTGTTTCATATGCAAACCATTTAAACCACCCTAATCTCTTAGTAAAATCCGTATATAATTTTCATGTTTATTACCAGTATAGACGTATACTGACTGAACTACAAGTACCCCTCCCAACGATAAATCGTTTGATCCATTTACCAACCCAATCGACATGAAAGCATATGAAAAAATCTGCAATGAATTCAACATTAGACTTTCAACTGATTTTAGACAAAAGTCAGACCGTAATCACGGGTTGGGTACACTGTATTTGTGGGGTGACCGCAGAGAATATGATTTTGACTACTGGCCTGGGCACACCTCTTTTATGCCAAACAAACCAGTTAGATTGGGGTCAATAGAACAAAAGCACCCTAATGCCTGGACAACATTTATCTTAGATGAAAGTAAAGGCCTAACAATGCCAGGAGTGCAAAGACTTAATGACAATGCCAGGAGTGCAAAGACTTAATGACTCCATACGAACATACGTTTGGTGTCTATTAGGAGCGCAAGCACAGACAAAGTCTAGCATAGTGGATCAATCTACAGGTTTCGATGCAAGAAAACAATATTTGGCTAATTTAGAAGATGCTATTAACTCTGCTGTTGATTTGCCTTCCAGCATACAAAGGTACCAAAACGTTCTTGCACATGCTAGGTTAAAGGTTGACTTTGTTGTGGGCTATTGATTATACATGCTGCCTTCTGACCTTAGACTACAAATTGGCATAATACAGAATTATAATAATGAAATCCTCATAGCTGGAGACGACCAAAACTTGGGACACAATCAAGGTTTAAACACAAGGCCTGCACCAGCCATTTAAAAAAAACAAAACCATCTAGCTCTGAACAACCATCGCCTGCAGAAAGCGACCCACCACCGCCTGTTATAAGCAACCCACAGCCAGAAAGCAGCCCACCAGCACCTGTTAATATACCTCACCCTGACAGACACACTAGTGAAAAGACAGCTCTTGTTGTGTTTTTAACTTTTACTGGGTTGGCTATACTTTATTTCACTAAAAATTAAACCAGCAGCCAGCACCCCCAACGTCCACAGATGGTCAGCCATATAACCAGCTACTTTGCCTATAGTAGACAAAACCCAACTAACAACACTGCCTATTACGCCAGGCAGAGCATCAAGCGCTTTAGCTGCTAACTTCTTTAATAAGTTTGACAGGTGGTGTAATTGTTTTCTAATCCAACTTCTACCAGGCTCTGGAGGAGGCACTGGAGGCACTACTGGCCCTGTTGGCGCACCACCAGTTAATGCATAAACGAGTGTAGAGATAGCAAACCCAATGGCTGTTAATATACTAACTATTGTAATCCCCTGTTCTCTGAACAGAATCCTTATTCTTTCTGCCAATGTAGTGTTTTCATAAAGTATTCTGTTTATAGTTTCTCTGATTCTGTTTGTTTGTGATGCTAGCTGTGCTCTATTAGTAGATAACAGCTCTAATCCAGCTGATCTTTCTAGCATTAAATCTTGTATTTTTTGTTGTATTCTAGCCTTTGCCTCTTGCCCTAAATTGTTATCATCTGCATCGGCCAATTTATTTTTTTCTTCTTCTGTTTCTCTATCCAGTTCACCAAGTTTTGCCACATTGTTTGCTAGTTCACCCCTTATAGTCTTTAGAGCAGTATTAAGACCCATAATTTCACGCATAGGCAATGGAGAATCATCAATTGTTTTTAAAGCTGTCTCCTCACTTAAACTCGTTTCAATTTCTGCTATTAGTTCATCTACTTGTTGACTTAAATCTTCAAGAGGGATGTTTTGTACTTCAGATTCTGTTGGCAACTCTTGCACTGTGCTTTGTAAAAGTCTAACAGCCTCAGACCTTAACCGAGATGAAATATTTAATCGTTCTTGGTCAGCAGCTGGGAGGTCTCGTCTAATTGTGCTTAGACTTAAAAACGTAGTTGAGTCTGGTTTTGTAGTTACTCTTACACGGTCTCCTGCACTAGTCCTTATATACAAATGATTACCATCTTCCTCAAAATCGTTAGGATCATTCTCCTGGTAGCTCTCGTCCTATGCTTCTATAAATGATTGAATTCTTACTCGCAATAGTTCTTGACGTTGTCTAGGGAGTAAAGAACCTGCTGCTGCTGCTCCTTCAAGTTCTTCTTGCAATGAAGGACTCGGTTCTTCTTCTTCTTCTCCATCTTCATCTTCAATAGGATCAATTGCGTCAAAATCTTCATCCATATTCAATATATTTATAATATTGTTTTTTTTAATTTTTGTAAAAAATGAATTCATACGGCTATGATCTTGATCCATACAGAAAAGCGAAAGAACCCATGGGTGTAAAAGGCAAACTGTGCTTGTTATAAATAATCCATCACAGTCGCGCCCGACCAACCGTTAACAGTTAGGTTCCCTGATCTTGGCGCTGATGATGTTATAATACCAGGCACGACTAAATTATCATTCAAAATAGATATTGATTCAGTAGACCCTAATGCTAGTGTTGTTGCTAACTTTGGTAGGGCCATCATTAAATCTATGCCAATTAAACTGGAGGGCAGAGAAGTCTTCTCACTAAACAACGCAGACATTTTTACTCTCTATTCTGACCTATGGCTGCCCAGAGCAGAAAGAAAAGACAAAGTTTATCAGGGAATACAAGGCCCAAACGGCCTTAAACACAGACTTAATGCTGGGGATGCGGAGGATGATGATAAAGACCAGGCAGTAGCACTAGCATTTGGCAACAGATTTTGCGTGCCTCTAGATTTTGAACTGTTGAAGACGCATCAACCATATTACCAAGGCGCACTAGAGATAAACTTACCTATGAATTAACATTTAATGCTAGCGATTCTGTTGTTCTGTCTGAAGATCCTGAAGCTAAATACACAGTCAGTGACATCTCTCTTGAGTTCGATGTTGTTAAAAATCCTGAACTGGCTAGAACAGTCTTAAACCAGTATAAAAGTAAGACAGTTATCTATTTTGAAAGAGTTGTGCACCACATTACACAGATTAAAAACAAGCAAGACAATGTCTGGAACATAGCTCTAAGTTATTCACTCAGGTCGTTAAAGGGAATTTTGTTGCTGTTTACTGAAGTTACAACTCCTTTTCACAGAGAAACTGAGGCGTTTTATGTTCCAAAAATTGAGCAGTTGTCTTGCACAGTAGATGGCAAGTCTTTTCAGTTGTATCCAGCTGGACGTTTACCTCGCCAACACTTTGATGAAATAAGAAAGTTGTTCGCTGGAGGCAGACAAACAAATCCGACAGTCGATCTTGTATGTAAAAAAAAACTTCACCTTCATAGTGTAAGACTCAAAGATTACTTAACAAAACAATATGGGCTGTGGCTGGATTTTAGATCAACATATGACAACAGATTACATGGAAGTGGAAGAAGGGTAGGGGCAGATGGCATAAACATACAAATCAATAAGAAAGCAGGGGAAGACGGTCAGTTACAAATGCACGTTTTTGTGGTTTGTGACGCCCAGTTAAACATTGAAGAAAAAAGGCTAAAAGAAATAACTTATTAAAAACAGATGGATAGTTTGAACTTTCTACCCAAAGATCCACACTGTTCGCTTATTTGTGGAATTACTGGGTGTGGGAAAACCGTCTTCATACTTGATTTGTTACAAACAATCTACAGGTTTCATTATGAGTACATTGTTATATTCTGCACAACCATTAAGCATAACAGGTCTTACAAAGAAAGGCAGTTTGTTTGGACTGACGAGAATATACTTCTAGTTGATCCTAGCGACAAGCTAAGCGACTGTTTAGAACATTAATATAGGCTATTTGAGGGAACTGAAACACTGTTTATTATTGATGACTGCTCAGCCGAACGAGACATTGTTAAAAAAAAGAAAAACTCTGTCAAAGCTAGCCTTTAGTGGCCGCCACGCATTAGTTTCTGTGTGGCTTTTAACTCAAAAATACAATGCTGTCTTAACAGACTTTCGGTCGCAGTTAAAATCGGTTATATTATTTTACACTAAGGACAAGCATAGTTTTGAAGACTGTTTGCGTGAAAACTATATAATAAGGGACAATAATGAACTAAA
>CM065732.1:9481262-9516262 GCA_033310375.1 Conus canariensis
ATAACTTTTGGATTACTTGTGACTAAAATGGGTTACTTTGACTCGTTGTAAATTAATGATTTTAAGTGCCCTAGAAGCACTGCAATTAAAGCAACACAACTGAAACCGTCTGTTCTGCGACTTGGCTTGTATTAGCTTTTAGACTCTATTATGTTTGTGTTTCTGTTCTGACAATTAAGGATAATCATTTACTCTTTAAGTTTAATTTATGAATGTGTTGAGACCTTAGGTGCCTTTAAATGGATTATCGAACAAGCTCACACATCTTATATGGCCAACAGACAATATTGGTTTGGGTTTATGAATAATGCGTGTCGGTTAATATAGGCCCGTGGCCCAATATTTACCACTTCCGGATCCATTTAACCCGAAATGATGTATAAAGTGGGCTTCCTTTTCTCAAGAATTTTATGATTTCTAATATAGAACTTTTTGAAATAAAGATAGCCATTTGATGGCTGTACTATATGAAGCTTTTATGGTAAGCTTTACAAATAATTAACATTGAGTGAAGTAAAATTAGTGAAGGAGGTAGGGCTGCATTTCTTAGGGGTTCTAACTTACCCAATCTTCCCCTACTTTCGTTGTGCTGAATGCCCTAGGCCTACGACACTGATAAAAACATCACATTTCACAGCACACACACACACACACACACACACAACACACACACACACACACACACACACACACACGTCACAAACGCACACACAACACACACACACACACACACACACACCACACACACACACACACACACACACACCGCGCGCCACACACACACACACACACACACACACACACACACACACACACACACACACACGAACGGAAATTTGACATCTATGAAAAAAAATCACTTGCGACACTTTTTTATTCCATGGCAGGCTGCATTATTTTCTGTGATATTTTGACGATCAACCGCGCCGACGTTTTTTCACTTTGCAGAAAAAATCGTCGCTGTGAAATACTAACGCTGCGACCATATTTCACAGGAAATGTTAACTCTAGCAGTAAGATTTCACGTGAAAATGTGTCGCAAGCGACAGCATTCACTGACTACAATATTTCACCGCGTCCTGTCGCAAAAACTGTCGCAAAATTTCGAGCGAGAGTATTTTATGGACAGCTACAATATTCTATAGGACATTTTTTCGTGAAAAGTTGTCGCGCGACAATTTTTTTTCCAGAAAATATTGTTGCTGCAACAATATTTCACGTGAAATGCTATCGCTGCGATACAATTCCACGGCGACAGTATTATATACGACACCGGCAATCTTCTGACCCATTCTGTGTTGCGTGTTCGTCCATAATTTCTCTGTGATATTGATAGGTAAACAGATGTTCAGCTAAATTCTTATTAAAGTTTTCTACTAGTGCCTGTGAGCGATGGTTGCCTGGGATCCCTCTTTTAACTGTAACCTGGTGTTTTAAAAACAGTTGGTTTACAGCCCCTTTAAACTCTTTTTCCATCATCAACCTGGATCATCCTAGGATACTTTAATGGGCCTCGCATGTATATCTGTTGTAAAGCCACAGCCACAGCAGTTGAGCTTTTATCCGTTAAAGGCTCAGCATCTTTATACCTTGAAGCCATGTCAACAACAGTCAGAGCATATTTAAACCTTTTTCTTCTAACTTTGTCATGTGGAAGATACAACAAGTCCATCCAATGGGTGTCATTTGGAATTGAATTAACAAATCGAGGCCTTGTTATTCTTTTTGGTGCTGGTAAATATATTTGCCAGATTGCTTGTTTTGAAAGCCAGTCTTTTGCTTCTGATTCAGACACACCAGCAGCTTTACTCAATTTATTATAGCAAACTTTCCTTTCCAATACCCTCTAGGAGAATAATATATTTTGTCCATATTTTAAATGTATTTTATTTGTTTTTACACAAGAAAGTGAGCAACAAGATAGACTGACGTCATACCAACTACAATAAAAACTATCTCTGCAGTCTTCTGTTCTTCTGATGGCTCATAAAAGTCAGACAGTTCTGGCGGTGTTTATGTTTGAAACTTATCTCCAGTCACTAAGTAATACTCCTTAATTGCGTCATCAAGGTTTGTAAATGTGTGATCTGCATGTGCCTGTTCCCTTAACTTTTTATTAATAAAGTCTAAGTGAGCAATCCTCCTTTTCTCGTAAGCGTCTTTTGCCTTAGCTAAATCTTCCATTGCCTTGTTATGGCGTTCTCTTTCTTCATCGGACCGCAATTTACTAAACATGTAATTGCTGCCAGAGAAGGCAAATGCATTAACAATAGCACCTCCCACCATCAGAACCAATCCAGACACCTTTTTATGCATTAATATTTTTTATGAATTAATGTTTAATGCATTGATATTTTCTGGAATAATTCCTTGTTTAACAAGAAAGTCTTTTGATGCAACCGCCGCAGTTATTACAATTATAACCTTAACAACATCCTCAATGTCTAGTTTTCCTAGGTCAGCTGGTTTCATTTTAAACGTACTGTTTCCTGACATGCTATATCCTATACTAAGACCACCGATTACAGCAGAGTGGTAAATAGTATTGACAATCTTTGCAGTGCTCATGTTTTTTATTAACTAAAAAAATAATTAAAATAGTCATAATATGAAAGACTGTCTATATGCCTTTTAATCAAATAATCTTTCGTTGCTAAAGACAAAAATAAAAAATGTGATTAGTTTAGGTGTGAGTCTTCTATCTTTCCCATGTTGGGCGGTTTTATTCTTAGAAAACATTTTGCGAGGGATGAATAAATTATAACACCAATAACAGGTACTGCATAATTAACCAACGTTAAACTCATTGTGTTTAAAAGTATTATATGTTTTTTTTATTGCTTTAAAAAATGGATTGCGACGAGCTATTAAAGTGTGAGGAGCCAGCAGACCTCCGCCATAAAGAAAGATTATACTATCTAGCTGCATGTGGAAAAACTAGACAGTATTTAGGCGTTGAACTAAGTGTTGAACAGATTCAGCAATTGTCTACATCAGACGTTGAGAAGTACTACGCCAGGTACGAAGCACAGCTAGGATAAAAAATGGTTAGATCGGTGGGGCAGACAGTGATTAGTTTGTATGCTAAATTAGTAGGTAAGATGGCACCGATTGATTCAGAAGAAGATTTAAAATATGACTTGACACAAGATCCAGTGTTATCTAAATCGCTTGAGTCTCTAGCATGTGACATGTATTATAGATTTGGAACATTATTATGTCCATTCATCATGGGATTAATTACTTTCAATCATTTAGATTTTAATAGAATTAAAAATGAGCAATCAGGAGAAGACACAAGAGGAGAAGACTGTGACCTCAGACACGCTGGCATCAGAGGAGAAGAATGTGACTCCAAAGTGAGTAATGTTACTAAGCCTAAAAGTCCAGGACGTGTTGCGGCTGGTCAAAGGCTAGCTGAATGGAACAAACTGCAAAAAGCAAACCAAGAAGCAAAACAAAAATTATTAGATAGTAACACAACAACAACACCAACAACACAGCCGCCACAATCATCACTACCATCACAATCAAACTACAAGATGTATTATGTACTGGCAGTTGTTGCTGGTGGTGGTTTCTTGGCATACAAATATCTAAAGCCATACTTAACACCAAAGTCACAACTCCCCATAAAAGTATTAAAAGAAAAAGTACCAATCTCTGAAGAAAAGACACAACCTGTTGTAGATCCATTTGTAATGAATTAATTTTTTTTAATGTTTTAAGTACTAAGCTAAGTTCTTAAGTTAAGTCAGGTCAAGTCAGATTAAGTTCTTACTAAGTTGTTAAGTCAAGTACTTTCAAGTTCTTAAGTCAAGTCAGGTCAAGTCAAGTTCTTAAAGTTTTCCAATGACCTATAGCATATGAAAACTCAGGAGTAGCGTGAGTTCGCTTGTTATTATTAGAGACTAGTGATTTCTTATTAACAGCAGTTGTGTTTACTTGATGAAGAGTAGAGCGCAGATTAACATTTGTATGGTGAAATACTTTGTCTTGAAAGAGAGCCTGTTTGTAGTTGTCGTGAGTTATATTTTTTTAACAACTTCTTTACTTATGCCCTTAGCTTTCTACGTTACAGAAGTTTGGCTGGCAATGCTGTACATCTTCGACCGCAGACCAACGTATTCTTGTATAACTGTCCCATTAAGTTCATCTTTAAATTTCCCAATCACTTTCTTGTTTACAGTTGAAGGTAAAGGACTGTCTTTTGGGTAGTCACATGTGTCATACCACCCATCAGCCCCTTTGGCTACATCTGTTTCTAAGTCTTTATAGAAATCTTCAGTGGGGATGTCTAGAACAAAAGAGTCAGTATCTGTGTACAGAACTCTTGCTTCTGGGTATAGCGGTTTAAAGTAGTCATACAGAAATTCTAGCATTAACAGCTTTGACAGCTCTAACACAGTAAACCCAATAAACACTGGTTTGTCCAACTTTACACACATTTTCTTCATCATAATGCCAACCAGGCTGCTATTAAATCTTCTAAAGTCTTGATGATTAGGTTTGGAACTAACTTAATTGCTGTTTTTTCTTTTGTGACCAATCTTACATCTTTGCGTTTGTGTGGGTTCTCCATCGTCTTGCCAAAACAACTGTTGTTCATTAGTTTAAAAAAGTCTTTTTCTGAAGCGTCAGTGGATTTAGTTCTAAGATCAGTGTTCTTCATGATGTATGGTCTCATAAAGGGCTCTTGGCCAAAAGCAATTATTCTGTGAACTGTTGTTAGTTTTAATCCATGTCTTAAGTAAAACTGTAGGAGTCTATAATGACATACATACTTCGTCTTGTGGCGAAGATTAGGCACAAGTTTAGGTGGTTCTGTGGGGGCCATTTTTAATCTTTCTGCGGCTAGTGGGTAATCGTTATGGAGGTCATGTAATTCTTTAGGATATTCTAAGTCTACTTCTAAGATCAGTCCCTGTGGATGATCAGGTGTGCGCTTTAACAGCATACTTAACACAGTATTAACGTCATGATGTCCTTGTATCATTCTAAAGTTTCTTAATGGCAGTGTCTGACTCATGGCCCACCCATACAGATTGTTAGCGTCTAAATACATTAAATAGTTAGATGGCTTAGTAGGGTCATAGTCATCTAAATACTTATTGTTGGCTTTACAGTAAGGATGTGAGGCCATGCTAATGCCACCTCTCAACCCATCTTCAATCATCTGGAGTGTAGCCAGATCAGATATTAAGTCAATCTCAATATTTGTAAACTTTAAGAATGCGTCCCAAGACAGTCCAGGAGAAGAAATGTAATGTGATGAGTCTAGGCTATAGTGTTTCATGCATGTAGATCTGTAATTTTGAAACACATCTGCCAATAAACACACGTCAGCCATCAAGTATTTATCGTGATAATCGCCCATTGTTTGGCAGTGGAATTCTTTCCAGGCTTTCTGTGCATATTCATAGTCAGAGTCAGTTATGCCTTTGCCTGTAAGACGGCTGTAAAAGTCTTCCTTAAGTGGTAGGGCTGGCTCATCAAACCTCTCCCATGAGTCCACGTATTCATATGGATAAACGCCTTTACGTACTAACGATGGGTCATAATATTCTTTAGTTATTGGATGCTCATGTAGAGATCCTGTTAATTTATCTAAACTCCCCATTAGATGTTGGGCAGAGTCATAAAAGGATAAACAGTCAAGAGTAAAGGTCATATACTTTTCTGAAGACTGTGCAATGCAGCAAACCCTCTTATATTCAGAAGTCACTGCTTGCATGATAAAGTGAGAATCATAGCCCAGTAAGTTATGAAAGAAGATAGGCAATTTCCAAGTCTTAGGGTCAAACTTAAGCTGAAGATTGCACTTGCTGTGTGCTGCTCCTCTGAATTTGCCAGTAATGTGATCATGGTCTCTTACTGTTGGGTTTGCTTCCGCTGCTGTTAGCTCTAGACCGCAAATCCAACAGTGAGTGGCTGATTTATACTGTTCTTGATCTTCAGGAGTCATAATGATGTCTGAGAGATTCAGTTGATTGGAGAAGACATTACGAACTTGTTTCATGTGTTGTAAAAATCGATTAGCTGCGTCGGGGCCTCTGTAAATCTCTGGTGTTGTGTGGTAACCGTCTGACCTAACAACAATAAAAGCATAAGAACAAATCTGATGAGTGTTTAATAAGGCTGTTTTTGGTCGTTCTAGTTGTTGTGGGTCTTGATACTGTGGCAAGATTGATTCAAAATCAGCATAAACCACGTATGGACTCATCTGCATTTTGTGTAATTTTTTAAAACTAACTTTAGACCCTGGCGGGGATACAACAAGTTCGGTTTTACAGTCTACAAAACTTTTACAATGATTCTTATGTTTGGCAGCTGCTTCTATAGTTGGATTCTAACCAGACACCTTCTACAAATCTCTTGTTTAGATTTATTCTTTGATGTATAATCTAACAGTCTATTCATTGTTCTGATTAATACATAGTGGCTCTTCGGCCCATCTGTAAACAGCAGTAAGTCTACATGCTTGTCAAGTGATTCACCTAAAGTAGGGGCGTTAGGGGAGAGCCTAAGAGGCAGTAGACTGTCTACTACAGACCATGTATATACGTTTACAGTTATTGGTTTGTTTTGCTCTTCAAACTGACTTATATATTCTATGTTTACTGGAAAATCTATGCCTTCGAAGTTCAGCTCACATGTGTATGCTTCATAATTGGAGACTCTGTCTGCGTGCTTTCCAACGTGATGTAAATGTGCCAAAACACACCACATAAAACACATATTGTCAGGATTTTGTATGTTTAAGACTGCTCGTTTTAAAACTAACTCTTTGGGGAGAGGAAGGTAAGAATTGCCAACTATAGGATAGAACTTTGTTTGTTTTAATCTGATTTCAAGGACTATTCCTTCAGACCAGCCAGAACCGCGCAATTTCGCTTCTTCACTCGCATGGTTAAACTGTGTAAGCATGTAATCAGCCCAGTCAGAATTAAAGTCGTAATAGCTAATAAATTCTTTCTGTTTAGTTGAAACCCAGACTTGTATGTTATTACCGTCGGGGGTTACATAATCAATCAGAATGACTAACAACACTTTCAGTGGTGGCTTGATTTGAAGAGACTCTGGTATTTTACTTTTAGCATGTATCACGCTTTCCTGAACATTTGTGGGGTTAGTAATATCCATGTCTACTTCACTAAACATATTCCTTAATTGTTCATCGCTGTCAAATATCTCCTCCATGGGGTTCATTTTTCTAACCCAAATAGTTATGTAATTTAAAAAAATAAATCAAGTGGGAGATAAGAAATATGCACCTCTTCTTGGTTAGTAGAAAGCCAAACAGACAGGTTATCATCTTCAGGGGCCATATAATTAACTATAATGGCAAATAATGCTTTTACTGGTGGGGGTATTTGAAAAGACTCTGGTATTTTACTGATAGCGAGCATTACGCTTTCCCGTATACTTGTGCGCTTAAAAAGATCCATGACTGATTCATTAAACATATTTCTTAACTCTTCATCGTTGTCCACTAACTCCAACTTTCTGCATATTTCCTCAAGCTCAGTGAGAGGGTTGGGGTTCATTTTTAAAACCAGATACTTATTACAATTAAAAAATCAAGTGATCTATTCCTCTTGCTTGTGGCGTTTGCAAGGATCAGAAGGGGGGGTGCATGACACAATCAATAGCGAGGCGGCTGTTTAGCATGGCAAGCAGACAGCAGGCAGCAGGCCAGAGGCAAGACCGGAGATGCAGCGAGCGTTATTGATTTTTGTGAGCGCAGTCCACTCCCTCCCCTCTTTAACCCTGTCTATCTCACTCAAGCTCAGACATCAATATGAACTCGATAATAATGATAATCATTCAATAAACATCAAAGTAATTACCTCCCTTCTGAGTAATTGTCTGCCTTCTGAGTAATTGTCTCCCTTTAGTTAATTCTCCATTCATAGATTGCTGAGAGAGAACTGATTAACAAAGGTCGTGTTTTTTTATGTTTAATCTGCTAAAGCATGTAACATAGTTATTGTAAAAAGTAGTGACTAAAAAGTACTATAAAATACAATTGTTGTTTGGCCTTTAAAAATAATCTACTTGAATAAAAAATAAATTAACAATATTTACACCAACACCATAGAATTGTGAAAGCCTTCAGTGTGTTGGGTTTATATATAACTGTTGAATTCTTGTTATTGAGAATATGCGCATGGTTTTTGTATGGCTTGTTGACTATTAATGTGAGTCGCTGTTTGTTCTTTCAACAACATAAATTAACTCAAATGCTCATAGGTTAAACGCACGTGTAAGATCACTTATCCAACGAAAGTGTCATAACTAGGTCAAACGCTCTTGTAAGATCACTCATCCAACAAAACAGTGCAGTAAACTGGGTCAACGATCTTATAAGATCACTTGTCCTAGTTGATTGAGTGTAAGATCACTTGTCCTAGTTGATTGAGGCGCTTTACTTTCTATGCATGAGAGATATTAATATGCCAGCTGACCCGCACCACAGCGTTCTTTGCTCTATAAACCCTTTATATCATCTTTTCTTATGCTGGGGAGAGAATGATAATATGCGGGTTCAAGATCGCCTATTTTTATTTTTGTGCACGCAAACCCCTCTTTAACGTAATAATTCCTTCAATTTTGAGGGTTTTTGCATATTAATTTTTTGCAAAAGAATGTGTTAGTTCTGTAGAAATAGCAAGAAAATGAAGAATTTTTTTTTGTAAAAAGGGGGTTTGCGTGCAAAATAAAAATGGGTGGGCTTGAACCCGCATATTATCATTCTCTCATGTTCTTTGGCTGGCTGGTCAGACTGGTCAGTGTCAGACTGGTAGAACAGATATCACCGTAACAGTTTTCTTGCTTGTTCCGTTCCTTCTTCGGTCATTTTGCTAACCTTCTACAATTACAGTCATACCAGGGCTCCTGGCTGTCATCCTTGATGGTCTGAGCTCTGGGTTCTGTTGGCTCGCCTGACTCTTGTGGCAGTCCATTTTCTACATTTTCTTGAGATACAAGTCCGATATCCTAAAAGCGTCCTTCTTGCTGGTTCGGCAGTTGAGGATACCACTTCTTTGGGTCCCATTCACCTCCGAGTATATCTTTTTCTTCTTGTGGCAGTCTAGTTTCTACATAGTTAGGTGAGATTAAAGTCGTATGTCATAATAGCTGCCTGGGTAGCGAACTCTCAGAGATTTACCATGATGGGGAACAACATTATGAAATGCAGAACCCATCCCTTTCCTTCCGCCACCTTGACCAACCCTGAACTGAATCAGGGAAACGTTTTCAGGCCGCACAAATCCGATCCCACGAGTGGTTCGAACTCGAGACTGTTAATTCCGCAAGCCAACGTTCCGACCACTTTAACCACGGAACCCTCTTCTTTTCCACATGATTAGATTTGAATGATCCAAATTCATGAGCCTCATGAATAATGGCGTTACCTCCATACAAAGCGATGTGAGAAGTCACGAACAAGCTTTCTCAGAGCCTTTGAAACACCTGGCCTAGGTAAAATCATATGTAGACTTTTGTTCTGAGTGAGCAACAATAGGGATGCGTACTACCTGCTGCCCAGATCAGACCAAGTGAGCATTGTGAGACTGAGGACGGCACTCCAGACTGAGACATCACATGTTCACAAAATTCCACACTGGCAAGTCTTCAAGTTGCCCCTGCGGTACAACCCCAATGACTGTGGAACACTTTCTACAGGACTGTCCCACACATAAAAAGCTAAGGGCAGAGACCTGGCCTGCCAACACACCGATGAGGGAAAAGCTTTATGGATCATTGGAAGGCCTCCGCCATACAGCAGTCTTCGACAATGGCTCTAGGGTTCCTGTCTGAGTGAACGAAGAAGTTCTGAGTCAGCTGAAGCGAATCGACGGACAGATTTAGTCTATAAGCTCTACACTGTTTGATAAACACTTGTGACGATGCGTGAGGCAAGCTGGATTCACACCTGATGTCCCGATCGTTTCTTCACACAATAAGCGTCGAGCTTATTTGATTGTTAGTTCAGTACCTAGATATTGCTTAGCGTCACCACACACAATAGGGAGTATCATCTCTCTTTTTTCATAAATCAAAGCAGGGGATCCTAACTGGTAAAAAAAAGTTTAGATACCCGGTCTCTTACAGAAATTCGTAACAGGTCATGTCATACTTTTGAAAAAATACTGTTTGTGTTTGTTTAGAATTCTGAACGTACATTCGAGAGAATTAAATTCTTTCCTTCATCCTTTCTTACCTAAACTATGAAAGGCCATATTTTCAAAATACTTCCAAAATCGCTTTAATTTAAAATCTTGTCACTGTATGTTGGTAAGAGACAGTGACTATTACATCATCATCATAATCTCCGTATCTCTGTCTCTGTCTCTCTCTTTCTGTCTCTCTGTCTCTGTCTGTCTGTCTGTCAGTCTCTCTCTCTCTCTCCCTCCCTCCCTCTCTCTCTCGTGTGTGTGTGTATGCGTGTGTGTGTGTGTGTGTGTGTGTGTGTGTGTGTGTGTGTGTGTGTGTGTGTGTGTGTGTTTACGTGCGCGCAATTGTAAGTGCGAGCGAAATTGTACGTGCGAGCTGTGCGAGTCTGGGAGAGTGCTACATACGGGTGTGATTTTGTATGTATCTTTCGGTATACTCAATTTACGATTATACAGTTGGTGTGAGCAAGTTTTGTAAATGATCGTGATCAGTAGAAATGTTACAGCGTCGCTGTGTGTGATTTCATTTTTGTTTCTTGACCTCATTGCAGATAGGTCAGTGGCCTTTGCAATTAAAATTTTCCAAGTTCCGAGTTCCCTCCTCTCTCTCTCTCTCTCTCTCTCTCTCTGATGCCCTGAAGCTGTATGCAGTCACCAAGACCTCCGTCCTACTATTGTGCAATAATATTGTGAAATAAATCAGATCAGTCATATGCATGATTTACGACCACGCCTTTCGAACAAAACAAAGGGCACACAAACAATTTGTGAATGTGTACACGAGCATGTGCGTGTACACAGATAGACAGACAAGCAGACAGCCAGCCAGCCAGACAGCCAATCACACACACACACACACACACACACACACACACACACACACACACACACACACACACACACACACACATACACACGTGGTATTGATATCTACCATAGCATCCCCATCCCTCCCACCTCTCTCTCTCACTCTCTCTCTCCGTTTTCTCTCTCTCTCTCTCTCTCTCTCTCTCTCTCTCTCTCTCTCTCTCTCTCTCTCTCTCTCTCTCTCTCTCCCCGCACGCGCCTACGATTCCTTGCAATCAACATATATAGCTTTGCTGCGATGTATAACTCGGCATTGGTTACCCACTGTCTCCATCTTATGTAACTGTTTGGCGTGGTAAAAGCTGTTGGTATGTGCAATAACAGTGTTGTGATATAATAAGCCTGTCACCCCCTTCTGGTAAAGCTTCAAATGAGATATTCAAATAGCAACGGCTTCAGATTAGATTTTGTTATCTCATGACCATCATCAACACAGCTATCTCCGAAAGCTTCTATTGAAGTAAGGTCTTTGTTAACCAGTGTCAACATAAGAGATGTTGAGTGTATTGCCATAAAGTGAATGGGTTTGAAACGTAAGTGAATTTTCATGTTGAGTACTGGTAGAGGTTTTGAAAAAAAAAGAGAGAGATTTTGGATTCTGTCTGCACTACATCAATGACCACTCACTAGTCGCTCGAAAAACACAAAGTTTTCCCTTTCAACCCCCAAGTATTTGTCCATCTATTCTTGACCCAAGTCATGAGGCCATCTAACCTCCTGTCTGGCAACTCCTGGTCTGCCATACAGGTCGGTAACACACCTGTCCTACAAACGGTGAGCTTCTCTCACCTATCACGTGCCTCAGCATCCAGTCAACAAGAAGGAAAAGTTAGGCATTTAAGCATTATGGTCTAACATTGTGGCCATATTTTCCACAGTTCAAAATCTCTCTCTCCTCAAAATCTCCACCTGTACTCCTCAACATGAAAATCCACTTACGTTTCAAACTCATTCCATTGATAACAATACACACAACATCTCTTGTCATGACAAGCAACTCGGTTCCAACTTCTAATCGACAGACTCCACACTATCTGATTTGATCCATTGATTTTAAGTAGTATGAGTGGATGAATCTACTCATAACATGCCTGTGCGGCGCAATTTCGAGTATTTTCGACACGACTGGTACGACATAGCGATACTGCCGCTTACTGCCTACCCCGAGTGTAGTGACGCAAGATTGTCCACCTACACACAACTTGATAGTCGACTGTTTGAGTCAAGTGTGGAAGTTGACCGACCAGCTCATTCCCAGTTTACATTGTTTTTGTTGAAGATTTAAGCTTATGGTTGATAACATTTTCAACCTCCATACCTTTTTATCTCGGACAGTTTGAAAGGAACGGCTGATGCTGCGCACACAGAGGATGAAGGGGGATCTGGCGCTGAAATGCTGGATTGCTGCGAACGGGCTCAGATTAAAAACAACAACAACAACAACAACAACAACAACAAAACAAACAAAACGAAGAAGACCACGCACATCTGAAATCGGAAAGAATCGCTGTCCGAAAGTGGAGAGAGTGGCAAGAATGCCTTTAATACCACACGCTCTGCAGGCACCATCTGTTCCTCCCCCAACCCCCCCCCCCCACCCGCCCCTCCACCTCCCCACCTCACCCCACCCCACCCCACCCCACCCCTCTACCCATTCTGAGCACAGTAGCCATACACAACACAGCACGACGCAACTCGAATGCAGTCCAACCAAACGTACACAGAACGACGTGTCGCCATAACGCTCAACCATATATAGCACAATACAACACAACGCAACATTACGCAACATGACTGATAGGTAGAAAGAAACTCGTGGAGAGCGTGGCAGCAGAGAGTCCTCAGAAGAGAAGCCCCCTTCAAGCAAGTGTTTCGGCCCTTATCTCCTGACACTCTAGGGGGGTTGGGCCACACCCGGTTCATGACTCCGGATGTCCCTCTGCTGCCCCTTTTTTTTCCCATCTTGGGACGAGCCATGGCTGGGATTCGAACCCATGACCCTCTGGACATGCTCATTTTCCACTTAATGACTCGCGCTTTAACCACTGAGCCACAGGGACACCTGATATTTGTAGGGAAATTAAGCCTTATGAAGTTCACGTTTGTTCCTCCTTGACCAGATCCAGCTTGAACACCTCTCTGCCGCTTCTGCCATTGCTTTCAGAGCTCTGGTTTTTTCCCTCCCTGCAACTGAGAGCTGTTTCATGAGGCTGTATGCAGACGTTCCTACAAACCCCTAGCTCCAATTTCTGCAGTGAGGACTTTGACCTGATAGCCTTCTCTCCTCAGGCTGTTTGCCAGATCAGCATACTTTTCAGTCTTGTAGATTTGAGCTGCCTCCATTCTGTTCTCATATGGCACCGTGAGCTCGATCATGATCAGCTGCTTGGTTGACTTAGAGTGGACTACTATGTCTGGTCTCATGCCACTCTTGCTGATGATCTCTGGGTGACTCTTCCATTCTGGGAGGTCTGCAGTGCATTCCCATTCATCTGCCCCGTCCAGCAGATTCTGCCTGCATGTTTCGAGTGGCACTGTTGTTCTTGGCCATGATTTGCTGCCTCCTGCCGTGAAGAATGTTGCGGGTGCTTTTGGAGTCCTGATTTTCCCTTTTGTGGTGTTGGTACTAGCCCAGAGTACTTGTACAATCTCTTTGAGCACTTGATTGTCCCTCCATGTGTACCTTCCTTGAGCCAGGGCTACTTTACATGAGCTTAGGACATGCTTCACTGTTTGTTTTTCATGGCAGAGGGGGCATGCAGGATCGTCTGTTTTCCCCCACTTCACCAGGTTTGCATTTGAGGGCAGAAGGTCATATGCAGATCTGAGAATGAAGCTGATCCTGAGAGGGGCCATGCGCCAAATGTCATTCCAAGTGAGACTTCTTTGGAGTGCATTCTCCCACGTTGTCCATTGCCCTTGCTGGCTCTGCTGAACTGCTTTTTGGAGTCTTTTTTGGTCTTCTTCTTTTCTCATCTCCTGAATCATCATGTCTCTTTTGGCTTTTCCTTTGGCCTTTGACCACCATTCAGTTTTGGTCACCCCCAGTCCTTGTCTGTTGGTCTGTGTGTGTCCTGTTATTTCTCTGATCTTGAGACTTTCTTTTGCAGAATCCATCGCTTCTTGAACTTTCCATTTTCTGCCTGTCTTCAGCTGGGGCTTGATTGCTTCTACCACCTTGTCTCCTGAGTCCTCCAGCATGCTTTGAAGTCTGATCTTCCCTGCTTTGTATTCTTCCAGGATGGATTTCAGTGGTAGTTTCAGCTTTGCTTGGCGACAGTACAGCGCTATGTCAGTCAGACAGGGTGGGACACCAAGCCATTTCCTTGTGAACTTGTTGATTTTGGCTTCCATTGCCTCCACTATGCTGGTGCAGATGTCGTATATCATCAGAGGCCACAGGAGCTGTGGTATCAGCATGAACTGCAGACACCAGACCTTGTATTTGCCAGGGAGCCCACACTGGTCAATGGTCTCCAAGCCTTCCTCCGCCATCTGCTTGGTTTCTTTTGCTCTTTGTGTGTCTTTCAGCGTATCATCATACCATCTTCCAAGGCTCTTGACTGGTTCTTCTGTGACTGTTGGAATGGCCTGGTTGGCAACACTGAAGACCACAGATCCGGCCACTTTTCCTTTCCTCAGTGAGAGTCTCCGTGATTTCTTTGGCTTGAACTTCATTCTGGATGAGGTAACTATGTCGTCCAGCCTCTCCAGCACATGACGTGTCTCGTCTTCTCTGGATGAAATCACTGTAGTGTCATCCATGAAGGCCTTGAGAGGAGGCATCTTGTATCCATCGCCAAGGTCTGTTTGTCTCGCGTTGTTTGTTGCTGCTTTCAAGATGAGTTCCACTGCCAGCACGAACAGTATTGGGGAAATTGCACAGCCCATTGCAATACCCACTTCCAAGTTGATCCAGTCTGTTGTGTACTCCTTGGTAGAGACCGCATTGAGAAGCCATTGAAGTACTTCTTGAGCATGTCGCGGATGTTCTTTGGCACATGGTACATCTCAAGAGCCAACTGTATCATCTCATGGGGCACAGATCCATATGCGTTTGCCAGATCAAGCCACACTACGTCCAGGTCTCTCTTTTCGGTTTTTGCTTTTTGGATTGCGTCCCAGATCATTGTGGCGTGTTCTACACAGCCAGCCACGCCTGGGATGCCACCTTTCTGGACTGACACATCCAAGTACTTGTTTTCCATCAGGTACTTCGTCAGCCTTGCTGCCATGACAGAGAAGAAGATTTTCCCTTCGACGTTCAGTAGTGATATTGGCCTGAACTGGCTGATGTCACTTGAGTTTTGCTCTTGGGGATGTACACACCATCTGCCGTCATCCACTGGCCGCTGATCTTCTGGTTTCTCCAAGCCGATCGCAGCAGCCTGTGGAGCCACTCCAGCACCTTGGGACATTTCTTGTAAAGCTGGTAAGGTATTCCGTTTGGCCCTGGTGATGATTTGGCTCTGGCTTTGTCGACCACCTTCTTGATTTCCGCCAACGTTGGAGGCTTGCCATTGAACTGTTCCTCAGGGTTGGTTGGCCACACCAGACCTTGAATGTCGAGTGGTGCTTTGCTCTGTGGGTCAGAGTATGTTTTCCTCAGATACTGCTCAAGAACTCCTTTGTCCACACTTAGGGTCCCAGATTTTGGCTGCTCAAACAGTGTTCTGGCAAACTGGAAGGGGTCTCTGAAGAAGCGCTCTTGTGTCTTCTTCTTTTTGTTCTTCCTCTTCCTCGCAGATTCCGCTTTGCTGAGGGCGCTGTGTTTTTCTTTCAGGTCTTTCCACAGTTTTTCCAAGCCTTGTTTTTCAGCTGGCAGTGCGGTCTTCATTTGCATCTTGAGGTTTTTCTTTTGGACACTGATCTTGTCCATCTTTTCTTGGCGTCGGGATTTCTTTGGAGGTGTTTTCTCTTTGGGTAGTTTTGCTCCATAGGCGTCTCTACATGTGGCATACACAATGTCCCCATATGTGGCTAGTTTGTGATCCAGGGTGCGTTTCCCTATCAGTGCATCGAGTCTTTGGACGATTTTTGCATCCAGTTTCTCCAATCTTCAGTTTCGTTTGCTCGTGGCAGGTTGAGTTTCAGGCGCTTGGCATCGAGGGCCTGTGCAAATTCCTCATCCGAACCAACAGCGTGGATGTCCTTGGCACTGTGGTTTAAATCCTGGCCTGGTCTTCCGACGTCTTATCTGCTGATGCAGTGCGCTGCTGCTCATTCAGATGAGTCTTCACACATCCCATCTTTGTTCTGTGGATCTTCATGCCACGGGTGGTAGCGAAACGCTTTCCACAGACACATGGATATTCCATTTGGTCCATGTTCATAGTCCGTTTGGGATTTGCAGTCGTGATTGGTTGAGCACCGATGGATTCATCATTCTCTCCCCCTTTCGGTGAATCCTGGGAGCATCTTTTCCTTTTATTCTTAGTAGCCACATGTTTAAGGCAAAGTGGGGAGCCAGCCCACAGAGCCCTTGGTTCTGGTCTTTCCCAGTGTCCTCCGGTCTTTCCCGGACGTCCTCCGGCCTATTCCCGGAAGTCAATGGTTTACCCATGCATCAGTAGAAAGAAACTCGTGGAGAGCGTGGCAGCAGTGACTCATCAGAAGAGAAGCCCCCTTCAAGCAAGTGTTTCGGCCTTTATCTCCTGACACTCTAGGGGGTTGGGCCACACCCGGTTCATGACTTCGGATGTCCCTCTGCTGCCCCTAGGTATTACACAACACAGCTCAATACAGCATTACACAAGACGTCGCACATACCTATGCAGTCTACAACAATGTAACACACGACAGGTCATGAAACCAAACAATTCAAATGCTCTTTGTTTATCTGTCTATCTGCCTGCCTGCCTGTCTGTCTGATGCTCTCTCTCTCTCTCTCTCTCTCTCTCTCTCTCCGTCCCTCTCTCTCTCCCCCCTCTCTCTCTCTCTCCCTCCCTCTCCCCCCTCTCTCTCTCTCACCAACTGTCTATTGTGTCTTTGTCTGTCTGTCTGTCTGTATGCCTGACTGTCTGTCTGTCTCTCTCGCTCTATCTGTCTCAGTCTCTGTCTCTGTCTCTGTCTCTCTCTCTCTCTCTCTCTCTCTCTCTCTCTCTCTCTCTCTCTCTCTCTCTCTCTCCTTTTATGGCACTCTGTATTTAAATTTTACTTACAGCTTTAAAGACTATTCAGAAATTACTCACGTCAGGCTGAGATCATCAACATCGAGCATGTCTTGAAATTCGTGGCTAGAATGCCTGTAACAGATGTGTTAATATTTCTGAGTTTCAGTGTGTTGACAAATCTACCATCAATGCAGAGGCGTGTATGTCATTAATCCTCTGCAAATGTGATGACAGCAAAGCAGTCTCATCCATCAGTTAAGACACGAAACAGACTCTGACACGACAACGGAGTCAAATCCTGCTGCCTACATGTTTTAGTAGTCACGGTAAGTAGGATAATGAATAACTCAACCCGTCTGAACAGAGAACAGTGGTTCGCTCTGTACGGATCCTATCTAAATATCTACAATCTGATCCTGGACATAGGGCAGCCGACTGTGCTCGTGTTCGGAATATTCGGAAATCTTATGATTATTCTGGTTATGCTTCGTCTTCCGGCATCCACTTCCAGTGTTTTCTTTCAAGTTCTGGCCTGCTCTGACCTGGCCATTTTGCTGATACAGCCCTTCAACAGTTTCCTCTCTGTGCAGTTCAATGTGCCGCAGTTTCGCGCACTTGGTTCCTGGCAGTGTAAAGCGCAAAAGCTGGTGTTTTTCACGACACAGACTTTATCCCCATGGATGCTGGTGGCACTCACCATGCTGAGAGCAGCTTCTGTGGTATGGCCACTTCGTGTCAATGCTGTGTGGACGAAGGAAATGTCGAGAGTTACCGCTGGTGTGGTGACTGTCGTTATCACTCTGATTCACTGTCACGTTGTCTATGGATTTGACAAGGGATCTTGTTACACAATGTGCTGTAGTGGTGCCGTGTCACGAACGTACAAATGGTTTTTTACCATCGTCTGGCCGTGGATAGGTTTAACTGAAAGTTGTTTCCTCCCCTTCGTATTGTTAGGGGTCAGCAACTCCGTTCTTCTCTGGTCTCTTTTCCGATCTCTCAGAACAGGCAAACTCCCTCCAGTACAGCAAAAGGCCCAGGGTTCCAGACAAGAGAAAGTGACGTCACTGACTGTCACCCTGGTTGTGACAAATCTCTGTTTCTTCCTCCTCACCACGCCAGTGCAGGTACTTGTGATCATGGGTCCGTTCGTGAACTGGTCTGGCCTCATTCAAATTGGCCGCTACCATATGCTGGGTGCTGTCGGCCATGTTCTGTTGTACTCCAACAGCGCCATCAACTTTTACCTGTACTGTCTGACTGGCAGCAAGTTCAGAGCAGCTTTCATTCAGAATGTTTTATATTTTCGGGTCATTCTACACAACTTAAACTCGTATCTTCGTTCAAGGTTGCCCCATCAACGACAACGGTATCAGTAATGGATAGCCAATTCAGAGTGGCTTTCATACAGATTTTCGGGTCATTCTACACAACTTAAAGTCGTGTCTTTGTTCAAGTTTGCCCCATCAATATTAGTAATGGCTAGGAAATTCCGAGCAACTTTCATACAGAATACTTTACATTTTCGGGTCATTTTATAGAACTTAGTCATGTCTTTTTTCAAAGTTGCCCATCAATGACAAAGATATCAGTGATGGTTAGAAAATTCAGAACACCTGTCATACAGAATAGTTCATTCCTTCGGGTCATTGTACACAACTTAAAGTCATGCCTCTGTTCAAAGTTGCCCCATCAATGAGAATGATATCAGTAATGGCTGGCAAGTTTCAGAGCAGCTTTCATGCAAATTATTTTCTTATATGTTCGGGTCACTCTATACAACTTGAAGTCATATCTTTGTTCAAGATTGACCATGACAATGGTATCTGCTATGGTTATCAAGTTCAGAGCAGCTTTCATACCGAGGGTTGACTGCCAGAACCCAGTATCTCGCTTCTATATAGAGATACTGGGTTCTGGCAGTCAACCTTCGTTTATTACAGAAACTGTCATGTCATCGGGTCATTCTACAGAACACTTAAAATCATGTCTTTGTTCAAGGCTGCCCCATCAATAACAAAGATACCAGTAATGGCCAGTTCTCAAGATGAACCAGCAATGTACATGGTGAGATCTCCCATCGACAGTGATTTTGAGAATGGCTGTGGCAACATGGTGATGATTGTGGCTAAACACAACTAAAGCAGTCTGCTGAAATGCTTCAGTATTGAGCTAAAACATAAATACGAACAGGTTGCCTACTTTCTTTTAATAATGCTCAGTTAGTACAGATAGATTTCATGAAACATATCTGAGGGGAGGACCGAATGTGCCGCGAGTTGAGGACATTAACTAGAGATTGAATCAGCCAGTAGAAATAATTATCAAACAAATCATCGTTTAAGCATAAAGAGATGAATACATGTCGGACTGAATGAATAGGTGAATAATAAGTGAATGAACAGATAAATGAATAAGTAGATAGATAGACTGATAGATAGAAAGAGAATAGATAGACAGATAGACAGGCAGACAGATAGGTAGATAGCTGGACAGACAGACAGACAGACAGACAGATAGATAGATAGATATATAGATAGATAGATAGATAGATATACATATAGGTAGATAGATAGAGATAGGTAGATAGATATGTGATTGTAGAGGATGTAAAGAAAACCTTTGTCTTGGGCCCGGAGTCCAGAGTCATTTACTGTCAAGTCTTCACTGCCTGTTTTTTTATTTGTTTGTTTTTTTTACCTTGGCTTCTCCTTTCAATGCCCTGGGGATCTTAGGCCTTTAGCACACCTTCCAGGAAGAACCGCTTCAGAGCTGACCTTTTCAGCTGGGCCTAGGTTACTGCACCTGCATTCCTTTCAGGATCAGTTCCACCTTCTTTTTATCTGTGGACTCCATTGAAGTGGCTGCCTTGCGATGTTGATTGGAGCCCATCGAAGTGTATGGCCAACCCTACCCCTGTTCCTTTTTCTTTTTCTTTGACACAACTCTATGTCTGTAGAAGTTTGTTTGGTTCTCTCCATTGGGTTTTTTAAGATTAAAAATTACGTTTGGCCTTCTGATATTGAGTATAAACCAGAGGCTCTTGTTGACGGATGCTTGAAGATTGTTGGACATTGTAGTTTTCCATGTCTGTGGACCATAACACAGAACAGACTTCTCTCTTCCTCTCAAGCTGTTAACACCTGTCCACGCTTCCTTACAGATTGAAGCGTCATGCACTACAGGCTTTTGGGATAACTCCTTGTTGATCGGCTGTATACAGAACAACTGCCTTGAAGGTTAAAAGGATACCACTGATTTCAGTAACACTTGGGCCAAAATATAATATCTTGGGGCTATCATAGACTCTGTCATCATAAAAACCGCGCTCAGTATTACTAGGGTTCACAGTAGACAATCTAATTGTGAAAAACTACTCGGTGACCACAGCCACTAGATCCATCAGGTTTCCTGGAAAACGAATTGTTACTAGTTCTGCATCTGACAGATGGGGACTACTGCCTTGTAAATTGCTCGAGATAATAAGCTTGAAAAAGAACAAAGGTGATTTAGATCGACTCTTGCAACTGTCAGAGGAAATGAAGAAGGAGCTGAAATGATTGATCTCCAATGTGACTGGTGTAGAGAACGGTTTTTGCCAAATGTAAGCACTAACGCTATTGGCACAGGCCGGGGTGTGCATGCCAAGATGCAGCCTTGGGTAGAAAATGGTTACCACAAGAAAACATAGTTTTGCATTGACTAATCATAACTGAAACTGTCTTCTTTGCCTCGTGATATTTTCAGGGAAATCTGAAATAAATATCAACAGATATAGGCTATCAGGATAATAATAGACAATACCTCGACAGTCAGCAGTATACTATCACCTTCACATTTTGGTCACGATGCTTTGCTCAGAATGTCTGGGTCAGTGCAGCACATACCCTGGGGAAGCTGAATATCAGTGCTGTCAAGGAGTCCAGGGATCAGAAGACTGATGCAGAAAGGAAATTAAATAAGCAGACATTGCAGTCAGCCTCCAGGCAGCTGGAGGTTTCTCCACAGATTGAACTGTTAGCTCCCAGGCTGAACCGTCAAATATGGCGGCAAGTTTTATATAGGGGCAGTTGATTGTTTCGCCACTTGATGGGAACATTTACCGTTCTGTGCATCTCGCTCAGTGTCACAGGACAGCTGCTACAGAAGGTCCAGAGGGAGCGGGCACAGGGCAGAGTCACGGCATTGAACAGGCTGACTCGATCGTGATTAGCCGTTCTTCATTATCCGGAATAGCTCACTGGTAGAGCGCCGGACTCGTAATTTGGTGATCCTGGGGTTGCGGGTTCAAATCTCCACCGGGCCGTTTCGGTACAAGCGGATTTTCCCCTCGCAGTTAACATTGCTTCTGACTCCATTTCCCACGCAGTCCTTCGAATGAGACTATAAACCGACGTTTCGTGTGTGAACGCACTCATAACATCTTGCACACACGTAAAATCTCATCGCCAACTTTCGGAAGAGAAGGCCAGTTTGGCTGTTGGTAGGGATAACACGTCACACATAGCATGCACCCTGCGTGAGAAATAGAAAGAGTGGAGGAAGTAAGGAAACTGAGTGAACGATATTGAACGATATTAACTGGATGACACGGGAAATGACTGAATGAAGTGCTAGCTGGCAGCTCTTTAGTCGGCACAACCCTGAAAACCACTTCAAAACCAGATATGCAAACCACAAACAGTCATTCAACAAAGAAAAATACAAAAACCAAACTGAACTGAGCAAATACATTTTGGAAACTTAAAGACGCAAAAATAAACTACAACATATCCAGGAAAATCATAAAAAGGGCATCACCATACAGCAATATTTCAAAAAGATGCAACCTATGTCTAACTGAAAAATGGCTAATACTATGTAAACCACACTTAGCAACTCTTAATACTAAAACAGAAATAGTAAATAACTGCAGGCATAAATGGAAATCGTTGTTAGTGAATACACCCCGTACAACAACCTGAAACCTCAAAAAACACGTGCAACCAACACGCACGTAAAAACAGCTGCAACCGGGCCCCACACGCTATATAACACCGGCGGTGGGCAACCCAAACCCATCCTGACCATAGCCAAGCGCTAGAAACAAATTTGTAGATTTCTTTTTAACACTTCATTTTAACAAATGTTGCTCCCCAAGGGGTTGAGCATTTTTTAAAATCATCTTAGGCGTTTTAATTATATTGATCTTAATCGCTCCTCACGTTGAGCACTGTAGCCTGAAGGATTTAAAAATGGAAGAAATTAATTTTAGGCAGTCAACAAAAAACATACCGTTTTCCAACCCACAATCTTATTAAAAAACTAATAGAACAAACTGAAAAGTTCGTACGCAATATGAGATGGAAAGCATTCTTTTTTCTGAACCCAAACGCAAAAAAAAAGGACAAAAACACCTACGACTTCAAATCATGGCGATCACCACCAGCCATAGACGAAATGAAACCGTTTGAAGACAAAATGAAAAGAATGATAGCCAACATTCAATTCAAAAAATCTAACAACGATTTCCAAACAACGTTAAAAAAAACAAATAAAACAAATACAAAATGACAAAAAGATATTCGTGAAGGCTGATAAAACTAGCAATTACTACAAAATGGAACCAAAGGAATACTCTCAACTCCTTGACAAAAACATTCAGAAAAACTACAAAAAAGCTGACAAAAATATACATAACAGTATCCGCACTAAAGAAAAAGAACTTGCACAGCGCATGGACCTAAGTGACAGGATAGAAGCGACAGCAACAAAAGAAGCTTTCGTAACACTCAAAGACCACAAGCCCAACTTCCATAACAATCCAACATGTAGACTAATAAATCCATCCAAATCTGAATTAGGCAAAATAAGCAAGAAAATTCTGGAAAAAATAATAAAGAACGTAAAATCAAACTCTGAATACAACCTCTGGAAGAACACATACGTAGTTATCCAATGGTTCAAAAAACTCAATAAACAAAGTAATACAGTATTCATCACATTTGACATAGTAGACTTTTACCCATCTATAGATGAGGAACTACTCAACAAAGCACTGAAATTTGCCAGTAACCACACAGACATAACAGGGACAGAAATGGAAATCATTCTCTACACCAAGAAAACACTACTGCACAGCAAAAATGAAACCTGGATCAAGAAAACGAACAGAAATTCAACATTTGACGTAACCATGGGCTCATATGATGGTGCAGAAACATGCGAACTGGTCGGACTATTTATACTATCCAACATCAAGAAAAAAAAACTCGGAAAGCATGTCGGACTATACAGAGATGATGGTCTTGCTGCACTAGCCAACAACGCAAGAACCATTGAAAATAAGAAAAAAGGACTATACAAAATCTTCCAAAATCACAACTTAAAAATTACCATTGAAGCAAACAAAAAGGTAGTGAACTACTTAGACATAACACTGGACCTCAACAATCACATATATAAACCATACAAGAAACCCAACGACACACCCCTTTATATACACATCAAAAGTAACCATCCACCATCCGTATTAAAGACCATACTCCACGGCATAAACAAGAGACTATCAAATCTGTCATGCAGTGAGAGAGTGTTCAACAATGCAGCAGTAGAATACCAGGAGGCACTACAAAGAAGTGGATATAATTACAAACTACAATACAACCCAGATAATAACACAAATAAAAGCAAGAAAAATAGGAAAATAAAAACCATATGGTACAACCCCCCATACGACGGGAAACTCAAAACAAACATAGGGAAAGAATTCTTCAAAATCTTAACAACTTCATTTCCAAAAGAACACAAACTGTCCAAACTATTTAACAAAAAACACTGTCAAACTATCGTACTCATGTATGCCCAACCTCAAAAACCTAATTGATGCATCCAACAAAATGAAAACCAACACAGCAAAGAAGGGTGAAGAAAGGAAATCTTGCAATTGCACCAAAATAGAGCAGTGTCCACTAAGCAATAAATGTCTTCACAACAATATTGTATACCAGGCTACCGTGACATCAGAAAATGAAAAAGAAACATACATAGGGATCACTGAAAACCACTTCAAAACCAGATATGCAAACCACAAACTGTCATTCAACAAAGAAAAATACAAAAACCAAACTGAACTGAGCAAACACATTTGGAAACTTAAAGACGCAAAAATAAACTACAACATATCCAGGAAAATCATAAAAAGGGCATCACCATACAGCAATATTTCAAAAAGATGCAACCTATGTCTAACTGAAAAATGGCTAATACTATGTAAACCACACTTAGCAACTCTTAATATTAAAACGAAATAGTAAATAACTGCAGGCATAAATGGAAATCGTTGTTAGTGAATACACCCTGTACAACAACCTGAAAACCTCAAAAAACACGTGCAACCAACACGCACGTAAAAACAGCTGCAACCGGGCCCCACACGCTATATAACACCGGCGGTGGGCAACCCAAACTCCATCCTGACGATAGCCAAGCGCTAGAAACAAATTTGTAGATTTCTTTTTAACACTTCATTTTTTAACAATATATATATATATATATATATAATTATATCTATATCTATATCTATCTATCTATCTATATATATATATGCACGCACGGACGCACGCGCGCACACACACACACACACACACATGCACTAAGATGTATTTGATAACAGACTCTGTCAGTCGCTAAGTCGTGTGACGCATTGTATACAGATGCAGTCTTTGAAACTAAACATTAGGTAGATTGACAGCTTTCTTCCACTGCAGGATGACTATGCTGTGCCTTTCACTGCTGTAACAGTGGATGTAGGTTTGCCTTTCACTGCTGTAACAGTGGGTGCATGTTTGCCATACGCTGCTGTAACAGTGGGTGTGGGTTTACAATTTGTTGCTTTAACAGTGGATGTGGAAGTGGGTTTGCCATTCATTGCTGTAACAGCAGAGGTGTGTTTGCCATTTATTGCTGTAACAGCAGAGATGGCTTGCCATTCATTGCTGTAACAGCAGAGAAGGGTTTGTCATTCATTGCTGTAACAGCAGAGATGGGTTTGCCATTCATTGCTGTAACAGCAGAGATGGGTTTGCCGTTCATTGCTGTAACAGCAGAGATGGGTTTGCCATTTATTGTTGTAAGGCTGTAACAGTGGATGTGGGTTTGCCATTCAATACCGTAACAGTGGATGTGGGTTTGCCATTCATTGCTGTTACAGCAGACGTGGGTTTGCCATTCAATGTTGTAACAGCAGACGCGGGTTTGCCATTCAATGTTGTAACAGCAGACGCGAGTCTGCCATTCAATGTTGTAACAGCAGACGTGGGTTTGCCATTCAATGTTGTAACAGCAGACGTGGGTTTGCCATTGAATGTTGTAACAGCTAATGCGGGTTTGCCATTCACTACTGTAACAGCAGACGCGGGTTTGCCATTCAATGCTGTAACACAAGACGTGGGTTTGCCATTCAATACCGTAACAGTGGATGTGGGTTTGCCATTCACTGCTTTTACAGCAGACGTGGGTTTGCCATTCAATGTTGTAACAGCTAACGCGGGTTTGCCATTCACTGCTGTAACAGCAGACATGGGTTTGCCATTTATTGCTGTAACAGCAGACGTGGGTTTGCCATTCATTGCTGTTACAGCAGACGTGGGTTTGCCATTCACTGCTGTAACAGCAGACGTGGGTTTGCCATTCACTGCTTTTACAGCAGACGTGGGTTTGCCATTCACTGCTTTTACAGCAGACGTGGGTTTGCCATTCACTGCTGTAACAGCAGACGTGGGTTTGCCATTCATTGCTGTAACAGCAGACGTGGGTTTGCCATTCACTGCTGTAATAGCAGACGTGGGTTTGCCATTCACTACTGTAACAGCAGACATGGGTTTGCCCTTCATTGCTGTAACAGCAGAGATGGGCTTGCCGTTTATTGCTGTAAAAGCAGATGTGGGTTCGCAGTGTTGTACAGTGTCAGCCTTCTTTCCCTGAGATCGTCCACAGTCAGCACAGGACCACTGTGGCGGAGAATGCGGCAGATAATCTTCTCTCTGTCAGACACAACCCGTTCTGTGGCCGGAGACAAGGTGAGCGGCCGTCGGATGTACACACACGACGCGCCGCCATCTTGTGGCAATAGCAGAAGATACAGACTCTCTCTCTCGCCGCCATCTTGTGGCAATAGCAGAAGGTTCAAACTCTCTCGCTGCCATCTTGTGGCAATAGCAGAAGGTTCAGACTCTCTGGCTGCCATCTTGTGGCAATAGCAGAAGGTTCAGACTCTCTCGCCGACATCTTGTGGCAATCGTAGAATGTTCAGACTCTCTCGCCGCCATCTTGTGGCAATAGCAGAAGGTTCTGACTCTCTCGCTGCCATCTTGTGGCAATAGCAGAAGATTCAGACTCTCTCGCTGCCATCTTGTGGCAATAGCAGAAGGTTCAAACTCTCTCGCTGCCATCTTGTGGCAATAGCAGAAGGTTCAGACTCTCTCGCTGCCATCTTGTGGCAATAGCAGAAAGTTCAGACTCTCTCGCCGACATCTTGTGGCAATCGTAGAATGTTCAGACTCTCGCCACCATCTTGTGGCAATAGCAGAAGGTTCAGACTCTCTCGCTGCCATCTTGTGGCAATCGCAGAAGGTTCAGACTCTCTCGCTGCCATCTTGTGGCAATAGCAGAAGGTTCAGACTCTCTCGCCGCCATCTTGTGGCAATAATAGAATGTTCAGACTCTCTCGCCGCCATTTTGTGGCAATAGCAGAAAGTTCACTCTTTCGCTGCCATCTTGTGGCAACAGCAGAAGGTTCAGTTCTCCCAGCCAGTCTGCTTCAAAGCGAAAACACATCCACATAACCTGTAAACATGGCTTCTAAAAGTCAACAGAGGAAAAAAGAGTACATGGATACTTTACCTGAAGAAGCACAGGAACGGCATCTGAACACACTTTTCTCAGTCTTCTCATTACATCGAAGAAATCAGCTCTGGATGGATATAGCAAAAAACAAGAGCTCGTTAACTGACGAAGAGAAGGTTAGGTGCAGACAGTGGTGCTGATCCAATCCGTCAGCTCCAGAGATACCAGCAAAAAGTCCTCTTCAGACTGAGAACTGGCCACTGCTGACTGCTGAGCCACCTCAGCCAAATCAATATTGCCCACACAGATAAATGTCCGTGTGGCACTGGATCTCAGACCCCAGAACACATCCTCCGACGTTGTTCGACCCATGATGTTCTGCGGCGTCAAACCTGGCCAGAGGGAGCAGAACTGCAGATGCAGCTTTGGGGCAGCCTTCAAGACTCTGAGAAGACTGTGGGTTTCATCATGGCGACAAGTCTGAAGATCTGACGCAACCAGTAGAAAAGAAAAACAATCGACGGCAGAAGAAGAAGGAAAACTTGCAGGCAGAGATAATCAAGGGAGGAATAAAGCGATTCTAGAAAAAGAATGTCGTTTACATTCGCTTGGCAGTATGTCGTGACTTTGTCACACTCTGCACAAGTGCATGCACGCACTCAGCTCAGCATTCACTCCGTGCACACGCAATCTCTCCAAACAACCAGAAGGCGCACTACAATAACTCTTCTCTCCCCTCCTCTCCGGGGAATAATTTACTAAACAATAATCAACTTTTCAAATAATAACAATTTATAAACTTCTGTTCCTCCACTCCAGTGGAGGTACAAACTTCCACAGATCCACTAGCTGGGACCAAATTTCATCTCATTACATATAATATTTCACAACAATTTTTTTTTACAGGTTTCTCTCTTCACTGGAGAAACAATTCATACATTTTCCCAAGAAGAATTAAAGATGGCTAGTATCTGAATTTCGACCCAGGGGGACATTCAACATTCATTGTGGGTCAACATGACAGATTCTTTAAATTCTCTCACGACTCCGGCAGTCGTCGTCCTCTTCGCAATTAGGTGCTGCTACAGCACTGTTGTTACGCAACTGCTACAGTTGCCTGTACCATTACTGGTGCTGCCACAGCACCGGGAAGGGCTGAAACACGAATGAAGTCCGTGTAAGTAATCTATTTCAAAATCTGATTAATGATAAATTCTTTTCCCTTTTTCCCTTTTCTTAACTCTCTCTCTTTTCTCTCCCCATCTGTCTATACCTCACCTGGTAATGGTAGATTGCAGGAAAAACTCGCTCTGCAAGCTCCAAACAACCTGTCTGGTCAGTGTCCCCAAGCCATCTCCTTCCTAGACCTTATTTTTCCTTCCTGCGCTCTTCCTGAGTGATTACTCATCTAACTCTACGCATTACCAGCCCTTGGTTACTTGACCAATGGACAACGTCCGTCCATTCAACCAATAATCACCCTACGTCTATAGCCACCAGCGACACCGATCACACTGGTCAGGCCACATGAATTATTGTTTCTTTTACCTTTTCTTTTCCCTACCTAGGGAAATGCTTTATAACAAATAAGGGTGTACGCGACGGAACGTCACATGTCGCCATGTGAGGCTACATCACATGACACCCCCCCATCCCGGGGTGAAAAAAAGAAACATTCGCCAAGATTTTTTTTTTTAAATACACATACATATCCAACTTCAGCCATCAATCCTCAATTTTTCCATGATACAAGAGTTTCCATTAATGCATAGAACTAACCTTTATGAACATCATAAAGATCCAAAATCACATTCCAAAATCTTAGTTTGAGAAAAATAAAAAAGGCAAAAACAGTTTTTTCCTTTCTTAAAAAGAACAAATTCATACTCCATCACAAATCACAAGTTACACAGACACGAAGAACATATAATGATACTGATCATTCCAAATGCCATTCATGTTTATATATACCAAAATGTAAACATAGTTTTTCTTGCCTGTTCTCACATAAACATGTGTCCAAAAATCCTCATAAAATGAGAATTTCCTCATGACTCATTTGATGAGAAAAATTGGCCAAGTGAAAAGTCTTTGTTCAAGCAAGAATATACAATATAGCAGTCCACTCGAAAGTTAAACAGGTTTTTTTTCATTCTTCACAATGGACCGACATGAAAAAACAACAACACTTGCAAGACATCAAATGAAGTATTCTGCACACAATCACAAAGTAACATCCTACTATGAGACTCCAATGCCCATACATATGCACTTTTGAGAAAAGATCAATTACAACTACTTATTAATTCAGGTTGACAGTAGCACACATAAAACTGCCAAAATGTCAATAAAGTCTTTCCACAATGAAAACAAATAGCAGAATAATAAAATCTGTCCACAATAAAAACAAACACCAGAAACAGTCTTTCCTTTTGTATGCAGTGACAGCTGCACGAAGGATACTGTGCACTCACGCACGGGACAGAAAATCTGCCATGACATTCTGAGTGCCAGGTAATGGCTCAATGTCAAACTTGAACTCCTGCAATGACAAAGCCCATCTTAACAGCCTGCTATTTTTGGCCTTGGACGACTGCAAAAACGTCAATGGCCTGTGGTCGGTTTGTAACCGAAACTGTCTTCCAGTCAGGAATCTGGCAAATTTCTCACAAGCCAAAACAATGACAAGACACTCCCTCTCAATTGTTGAGTATTTGACTTGTGTGTTAGAGAACTTTTTACTTGCATATTGGACAGGGTGTAACAATCCATTCTTTTCTTGCAACAGTACAGCTCCCATGCCTGTGGAGCTGGCATCAGTTCTCAAAACAAAATCCTCTGAAACAGAGGGCAAAAGTAGCACAGGGAATGAATTGAGGGTGTTTTGAACACATTCCAGAGCTTTCTGGCACTCATCTGACCAGACGATACTTTTGTTTTTGTTCCTTTTGTTAAGTCACTCAAAGGGACTGTCAAGGACGCAAAGTGCGGTACATATCTTCTGTAACAGGACAACAATCCAATGAGTGATCTTATCACATTTGTAAAAAGGCCAGTGTTAGGCCCCGGTCGTACTGATATTTGTCAATAATCTAAGTGCCTGTTTATGTACTAGCTTTTGTGTTAATAACGTTGGTTGTGCACCGTGCGTTTATTGGTGGTAATTGGGGTTTGTGGTCAGTTTGTTCGCTGGTTAGGGTCAACGATTGGTGGGGGGGAGGGGGGTCGTACATCCGGCTTAGCATCTGTGATAATGGACAGTGCTGATGTTCTCTTTGCTGCCTTTCAATGGATTTCTGATGTAAACCTCCCATTGCTGATAACGGATTTCTGATGTAAACTCCCATTGCTGATAACGGATTTCTGATGTAAACCTCCCATTGCTGATAACGGATTTCTGATGTAAACTTCCCATTGCTGATAACGGTTTCTGATGTAAACCTCCATTGCTGATAACGGATTTCTGATGTAAACCTCCCATTGCTGATAACGGATCCCAGGTACCCGATGTCACCGATCGGGGGTACTAAGCTAGTACGTCCACGTGTTTAAGAGTAGTGGTGGTTCAAGGTAGAGAGCGTGTGCGCGTATGCGTGCGAGCGTGCATGTATGCATGCATGTATGTGTGCTTATATAATATATATATATATATAATATATATATATATGTGTGTGTGTGTGTGTGTGTGTGTGTGTGTGTGTGTGTGTGTGTGTGTGTGTGTGTGTGTGTGTGCGTGCACACGCGCGCGGGCGGGGTAAGACTGGGGTTTAGTTAGCTGGGGTTAGGCTAAGTTCCTCGGGGCTAGGTAGTAAGGTTAGGCTAGGTAGGGGGCAGTTGAACATACAGCATTTTTGCCTTCCAGTTTTCATTTATTGAGGGAGTGGTAGGAGGAAGTTGGTTTCGTTCCCGATTGTTACCCTTTTGTTACTTTGGTTCTATACCAGATAAGGCGGGGCAGGATATCGGCTGTTGTTGTGTTGTCATGTCAGTGAGTTGTTGTGGTAAATCGTCGTGTTGTTGCACGAGCAACAACTAGGTCGTGGTCAAGTGTGTCAGCTCTGCGGAGGGATACACTGTTCCGACCAATCGCTGCTTTGTGTTGTGAGTAGAGTTCGCTTGATTCCGACCAGGGCGGAATGCGTTGCGGTCCCTGGTGTTTGTCGGAGTGGACGTACTCCTTGTAGGTGCGGCGGCAGCGCCGTTAGTTTTGAAGAGTGACTTCGAGTCATAGTTAGTGCCAGGTCCTCGTCGGGTTTGGGTGCCCTTGGCCTGTGCTGAGTCGGTGTCGTCCTTGTTGGCAGCCACTGTCAGCCAGTTGCAGAACTGGTGTGGTTGATCGTCTGTATGTCCAGGTTGGTGATCTGTTAGGTTCGTTGTGTTGTAGTTCGTCGTGTTGTCTTGTATCATGGCGAGTTGTACTGTAGTTGTCTCATGTTGGGATTAGTTGTATGGTGTTCGTTGCGTATACTGGTTGTCTGGTATGATGTTGTCTTGGTTCCGTGATTGAAATTTGTTGTCAGCCGGTTTGTGTTGTTACCTTTTTCCTGTATATTTTTGTAAGTAATGTACATAGTGGTTCCTGAGTTCGATTTCCTCAGGACAGTTTGGCTAGACAATGTGGGTTCAATATAATGACCGTTCATGGACGGTGATGTAGATATTGGTTGTGGTTAGTTCATGTTAATGTCAGTGGGTTCAATAAGAGGGTAATACGATGTTGCATTTGGTGAGGATCATAATATGAGTCAGGTGCAGATGTGTCTGCGTGAATCATAAAGGGATTGTGCTCAATTTCAGTCGTAAATAGTAATAGTTCGTTGAAATTGATTTACGATCTCGGAGTTGACCTGCACAGCATTGGAATCGGTTAACTGTGCAGTAGGGCCAAGGCTGATTTGTGGTCGAGTGGTTTATACTGGAGTACGGTCGTGACTATTCAACTTATATTGGTGTCTTGTCACTTTCGTTCCCGATTGTTACGAGTCACGGTTCGCGACGCGGGTGTCGTGCGCGTGCAGACTGTATCTGTGGCGTACGCATTTGGTACAGGACAGTGAGTCCATATGGTTAGAAGGTTTTTTTTTTTTTTTTTTTTTTTTTTTTTAAGCAAATGACAGTCGTCACACATGCAGGGATGTATGTGTTTGTGACAGAATAAGGTTGGAGAAAGATGTCTTAGGTGGTTGGGAGACAGTCCCATTATGAATTTTAGTAGTCGGAAAGAAGGGAAAGGTAAAGTTTAAGGCCAGTAGCTTAGCAGTCGATAGGATAAAAACGGATGATGTGCAGCATGTAATATTGTATGAAGTGTGGTTGTGTTGGCATAACAAAGATTAACCACTGGGTTATCTGACAAGAGATGACATGAGAGTGAGGTGCTGGATGGAAATTTTGGCGAACAAATCATGTTGTTTTTGATATATGATTATAATTGACAGTGCAAAGAGGGGTAATAATGTGAAGGACTGTGGTTTCGAGCCGATTCTCTTGTGTGAACATGCTGGAACTATGAACCGCTGAAAGTTAAGTTTGGGTTTTTTTTTGAGAGATGTGTATTACTACTGAATATTATGTAGAGACATTTCCCTGTGAAATTGCCCATTTCCTAGACTATTTAGTATTTCCTAAGAGGGCCCATGGAGTCCGCGTTGGATCGCTTAGATTTGTTTTCTTTCTCCGAGATTTAGGTGTGATTCATAATTTCATGTGTAATAGCGTGGATTGGCTCAGGGAGAATAGTGTTTTACCGCTGTTGTAAGGGTTGGCAGGAAATGGGTCTGATAACCCCAAAGTGAGTAATGGGTTGGGGGATGTGTTCGAAATTCAAGGGGTCACTCTCATGCCCGAGTGGGAAGTAGGCAAGGGAGATGGAGAGTTAAAGCTTTACCAAGTAGCCTATGTGTCTTGATGACTCGGGTAGTAGCAACATTACAGTAGTGGCCTACAGTTGTGTCAGCAGGTATCCTGCTCCATCCTGAGGCTGGGGCCAGATCACCGCAGTCTACTGCCGCGTGCCGGCAGGTGAGCGGCGCTTTCCAGTGCCTGTTGTTTTCCCAGGAGAGGGAGACCACCCAGGCCGTCTGCCTTCTATGGGGCAGCTCTCCTCCGGCTACCGGTGCTCTTCCGAGAGTTCTCCGGCACTGGTTCCTCGTCCCTGCTTAGGCGTCCTGTGAGAGGGCGCTGCACCAGGCCTTTTTTCACCCTTGGTGTCCGGCGGGGCCTTCAGAGGAGGAGGCGTCCTACGAGCCCCGGACCCGTCGAGAGGGCATCTGGTGTGTGTGCGTTGGGTGTCGTGCCCATCGCGGGGAGGAGTCAGACTGCGGGAAGCCACGGTCAGCGCCGGGGTGCAGAGTCTTCGGGGAGGGTGTCGGCCCGCGGAGGAGCCACGGTCAGCGCCGGGGTGCAGAGTCTTCCGGGGAGGTGTCAGCCTGTGAGGGGCCACGTACAGCGCCGAGGACTGGAGCTTTCTGGGCCGGGATGGGTTGTCCCATGTTTGTGGTAGAAGGGGTGTAGCGTTAGGCAGTAGGGTTAGGGGTGTTAGCTACTGCCTCCTTTCAGGACGTAGTGGCCAGCACAGTGTAGGGTACTGGTCGATGCCTCCCTTAGGGACGCAGCGATCAATGCAGTAGTGGTCCCGGGTTAAAAGGGAAGGGTGAGTCCTGGGGAGAGGTGTGGGGGTAGCAGTAGTTAAGAGATTAGAGTCCCTTTGGTAAATCCTCGTCCCTAGTAGTTAGTCACCACGTGTGCGGGCTATCGCTGTGTCCCAGGTCACAGTGATATACTGCAACTGGTGTGTTAGGTTAGGTTAGGGTCTTCCAGGTCATTATCGTAGAGTAGGGTGAGTCAGCGGGAATTGGGATACTTGTGTGCAGTTGTGGATGTGCGTGAGTGGTGGCGCCATGGAGTGTGTGTGAAATAAAGAAGCGTGCGTGATTGTAAAACAGTGTTAGTGTGCTGTGTTGTCTGACCTAGCGTGTGATAGCCGTGGGTAAGGGTGGTAGGGCCGTCCGGCTTAGCGACCGTGACACCCGAACAGCTACAGGGTTTCTACTTTCTCTCCACAGTCAGGGTTTTTTTTTTCAGTATCCATGGTGATCTTCTAGCCGGTCCTGTACTTGGTCTTCACGTCACTGATGTCCATGCCATTTCTTACTGATGTTTCATCCAGTCTTTCAGCCAGCTTGGCAAGTCTCCATAGCTCGACATTGGTCTGTGTGTGTGTGTGTGTGTGTGTGTGTGTGTGTGTGTGTGTGGTGTGTGTGTGTGTTTCTTTCAATACCACAGACACGCCTTCATATAAACAACATTGTCTCCATTGCCTGACGTTTCCCTGTGATCCTTCAGGCAACTGTGGTAAATTGAGCAAAACTCTGTACCAAGGATCCATCATCTGAAAACAATGTACCAGGGAGTTTCCTTTCAAATTGCACCAACCTTGAAAAAAAAACGGATATACCTCAGCATACTCACAAAATGGGCCAGATGATTCCATTGATACCCTGGGTAGAATAATTTGTTGGCATTAAAACCAAAAGCTTCCAATCTAAATTTTGCAAACTGTATACAGTGTCATTCATTTAAATTGTTGACATAGTTTTTTCTGTTAAAATGCTATATAAGGAGTACAATGATTAACATATTTCCTTACATTCCGCTGGATTGTCTACCTCATTAGGAACTGTATCGCCATAGAAGTTGGAGCAAGGGATTTGTAGGCTCGTCAGCGTATGACCTCATGAAACAGCTCGAGATTTCAGGTAAGAAGAGGACCAGAACCCAGAAGGCAATGGCAGAGGCAGCCGGAAAGAGTTTCGGCTGGACCTGGTCAAGGAGGAACGAAAGTGAACTTCATAAGGCTTAATTTTCCCAACTTAGAGCAGGTGTCCCGTTAGCAGTGGGGTAAGACATCCGTCGAAAAAGGCACGTCTTAAGACGCCCCACCCATCCAAAAAAGTAGCGGGTTCGAATCCCGGCAGCGCCAGAAAAAAACAAGTTGGCAGTAGAAAGGCATCTG
>CM065732.1:9521262-9538762 GCA_033310375.1 Conus canariensis
AAACAGCCCTGCTTAAGTCCTTGAAGGCATTCAAAATAGTCGGTATAAACCAGATCATCTCTTACGCAAAATTTCAGAGTTGTACATTGCTTGGAGCGCTGAAAGCATTTTACCACCGATTCCGATCTTTAGTAAAATATTCCACAGTACGTGTCTCTTGACCGTGTCGAACGCTTTCTGAAAGTCGAGAAAGGCTACATAAATCTTTCTGTTCAGAGCGAGATATTATTATTATTATTATTATTATGAACATTTATGACGCCTAATCAAAAATTCTGAACTAAGATATTTCTGAACTAAGGCATTTAATGTGAAAATATGATCGATTGTCGAATAATCTTTGCGGAAACCAGCCTGTGTTTCAGATATAATATTGTATGTATTCGACCATTCTGACAACCTCTTATTCAATATATAAGTATACAGTTTGCTGAGGCAAGACAAAAGAGCAATACCACGATAATTATCGGGATTGTTAATGTCTCCTTTTTTATGGAGTGGAAATATGATAGCTTTAGACCATTCACTGGGATACGTACCCTTGGAAAACAATGCATTAAAATACTTTGTCACAAAAGGGACAATCGCATCCTGTGAGGCTTTTAAAACTTCATTTATTAACCCATCAGGCCCGGCTGCTTTTCCTGATTTTGAATGTTTTATAGCTTCTTTTACCTCTAATTCTGATATATCAATATTTAGGCAATCAAACAAGTTGTCAGCTTCGTTACCCTCTGGCTCAAAAATATTGTGAACGTGTTGTTCAGCATTGTCATTTAAGAGATTAGCAAAGTGACGAAACCAGTCTTCTTTTGGTATGTTATTTTTTAGTCTGGTTTTACGTTTCCATTTCTTTATTTCTTTCCAGAATGCCTGCGAATTATGTCGATTGTTGACAAGTCTATCTACAGCTTCCTTTTTGAATTCTTTTTCCTTAGTTGTAAGAGTAGTTTTATACTTTTTCCTTTCCTGTACGTATGATGATCTGTGTTGTAGTTTCTTGTTTCTATTAAAGATTCTTAACGCTTTTCTTGCGTTATTCTTTAACAGGCGACAATCTTTGTCGAACCAAGGCTTACTTTGTTTAGAAGTGGGGACAACACCTTTAGGGTTATTGGGACAAATCCGCTTAGTCATACACATTGCTGCATTTTTAATAGCACACGTAAAAGTGTCCAAAGCATCATCGATTGATCGTTCAATCTGAGCAGTGGCTTCTGCTATATGGTCAGAAAACGCAGGAGAAAAACAGGATTCATTGAGTCTATGTACTTCATCAGGGTTCCATATTATTTTATCAACAGAACAAAGAGAGCTGTCACACAAGTTATCTGCATCATTTTCTGTAAGCAAACGATTTACTGAAAGCACAAGGGGCATATGTACTGATTCCACTCTCTCTTCTACAACGAAATTTGTACATAAAGAAGCAAAGTCCGGAGAAGCAATAAAGTAATCATTTACACTTGCGCCACTAGGAGAAACAAACGTAAATTGCTTTGATGCATCAGGGTAACAGAAGTCGTTTAAAATCAAAAGTTCATAGCAGGCACACAGATCTAGAAGATGTCTACCAAAGGCATTAAGAACCAAGTCTTCTGTCTGACGGTTATCAACAAATAATGCAGTGTTGTCATTCAACGTGTTTTCCAGCTCAAAATGGAATACATCAGAATTGGGTCGTGATGATGATGATGATGATGATGATTATGAATGATGATTATGTGGGGTAAGGTGGAAAGAAAGAAAATCAAAATATATCATCAAAATAAAATCCTTCACTAGCAGCAGATGGAGATCATATTAATCTATATTGATGTCAGAACCATTCATATCGTCCGCTTCGAGGCCTTACGTTCGCTGGATGGGACTCGTCAGGGAGTCACGGCTGATTGTGCTCCGTCTCCCTTGGTATCAAATGGAGAAATACCAGTATATATTTCTGTGGCATTCTCAACACCGAGGGTTAAATGACAGCAAGAAGAAGATGATGTGTGACTTTCAGTACCAATTTAATATGAGGATGCGTATCTTAGAAACACACACACACACACACACACACACACACACACACACACACACACACACACACACACACACACACCAATAGCGCGTACTTGCGTTTTTATTTCTGATTTTCTTTTGGTAAACCCTTGTGTATAATGCAAAAAGAAATAAATGAACCTTTCAGTAAAAAAAAAGATTCCATGAAGGGAAGTCTATGACTGTCTCTGCCACGGGACAGAGCAGTGAAGACAGCATAAAGTTCCTTGTAAAAAGTGTGATAGGGATCCAAACAAGTGAAACCAAATGATTCACCTCTTCAGAAAGTATGTCTTTGAGTGTGAGAGTACAATCATTACGGAAACTCTGAAGTGCATTATCATAATGTAATAGGAATGAAGTTAACAAGCAAAGTGTAGCTATCAGAGATCCCCCTAGCTGTAAGAGCAGACACTGAATGGTGTTACTTCAGCCTCTGACAACTATTCATCAGTAGTTTCAACGTGAGGTGACTGCAGGCGGAAATGGAAACCATTTAAAAAAAAAGAATTATTAGTACGTCCGCCAAACAACAGGGACAAACATATTACCAGACAAAAACGACGCGTTTCGACCTCCTAGGTCTTCGCCCATCAACGTCAACGCCCATCTTGCACCGAATTTGAGAAGGTAAGTGATTGCTCGTTGTTCGCTTTCATTGTCGTGAATGTTGGTTATCTTGCCCGGTGAAGACGTAAAGGTCAAAACGCGTCATGATTTGTCTTGTTATGTGTTTGTTCTTGTTGTTTGGTGGACCTAACAATATCATTTTTGAAAACACTTATTCAACAGATATGTTATATTAATTTCAAATCTCCCTTTGCTGTGTTTTCTCGTAAACAAAGTAAAAAATCTCATGATGCAGTGGAATCTGAACCAAAAGGCTAAACCACGGATCTTATTGTCAGGGCTGTATTCATTTATTTACTTGCTCACGTATTTATTTGGTTGCTCGTTTGTTATTCATTTTGCTCATTATTTCTATAGATTGTTTCATTTGTTAATGCATCCAGCTACTATAGAGTACGTCATTCGTCAAATATGTTTTATGCATGTATCTGTAATCACAATTTAAGAGAGAGTAGAGCAACTTGAACATCTGTGTTTTAAAAGCATGGGGCAGAACTATTTCAGCTGACTGCTACATTTTGCATGGCTGCTGTCATCACCTTTCAGCGATAGCTTTTGTCAAAATAGAAAAGAAATGAAAAAGAAAGAAGAAATGCTGGTGCACTTCTGTTTGGACTGTGTGGACTGCAGAACCAATACACATTGGCATCATTGTCAATGGTGGGACAGTCCTGTGCAAAGAAACAACCCTATGTTGTGCAGAAGAACGCCAAATTTTCAAGTCTTATGATCGGAAGCTGTTCTGAACTTGCTGGCAATATACAAGTAAAAGTTAATGGTGCAGCTGGAGTACAACAGGATGCTGCTGGCTGCAGAGAAGACTTGCCCATATGGAATCGGGTCACTCCTGTCAACAAATCGACGTGTGATCTTATATATCTCGATTGGTGTTCTGAGGAGGAAAAAGCACATATTTGCGGCAGTCATAGTGACAGTCAATGCAGTTACTTATTGCCGTCTGGAATCCTGGGTATATTGTTGTAACCGATGACAGGTGCCCACTCTGAAAGATCTGAGAAGTGTCCAGAGAAGTACGCTGTTTCTAGCCCCCAACAACACGAAAGGAACCAAAAATCTTTCACCCGTAGCCAGACTGAGCCAGAAAACCATTTGTACATTTCTGATACTTTACTCTATGGTTATGACATAGGATCTAGAACAAGATCCCATGTCATAAGTGACAGTGGATCAGGGTGATAACAACGGTCATTAAATCGGCAGTAACTTACGACATCGCCTTCGTCCACACATTACTGACGAGACGTGACCATACTACAGAAGCTGCCCCTAGCAAGGTGAGGGCCACTTGCATCCAAGGAAATAAAGTTCTCGTCGTGTTAAGTATTATCATCTATAGTTTACACTGCCATGACCCTGCGCTTCAAAGTAAGGCACACTGAATCGTACATAGAGCAAGCTCCTTAAGGGCAGTATCACCAAATACAGCAGATCAGAGCAGACCAGAACTCCAAAGAAAACACGAGAAGTGGACACTGGAAGACGAAACACGATCAGAAGAGTCATAACATTTCCAAATATTCCAAACATACACGCAAGAGGCTCACCTATTTTCCAGATCAGTTCAGAGATGTCTTCAAATTGTTTGTATTTATCATCCCACAGATCTCTTTTGAGTCGGCTTGCATTCATTATTGTACAACTTAAGAATATAATAAAAACGATGGTAACTGGGTAAAGTTTAGTTATTGAATGATATAGTGTTTCATTTTGTATCCAGTAGCATGGGATCGCCTCGCTACTATGACATTTGCACTGATCAATGACACGCACACCTCAGCCTGAATAGTAAACCTGCCACACATAAATCAATAACAGCTGCACATTTATTGCAGCCGTTTTGGACTCTTGTTGAAGAACTGCTTTGATATTGATATGTTATTTAACCCCGTTCCATGCTTTATTCAACTTGTTTCAACATTATGACAGGGAATATGTACATTCAAAATGCCTCAGCTCGGAGAGAGAGAGAGAGAGAGAGAGAGAGAGAGAGAGAGAGAGAGAGAGAGAGAGAGAGACAGAGACAGAGACAGATAGAGACAGAGAGAGAGCAGAGAGAGACAGAGACAGAGAGAGAGAGAGACAGAGACAGAGAGAGAGAGAGAGAGAGAGAGAGTATTGATCGGTCCGGTGTCGTGCACTTTGGTGTTTTAGATTGGAGTGCACTGCATACATTTGGATTGTGCTGGGTTACGTCAGGTTCTGCTGTTAGTCACTATATGGCATTTTGCTGTGTTATATGTTGCCATGTGTTGTATTCATGGCTTGGTTTAGTTTTGAGTTGATTTTTGTTGCATTGTCATATATAGTGTTACGATGTGCTGTTTTGCACTGTGCTGTGGTGTATTTCATTCCGTTGTGTTCTTATAAATTGCGTTGTGTTGTGTTTAATTGTCTTCTGTTGGGTTGGGTTGTCTTACGTTGTATTGTTCACCGTCGTACTGTGTTGTGTTGTGTTGTATTGTCTTATGTTTTATCTTTGTGCCTTTAAGGATTAACTCATGTGTGTTCACAGTTTACAGCCGCACCATTTGTATCTTCTGTTGTTTGGAAACCACAATGTAGCCATGTGCGTTTCATCTGTGGGACTGTCTGCTGGATAGGTTCCCTAGTGAATGAACCACTCCCATGAGAATGGGGAGAATCACACGTCCACAATCTGAATAAGGGTGATAATTTTCTCCCCACCCCCTCCTTCTCCCTCTCTCTCTTTAAGCTAGAACGTAAGTCATGGTCTGTGTGACGTAGGTTAATCAAAAACAAATCATTCTTTAGCCTGTTGAGGGAACGTCTCTGTCATACACTACATCTATTACCAGCTATAGAAGTTTTAATCGATCACGGTAATCACGCTAATCTGACCCTAGTATGGAAAAGTGTTTACCTTGCTGTGGGTGCTCTTTCTTCTTTTCTTTTTGCTTTATATATGAGAAGAATATTAAAACAAAATGGTGATGATGGATTTTTCCGTCGAGTCCGAAGGACGAGTGGGCGGCAGGTGATCTGTTGATGTAGGTCCTCATGTGGGAATGAAGACCAATTCTTGAGGCACAAGTATTCCACAGGCACTGCGTGGAAAGGAGTCCTGCAAGGATGGGCCCTGTTTTATCCGATCCATCTTTTCCTGGATGGCGGCTGCTCTGTTGCACTCAAATGTCTTTGTGCCCTGGGTACACTGTTGCTTCCACTCCCTTCTGTCAAGGGCGACATCTTCCCAGGAAGCAGTGTCAATGTTGCAGCTTCTGAGGTTGGCCTTCAGGGTGTCTTTGTATTTCTTGAGAGGCCACACTTGGTCACGTTGTCTTTCCTTCAGTTGTCCACAGAGCAGCATCTTTGGAATTCTGCTGTCTTCCATACGGACAACGTGTCCTGTCCATCGGAACTGGCTTTGATGAGTATACACTCAATGCTGGGTTGGCCACACTTCTTCAGGACCTGTAGGTTGGACACTGTCTTGCCATTTGATACAGCATATCTTGCGCAAGCATCATCGATGGAACTGTTCAAGATCTTGGATGTGTCGACGGTACATGGTCTACGTCTCACAACAGTAGAAGAGAGCGCCCAGAATCACAGTTCTGTATACAGCAACCTTTGAGCGCAATCTGATGCAATGGTCTTGCCATAGACTCTTTGAGAGTCTGCCAATGGCAGAGCTGGCCTTTGACATGCGCAACATCACTTTTGCATTCAGAGATCCATTGCTGCTTACAGTGCTGCCCAAATAGCACAAGTTGTCCACAGTTTTAATCTTTGTGTTGTTGATGACGACAAGTGATGGTGGAGCACTGCCAGCAGCGGACGGCGAAGGTTAGAACATGGTCTCGGTCTTACCAAGAGTGGTCGTAAGTCCAAAACGTTCACAGGCCCTTGCAAAGCAATCTGCGAGGCATCGGATGTCTTCATGGGAATCTGTGGCCAGTGCACAGTCATCTGCAAAGAGGAACTCTCTCAGAAGGGCATCAAATACTTTGGTCTTGGCCTGAAGCCGTCGAAGGTTGAATAGTTTGCCGTCTGAACATAACTGGATGTATACCCCGTTGTCGCATGAATGCATCAATCAGCGTTGCAGCCAACAGAATGGAAAAGAGGGTGGGTGCTAAGATGCATCCCTGCTTCACTCCATTTTTCACTGGGAATGGGTCATTTTCTTGCACTCTCGCCTGTATACCATCATGGAATGAAACTATCAGTGAGATGAGCTTTTCCGAGCAACCATACTTGTGAAGGATCTTCCACAAGCCAGTCTGATTAACGGTATCGAAGGCCGTGGTGAGATCAACAAACACCATGTGGAGTTTCTGTTTTGCTCACGACACTTCTCTTGTAGCTGGCGAACAGCAAATACCATGTCAGTTGTGTCCCTGACAAGAATCTTTCCTGCTATGCACAAGTGGGAAGTTCCACGATGATTGTCACAGGACGCTATGTCACCCTTTCTCTTGTAGACGTGTACAAGAGAGGCGTCTTTGAATTCTTGGGGCACTTCTCTGTTTTCCCAAATGGACTAGAAGAAGTTTGGTCAGCTTTTCCAGGAGTATCTCGCCTCCATTCTTGTAGTTATCTGCTGGAATTCTATCTGCTCCTGGTGCTTTACCGGACATGGTCTGTTTCAGAGTCTGCACTGGAAGGTGGGTCTGTCAGAGATCCCTGCACTGGCAGTTGTGGGGGGCGCTGCAATTGCTTCTTCAGATATTAACGAGACTGTATTCAAAGGGACATTGAAGTGCTCAGCCCAGCGAGCAAGAATGTCTTATCTGTCAGCAGTGTGATCTGGTCAGAAACACGAATGTGTGTTGAGCCAGTAGTCTTTGGTCCATAGATGATGCGAAGGCCCTCGTGAAATTTTTTCACGTCGGTGATATTAGCCGCAGCTTTCAGACTTTCTGTTTTCTTTTCCCACCAATCGTTTTTCATCTACCGAAGCTTCTGCTGGTGATCTGCTTGGCTTGCTGGTACTTCTGCTGTTTCGTCTTGCAGGTCTTGTTGCTGATGTGATCGCTGTGGGTCTTGTAAAGCTTGTCTACGAGCTTGTTGATTTTTGGGTCGTTTTTATCAAACCAGTCTCTATGTTTGAGTTCAACAAAGTCCAGGGTGTCAGCTGTAGCGCTGTGCAGGGATTCTTTGAAGGCTTTCCATTTCTCTCAAGTGTCTTCTCCAATGAGGTTAATGTTCCACAGGCATTCCTGGATTCTTTCTTGCAGAATGTCTCTGTTGTTACACAGGCGAGCAATGTTCAGCCTTCTCGGGGGCTTATCTCTGGCCGATTTGTGCTTCAGGGCATGCTGAATGTTCATCCTGCTCTTGATCAGGCGGTGATCTGACCAGCAATCACATACCCTCATAAAGCGTGTAATTAGGACATCATGTCTGTCCCTCTGGCGAACAATCACATAGTCAAGCAAGTGCCATTGTTTGGAGTGGGGGTGTATCCACGTGTTCTTGAACTTGTCTGCCTGCCAGAAGATGGTGTTGGTGATGGAAAGTTCATGTTGTACACACAGTGATAACATCAGCAGACCATTGGAGTTGCAGTTTCCAGTGCCGTGGCATCCAAGAACATTGGACCAAGTGGAGTAGTCCCTTCCCACACGAGCGTTAAAGTTCCCGAGGATAATGAGCTTGTCCTTGTGGTTGACCTCAGTGATGACACGGTTCAGCTGCTCATATAAAGCTTCTTTGATGTCATCTAGATTCGTCATTGTTGGAGCGTAGGTGCTGATAATGATGGCAAAGCGGTCCGTTGTAAGGCTAAGCCGCAATATCATAATGCGATCATTAATGCCACGTGGCAGGCTATCCAGCCTCCGGGCAAGGTTTGTGCGAATGGGAAATCCAACACCAGAAGCTCTTGGGTTTTCTTCAGGCTTCCCAGTGCAGTAAAAGGTGTAGCCTCCTCCAGCTTCTTCAAGCTGTGTGTCTAGCGCAAGTCTCGTTTCATGCACAGCCGCCATGGCAGTCTGGTAACGGCGTAGCGTCTTGGCAATCACAGCGGTACGACGCTCTGGTCTGTCGTCTCTGTCCAGTAACGTTAGGACATTCCATGCCCCAAATGTCAGAGGCATCTGTGTTTTCCTGTGTTTTGACTTTCGACCGCCTTGTTGGATGACCAGGCAGGCGTGGTCACCTGTCAGGCACTGTGAAGGGCAGGCTTTGTTTAGGGATTCTTTCATCTCCCCCTGCCCATGTGGGGAGAGCGGTGCTGTCACTGAATAGGGCTGCTCTGTCGCCGCAGGAGGACAGGAGCACCGTATCTGCCCTCATGTACGATGAACGACCATCAGCCTACAACCACCTACGTGCAGAGTTGTAGCTAGGGACCTCCAGCAACATCCTTTGCCTGTTCCTGTCACTGCTTCTCCATCGCTGCAGGACTTGGAAGAAGCTAGTAAGGGTTGCCTTTGGGTTTATCGGCGTACCGGCTTGCCTGGCAAGCACAGGGGGCTTTTTAAGATGAAGGAGAGTTGTGCTCTCTTCTCCACTCTATCGCCTTCTGGGGCTCATTGCCCCACTGGTGCAGAAGCTGCTACGTATAGGACAGCTCCAGAAGATGCAGCTTTGTTGTTCGAAGTATCCGTCTCCTAGAGGGATGACCGACCAAGGCTGATAAGCTTCCTCGGCCCATAGCTGGGGGTTTGGTTCATGAACGCCAGGGCATGTTCACACGCTGGTGGGCCTGCACTTTGCAAGTTTAGGGGCCAAACCCCCTCCAAGTCCCCTGTAGTCTGGCCTGGGCTGCAAGGCACCCAGTGGACATGCGTTGCCAAATGAAGGTATAGCATAGGGCTTGTAGTGGAGAGGCTATGTACTGGCAGGAGAGACTTACGGACATGGCTCTTTTTTCGCTGTGCTGTTCACAGCGGAGCTAGACAGCAATGAACGCTGAAAGCGAGAGGTAACAAGCGCACACACACTTTGCCAGCACACTAGGCGCTTCACACTACCAGGAACGCACAGTTGAATTGGTATTTACGTATTATTTCCAGCCTTAGAGATTCGGAACAACAATTTCGTATGATTAATTGATAGATAATAGACATGTAGATGCATGGACAGACACACAGACAGACAGACAGACAGACAGACAGACAGAAAAGAATTCAACTGACAGGCAGCCAGACAAATAAATATATTAACATCAGTCCACAGAGATGAACCGTAGCCTTTTTTTATTTAGCTGGTGAACCTTCTTAGTAGCTTCGGTAACACCGTGTTTCAGAAGTTGTCAAACTATCAGTTTGGGAATGATCAAAATCAGCTTTTGATTTCAACTTCTCTTAGCGACCATTAATAGTAATACATGAAGATAGCTATACAGATAGATAGATAGATAGATAGATAGATAGATAGATAGATAGATAGATAGATAGATAGATAGATAGATAGATAGATAGATAGATAGATAGATAGACTATGAACGCCCGTGGCATGAAGATCCACAGAAAAAAGATGGGATGTGTGAAGACTCATCTGAATGAGCAGCAGCGCACTGCATCAGCAGATAAGACGTCGGAAGACCAAGGCCAGGATTTAAACCACAGTGCCAAGGACATCCACGCTGTTGGTTCGGATGAGGAATTTGTACAGGCCCTCGATGCCAAGCGCCTGAAACTCAACCTGCCACGAGCAAACGAAACTGAAGATTGGGAGAAATTGGATGCAAAAATCGTCCAAAGACTCGATGCACTGATAGGGAAAAGCACCCTGGAACACAAACTAGCCACATATGGGGACATTGTGTATGCCACATGTAGAGACGCCTATGGAGCAAAACTACCCAAAGAGAAAACACCTCCAAAGGAATCCAGACGCCAAGAAAAGATGGACAAGATCAGGGTCCAAAAGAAAAACCTCAAGATGCAAATGAAGACCGCACTGCCAGCTGAAAAACAAGGCTTGGAAAAACTGTGGAAAGACCTGAAAGAAAAACACAGCGCCCTCAGCAAAGCGGAATCTGCGAGGAAGAGGAAGAACAAAAAGAAGAAGACACAAGAGCGCTTCTTCAGAGACCCCTTCCAGTTTGCCAGAACACTGTTTGAGCAGCCAAAATCTGGGACCCTAAGTGTGGACAAAGGAGTTCTTGAGCAGCATCTGAGGAAAACATACTCTGAACCACAGAGCAAAGCACCACTCGACATTCAAGGTCTGGTGTGGCCAACCAACCCTGAGGAACAGTTCAATGGCAAGCCTCCAACGTTGGCGGAAATCAAGAAGATGGTCGACAAAGCCAGAGCCAAATCATCACCAGGGCCAAACGGAATACCTTACCAGCTATACAAGCAATGTCCCAAGGTGCTGGAGTGGCTCCACAGGCTGCTGCGATCAGCTTGGAGAAACCAGAAGATCAGCGGCCAGTGGATGACGGCAGATGGTGTGTACATCCCCAAAGAGCAAAACTCAAGTGACATCAGCCAGTTCAGGCCAATATCACTACTGAACGTCGAAGGGAAAATCTTCTTCTCTGTCATGGCAGCAAGGCTGACCAAGTACCCCATGGAAAACAAGTACTTGGATGTGTCAGTCCAGAAAGGTGGCATCCCAGGCGTGGCTGGCTGTGTAGAACACGCCACAATGATCTGGGACGCAATCCAAAAAGCAAAAACAGAAAAGAGAGACCTGGACGTAGTGTGGCTTGATCTGGCAAACGCATATGGATCTGTGCCCCATGAGATGATACAGTTGGCTCTTGAGATGTACCATGTGCCAAAGAACATCCACGACATGCTCAAGAAGTACTTCAATGGCTTTTCAATGCGGTTCTCTACCAAGGAGTACACAACTGACTGGATCAACTTGGAAGTGGGTATTGCAATGGGCTGTGCAATTTCCCCAATACTGTTCGTGCTGGCAATGGAACTCATCTTGAAAGCAGCAACAAACAACGCGAGACAAACAGACCTTGGCGATAGATACAAGATGCCTCCTCTCAAGGCCTTCATGGATGACACTACAGTGATTTCATCCAGAGAAGACGAGACACGTCATGTGCTGGAGAGGCTGGACGACATAGTTGCCTCATCCAGAATGAAGTTCAAGCCAAAGAAATCACGGAGTCTCTCACTGAGGAAAGGAAAAGTGGCCGGATCTGTGGTCTTCAGTGTTGCCAACCAGGCCATTCCAACAGTCACAGAAGAACCAGTCAAGAGCCTTGGAAGATGGTATGATGATACGCTGAAAGACACACAAAGAGCAAAAGAAACCAAGCAGATGGCGGAGGAAGGCTTGGAGACCAGTGACCAGTGTGGGCTCCCTGGCAAGTACAAGGTCTGGTGTCTGCAGTTCATGCTGATACCAAAGCTCCTGTGGCCTCTGATGATATACGACATCTGCACCAGCATAGTGGAGGCAATGGAAGCCAAAATCAACAAGTTCACAAGGAAATGGCTTGGTGTCCCACCCTGTCTGACTGACATAGCGCTGTACTGTCGCCAAGCAAAGCTGAAACTACCACTGAAATCCATCCTGGAGGAATACAAAGCAGGGAAGATCAGACTTCAAAGCATGCTGGAGGACTCAGGAGACAAGGTGGTAGAAGCAATCAAGCCCCAGCTGAAGACAGGCAGAAAATGGAAAGTTCAAGAGGCGATGGATTCTGCAAAAGAAAGTCTCAAGATCAGAGAAATAACAGGACACACACAGACCAACAGACAAGGACTGGGGGTGACCAAAACTGAATGGTGGTCAAAGGCCAAAGGAAAAGCCAAAAGAGACATGATGATTCAGGAGATGAGAAAAGAAGAAGACCAAAAAAGACTCCAAAAAGCAGTCCAGCAGAGCCAGCAAGGGCAATGGACAACGTGGGAGAATGCACTCCAAAGAAGTCTCACTTGGAATGACATTTGGCACATGGCCCCTCTCAGGATCAGCTTCATTCTCAGATCTGCATAGACCTTCTGCCCTCAAATGCAAACCTGGTGAAGTGGGGGAAAACAGACGATCCTGCATGCCCCCTGTGCCATGAAAAACAAACAGTGGAGCATGTCCTAAGCTCATGTAAAGTAGCCCTGGCTCAAGGAAGGTACACATGGAGGCACAACCAAGTGCTCAAAGAGATTGTACAAGTAGTCTGGGCTAGTACCAACACCATAAAAGGGAAAATCAGGACTCCAAAAGCACCCGCAACATTCTTCACGGCAGGAGGCAGCAAATCATGGCCAAGAACAACAGTGCCACTCGAAACATGCAGGCAGAGTCTGCTGGACGGGGCAGATGACTGGGAGTGCACTGCATACCTCCCAGAATGGAAGAGTCACCCAGAGATCATCAGCAAGAGTGGCATGAGACCAGACATAGTAGTCCACTCTAAGTCAACCAAGCAACTGATCATGATCGAGCTCACGGTGCCATATGAGAACAGAATGGAGGCAGCTCAAATCTACAAGACTGAAAAGTATGCTGATCTGGCAAACAGCCTGAGGAGAGAAGGCTATCAGGTCAAAGTCCTCACTGCAGAAATTGGAGCTAGGGGGTTTGTAGGAACGTCTGCATACAGCCTCATGAAACAGCTCTCAGTTGCAGGGAAGGAAAAAACCAGAGCCCTGAAAGCAATGGCAGAAGCGGCAGAGAGGTGTTCAAGCTGGATCTGGTCAAGGAGGAACAAAAGTGAACTTCATAAGGCTTAATTTCCCTATAAATATCAGGTGTCCCTGTGGCTCAGTGGTTAAAGCGCGAGTCATTAAGTGGAAAATGAGCATGTCCAGAGGGTCATGGGTTCGAATCCCAGCCATGGCTCGTCCCAAGATGGGAAAAAAAGGGGCAGCAGAGGGACATCCGGAGTCATGAACCGGGTGTGGCCCAACCCCCCTAGAGTGTCAGGAGATAAGGGCCGAAACACTTGCTTGAAGGGGGCTTCTCTTCTGAGGACTCTCTGCTGCCACGCTCTCCACGAGTTTCTTTCTACTAGATAGATTATTCAAGAAATCTAAGTGATCTGAAAACAACGAATCAGTTCAGTGGGTGTGGTGAGTACTTATCAAAAGCTGAAACCGAGTTAACTGATGGAGACTTTACTGAACAGAAGGTGTGGACAATATTTTTGTTCATGTTGGTCGTAATATCACTAGGCGGGATCCTATGCCGTGTATTTTTTAAAATATATCATTTGTAAACGTACCGGTTATAGAAGGTATGATATCACATGCCCTATGGTATGCACAGACATACAATATTGCGCGAACAACTTTACGTTACATACAGCCAGAAAGTACTTAATATAGTAAATGGAATTTGTCTTAAGTTGATATTGAAATTTACCTGAAACTATGCCTTAATGGTCGCTGTCTATCTGTCTGTCTGTCTGTCTGTCTGTCTGTCTGTCTGTCTGTCTGCACACACACACACACACACGCACACACACACACACACACACACACACACACACACACACACACATACACGCACACGCACACACACACACACGCACACACACACACACACTCGCGCGCGCGCACGCACACACGCACGTATGCACGTATGCACGCACGCACACACACACACACACACACACACACACACACACACACACACACACACACACGTATATATATATGTATATATATATATATATATATATATATATATATATATATAAGGGCACAGACACAATCAGCCGTGTCTCCCTGATGAGTCCGATCCAGCGGACGAAAGGCCTAGGAGCAGGCAATGCAAATAGATGTGCCTTCGAGAGGGATTGCGATGGTTCTCTCAGCCGGCTAGTGAAGGGTTTCACAAATTTATAATATATTCCCCCCATTTTCTTCATCTTCAATTTTTTTTTTTCTTTTCTAAAAGTTCAAATCTTTGCCAAGTCATTACTATAATGACTGAAGAATTGTTAGCCTGCACTTGTTTTCCCCCACTACTTGATTGTTCAGCATTATATATATATATATATATATATATATATATATATATATATATATATATATATATATATATATCATTACGGACTGTGGTGTGTCTCTATTTGACACCAAGAGCAACAGTCACAATCAGCCGTGTCTCCCTGATGAGTCCGATCCAGCGGACGAAAGGCCTCGGAGCAGGCAATACATATAAATCCGTCTTCAAGAGGAATTGTGATGGTTCCCTCATGCAGCTAGTGAATGGATTTCATACTTAAAGCATATATTTTCCCATTTTCTTCATCTTCAACATTTTCTTTTTTATTTCAAATCTTTGCCAAGTCATTATTATAATGATAGAAGAATTGTTAACCTGCACTTGTTTTCCCCCATTACTTAATTGTTCAGCATTATATATATATATATATATATTATATATATATATATATATATATATAATATATAATATATCTGTTATCACGTCTATCTTGTTTAGTGTAAGACTAATCTTATTTTTTTCCTTTCTTTCCTCTAGTGCATTCTGATATGTAAGATATCCTATAACCATGCGACAGCGATAGCTTTCAAAGGAAAAAATACAGTCATTACAATAAGAAGCACCTATGCAGACACACGCATGCACAAGCGTTAGGATAGTACTAAGAGCGTGAACATAAAATGTCTCTTTTATATTCCATAAACTTGTGTAGGCAAATGAGACATTTAGCAACACTACACAAATACAAATGAGACACTTAGCAACACTACACAACTACATGTTTGAATGAAAAGGAAAGCTGCTTGCTTATTAAAGGAAAATCGGAGTCTTTCTCAGTCCTGGGACAAGGTATTAGAGACAGATTGAAGTTCCTTATTCCTGGTTTGACACGGGTCTCAACTTATCAGATTGAACGATTCACAGTTCTGAACCTACACATCACGGAGTTCAAGTGTAAAAGAGGTGACGATAAGTATGAATTCCAGAATCGTAGGAGTTACAGGAATAAAGCTGACTCAAGCAGGTGGTAATCATCATCAGGTTTCCAGACTTTAAGAGCAGGCAATGAAATTTGGTACTTCAGCCATAAACAAAGATCCTACAATGGAGACGTCACATTTTTTTTTTTAGTGTGCTCTGCCTTACTGTAAAACCAGGTAATCAGCTTGCTACGAAACGAGCTCTGAGTCGTGAGACTAGTTTTCTATGAATGCTGCCAGATTATTGATTGACCGATTGATTGTTTGATTGATTGATTGACTGATTTATCTATCCATTTATTTAATTTACGTGTATTTTGTTTGTTGTTCCTTATTTACTTAATCTCTTTGTGTTCGTTAGTTCATGAATTCATTGATTGTTTTATATTGGTTTATTTTGTCTTTCATTGTGTCAGCCAACTGATACTAGTCTATTCTTCTTTGTTTTCTGCTGGGTGATCCACACTTTAGGAGGAGTCCTTTCGCCAACGCTGTTCCTCATCTTCATAGATGACATCGTCAGAGAACTGCCAAAAGGGTTCAGAGGAGCGATCTACGCAGATGACCTGGCACTTTGGTGCTCTGAAGAGTATACCACTACAGCACAGGTACGCCTCCAGACTGCGCTCAACAAGATCAGCGACTGGACCAAGGAATGGCTTGTCTCTGTCAGCTCAAGCAAAACAACCTACACAGTCTTCAGCCTATCCAGCAAGAAGCAAGAGGCGAAGCTGACACTAAACAACCAAAGGCTTGTAGAGGAACCCACACCTACCTACCTGGGAGTGACCTTTGACCGCAGGCTCACTTGGAAACAGCAGATCACCAGATGCTGTAGCAGGGCCAAGTTGAGACTGAAACTTGCGGTGACGGACTGGGGGGCTGACGAACGTATCCTGAAGAGACTCTATACAGGGAGAGTCCGACCTGTAGTTGAGTACGGGACGTCAGCATGGGCGTCAGCTGCAAAGTCTAACCTCGACCATCTCAATAAGATACAGAACCAAGCTCAGCGTGTCATAACTGGCGCCATAAGATCCACCCCAATCCTGAAGATGGAGGAGACCACAGGGCTACTGTCATTGGAGGACAGAAGGGACACAAAGATCCTCATCCAGGCAGCAAAATTCAAACGCCTTGAAAACCATCCAATGAACAACAGAATGAGAAGACCCACCAAGAGCCGGTTGAAAAGAGGCAGCTTCATCCACCAGTCAAGACGCCTTGAAAGACAAAGCCCAGTCTTGATGGAACACGAAGCAAAGCCTATCCCGGCAAATGTCACCCATCCATCTTGGAAGAGGCAGGTGTTCCCAACAGTCGTCACCAACATTCCCGGAGTGGAGAAGAGAGGAATACAGTCAGACACCCAAAGGAAGGCCCTGGCCATGGAGTATAGCTGCAATCAGTACCCCCAGGAAGACTGGACCCATGTCTTCACAGATGGTTCCGCCACAGAAGCAACGAGGGATGGTGGAGCTGGAATCTTCCTCCAATACAAAGACGGAGATGAAGAAATTGCAGTTCCAACAGGAAAATACTCCACCAACTTCCGAGCTGAGTGAGAAGCCCTCTGTGAGGCGGCCATAACAGTCTTGCAGAACTCCACAAGAACAACAGGGCAGGTGGTGGTGTTCTCTGACGCTCTCTCCGTGCTCCAAGCCCTCATGAACTCCGCTGCAAAGAACAGAACCATCTCACTTCAGCCCTTGTTGCCCTGAGTGCCAGAGTGGAGAAAGTGGTGATACAATGGGTACCAGCACACTGTGGCATCAGAGGCAACGAAAAAGCGGACATTCTGGCAAAAGACGGTGCACAGAAGGAGCAGGCCAACAACCTGGTGTCATACGATTAAATTAGGACAATCATCAAGGCACAGCAAGGAATAAAATGGCGCCTCCTGCATCCCAAATACAACCCAGAAGACACATACCATTTGTTGGGACGACGGGAACAGGTCAAGATCTTCCGCCCGAGGACTGGACACA